>JAWMRA010000164.1:14148118-14504673 GCA_035584735.1 Pseudotriccus pelzelni | reverse complement strand
AAACCCCAACCCTTTCCCCCCTCACTCACAGAGCAAAGGGAAAGGGTAAAAATTCCAGGAACCAAAACCATGACACTGTGTCCACCCCCAACACTGTTTTTAACCCAAATTCAAGCAGAAGCATGAGAACAACACTCTTGTAAAGCCACATACATCTTTATTCTCCACCCAGGCCAGCAAGGATGGGAAAAGGAAATGCAATTAAAAAAAACAATCAGCAAACACACACTATCTTTACTTAAAAAAAATCCAGACTAGAGCAGCCAGAAACACACTCAACAATCAGAGTAACTTGAATTTCCTGCAGTTGGACAGCAGCACATAAGCAGAAATTACTTGTGAGTTTCTGAAAGCTGGTAGAACAAGACAAAAATTTGTGCTTTTTCCTATTACAATAATTGATAATTATAGATTATTTTGCAGCAGGCAAACCGCTACAAGAGGATGATGGACAAGAGAGAAAGCTATCCAGAGTTGTTTGGAGAAAAGTTTGAATTAACCTTCTACAAATAGCACCAGAACTAATCCCAAGCTTAAAATAGACCCCACCAAAATCAGTGTCAGAACACCTTGACTTTAGCAGGAGCCAAGGCTAGCTTGGTTAAGTATAAACAAGTAAAAAACACATTTTGGATTGTCCCAGTATATCCCCCAAAAGGGGACCTCCAGACTAAAAGCACAGCTGCCATGGCAGAGGGAGGGTACTCTGATGCCTCTGACACTCCTTTGTGTCTACATAGCAGTAAGAGGCACAGATCTGGTTTTGTCTCCACTCCAGCGGGCTATTTGCAATCTTGAAAGCAAATCCTGCAGCTCAGCAGACATTTCACATGGCTGTATCTGTAATGAGCTAGTATTTATCATTCAAGCCCTCTGTAAGCTAAAGGCTCTTTGTGCTACTGACCCCACCCTTTCATCTAGCCTTGAACAGCTGCTGTTTGGCAGTGACAGCTGAATTGGGTTTTCTCCCTCCACAGCAGTGCACACTTGCCAGCCATCCTTTCCCCAAACTTGTTTGCTGCATGTTGGGGCCAAGATACACAATTCACTCCTTTCATGCCAGCAGTGTCCCTCCAGGCAAAGCGTGAGAACACTTGCCAGTGGACCTTCCTTCTCTTTAATGCTTGTTAAGCATCACTTCTTCCCACCCTCCAGCCATGTGGGAGCCTGTGATTTCCATGTGGAGCAGTACTAAGCAGAGTGGATGCACTGGGTAACTACAGACTGCCAGCACCAGCATGACTTGTCCTCAGCTAATTCAGAGGCATATCAAGCTGCCTGCTTGGGACAGACCTGTGAAAGGCATTTCACTGCTTGAACCAGTCCCAGGCATATTTGAACCCAGCCTCTCTGAATCCCACTGAACTACCTGACATTGTCTCACAGCTTTGAGTCTTTTTTTTTTTTTGCCCCCCCCTGGAAGTTGGTCATTGCCTTGTAAGACTTCACCAGTAAAAACTGAAAGCAGGAAGAAGCAAACACAGTCTGGTTATACCTGTGCCAGGGAGCACTTCCGCTTTGTCAATGAAGTCTAGGGCCAAACTTGCCCTTGATATGGGCTTGTACACTATTCACACTGTTAATTCTCCAGCCAGTGCTAAGAGGTTCCTTTGATCGTGCCTTTTAGGGGCCAAGAATGCAGCAGGAACTACTTATTTCTCAGTGTCAGGCCTAGAGGATCGGATGGACTTGTTCATACATCATTAATTCCCAGATGTTCTAACCAGGACAGACAGTCAGTGTAGTCTTGAGGTCATCCTTAAAATGCTACACAGAGCATTAGTTCCCGTGAAATCCAGCTTCTGAATGCTTCTTTTTACCATCCTAAAACTAGAGCAGCTCTCCATCTGGGACGGAGACTGGGGAAGTGAAACATCTACAGAGACATGAGTGACTGTGCAGCTGACAGACTGCACACCACAACTTACCAACCTACACACATGCAAATGGTGGGCTCCTCTGGACTGAGGCTCAGACAGACTTTCTAGCAGCACCAGCTGAACAACAGCACTCAGAAAATAAATCATGTTTCAGATGTGTAACTCTGTCCCCATTAGAGTCCATTATAACTCTCTTTTATTTTCTCACAACCTTCATAGGCCAAAACCCCAACAGTCAATGCAGTAAAAAAGAATTTTTCTGCTAGTCATTTTTTTAAAGAGACAATTAAAATTTCTCCAGCCTCTAGTGGCCACATTAGCCTGGTCAGGAAGCCCACTATGACATGCAGAGTCGCAGACGAAGGGAAACCAATTATGAAAATGAGACTTGAGGGGAGGAGGATGCATGATCCGTTACTCTTCCATATAACTAACCAGGAAGGGGGGAGGGAAGAAGTGGACACAGATTTCCAGAGCTGACACTAATAGACATAGGCTCTGAAAGGAGAGGGCTGACAGCTCTTCTGTAAGAGCAACTTGAAAACCAAAATAACTTGTTTCAGTGAGACCTTCCTATTCCAAGTACCTTCAACTCCACCTCCCTAAATCCAGGTGCAGCCTGTCTGCCCCTGTCTTGCAGTGCGATGCAGACTGATCACCCTTCCTCAGGCAGGTGTTTCTTTCCTATAATGCAACTGTTTGCACTGCACATTGCGTACGACTCCTGTGGCTCAAGCCTTCCTAACAGTGCACCTACCAAGAGATCAAATGCAGGTGTGTCCCAAACACCCATCTATGCTCCTACAGCTACCTCAAGGTGCTTGGTGACAGGCTTGTCAGGCTCACCGTGTGTTGCCTTACAAAGCAAGCCCTGCTCTTTCTTTGTGTGACGGGAGTGTTTCAGGTCAGCACAGAGCGCACAGGCCATTGCTGGCAGCTCTGCTTTCCTCTCCCAGTGAAAGGCTGGGCATAACTATTCCAGTGGTCTGTTTGTCAAACTCTGACTACTATCTAAGCAGTCAGTCTACCTAAGTTAGCTGCACTTCTTGGAAGGACTGGAAAAGCACCCTTTCTAGGAAAACTGCAGGAACATCACACATTTTGTAATTCAGCCTTCACCTCCGAAAGGATTCCTACCTCCTGAAGTTCATTCCCTGAATGGAGACTTCTGGGTCAGTGGGTCACTGTTACACCCTATTTCTGGAAAGTAAAGTCTGATGTGGCAGAAGTAGACTGCATCATATATCTCTGCCACTCCACAAACTGCCTGAGCCCTGCAAACCTGGATTTTCTTACCATTCCCAGAAACTGTAATTAGACACAACAGATGACAAATCCTTGGAGACCCATGCACCTCCCCATCCAGAGCATGTGAAGCTAGCATTCCTGTATTCTGTGACATTTAAAGAGCACTCCCAGCCCAATATTTTATTCATTAAGTTTGTGTTAAATATATATATATTTTTCAAAAAAAAAATCAGTGTGTTATTTTTTAGGTGAAAACCACTCTCACATGACCAAAATAGTCATCCAGGACAAAGGCTCAGACTGCTGAGGTCTCAACACCCTGCGCAGAGCTCTTGCCAGAGAGACTACCTGAGATATTGTCAGAATCTAGCAGCTCAACAATGCTGTACGGAGAACAATCTTCCAAGCCCAGCTTGCTGCAGAGCCAGCCACAGAAGCCCTTCTCCATATCCCTGACAGCACGCCACCAGTACCCAAAGGACCATGCTACCTGGGCCACAGCTGAATACAGGCCTAGGGAAAAAGAAACAACCATAATTATAATTGGGTAGAAGATAATCAAAAAGGGACAAAAGGTGATTTTGTGCCAGAAGGTCCTCTCTTCATTGTACACCAAGAAGATGTTGTACCATGTAATGGTTCCGTAATAGAATGAAACCACGAAGGACACTACAAAAATGATGGGGAGGCAGATGATGGTCCAGAGGACAATGTGGGGTCCTCTGTCCAACCCAACATCACATTTCTTCTTCTTCTCGGGTACGTCCTCTTTAGGAGGTTCCTTTGACTTAGCCAGTTCCTGCAGCTCTTTGTCTGTCAGTGTGACATGGATGTCCACCATCTGACCCTTCTTCTTTCCCCTGGTGATTGTTCCAGTCAGGGTGACATATCGGCTGTCTAAAGGCATGTTCCAGACACCTGCAACACAGATAAACTTATCTACATTAGATTTATTTTCTGTATGAAGTACTTTATGTAAATCCTCAAACACCCCAAAGACAATTAGATAGTGCACATGGAGTTATAGTTAAAATAAAATAAAAAGAGAAGCAATGCAGTATGAAGAAAATTATCATAGAGAAAAATGGAAGAAGAGCTAATGAGGGAGAAGACAGGAATTCTAGATGATAGAAATCACAAGGGAAAAGACTCCAACATCTCCACTAGAGACAATATGTGAAGGGAAAGTGCTATAGGAGTATATGAGAATGAGATGAGACAGAGTAACTGAACCAAAAATTGTATGCCTGTTTTATCTGTTTCCCTCATGGATTTGTTCCTGAACAGCATGGACACTTGAATTAGATAAATGTGACTGAGACTCTTGTTGTGGAATAAGCACATCTACACATGGAGTTATACCTGAATAGCTAATTTTTCACATTACATTTGCACTGTATCTCATTTCAAATTAATTTCTGACATTTGGAAAAAACTTACAAAGTGTCATATAATTATATTTGCATTTTAAAAGATCAATAAGTAGATAGTGATGGTATATGTGTTGAAGTTACAAATAGACTGCCTTAGTTTTCAAGTAACATTGGTATAGGATGGTTCCTGCAGTGCTACTAACCATAAACTCTTCCATGGGGCTAAAATATGTTTCTTCCTGGTCTTAACTCTGACTAGCTTGGAAGGAGGTCTTCAGAAACTCTTAAAAACAGGCTGAGCAGTTTGAAGTGGTCCACAAAAGGAAGGCAGCAGATAAGCCATGAGGACAGGGGTTGGGATGAAGGGGGAATCTGGTGCATCTGATGGACCAGGAGCTTGCATTCACATTTAAGCCCCTCTCAGTCTGCACTGCTGACTCACAAAAGTATTAGCCATAGGCCCTGCCTTTCACACTTCTTCCCTTCTTCCCTGCAAGGCTGATTAGGACAGACATCAGAAGTGAAAGTGGCTCCAAGGTGCCCCATGATGACCTTGCCAAATAATCACTCTTCGAGAGGAAGCTGTGCTGACAGTATGCAAACAAAAAGCAAATCCTAGATAATGAGTAAAAATCCCTATCAGAGGTAGAGCCACTAAATCCATCTGCTTCCATCCTTTCACTTAATAGGCAGTTGTTCAGCCATGGACAACAGCTTGATCACAGAGTTGTTTAAAGCCTGCACAGCACTTTTCTGGATCAATTCCAACGAGCACACACATTTAAAACTAAGAATGTGGCAACAAAACAAACTCTGTAAAGAACTGCAGGAGACATCCCCAATCAGCCTGTAGTGCTTTTTGTTTCAGAGCATTTTCAGGTATGAACTCAAACTCCCTTTGCCTGCAGTCTTGGAGAGGGTTGGTCCCCCTGTGACTTGATTTGACCTTAAAGCAAGCTGTACTCAGAAAAAAGTTTATGGGAAGTGGGTGTTCCCAGGAATACATACCATCTGCCACAGACTGACCCAGGAACTTGGAGCCTTCCTCAGAGCTTCTCTCCCCTCCTTCTTCATCCACCTGTTCTTCTTCCACCTTATTGTCACTCTCTGACCGATACACTATTATTGACTCAGGACGGGATTCTTTTTTCTTCTTTTTCCTCCGGTCCATAGTGGCTTCCCCATCAAAGGTGACAGTGGTTGCCACAGCCCTTCTCATTGTGCCAGAGCGAGGGCTCTGGCCTCCAGACTTGCTGTCTTTTTGCACTGTCTCCTCCATCCCGCTGCTGGTCTCAAGCACTTCACTTGGCATCTTGTAGCACCTGTTTCCAATCTCACAGCACCAATCCTGCACTTAGAAGTCATTGATTAGACAATGGTCCCATGGATGCTTTGTTTTGGTAAAATGTCCCACTGGTGACATCCATGCACTCCATTCCCAGCCTAAAATGAGAGAGAAGTATGAAAAAGTGTCTTTTTCTTACCAAGCAGAAAAAAATTGGCAGTATTTTCATAAAAAGGGTTACTTCCAACTGTTTTAAATGCCATCTGAAGATCTCTACTACTGTCCTGAACATCAATTCTACTACACAGAATTTTTGTTGTATCTAATCTATTACTGATTTTCAGCATCCAATTTTAAATATAACAAATCAAAGCTACCGGAAAAGGAAATAGTATTAACATATATAAGAAGGGAGTAAACAAGCACAGCTTTGCTGGATGAATTTAACATTCCTTTGCAATGCTGGAAACAAACAGAAGACAATGGTTTTGGTCCAAATGCATGAGAATAAAGGACTAAAAAAGAAGTTGACCAATTTAAGGGACCAAATTAGAGACAACTGCAACAGAATACTGCACTGTAATAGGCATTACAACAGCTATATTGGTTCTCATTTAGAGCATCTTCTGATTTACTGACCATTGCAAGGATATTACAAACATTAATCAAATTATGTCAAAATATGTAAAAATGAATGACGTTTCAAACCTTAACAATTTAGCAATATTTAGTGTTGCTAAACTTGGAAAAATACAGTACATACCATGTATTTAAAACAAAATTATTATTAAGATGATTTTGCTAAGGAGGGAATTGGGAACAACAGAAGTCTCATAATTGTGCAGGGAAAGCAACACAAATCTTCACAAAACTTTGTACAAATATGAGGGCTCCATTTTTTGCTCCTCATTCAAGTAAAACTAACACTAATACCAAGTGAAACTGTTATCTACGGGAAAGCTGCCTAAGTAAAAGCCACATAATTAAACATGCATCGAGGCAGACAAATCCTGCTCCATGAATATGGAAGACAGGATTAATGGTTTTCAGATTTCATAACATTTAAGAAACTGACTGTGCCAAGTATTCATGAAGTATTTAGGTACAAATCTGAATACACTGAATAATGCTTTAACAACTCTGAAGAGCTCTGTTGAACATTTACATGAACATTTGTATTTAAAAGAATGCACGTGACCAATAATTAAGCTTCTACTTATTAACTGAGTCATCTCTTTAACAGGAAACTAAGAAACACAGTTACCCTAATTTGTAGCCCCCACAATGCTGGGGAAATTGTTTTACTTGAACAGATGCTATAAAAAAAGTAGAGCATTTTTATATTTGGCAATATGGTCCTGGTCTTCCCATAGATCTAAGATTTTCCTGGTCTGTTTTGAAATTTTATGCAGAACTTTAAATCAACCATTTATGTCTCATACACTCACACTTACACACATCTTCCACACACAAAACTTTTAATTGTATCTCCTTAACACCTAAGAATGTGACCAGTTGGCTCTATGGGGCTTTGCAGAACTCAACAATTCAGATTAGATTTTTGCATTATAGAAAATAAATTTCCCCTGGTGATCGGAAAACACATAAAATGGAATTAAAAAAAAAAAACAAACAAGATTTGGCATACCCCAGAAGTTAGACTACTTCTAGATCACTGGGCAAAGAATGTCTTTGTTAGCTCTGCAGGAGGGCTGGGAACAGTCTGTTTAGATTGCCATGTCACCTGCCATGCAAAAATGTATGCCTAAATTAGCAGACATACTGGAAAACAGAAATTCAAGTAAGTTTTCATTCAGGGTATTTTAAAAATATCTTTATGGGTAAATGGAATGAATTTATACTATGGGATAAACTCAATCTTTGTAGTAAATTCATCCAGGAGGTATAATATGATCTAACATTTGTCTCCGAAAATCAGCAGTAAAACTTCATGTTTTGCATCTATAAAATCCTAATATCACCTGACTGAGCCTAATGAGCCCCTGGAACAACAGTGAGATTCTGCTCCCAGAAGTGATGAAAACAGGCCTGGAAACACAGAGAAACCAAAAGCATCCCCGCTGGGATAATCTACTACAAGCTGGGAAACACAGAAGTTGATTGGGGATTAGATTCCCAAAGTTCCTGGCTGTAGTTCCATGCTCAGTACCTACTGACTGGAAAAATGGATGACTTGCAAATAACATTTAAAAATAACACAAAGATACAGGCAAAGTTTTGTGGTTGGCCTTCTTTTTTGCTTGAAGTTGATCCAGCTGTGGCCTTGCTTAAACTCCCAGTGGAGGATAAGCTGACGTCAGTCTTCAGTGTGATGCCAAAGCCTAAAGGACTATGTCAGCCTTGGCTACGCAAGGAGTGAGGTTATGTTACTTTTGTCTGTCACACAAATCTCTGACACTGGAAATCTGTGTCCTGTTCTTGTGCTCAGCAGTCAGGCAGAATGATGATTAATGATCAGAAGATGCCTTATGATCCCCGAGTTATTTTGCTATGCCTGACATTCCCACCCCCACTGTAGCAGCTACCCCCACTGTGAATTACAACCAGGACTAGAAACACCTCCACAGCAGGGTTATCAAAGCGTGGCAGCTCAGTTTCTTGTCTTGCTGATAAAAGGAGAAGCAATAGGCAATGGGAGACAAGCCCCTAAGGAGCACTGCTCCTGTGGCTCAGTCAGAGCCCTCGGGATAAGGAAGTGAACGCGGCCAGATTATTCTGTTGAAGGCACAAGAAGGTAAAATCTAACATCAATCTGTCTACATCAAAAACAAAACCACGAAGGAGATCCCTCTGATCCAGCAGATGAGGATGCAGCAAGATAAAAAGCTGCAAGATACAAATACAGGGCAGACATTAGGTAGGTATTTTAACAAAGTGGGTAGGTGTCACTTGATATACATCACTGGATGACTGATATACCATCACTAGAAACTTCCAAATCTGGACTGGCTATCTAGGCAGCGGTTTGGTCACCTCTACTTGACTAGAAGAGGTGTTAGTGCGGTGAAGTCCTCTGATTTGTATTAGGGAGCAGTCAGATTGTAAATCACAAGGATCCTTCTTGATCTTCTGCTTGTTTTCACATCATGTTTATTTTTTTCTCATGTTTCCCAACGAAGTGGCTGGAATATCCTCTGCTGGCTGATCCAGACCTTCTGAACACAGCACTTGGAAATACCACCAGCAGCCCCACATCCTGCAGCAGGTGCTGAGAGTCAAAGAAGTTCAAGCTCCAATCCCATGTTTCCTGGGAATATTTTCTCTGTAGTTGCAGACAAGAAAAGGGCTCTTGCAGAAATCACAGCAGTGTATGCAAAGCTTAATTTTTCTCTCTTTCTTTTCTTTACAACCTCTAAGAACAAGGCCAGCCCTCAGCACTACACAGCTGTCCACAGCACCAGTTCTTTCGGCCACACACTGAAATCTTCACCCCTTAAAAGCCTTGCTGTGGAGCTGCAGCATGACAAAAGCTGAGCATCTCGTATTAGTGACGTCTCCCACGTGGGAGCACAGGGACAGACAGGAATCTCATAACTGTCCATGGGAGGGAAGGAAAAGAAATGGTCACATTTCAGAGATAGCAGGGAGCACTTTATTAGCCAAACAATTTGTTATTAATCTCCATATGAAAACAGATGGAGAACCCTGGGGAGGCAACTTTGCAAAAACACTCAGTAGAGGAATTTTTAGCAGCAGAGTCTTCTGTTACTATGCAGGAAAGCTACTGCTACTTATGCTTCCCATGACAGGAATAGTCTTTGACACACAAACCAGGAGCCTAAAAGCTTGGCCTTGCACCATTTAGGTCAAAGGAAGCTCCTTCCATTGGTTTTCAGGGCTTGATCCTGCTACTAACAGAAGAGAAATTATCTGGTTTGAATGCAGACGAGCAGGAAGAGCCCTCCTGCAAGCTAATAAAATCCTCGATCTTAAATCCCTGCTACAGCACAAGTAACCTTTTTATTACTGCTCAGAGCAGACAGGAGAGGAAAAAATGTAGACAGTAAGCAGCAAGGAGCATCAATTTTTATTTTTATAGTCACATAAAATGTACAACACATAAGAAGAACTGGCACTGTATCTTCAGTCACATCATGCAGGGGTTGTCTGCAGAAACAAAAAACAACCGGTGCTTTAGAAGCACTGTGAGTTATGCAGGACAGGAAAAGATAAAGGGAAATTTACCCCAGAGACACACCTTGAGAGACAGAGCTTCCCAGCCCTGGATCTTCCTTTGCTTGCTGCTTTTACTCCATAACCGCTGCATTCCCAATCCTATCTCCACCAAAGCCTGCCCCTGATTTTGTGCATATGTACGCATGTTTTTAAGCAGGCATGTCACCCAAAAAGATCTTTTCCAATCCCTAGTAATTTTTAAAGGGGTTATCTGCTGGCAGATTGCACACATGAAAAATAGATGGTATTAGATGCATCCAGCTGTTCAGGACAGATCTATCTGTCACCAGTCAATTGTGTTACAACAAAGTGCATTGGTCTAAAGCAGAAATGCAGCCCCAGACCCAACACAAACATGTGCAAGACCTATGTAAGAAAGCACATTTAATTCAGACCTTATGTAGGGAAAGGGCCAAATAGTTGTGCTCCCTCAACAGCTTTGTATCTGTTTTAAATACTTAATGACTCCACGTTATCTTTCAGATATGCATCTTCACCTACTGAAACAGAGGATGCCTGTCTTCTCTTTATTTCACAGTGAAATAGCTCAAACTAGATTGCACAGGATCTAGCAAATACTCAAGGCTGGGATGAATGACATATTAGACAGTAAGGCAAGAACAGCCCCTCCCTATCAGTACTAGGGTCTGTGCAGCTTGCGGTAAGCTTGACAGGGGGATTTATCTCAAAGAAAATAATAAAATGTTATTTTTAGCCAGATGGATTCCCTCATCAGGTTCACTGTGCAGCTCCTGCTAGAGGAAAGAATGTCTAAGCAAGGGAGGAAAAACTACCTCTCCTTGCAGTGGCCCATTTTGAAGCTGCATTAAGTGTTTGTATAACAGCAAGAGGCACAAAGAGGAACATCCGCCTCTGCCACCCCAGCAAGGTAAAAGAAAGCAAATGGCCAAGTTCATAGATAACACCCATCTTTCCCTCCCTGCTTATCTACAGAGTTCAAAGCAGTTTCATGTCTTTGAGAGAGAGACAAGAAAAATGACCATGCTCTGGGCATGCATCCAAGCAGGAGCAGACTTCAAGCTGGATGGCCAAAAGCAGAGAATGGCACTGAGCACCCGAGCAGAGGGGATAACACAGTAAGAAGACTCATGCCACAAAAAACTTTATGGGTGTTTGCTAACGGATGCTTCATGTCTTCCCCTCAGGAGCAGAGGGTGCTAAAAGCAAAGGGAGCTGTGGGCAAGTGACACGACTTCTGCAGACAAGCACTGATAGACTGAAGATTGCCCAGTCCTTCCAATTTGTCACTGGCACACAGCTCCTGCCTGTAGGCAGGTGGCACTACTGCCAGCCTGCACCACACTGCTGAGCAGCTACTGAGCCTATCCTGCTGGCACTACGAGCCAGATCTGCACTGGCCAACTCAGCTGGTCCACCATCACTGAAGCTGCAGCAATACTGGACCTGCTTGGGTGTGGATTAAGGGCTTGCTGGCTCCAGGGGCCATGCTGGGTTGCTCAGGCTCCCTGCTCTCCCTTCCATCCTCCACAAGACACCCAAATGCTTGCTGACAGCATTCTACAGATACAGCCAAAATAGAAAAAAAAAAAAAAGTAGCAGAGAAAGGCATTCCAAAGTATTACTATATTGTTTCTGAATGACATTTTCAAAGGATTTTTTTAAAAGTCAAGGACATTTTACAGAGCATATGTTTTATGAATCAGGGCTTTTTATTTTCCTCTGCTGTTCCATAACTTTTCCAAATGTCACAGAATAATAACTGATGTGTAGATCACTTATTACTGAAGACTGGAAGCATAAAAGAATAGCTGAGCATTTTTATTTTATATTAAATGAAATGCCTAATGGTTTTATTGCACACCAGTTTTTTTTAAATCCTCAGACTGTACTGGTCTACCTTCTTTTAGAGAACCGCTGTCTTGCCCTTGTCTTCCCACTTCTTTATCCAGACTGCTAGAAGAATGAAAAATTGAGACAAAAGACACAAAGCTTTCCAGTACCTCCACATGGATTATATCTGCTTCTTTATTATACAATGCTAAAAATGTCAAAGAATGTCATGTATACATTAGCCTTTAAAGAGAACCAAGGCTTTCAAAGCAGCATGACTTGCAAATGGAAGTTGGTTTGAAATCTTCAAAGCAAACCAAGCATTTAAATGTTAATCTTGAGTAAACTCAACAGAAGTCCTTAAATCTTGTGGGGAAAAAAACCTCAACCATGAAGTGGAGACACGCTTTCTCTGTTTCCCTGCTCTGCCCCTCAGTTCTGCATTTGCCAAAACAGACCACGTTGCACCTTGAAACATCAGGTGCTGATTGTAATCCCTACCCCATCCACCAAGTCACTGTTGGATTACATCATACCGTAGGAACAGCTGAACAACGTCACTCCCACCAATTTTAGTCCAATATCCTGCCTCCACAGCAGTGCCTTTATTAGGCTGGGATCATGTGTAGCATCTATTTTTATTGGTATAATACCCAATTCGTTCTCATTTGGGATCGCAAGATGCGCTAGGAACTTACTGCATACAACAAACCAGAGGTGTGCCTCCTCCCCTCTAGGCATCCAAGCAGATGCCTAGAAAACAGTAACAACAGAGCAAGCACATAGCACATGAAAATGGAGTTCTGAGCTCCTCACCTCCCTTACCAGCGTGCAGAGAAAATACTTTCTACAGAGCATATACACACACGCATGTGCAAGTAAAAAACACCGGGAGTTGCTGTGCCTGAACCCTCCAAAGCCATGAAGCACCAGTGGTGGGTGTGACACACTTGTTCTGACACAACATGTCTGCTACAGACCTGGCTGGCAGGTGATGTCAGTGAAGGACTGCAAGACCTCCATCACTCACTGCTCTCAAGAGGATGTTTTTATACATGCTGGACTATTATCTGACCTTGAGAATAATTGAAAACAAGGACAATAATTAAAAACAAGGAGCCTTGGCTCTTTTTGCTTTCTAACTACTCAGAAGACCCCTGACCGTCTCAGCCCCATTTCTTGCCCTGCTCTGTACTGGCAAGATCAAGCACCCCGATGTTTTACTCAGACAAAATGAGGAGACCACACACTGAAATATTTGCAATAAGAGAGGAAGCAATTGCAGTCATACAGCCTAATGGAAAACACAGTCAATTGTAAATCCAGTCTGGAAAGGATTATCTGAAAAATCGTGAGACAAGGATACATCCTGTGATTCTTATTTAGGCAAGATATCTGGGGGGCTTCAAATCAGAACTTTCTCAGAGTAGCACCTGGCTGCAGCCCAGGAATTGCTGGAGAGCACAACTGCACAGAGAGAGAACTCTAAGATTCCCCTGGGAGTGATTCAGAATTGTTTAATGCATTGCACAGTAAATATAATCTAAGGTATTTAGACAGTATCTCCAGCAGCAGGAATTACTTGGCTCAGGGGACTTGCGATTGGATACAAGTGCAGATAAAGATCCATGATGCCAGGATATTAAAAATGCAGCACTTTGAATTGCAGACAAGTGAATGATTTAGTATCATTAGTATGGTATTAGCAGGGTGTGTGATTATTTAGAAAATCTGTCAACGTACCTGTTTCAAAGTGTTTGATGCTGATATTCTGACCTTCCCCAGATCTTCGTTCGCGAAGACTGGCCATTATTATTATTATTATTATATTACATCTTGCGCCACTACGAACTCTGCTTTGAGTGAGATATCTTTCTTGGTATCTCCTGCATTTTTTTTCATCACGGGAATGAAATTCCTAGGGATAATGACGAAAGGCTGTAAAATCCTGATTATCTCCTAATTAGACTGAAATCCCCCAAGATACGGCTGAGAGTAAAGCACCTTTCCAGAGAGGAAGTCCCTGAAGAGATTAATTGACCAGAGAGCCTGAACATCAGCTGGGGCTGAGCAGGAGGCTGCTCTGACATGGAAACCAGAGGCCACAAAACAGCAAGGCTCTCGCTGGTGGGAAACGAAAGGAAGAACAGTCTCAGGGAAGAATGTACAGGAGGTGAAAGTAGCAGGGATTTCCAAGGAGGCCTGTTGCATAATCCCGCTGAAAGGTCCAGAGAGGTAAACACACTGAATCTCGCACTGGTTTTCATTTGGTTTTGGCTCAATCCAGGCATTTCTTGTAACAGGTATGGGGAGGGAAAAAATTAGTGTTGTTATACTTTGTGTAGTTTGGTATCCCAGAAGATACAAACCTGGAGAGTGGGGTCTGCAAAAGCAGAAGCTACTGCAGTGCAACCGTGGTTTTTTTGCAAAAACCCTCTGTCAGAAATGGTCTCTGACATTAAAATTTTGTTTCTGGCACTAAGATGCTTTTCATTAAACCTCTTCTGCTCTCACCTCCTTGTCAGACTGCTGACCCCGGGGACACCTCTCCTGGGGTTTGGATCCTGTGGACGTTTCTCTCCTGTTTGGAGCCATCTGTTTTCTCACATCAGGTTGGTATTTAACAACTGTGAGATCTTCCCCCTTGCCAAAAAGGATTACAAGCTATAGGAGGGCACAGACACCCTGAAGGATAGCATGATACAAGGAATTATTAAGGCAGTACATATCAGTGCCAGGATTTTTAAAGCATGGCAGAGTTCTGGACTGGCAGATGTCATCAGCTGAATAGCTGAGCCATAGGCTGGCAAAGCACATCAGCTTTGGACAAAAGTAGCCTTTTCTGAAAATGCAGAGTTTCCTATTCATCTCAACAAATTGAACTAGTTCATTCAAAGCCAAGATACAATCTGGGAGCTGTAAAAACAGGAAATCTAGTTTTTCCTCTTCTATATATAAATAAAAAAGTAAATGTTCAAGAATGACATGCTAATCCCACAACTCCAAAGGAGATGACAACTGGAAAAAATACAGATTAATTCTTTTTCCTAAATGTGTAATTTTGATTTTTGAATGTTTAAAGTGATAGATATACCAAGGCAAAAAAATTCAGATAGTTAACTTCAAAAAATGAAAATTATTACTCCAAAGCTTTAAATGCAGATTTATTTTCTTCCAAAGTCAAGCTGACATATACTGAAAAAATAAATAAAAAATAAGCTGTCTAATCAGACACTATTTTCTAACACATAAAAATTCAGAATCTGAACATTAAGTTTATAGACTAACATAAATACGTAAGAGCCTTCTGCTTACTAATTTACCACTATGGATGCATGTAGTGACAGACCATGTTTTAGTGCTACCAATAAAATTAACATTCCTTTGTGATTAAGAAGGAACAAGCATATGAGAAGATTAAAATTGATTTTAGTTAATAAGATTTTCTCCCTTTCAGCTTAAATAATTTTGAATTTCAAGCCCTGGAGTAAAATCAAGTCACACAAAGGTACAGCTTGAATCCTTGGTTCAAAGGCAAGCCACACAAACAGTGAACAGAAGCCACTGCCTTGCTGAAAATGTCTGTGAGCATTGGTTACCTCAGCTCTTTGTGGATAGATTTTGTACCAGAAGGGGCTACCCTCCATTGATGACCCAGGAATGGATGTCTACTTTTCTCTCCTTCTTCCTCTCCAGTCTTTACACCCTTCCCCTTTCTCCTCCCACCCATCACTAATAGAATCTTAACTCATGCGTTCAGCCCCTTATTTATTGCATTTCTGTGGCTACTGACAAATTCCAGAAATCAAGCAATATATCCTGATAGGGAAAAAAACCCATTTAATAGGGCTTTCTGGGAAGAATAGTGAAATCAATGAGGTCACATGAGCATTGAGACTCTCTGGATTTCCTTTGGAGCCCTGCAGCTCAGTTGGGATGGCAGGCAGGTTGGAGTATGAAGATCTAATTCACTAGCACAGATGAGTGCTTCTCCCTGGGATTAATTAATGATCGCTCTGATACAGCCTGCCTGAGATATGTAGGGCAGCCAGAGACAGTTAATAGGGATCTGTAAAGTCTCAGATTGTGGAAGATAACTAAAGGAGGGGAATTTTTTTTTTTTGCAGTGTCACTCACAGTGCTTCACGTTTTGCCTCCAGAAAGTGGAGTGTTTTAAAACATTAAAGGATTCTACAAACATTAACCCACCCAAAAAAGGCAATTTTATCCAGTGTTTGTCTCACTGGCCTAAGCCACCATGCAGAAATCCACTCCTGTCTTGCCACCCTTTGCTGAATGAGCCTGGACGTACTGATAACTTCTCTATGCCTTCTCTTCCTTACACTATCGAAAAACACTAAACTTCAGGATAAAGATGTTATCCTAAAATTGTCTCAGATTTAAAGTATTTAACCTCAGGACATGTTTTTGGAAAAGTAAATAAATCTGTTTAACAAATGAGAAAACCACAACAGACTCAGTGATTCTCCCACTTTGCCTATATGTGCCTTTTTAAAAAAAAATTCTCACTGTCTTCTCATATTAGCCAACTCCCCTAAAGCACAAATAACGAGACAAAATTGAGACATACTTTCAAACACCTCTTCTATTGAAAAGGACAGAGGAGATGCCTGGAAAGACACTGAACAAGCACACAGACGCTGCTGGGCACATCAGCGCTGGTTAATATCACCTGCAATTGACAAAGATGCTCTGTCACTTCACTGTAGGATAGAAAGGAAAATAATGTTGGCTGTTCTCTGTGTCAACTGAGCAATTAATACTGCACTTAGTTAGGGTGATTTCTGGGGCGAGGTGTGTGGGGGGGAACACCACCACAAAGGCATCCTAGCCCAAAATGACTATACTGGAGACGTGGTAAACGCTACATCCTCAGCCTTCCCCGCCCGCGGGTCCGCGGCCGGCGCACACCAGCACCTTTCCCTGCGCATTCCCCCGGCCGGGGCTCCGCTCCCGCTGATCCCGAGGGTGCCTGCCCGCGTCCATGGGGAAGGTGACCCGGAGCGGTGCAGAAAAACACGGCAACCCGACCGCGGGTGGGGGCAGGTGGGCGCTCGCAGCAGGGGCGACCCCGGGGCGCCACCGACCCCTCCCCGGAGCCGAGCGGTGTCTCCGCCGCGGGGTCTGGGTTGGACCCCGGCGTTCCCGACCCCGCACAGCCGCCCGCCCTTACCTGCCGCCCGCGGAGCTGCGCCGCAGGACCCCGGGCACCTCCGGCAGCGCTGCTGCTGCTGCCGCCGCCGCTGCTCCGCCGCCGTCCCCGGCGCTAAGCCCCGGGCGGGCGGGGCCGCGCGTCACTCGGCGGGGGCGGTGTGAGGGGACGGAGGGAGGGGGAAGATGGCGGCGGCGGGGCGCGGGCTGCTGGCGGCGGGGCTGTTCCGCGGGCGGGTCGCCATCGTCACCGGCGGCGGCACCGGCATCGGCAAGGCCATCGCCGCCGACCTGCTGGCGCTAGGTGGGCGCGGGGAGGGGCGGGGGCTCCGCAGGGAGCCCCGGTGGGGCAGCGGGGCCAGGAGGGGGTCGGGGGTCGGGTGAGGTTTGAGGGAGGGTCGGGGAGAGCCCCGCGGTGCGTTTTGGGGGCTGGCGAGGAGCGCCTGGGTGGGACGTCGTGACGGGGGCGGTGAACGGCGAGGGGCACCGGGTGAGGTTGGTGCCTTTAGGCCCGCAAAAGATTATAAACACAGCGGTCACGGTGAGGTTGTGTTCAGCCCGGACCCTTTCTCTCAGACTCTTCCTTCAGTGCGTTTTCATCTTGGGTTAACTGGGGGATTTATCGGTTTGTTGAAGGGAGCCTTGAGGAGAAGAGTCGTTTTGAACTGCTGTTCGCACAGGAACATAAGAGACCTGGTGCTTCTCTCTTAGTGCCTGTGACAGGAATGTCCTGAAGTTGAAGAACATCTTCATTGCGCGCTGAGCAATGACACGTAATGCCAGTCATGACTGGCATGAAGAAAAATAAAGTAGTGTCAGCTTGTGCAGTAGGCACCAAGCGTTCCTCATGAGTTATAATATCCTCCCAGTTAGCATAGTTAGCAAAATCTTTTAGTGGGCTTCATTCTCTGACAGTGTGTTTATTAATAAACGCTTAAGTTGATAAATATAACTGTGCTACTGTGCTGGTTCAGTATTTGTGTTAATTGGTAATTGTGCTTGCCATTTTAAGAACTCTGCGTTAGTCAGGTGCTTGTTCAAGTGACTGGAGTTCTTAATTTAAAATATCAGGAGACCTCAGAGACTACTATCTTTATGTATGTTGTTTTAAGATGGTCACTGATTAAAGGTGAAGTTCCCATTCCTAGCAATAGGTAGTTGCAGCACATTCTTCTAGAAGAATTCAACTGTATTGTTTTGGCTGGTTTTTATTTTGGGGGGTTTTTTTGGTTGGTAGGTTTGGGTGTTGTTTTTGTTTTGTTTTATGTATATTTTCATAAGGCAGCCTGAGTCAAATGAACAGCTTGCTACTTCTTCCTGCCACTAGTTATTTTGAGTTGATTCTAATGTTTGATCACATGAGAGGCCAAATTCCACTTGGCAAGAGAGGAGGGGAAAAAAAACCCTGCACCTGGCAAGATGTGAATTTTGGTTTTTTTGACTGATTGCAGGTGTTGAATTGTTTTATGTTAAAGCAGATAAGCAGTTGACCTGGTATGAGGAACGGATGACTTCTGCTGGGATACTAAGATTATGGAAGCAGCAGAACAAACTGGGAGCAAGACTTCCTTGCCTGCTTGGCAGTGGGAACTAGTAATTTGCTTATCCATTACATGGAATTGCATGCCTGCTGGATTTGCACTAGGAATTAATTCAGTGTGTTTTGGTTTAGTCTATGTAATATCAACTGTTGAATCCTTAAAGCTGTCCTGAGTCCACTGATGTGCCAGTAGAAATTAGACTGGTTGTAGTGTGAGTGGTTGCCTTTAATTTGGTATTTGCATTGTTTTTTCTCTGTAGAATGAGTCCTTCTGCTTCCAAATGCTGAAAAAAACGGAATACTTGAGCTCCTGCCTATTTTTTCCCTCTCCTTTCTGCAGCTAGAATTCCGCAGTGCCATAGGAAAGCCTCTTCCTGCTGTCTGTAGTCTGCAGATAGGGATTAATCTCATGAGCCTATTATCCTTTCCTTCGGTCTCTGTAGGGTTAAAAAGCACAGCATGACATTTGTTCACTGCTAGTCAAAATTACAGCCAGTCACACAGTACGATTATTTTTGTGGTTTTGGAAGTAAGCATTTTTTTGTAATCAAGACCTGCTGAAACATCTTTAAATCACTTAATTGATAAATGAGGCAGCTGTGAGCAGAGGCAGCAGAAGTGATGTCTGAAAGCTGCTTTGCTGACTCTGCAACTCACAGGCTATCTTCCCCTCTGCAGGAAGAAGAGGGAGCCTTGTGGACTTTTTTTTTTTTTTTGATTGCTCTTTTCCTGGCACAGAGGGATCTTGTTGCTAAGAAGCACCTGACATCAGTCATTTCTCTCCCTTGCAAGAACTTCATCGCTGTATCTTCTAGTCAGTGACTAATGATGGTGCATTTTGCCAGGTAGCTCCATGATGGTATTAAAAAAATAGCATAATTCCATTAGCTGAAGGATGTTTCATTTTGTCTCTACAGGTTGCAGTGTTGTCATTGCCTCTCGTAAATTTGACCGATTAAAAGCTGCTGCAGAAGAACTAAATTGTATGTTTTCTTCCATGAGTCCTGCCAAAGTGACTCCCATACAGTGCAATATCCGCAAGGAAGAAGAGGTAAAGACTAGTGATCTTGTTCTGGGACTTAACACGTCAAAAGTATATTGTGCATATAAATTCTCACATCTCCAAAGGTCTCTGCCCCCCCTCAGAAGTAGCTTAGGTCAGCATATGTGCTTTCCGAGGAAAGACGTTTGTTAGCCACCTGAGCAAGAAAGCGTTCGTAATTGCAAATGTTTTTCCTGACCAGGCTTACGTATTTCAGAAATTTCTGGGAGAAGCAGGCCTTGGAACTGGCATGTTCTACAGCCAAGCCAGAGCCCGCTTAGTGTGATTGTTTATCACATTTCTGTGACAGAAGTGAGGGGGTGTAAACTTGTGAAGATGGAGACCTCAGAATAGTTCCATCAAAGAAGGCAGCACGGGATCTCAGTGCTTGTGACTTGACACAAGTGCCATGCATTTTCATTTTAGCTTGTGTTAAAGCGAAAAGTCTCCCCACAGAGTTATAATATTTTAGCCATGTTTACATTTTGGTTATAGGTTGAGGTGTGCCTCATTGCAAACTTTATTACTATTCCAGTTGATTTTTTTTTTCTTTTTTCTTCTTATTCCAAAAAATGAAAGATCAAGAGCCAAAGTCATTAATCCAGGTTCTTTAGAAGTCTGCGTGCATCTCCTGATTTTTTATCTGTATAAATATTTAAAAGCCCAACTTCAGGTTGGATTTTTAACTTATTGAAGACAGCTAGAAAATCTCTACAGTAACCACTGATTACTACATTTTTCTTAACCTCTCAAGGTCTCTGTTAAATAACTTGCATATCCATGACCTTCAGCAGCTATGAAGATTCTGGAAATAACCTAATATATATCAAAAAACAAATAAAAAATAAAATTATTCCCTCCTGGAACAGTGCGTGCCATAAAATATTTATAGTGATACACTCAGACTTTCTCTCCTGAAGGAGGTGAACCCTGGGGCTGTGCATCGTGTCACTTCACCTAGCAGTGAATTTTAGATTTGTATTTACTAGCATCAGCAGTGCAACATAATAGGTTATGACAGATGTCAGAGGGCAACTTACATGATTAAAGCTACAGGAAAGAAAAGAGGTAAAGTGAAAAAAAGGCTTAAGCCTTTTTTCATGTCTTTTTCTTGCAGAAAGTACTCTGGAAGGCTTAATAACCATCTGCATGTGAGTCTTATTTCTGTATCAGTTTAAAAATGATTTAGTGTGAACTACAGTGCTCAGTGAGATGGTACAGGGCTTGGATGGTGAAATGAGGTAGTCTCCACTAGACTGCCATTCCTTCTTTATTGCCTGTTTAAGTGTGGCTAAATACCTATTTGACAGGCTTGAGTGGCTTTGAAAATTTTTGAAGGTGCTTTTAAAGTCTTCTTTTTTTCTATGTAAAGTGTTTAGGCATTATTCTATCTTTCAGAATAATGTATCAGCCATGCTGATACTTGAAGAAACTTTTGTCTTTGCTATTACCCTGCAGTTTTATCATAGAATTGTCCTCTTTCCAGTTTAGTTTTAAGCTCTGTTCATTCAGAGACATGCCAGAACTTTCTTAGAACTTTTCATATGATACAGGTGAAGCATCTATTGGGTGTCACCTGCCAGTGGAAGTTATCTTTAACCATTGTCTTTTCAGGTCTGTGTCTATTGAAGAAAGGGTTCAGAGGAATAAGGCAGATTAAGCTCCAGTCTTGAATTTATCAGTCATCGATCCAGTTTTATAGTTTGACTCACTTCAGTTCTTCAGCTTCTCTTATTTCCTTCTGTTGAACTCCTTTTCAGAAAAAAATCACTTTGAAAATTTCATAAGCCCTTTGCTGAAGATTTGAATAAGGAATGCAATTTCTGTTGTATGTTAACATAAGAACTTGTGTATCTGTTAAACAAATATTTATCCATTCCAGATGCCCATCTCCAAGACCATTTTTGTTACTGGTTAGAGATATCTTGCGTTTTTTGTTCTTTAGCTCTTGGTTTTCTGGCTCTGTTCTCCTTTAATTCTTCAGTGCTTGAAATTCTCAAAGATTGCTAAATCCCAGCCACTTGTTATTTAATTTCTAAAATTACTGTTAGACCAGAAATATGTGGATCTTATTTTCAGCTTTTCAATTTGTAGTGAGGATAGCACGTCCTTACACTTCGGTATTTCTGTTTGTAAGTTGAAACTAGATAAGCTCAAATTAACAATTGTTGACTTACACTGCTGAAAACTGTCAGAACTGAGACTTGTGGCAGTTTTTCCACAACCCAGTGCTTACTATTGCTTATTTATAATGTTTGCTAGGAGCAAGAATGGAGAATACTTTTTTCTAATTTGCTCTTGATTGCCTTGGGGAAACTAGAGGAGAAGTATCTTTGGGCATTACTTTGATTCAAAGAGCATTGTACATCCGCTTTCAAAACCTACTCCATTCTTAACCTAAAATTTCGTGCCTGGGACTTCGAGTCTTAAAACCAGGGATCAGTAAGAGATGTAGTGGAGGATTTTCTAGCCTTGGAGGTTAATCTTAAGTAGAGGCAACTCAGTAATACAACTCACTTTGGTATTTTCACAAATACAGAAAGCAACAAGACTTGTACAACTGTGTTGGCTCTATGTGCTACTCATTAGTAGCTTTACAACTCATTGTCTGCTTTCAGCTTAGTATTAGTGAAGAGTATTTACCTCAGAAATCACGTAAACACATTGTTAGGTAGAGAGAACAGCCTCTGCGAGGATTCCATTTGAGTCATTATATCCTCCTTTTCAGCTCTTGTACCAGATACCAGAGAACTTGTGCAGGAGAAAAACATTATAAATGTTTCAACAAGGAAAAAAGAAAACTTAGGAGTTCAAGCCCTCTTAGACGTCAGAACTGATCCATCACAAGCTACAAAGCCCAGGAAGCTTCCTGAACAACTCCATGGTTCATTTAGTATATCCTTCTCTCTGACATCTCACTGAAGTCTTTCTAAGAGTAAATCTTTCTTTTTAAGGAAGCCACCATGATCACCTGTAGGAACAAGCCATCTGTTCTGCTATAGCATGGTGATTTTTTTTCATCCCTCCTTTTCCATCAGTTCTACATTTTAACCAGGCAAACTGGAAGGAGGGACGTTGAATAGAGGAAATTTAAGGAAGATGAAGATACATTCAAATTGCCAGGTTATTTTTTTGCCTCCTATTGCAAATCTTAAAGTAACTGACCTACTTTGAAGATGACACAGTTCATGCCTCTAGTTTGGATCTGTGAAATTCAAGCACTGGAAGATTTATCACTCATCACATAGTGCAATATGGTTGTTAGAGCTCTTTCTGGCTTTGCAAGAGTCAAAGAAGGTGCAGTGAATTAATTGCTGCAGAAGCTTGATGGCAGATATCACGGGAATAACTTAATTAATTCACATTTTTAAGTCTCTAAATCTTCATCCTCAGAAGCCCTCTTGCTTTCTAGCAAAGCTTGCTTTTCATTTAATGTGCAGGAAATAATCCTGCTTGATGGAGGATTTTCAACCACTGCATAACCTGTCAAGCTTATTTTTGTCATGAGTTTGCTGCTGCTTTTTACTAGTTTTTCTTTGAGTGTTCTGTAGAGGATAAAACCCTGTTTTTATTTTTTAGAATGGAAAAGTAGAGGATTTTGGGATGCCAGTAAGAGGATCTGAGGCTTCTGTATTCTGTTGTTGTAGGGCCTTATCCTGGAGCAGTGGTTGTGCACCTCTCCCTTATCCTGTTGTCTGGAGTGTACGTAGTGATAGATATTGCTTCTTAATGATTATGAAGCTCTGTCGTGTGTGTGTCTTTTCCAACCAAGCTCTTTGTCCAAAATCCAAGGACATAATTAATCAATTTCAGTGCCTTAATGTAATGGTGGCCAGAGCAGTGGGGAGAGACCCCATCGTTTTTCCATTATGAAAAGAGCTTTCTGTTTACCTCTGTATGTGTTAGGAAGGGGAAGTGAGTATCTGTGGGTCTTAAATGTTGGGCTACGACAAATCTATTGATGAGACAAGACATGAGGAACTTTTTAGCCTTCTAAAGCCTTTTTACTATGTGCTGTGGACAAACATTTCTTCAACTGGCACCTAGATATGTAGAAGACTTGTCTAGGTAAGTGGAAGATAAAACCTTGTACTTCTGGTAAGCCACTGCTGTCCTTGAAGTCAACAATGCAGAATTCTGTGCACCGAATTTTCACTCTCAAGCTCCTGCTGCTGGACGAGACCCTGCGGGTAAAAGCTGTCACTTGGACATCTGACAGAGAGGACTCCTTCAGACAGACTCCATACAGTACTACTTAGCACATACCTTGCATCTCAGTTCACTAGTAGCTTTTCTTCTCCAATAAAGCTGTAGCTTAGCATAGGCTCAGTTGGTTTATAAATGCTTAATGCCTGTCTGTGTGAAGCCTGTAGTGGAAGACTGTGGTTTGGGGGGAGAGTTGTGCGTGAGAGATTCCTGTTGTTGTACTTTTAAATAAGACAGCAATAACATGAAGTAAAAATGCCTGTTACCGCTGTGCCAGAATGCCTAATAGTTCCAGTTCCCAAATAGCAAATCTCTAACACTCTGTAATGGGTTTTACTGTGAGTTTTATGTAAGTTCAGGGTGACCTGTGAATGCTTGTGGACATTTATCCAAGTACTGTCATCTCAGTTATCTGTGAAAGTGTGCTACTGCATAATACTTTTGAGTTGCAGTCACACACAAATGCCCCTTTTTGAAGAGCTCCAGTGTTCTGGTTATGTCTGAAATGCCTGATTTTGCTCTTTTCAGTCTTTTCCAGAAGAATGTCGTAAACCAGTAGCTCTACCTCATGAGGCTTTGCTTTGCTTACAAAGAGAGTCTTTAGTAACTGTTTTAAGTTGATTTTGAAATTATAGGACTAGAAAGGAATCTTCTTTTCTTCTTGCTCTGATTTAAATGTGTTCTACCAGACTCTCCTCCTCTCTGTGCTGCTGTCACCATGTTTACTGGGTAGTGACTGGGAGAAGCACTGCAATGATGTATTCTCTACAGCACAGAAGACATTGTGAAAATTGCTACAGTTGGAGGCACTGTAGAGAGTCACTGAAGAGTCTGCTGGCCATTCATGGTTTTCATAAACAGAACTGATATGTTTGTTGTTGTTTTTATTTGTTAATTTTTTCCCTGAGAATATGGTGCAACAAGCATGGGATATAGAGCAGGGCACAACTTCACCTTCGTGAAGTTTGAACAGTCCCTCCTGCCCACACACACCCATTTGAGTTGGTCTGAGTCTGTAATTATTATAATAATCTAGTGTATTACAGCTGTCACAGATGTTCTGGTTTTCTAGGGTTTTTTCCCCTCAGAAATGCACCTCAAGGTGCAGCGACCAATGTTAGGAATAAGATGACATTCAGAATTTAAAGATGGTGGTTTAAGTATCAAAATTATTTCCCTGAGGCCTTCTTTCTCAGCAGGCTTTGGTTTTGCAGTCAGGCTTCAGTCACTCTATGTTTGTTTTCATTTTTTTCTTCAGAGAGGTGCATCCTCACAGGATCCAAACTATCCTGTTAAATCATCCCAAACTGTTAGCAACAAAAGATAAAAGGTAGCTATTTAGGAAGTTGAGTTGCTGACATGGTGAGATACAGATCATGCATTGCTTGCTCTTTTTTTTCTGATGTTTTCTACTGTTAACTGTATATAGAGAAAGGCTGATTGATATCCTTCCCCTAGTCCAATCTATTTGAGCAGCAGCGTCCCTGCAACTGTTTATTTTTCTGGTAGTTTTTTGGTCTGTGTTTTATTTAACCACAGATGTAGTAACTTCATGTGTGCTTGA
This sequence comes from Pseudotriccus pelzelni, assembly GCA_035584735.1. Taxonomy (NCBI): domain Eukaryota; kingdom Metazoa; phylum Chordata; class Aves; order Passeriformes; family Tyrannidae; genus Pseudotriccus; species Pseudotriccus pelzelni. The sequence continues at coordinate 14,479,354 of JAWMRA010000164.1, read as the reverse complement.
GTAGGAAAAACTTATGCATGCTATCTAGTTATGATTGATGATGTAAGCAGGAAACAGTCATGCTGTCCCATTTCCCATTTCTTGAGATGAAGGTTACATTATTTATTAGTTGCTATGGAGTTCTTCTTACTATCTTGTAATAAAATTTTTGCTAAAGAAGACAACTTGCATTTCCAGCATTTCTTAGAGCTCATGTTTTGTAGGGTAACTAACCTTGGTCTGTGTAAGAAGTTTGACTGTTGCCAACTCATATGTCGTAGTTTTAGTGAATGTACAAAAATTCTAAGGTAAGGATGCTAAAACTCCACAAAATGACTTATGTTTTCTATTTAAAATGCTCAGGTATACTGGCCAAATAAAAAAGCAGTAGGTACCCTCCATGGAGCAATTCGAGCATCTGATGTGAACATCTCCACCCTTTCGAAAAATGTCAGGGCATTCTTAGTAAGACCTATGTAGCAGATGTCTGTGTCTGTTTGACTATACAAATCTTCAGCAGCTGAAATCCCCTTCTTCTTTCAGTGCTGGTATTTTATGTGGCACCTGTATTATACCAGCATGATTTCCTAAATAAACATGGACACAGCCCAGTCCTTCCTGGTTGACTAAACCTGTCATAAGGATCTTACAGCCTCTTTGAAGACCGGACCTCCTCTTGTTCTGTGAAGAGGATATGAGAGAGAAAATACTGTCTCAGAATGAAATTGGGTACAGGGCTTAATCAGCATACCACACTAACAAATATTATTTCAGGTAGAAGCTTTGGTGAAGTCTACACTGAGTCTGCATGGGAAGATTGACTTCCTGGTGAATAATGGAGGGGGCCAATTTGCAAGTCCTTCTGAAGCCATCCGTGCAAAAGGCTGGAATGCTGTGATAGACACGAATCTGACAGGGACCTTCTATTGCTGCAAAGCAGGTAAGGTCTAAACATTTAGCTTTTTTTGTTTATTTGTTTATTTGTTCTCTTTTTTTACTGCAATACCAGAAAACAAGAAATATTTCCCTACCTTCTTTTTTCCATACAGTGGATATTTGTTTTCATGAATCTCATCCAAAGGTTTGCATTATACGGTACATTACATTTGTTCATATATACAAATATACATTTAGGCAAGTATGATCTTCTGGTTAAGGCCAGGTTTGGGGAGACAGTGGGCTTGGATACTCACTTAAAAGACTATAGGAAAACCACTTAACTTCTGGGGCTTGTATTCACTGTGTGTAACACAGGAAAATACTTCTTTCCCTTCATGGGTACAAGTTTAAGCTTAAACCTAAGTATGGCACATGATTCTTAGGTAATATTTGGAATGTGGAAATGAAAGTAATTTACATTACATAAAATGTAAAAACATGAAATCTTGATTTCCAACAAATGCTTCTTGACAATCATTGAGCATTACCTTTACTATGCCTGTTGTCCCATAACCTCACCTCTGGCCTGGCAGGAGTGTGGTACAAAGACTGGATTTGGGAAAATGTTAACTGTGATTGCAGTTAGGACTCCTAATTTGGCTTCCAATTGGCAAGTTCATTTGTGTGCATTTCTTCTGATATTTATAGGTTATCTTCCTCCTTCATACAGTGTACAATGCCTGGATGCAGGAACATGGAGGAGTCATTGTCAACATTACTGCTGCCGTGAGAAATGGGTTTCCTGGAATGTCGTAATATATATTTTCTTTTTACATTTTCCTATATTTTTCCCCTAGAAGTACTAGTTGCTCTTAAACACTTCACAAAGGTATGCACTGGGCAGCAACAGAGGATAGAAATATAGCAGTTTGGTCAAGAGAAAGCAAGAGTATCCCTTGGCTGAATGTGTGGGGATCTCTTATTAGTTCAGTAGAGACTTTTGGAGTAAATGGCATCTCTGGTCTCTCAACTGTTTTGTAAGAAACTATGAAGCAAGACTTTCCAGTGAAGCTTTCACTGGCAATGGTGTGCTGGTGGGACTAGTTGGACTGAAATGCTCTTTCTCCAGATTGCTGGAGAGTTTGCAAGAACTTGGCACCAGTTGCTTTTCTCTTCTATGCTCAGTTTGCAGATCTTGATGGTGCAATGAGTTAAGGAAATTGGACCAGGAGTAGGGGAGTAGGAGGAACATTTCTAGTGTGTTACCAGGTTTTGGCTTTGTCCTTCAGCTCACATAATGCCTGCCTTTCCTGTTTTCCCTTTTACTCCCACTTTGTAGACATCTTTCTTGGAGAAGGTTTCTGATGCAAATAGAATGAATTCTATTTGCCCTGCTCCTTTCTTGACTGGGAGGAGGCTCATGGCTACAAACGTATTGCCATGTTTGTAGTTGTTTTATACTGATGCAAATGATTACAGCCATGAAAATGTAGCATCCTATCCATACTTGTACTACATTTCTTCAAAACCCTTTACCCTCAAAATGGAGATGAGCAGGAGTTTTCCAATTTGAAACTTGCTACCACAAAAGTTCCAATTCATTGAAAGGTAGTAATGCTCAGGAAATTAATTGTTTCAGTTATTTTCCTTTCAAAATAAATTTTGAAGTTGTCGATGTGCTGCATGTTGACAGTTTCTTGAAAAAAAATCTGAATTTCTTCTTTGAAACTTCCTTTTCCTCCTTTTTTATTTTTTTAAACTTTGAAATTGACTTTCTATTGAAGAAAATACAAAAAATATGCCTCAGAGCATTTAGGCAACAATATACTTTGAGCAATGTGTTGCATTTACCTCTCTTTGTCCAGCATTGGAAGTTTTCAAAAATAACATGTTTTAAGGAACAGCAGAATATTTTCTCAGTAGCTTGTTCTTGGCAGGACAGAGTAAATTTCGAGATCCACAGGGTGGTGCTGAAGCTGCAGTTATTTGAGTTTCTCCGCTGTGGTAAAATCTGGCTGAATTATCTCAGCAAATATGCTGAAGCTGCATCTGAGAGTTGAACCACAAGAAAAAGCTTATTCTGAGTAACAGTGGACAAATTTTCCTAAATAACTAGGTGTAGGTGGATAGATATAGGTGGATAGACAAAGCTACTTACAAATTAAATTCCTGCTGAATTAATGCTCATTGTAGAAATGTACTGTTGAAAAAGATTTGCCTTTACAGTTCCAGCCACCGCTTTTGCCAAAAGTCACCTGATACAGTTTTCCATAAGTATTAATTTTGAACATAAAATTTGTCGAGCTCATAGTGTGCTTGGAGGTTATTCATACATTTAGACCAGAAAGAAATTAGTTATGTTTTCTTACATTTTTCTTACGTTTTTTGTATTCTTTCCCTGGTATTTGAGAAGCTATTGCATCATCTCTTCTGAGTCTTTTTTGCTTGGCTAAAGAATCTAAATTCAGTTTTTTTCTATGAGTCCAACAGTCTACTATTCATTATTGCAGTATTTTTGTCTGCATTTGTTCAAGCTTGTAATCATTTCAGGCTAGTTTCCTATGGCAGCAAGGTGTATGACTTCAACTCTTGTTATCTCTATCTCCATCCATCTAGAGTAATTTTTGAATAGTGACTGATTTTAATCATGTCTGTCAGAAGGTTTAAACTGTTTTTCAGACCACTGCCCTTCCAAGTCTTGCTTTACTTCTGCAGCCTACAGATAGTTTTACATGGTTTGAACTTTACCTCCTTGTCTCACATTTTATAAGCCTCCCTCTGCCATAGAGTAGCTGACCTCCTGTCACACTGAGGGAGAGATTGTAAGTATTTCCAGCAATGATAGGAAATCATAGCCCTGCTTGTTGAAACAGTGAAGCTATGGTCAAACTTACAAGCTAGAGAATCTCTGTCTTTCAGGGGGTTGGTCCAACCACAGAAAGCTACTCTGACTACCCCAGTGAGACTGCAGTAGAATTAATACTGGGCACTCCTAGATGAGAGAACAGATGCTTCCTTTGCTTTCTTCTCTCAACAGGCACACAGGAGCTGCAAGAGCTGCAGTGGATAACCTGACCAAGACTTTAGCATTGGAATGGGCCCACAGTGGAGTAAGAATCAACAGTGTTGCTCCTGTAAGTAATGGCAAATTATATTATTAAACTTAGCAATCATATGTGTTCATAATTAAAGCTTTCAGGCCAAAAGGGATTTTAAAATCTATAACCTGTAACTGATTTTAGATTGTTTGTGCATTAATTTATTTGTAATCACCTCATTTGCGTTCTTCAGGTCATTTGAGAGTGTTTTGTACTTTCTGGATGATGAGTCAGAGGATGTGGGATAAAATTGCTTCTGCTTTGACTTGGCACTCTTGATTGGTTTTTTTGTAGCTTCATGAAATGATACTGGTATGAGTTGGTCACCTGTCTTACAAAGCTTTGACATGAGATTACTGAATGCTTTGTGTTCCGGTGATGGATACATTATTTCTGAGTTCATGAAGCTTTTTCTGTTTGAGGTTCAAGTATGCTCATGGTTTTAACCTGTGTTTACAAAGTCATTTTTAAAATCTCTGAATGTGTAACATGGTGCCTTTTACTCAGTGTTGTACATGTTAGGTTAGATTTTGCTTTAGACATAAAGAGAATGTATTTGGAGTGGACCTTCCCTCAGAGGAATCATATGTAAAAATGTGTGTAATGATTTCTTTTCTCATCAAATTCATGCAGGCAGGAAACCACTATACAAGTCAGCTAAAATATGCCTGCGACATTTCTGAGGGAATAGGCAGAAGGTAACAGTTTTTTTTAAGAACGGTATGGAAAGAGCAGCTGTATTTTGTAGTGGATAGTACTGCAGATACAGAGGTTATATGGAAGCTCTAGCTTTAACTTTTGAGATTGTTGTGATTTGTGTAATCTGCTCTTAACCACAATTTATTTTGCACATTTACTCTCTCGAAATCAAAAGAGAAAGTGTAAATTTTGTGCAGCTACTTCTACATTCGGAAATTATCCTACCTCACAATAAGTGAATGTCATAAGGGAGGTGTCATATTTGTTTAAGTGAACCCTAGGAAGGTGTTGCTACTATTTTTGTAGAAAGTCTGTATATCCTGTTGTGCCCCTTCTCCTAAAACATCTGGCTTGCTTTGTTTGGCATAGCAGAGAATGGTTAATGGCAGATGTGTAATGATCATTCAGGTAGTGGCTTTTATGTAGCCTTTGTGAGACCCAATTCATCTGGGGATTTGTTAAATATTAACATCTACTGGCTTGTACTTCCTGTTTATCTATCTTTTTCTGATTTATCAAGTCCTGGGGAAGTAAGTAATTAAGACAGCATTATTATGTGAATATACTTTTCAGGCATGCTAATTACCTAATGAATCATGCTGATTATACATTATAGCACATGTCAAAAGAAGTTTTTGACAAGCAAACACTTGAGGGGTTTGGCTCTTTCATAAGTATTTGCTAGCTTTGTTACTATGCTGGTAACAAAAGTTCATGTTGTAGTTACAGTAATACTTGTGTCACCTGTGTGGACACACCAGGTCTGTGGTAACAAAACAAAACTGTTACTACTTTAGGAGAGCAAACTAACCTGTATGGATACACAGGGAGGGAAACCTGCATTCTGAAAAAAATAGTTTCTCATACTCACATTGTACAGATCTCTTAGAAATCTTAGTATGTACTTCGTGGATTAATTCAAATTTTGCTATTTGACTTAAACTTCAGTCCCAAAGATTCTGTTCTGACTAATGGATGTAACCCTGTTCCCACTGCTGTAGCCTCCATCTTCCCTCTCAAGACTAAACTGGACTGAATAATCATCGGAGCAAACACAGTCACCTTTTTCTGTTTCTACAGCAGCTAAGTAGGGAGAGTTGGAATTCTGACTGAAATCTGCTTCCATAATTTGCAATAAATCAGTCTCGTGTTCTTACAGATGACAAGACACTGTTGAGAACTTGTTCTTGGGGCTTTGTAGTTTCCTGCTGTAAGCTAACATGAAATGCTTATAATTTCAAAGCAGCCTCTGAGTTTCTTTATACTCCATTTTTTAGTTATTGAAGTGACAGCGGAGAATTGGAATAATCAGAAGTATTGTGCTTGAATAGAGAAGTGGCTGGCAGCCAAATTACCTTCTTGTATAAATTACACTATTCCATTACATTTAAAAACTTGCATTCAAGTGCTCTTTAGATAGTTTAATCCCACAGGAAATCAGTGATGACAACTTCACAATTTTAGAATGATCCATTTAAACATATGCAAGAGAACTTAATTTTCACTATGCTGTTTTAAAACAGGGACTAGTATTTTCGGAAACTGCTGTTGCAAACTATGGAGAGCAAGGTATAATGATGTGGTTAAGGAGCATACCAAAGGTTCCTGCCAAGAGGTCGGCGGTTCCTGAGGAGGTAATGTACTTCAGAACATTTGTGATATTTCTACTGCTGTGTCTCTATTTAGAAGCCATTTTATTATACGGAGAACAAAAAAGACTTAATTCTGCACTGTGGTGGAATATTTAAAAAGAGAAAAAGCTTGTAGTAATGTGTAGTCATGCCAAGTGGGAGACTTAACCAGTAGTCACTGATATACTGAGAATTTAATTCAGCTGCCTCTTATAGATGAAGAGTTTTATGGGAGACATTAGTTCCTGAAGAAGTTGACTTCCAGCAGGAAGGAATGAAAGAATGAATATTAAGGTGAAAAAAATTGTATCCTGAAAGTACTTAGCTCTCTTCTACCAAGAATGTGCTTATTTGGTAAACTGGTCCACATTTCTGTTTGATTTTTAAGCGTTTGATGCTGAGGGCTTGTTGGTTTTCCTTTGTTAAGTACTTGATGTTTATCACTGGGAGGATGGTTTTAAGATTGTTGCAGTTTTCACTGAGTAGAAAATGTTACTATGTCTTACCTGTGTAAGTTTTTACAAGTCTCTTTGACAAGAACCAGTGGTCTAAGAAAGATTAAAGTTGTCATTCTTTTGACAGATCTCTCCTGCAGTGTGTTTCCTACTATCTCCAGCTGCTTCTTTCATAACTGGGATAACCCTGGTGGTGGATGGTGGCCAAAGTTTATACAGCCATACCCTAGAAATACCTGGTAAGAAATGGTCTACAAAATAATGTCCTTCAAGTGACTGAAGTTGGGCAATGGGAGGACACAGAAGTTTCTCAATCAACTAAATAAGTTGTTTTATTTGTTTTCCTCAGATCATGACAGATGGCCTGCACCACCAGAAGGAAAAAATTCTGAAATGCTGAAAAAGCTTCTTTCTGGCGAGTTCAAGCCGAAGCTGTAAAAGAAGGAGATTTCACCTTATTCCCAGTTGCTGATTATCTCACTTGGTGATTTGAGCTTACCATTCTCATCAATAACTTTATTTCTCATATATAACTACATTGAGTGCCTTGATTTTCATTGGTTTATATTTAAAACTTGAAAGACTCTACACAGTAAATATCTTCTCTGAAAACACTTGCCATTCAGTCTTTTGGGAAAGGGAGGTATAAAAGACAAATTGTCCATTTGCATAGGCATTAAGTAATGAAGAATCCCAGCCAGAAGTGAATAAAAAGAATAATTATTTTGTAGTGAAGGGAGCTGAGATGGAATGTTTTGGAATCCTTCAATTTAGGGAGAAGGTAGTTTAAATCTATTGTTATTCGCTGCATCAGCAACCATTGAGGTCACTGTTATCTGTACACTATTTCTGTTCAGCCACACACTGAGTGCTCAACAATGGTTTTAAAGACCAAGTACAGTAAGTATTTCTCTGAAAATAATGAAAAATAAGTTGGAATACTCTTATTAATATTTCAAATAAATTGGCATATCGTATTGGGAATGTTTTGAATTGCTTGCAAATACAATCATATAATAGAGTTAAGCTGAATGCTACTTAAATTTGATAATAGAATAATCAAATAAATTTAAGCCTTAACATACTGTTAAAGATGGATGGAAAGTGGTAGAGATTCAACAATTTAACAAGCAAAATCTTGAAGCAAAATCTGTGGCATGTAATGCAGTGCTCTCTGCAGTGTGTTATACTAGTAAAGAAGAGACTTGTAATCCTTTGTTTACCAGTTAAAATGCTTTATCCATACTGGGTTGTCTTACAGTGCTAACAGAACTTTGTTCATCAGTGTCTCTAAAATAGATGAGATTTTTGTGAATAATACAGAGATGCCATTTAAAAACCAGAAATCTTGCAATGTATCACATGAAAAGGCTCTGCTTGTAATTTTTCTTATTCTTTTGTTCCCATGTCTGCCATGTTTAGTGAAAATATAAAAAATGAGTAATGACTGTGTTTGCTGTAACAACTGAAATTTGTGGAATCAAGTTGCTGCTACAGAAGCAAACTTTTAGTACTTCATTTTGGACTGAATGTAAGAGTCTGCTAGTTGCTTGTACTCTGCAAAGATGTTTGACCTTTGTGTTTGTCAGCAAAATATGGGTTCTTACATAGGTACATATAGATAGCCTTTCATGAAAATCTGAATTCCATTTTTGGGTGGGAAGAGAGGTTTGAGCCTAAATATGTGCTCTATCAGGTGTATCCTCCTTCGTTAGTAACTGGATGATCATTTATGCAGTCGTGAGAAACTTGTTCAGAGATAAAGTTAGCTTTTTTCAAACCTCTTGTGGAAGGTATATTTTGATTATTGCAAATATTAGTTCAGGGTACACGGTAAGAGAATTCCTGGAAGCAAATGCACCTGTTGGGTAACTAATCTAGAAGTCTAGCCCATTGCATTGAATGGAATTATTTAGTTTATTGAGACACTATTTCTACAGTCTTAACATCTTTCTGGAAAAGGTTAAATGTGAATGTGTGTGCTTCAGACTTGTGGAATTTACTTTCTCTTTGTTTGAATGCGAGTTTCTATGGTACGCATGGACTGTGGATTTGATGTGAGATGGAAGTGAGTTGCTAAAACTAAACTACTTTTATTATATCCCAGAACTGTTCACTACAGAATTTGAGTATAAACTTGGAAATAATAAATTTTTAATCTTGCAAATTTCCTCTTTAACTATGCTGAAGTGTGAATATTCATAAAGAGGGGTCTTACATATGTAGTGATGGTGAAATGCATCATTCATCTCAGGAAATGGAATATTAGAAAGGTGAGCATTCACCTGTGTGGGAGATGGGTTCAGCCTGCAATTAATAAACTCTTTTATAAGTAAGAACTATAACAAACCTTTCTGCTTGGGATGAATAAAAGGACCTTTTATTTGACCTCTCCAGCTTTCAGGAGAGCAATGGATGCACTACGAAGATGAAAGCTAGTTCTTTAGAAGAGGCTGCGTCTGCTTTTTCCCTGGCAGGAAGTTGAAACAGCCAGCATTTGCAGAGCCATGAAGTGCTGCAGCTTAGTACAGTAGGAGAATATACTCAAAATGCTCCAATTTAAGAATACAGAAGATGCATCCTTGGAAGGAGAAGGGGAAACATCAGTGTTCTCCACTTTTTTTTCCTTTTTCCTTTTTTTTTTTTCCCCAATAATACTACTCACGTTCCCCCTACTGTGCACAATGTTAAAATGCTTGTCACAGTTTGTTAGATATTAGGATAGTAACTCCTTGCTGTAATGATTTAGCAATAATCACAGGTGTTCTTGTTTGTTTGTTGGTTTTATTTTGTTTATTTGTATTTGTTTGGGGTTTGTATTCTCCCACCTTGAAGGACATGAAATGTTTTAATTCTCAGAACAGAGGTTTTATTTTGGTCTTGTCTCTTTGGTCCATTTTATTGCAGATTAAAATTATTTTAAAATTTTGCAGCACCTTGCAGGAACCCAGCGTTGTGTCAGCTGGCAGCATGAATGTTTGTGCTGTTAGTGCTGCAGATAGTATCAGCTGCAGCAAAGCTCTTCCTATGCCAACAGCCCTTGATCAAAGGGCATTGAGAGGTTAAAAAGGTGGGTGTGGTAGCAAAATATCCTCGACCTGTGTAAGATTTGGGTATCTGAAGTTCAGAGAACAGGGCTTGATGTTATTTTATTTATTTTAAAAGGAAGGTGAAAGGGACTGTGAGAAAAGGGCTGAGGAATCAAGGAAATACACTGACCAAACACTGAAACGTAAATGTTTACTGCACTGCACAGTTGTAGTAAGCAAAGAGAAGACTGTTGGAATGACAGTTACACTTGCCATTCTGCTAGAAATCCCTCTTTGGTTGCTTTAATATTTACCTCTGGCTAAACCTGTACCTATGCTGCCTGTCCCTTAGCAGATATTTGTTTGACTGATGAATAGGTGCTTATCAGCTGCTACTTTGCTGTACTCTCTGGTGTTATATCTGAATGTGTGTCATAAAACTTTACATTTGTGACAGCAGTGTAGTTCAACTGTCAAGTGTACGTGCCTTATGTTTTACAGATACTCTGTGTGTTAAGCAGAATATTGCTCATTCAGGGTACTTATTTAGCGTAAAATGAAGTTTGATTATTCTGTAAAATGTGTGTAATATTAGTGTAAAATGACGTCTGTGTTGTAAAAATCTTCATTCTTTAGCAAACATGAAAACTGTAAATCTTTAAAGGGAATATAATCTGTGCAGTGTCATTCTGCAGCAATGTTCGTTGTCTGCCCTAAGATGTAAATGAAAAAATACAAGGCAACCATTGCTTGTAACAAGCATTTATGGCTATGTTTAGTCCTCTGAATAGTTGTATAGGATACCCCACATAGTCCTTAAGAAAGTGTGCTCTTTGCCAGATAGTGTAATTTCATATACTTCTCATCAGCATCTCCCAGTTTTCCATCTCAAGTAGCAGACCTGTGTTAAGTGGCTGAGTGCTGCAGGCATCGGGGGAATTGTCGTATTAGTAAAGTCCAGAGCATCTGTGTTTGGGGTTACTGAATGTGGCTGAATCCTAAAGGTAAATGAGTTGCTTCATAAACTTCAGTGATGGGGTTGGAGTGGAGAAACCTCTCAGTACTGCCGCCCAGGCTCACTTAGAGTGTACGGTACATCTTTATGAATCTTCCACCAGTGGGTTAGGACTGTCCTCCCCAAGCTATTTGCTCTTCCTCTCTTTTGGCATCAGCATTCCAGTGATGGTGCATTGTATTGGGAGGAACTGGAACTGCTGAGATGCAGGCATGTGTTTCTTTCTGACGTGAAAAGGTAGAGGAGCGTAGCAGACGTGACTAGCAAAGGTTTGAAATAATGCTGCTGTTTGCTTAATGTATTTGAGCTGGATTTAAATTTATAAACACTATTGGCCCTCCTGCTGGTGAGGAAAGACTGGATCATGTTATAACATTCTGGCATCACAAACTTTACACTGCTTTTGTTCCCAGAAGCAGCCATTTTGTCTTCCCTTATCTCCTCTGTCTCCAGCAGCTTGTTCCTTTGCCAGTTAACTCCTCATTTGTTTAAATATATGTGAAATTAATCTCTAATGTAACTAGATCTTTTTCTGGATGTAGTTCAAAATGTGGTAATATGGTGCCAGCTATAGGAAGGAGTGGTGGGGAGGCTGAGAAACTTGGGGAGAAAAAGGAGGAGGATGGCATGGTTATGAAAAGGGGCTGGTTTGTTCCCATTTAAAGTTTAGAAGCTACGGCTGTAGTGTTGACTAATACAGGCGCTGGTTAGCCTCAAGCAATACATGTAGGAGGTGAGAACCTCTTATTGCAATGAGGTATTGATTCTGGAATTCAGGGAGAGCCATTCTGCCAGATTTCGGTCAATTGCCTGAGTACACTATCCTAAGATGTGCTTACCCTATAATTTCCACCCCCACACCTCCTAGTTTCTGTCGCCTGTACAGGGTTTGTACTGAATGCATAAATAACTGATATACTTTATTGTGACTCCTGTCAGCTATTTTTATACTGTTATTTTCCATATCAGCAATTACACTGTTTCTATAAGCTTTATTTTGCTCCTGTAGCATGACACCTGATCCCATAAACATGCCCCTGGGATTGGGCTGGGCTCAGTGTGAGCCAGTGTTATAAGTGCTGGTCCCTGGTGTCGATAGATATTTTTTATCTCAAAGTCAATATTTAGCTGTTTATCCTGTTCCTTATATTGAAGATGCTGTGAGTTAGGGATTATGGTGCGTTACTACTGATGCCTCTGCAAAGCACTGTTGCGATACGGGAGTCCTCTGTGCTGCGCAGGCTTTGTGCGGGTATACAAAGGACCACATGGGCAGAGGAATGTGGGATGATTTTCACAACTCTTGCTGGCTTCTTCTGAAGTGAGGGAACTTTGTCTTGAAAAGATACTGTTCACTAACCCCTCCTCCGTTAGTGAAATCCATTTGCAGGATGCTAAAGCTGACAAATGGCCATGAACTGTAACATTAAGGCAAGGGAAACACTGGATGTGTTTTCAGAGCTGTGTAAGCAGCTGTGGCTCATTGATCTTGCTTGATGGTGCGGGAGCATCACACATCAGCAGTTTTCTTGGCTCTATTTATTTCTTGGCCCTATCATTTGGCAGAAAAGGTCACCTTTTTAACTGTCTAGTTAAAGACTCGTGATCATGACAAGTGTCTCATGAACACCGCTGACAGTTTTGCCAACTGTGGAACAAAACGTCTTAGCTTTGGGAGATGACTATGTCTCCTTCATGTTGGCTCTGGAATCAGGGTGATTGAGTGCCTTGTGCCTTTCTTGGATGTGCTTCATCAGTTGCTCTTTCTTTAGCACTGTCCACTTCAGTGGATTTTTAAAACAATGCTAGTATTTGATTTTATCATTCTCTGCAGCCTGTTTCAATGGAAGATCACAAAACAATCGAGCAATGGACCTTGATGTGCAATATCTTAGTTTTGTATGTCAATTTCAATGGAAACTCACATGTAAAGCTTAAACTTCCATTCAAGTGGGTTTTTTTCCCCCCGGGTTTGTTTAGAGTGATCAAATGAACCCCCCAATCCTTGTTTTGGGTAGATTTTGAGGGCTTGTCCAGGCTTTACAAAACTCTAATTGTCTTACATGTTCAATACCTCTGAGCACATGACCAGAAAGCAGCATGAGAGCAGGAGCTCAGCGGGGATTACTGTGCTCCGGAGTCAGGTGCCGCAGCACAGATCACACATCGCTGTGCCTCGGTCCAGCGCTCTCCCAACACGCATCGCCTGCCAGGGTGTCTCAGAAGGGCGATTGCTACACATGCACAATCATTCGTGCATCTCGTACACAATGGTTCGTGCCTGCAAGGTTATTGTTAAACCTGTATAAAACTAATTACAGTGCCATGCTATTATTTACAGTCATCGGCTACTTAGACTTCAAGGGTTGCAGTAATAGCTGTCCTGCTACGTATCAGGGAGTGCTTCCTCGCTGATTAATTTGGGATAGCATCCTTCTTCCTTGCGTGTGCTGACTTCCTGAGAGTAGCAGGTGGCTCCTGCAGAGAGGGCTCAGCTAGTCCTAGGAGAAAGGGGCAACCTGAAGGCGACAGCGCCGTTCTGAATTGTGCTAAAAAGCGTCACTGGGGGGCTGAGGCAGCTGCCGCTCCGGGCCTGGCAGGGGCGGCGGATTTATTGCAGTGAGCGCTGTCCACGATGGTACCCGGGTGCGCGTTCACACCCTGCCCTTGAACGGCGCAGATCCCGCAGCCGCGGGACCGCACTAGGCCGGGCCTTCCTTAGAGTCGACTCGCCTGGCTGGAACGGGCAGCAGGAGCCGCAGGACCCCGCCGCCCTCGGCCCGCGGGTGCCACGGAGGGTCCGGCCCCGGGCGGGACTCGAACCGGCGGCCCTGGGATGGTGGTGGGGGGGGTGGTTCCGGCGCGCACGCGCCTCCGCCGCCCCCTCACTGTGACGGCGCCGCGCGGTGACGCCTCGCGCTCCCTGCCCGTCACGGGGCCCGGCGCGCGCGGGGCGGAGCTCGCGGGCGGCAGCGGCGGCGCCTCGCGCCCGACGGGACCCCCGGACGGACCGGCCGCGCCGGCACCGCCACAGCCCCGGTACCCGCACCGGTACCCGCACCGGTACCCGCACCGGTACCCGCACCGGCACCGCCACCCGCACCGCCGCCCCTGCCAGCACCCGCTCCCGCCGCGCCGGCCTCGGCGCCGCCTGTCACCGGCACCGCCGTGCCCCGGCGCGGGCAGGCCCCGGCCCCTTCCCCCCCGCCCCCGGGGGGGTGGGCTCCGCTCCGGAATCCTGGCCGCTCCCTCCGCGCCGCCCGCCCAGCCGGGGCTGCGCCCGCCGCCGCCGGGCAGCGCGGGGGGTCCCCGGCGGCCGCCCGGCCTCCGCCGTCACACAGGTCGGGGGGTGCGCGGGGAAGGGGCGGGCGCGGGGCGGCCCCGGCGGTGCGGGAGCCCCGCGGGCGGGTCTGTGCGGGCGGCCCCGGCTCCCGGAGATGCCCGGGCTGGGGGACACCGGCCCGGCCCGGTGCAGGTGGAGCTGCGCGGCGGTGCAGTTGTTTGAGGAGCTGGGGACGCGCTCGCTGATGTTCGTTGCTTAAACTGCAGCTGCGAAACCTTAAGTATTTTACGAGCCTCGCAAATATTTCTGTGTGCCCCGTAAACCTCGCCGCGGTCGCACGGTGATGCTGTGGGCTCTCGTCTTCAAATCGCTCTGCAGTGGTAGCGGTGCTGTGAATTGGGTATGTAGGTCAAGATACTGCGAGATGTTTTTGTCAGGGGAAAAAGTGAATGTTGGATTATTTATTCCCCTGTTGCATTTGAAGTGCATTGCAGCACCCACGAGGTTGGCGTTTTTTCCCCCCCGGTTTCCTCTCCTGCTTCATAAATCTGGTTTTAGTTTTTGGCTGTGGAATTACAGAAGATCAAAGCGCTAATTTATCTGAGCACTCCTAAGCTGTATTTTGTCATGAAGTGTTCACTAAGAGGGTGGTGAAAGATAATAGAAGCCTGCCTTGAAATAAGGGGGATTTCTAGTCCGTGCAGAAAATGTCTCTCAACTACAACATTTTTCTTCTTTAAACAATGCAGCACGTTGCAGAGTTAGAGGCCTTCAGAATTGTGTTGCTGTGTGTATGGCAAAGACGTGTTCGCAGAATGAATGTCTACAGGCTTGTCTTGTGTTCTCTCGTGGCATTGCACTTACCAGCAGAATACCCTACAAAGCATTCTTTTCCTACGGAATTCCTATGGATATTTTTGAGGGAAGGGGCATTGATGAGTTAGTATTTATGCCACACTGAAAAACCTTAGAAGAATTTTCTTAGTTGCTATTTTTTCCAGCTTTCACACATGCTCTTTCTTACAGTGGCCTGATAATTAACTGCTTTCCTCGGAAATCTATTTAAAAATGAGAACTTGCTGTAATTCCTCTTTTCATTACGCTTTGTGTTCCATCATGAGTGCCACTGAAATGTATTGAACCCAAATTTGATTCAGATATTGATTCAGATAATGAGCCTGTATATAATTAACTTGGTTTTCTTAAGATTTTATTGTATTTTGATAAAACAGAATAGGAAGATAACGTTTATCAGATTGAATCATTGCTGGAGAAAAAAAATGATTCTGTGTAGAGTTTACCTTGATGAACTCTGTGTCAGTGTTTAAACAGGTGGTTTACCTGGCACTAATGGAAGACTATGGCAAAGAAAACAGACGTTTCTGAGTTGCTTGCCATGGCTTGCTGAGATTTCTAAACTGTCAGAGGAAACTTTTTAAGATAGCTCTGGTGTTTGGTAATCTTGGGAGTTTTTATAGCATATGTGAGTAGGCAGAGAGATGGGACAGGTAGAATTTATTAATGTAGTGAAACAAGAGCATGATCTTGTTGTTTAATATTGTGCTAGGAAAGCTTTTTTGGTGTTTTTTTTTGGGTTTTTTTTTGCTTTACATTGATAAAACTAGCTAATTTATGGAAAAAATAAATAACCTTTCAATTTTGGTCATAGACTTGTCAGTGGTTCTTTACTGTGGTTTGGAAAGTTAGTCAGTGCACAGGCTTGTGGAATTTAAAGCCTGTTGAGGATAAATGCAGAAGAGATTGTTTTATTATAAAGTTTTCTTCTGGAGAAAGCAAAGAAGTTGATCATGCTATAAATTTAATACACATTTGTCATTTTTACTTCACATTTTTTCCTTAGTGTTTCCTAAAATAAAGTGTTCATAGTTAAATACAAATCAGATTTATTGTTTTTTAAAACCGTATCACTAATAATAAGTATTTATGAAGAATGACTGGAAAAAAGCTTTGCATATTTTAGCAGTCTTCAGTTTTATTTTTTGTCTTTCATCTTTACTGGAGGGTTTTTACATCAGCAAACTAAGTTCAAAAGAAATGAGTAACAGGTAGTTTATTTTTGTGACAGGTTGTTCAGTGGCTCTCTACCTGGGCATTCTGTGAACTAAAAATAATGTTTTCTTATAAAATGCAACCTGAGAATGATAATGGATTGACTTTCTTCATTTGTTCCCCCTCTTCCACCAAACACACAACCACAGGTGTTCTGATCTAAGGACAGGTACTCATTTAGTTTGGAATAATGAATGTATTTTCTAGTAATATCTTTTTAGATATTCGCTCTTAACATTATCTTCTGTTTAGACTACTGTTTGGAGAAAAATAAATGAATGGTGAAAATGTGACTGATTTATGCAGTTAAATACATCTTAAATACATTTGCAGAAAATGTCTCACATTTTCATATGTATGATGAGCTAATGTAAATATGTATATGGACTAGTGACTCCACCCAGGTTTATCTAATTAGCAGTTGAGTTTGTGGACCTGCAAGCTTTTAAAACTGAAGTGGAACCGACACAGTATTAAATTAAAGAAAAAAAAAAATCTGTGAATTCTATTAAACACAGCAGTTTTTCTGTGGGAAGGAAGAAAAAACCTTTTTTTAAAAGAATAAATACTGCATTTGCTATTTTAGTATTCTGGCATTTTGTAGTGCTAAGGAATAGGTCAAAATAGATCATGCATGCTATAATTTCACATAGCTTGCAGAATAACATTGGAAACATGTAATTGGGCAGTGGGAACATGTTCAGAATGCAGTGTGTTAGCTGTGATTCACTTCTCACTTCTGGATCTTGGCATGAGATCTTGATATGACAAATGCAACTTATGGCTCTATGTTAACCCAATTTCTTAGGCTAAACACGCTTGTTTGCAGGTTTTTCTGGGATGTTTTTAATGTATTCACCTTAAGAGAATTATTTTAGCTGTGGAAGGATTGTGTCAATAAAAAAAGGAAAAATGGAATTCTGTATTTGGATATTGCAGGGATTTCCTTGGGAACCACCGCTCTAAGAGTGAGTTTACCCACAAATACACATATGGCATAGTTTAGGACCCAGCTTAATGAGGTTATTTGAGGTTGGCCAAAGCAGAAGGATCTGCATTGTCCTTTAAAAACTGAGAGTCAGGAATTGAGAACACACGGAGGCTTGTAGAGGTGTGCCTTTTTCTTGTCCATTTATGAACTCTACTAATGTTTACTTCTATATCTCAAATTATTGCATATTTTTGAAAATATACCAGCAATGTGTAACTTGCTTTTTTACTTGAGAGGAAAATAACTTTCTTTAGGCTGAAGTATTTTTTCTTTGCTTTCAGACATTTTTTTATTTGAATCCTTCACTGTGTCATTCTCACTTGCTTCTCCTTCTCTATTTCCATTAATCATTTGTCCATTTCTGTGGATTGTCTGCAGCAGTAAAAGATGCTGCTTTTGTTTTCCTGAGATGTTTTGTATTAAGTGCACTTATAATCTGACAAGAGCAGTGCAATAAAATTCATATGCTTCAGATGTTTATGCTGTACTTTGGAAGTTCACATATGATAACACTGATGAACAGTTCTCATTTGGATGAAGGAATAAATGATGGATATGTAATAAGGGAAGGGATTTCATGAGGTCAACCCCTACTCAAGGCAGAAGCAAATATGCTGCAATCATGTCTGGCAAACATTTGTCTGATCTTTTCTTAAAAAACTCAGAAAAGGGGAATACCACACCTCTTCACTGAGCTATTTATAGCTAGTACATGACTATTACTATCGTTTGGAGGCTTTTCTTAACATTTAACTTAAGTCTCTGCCTTGGTGCTAGTTAAGACAGTTAATTCTCATCCAACTTTTATTACTCATGCGGGATAATGGGTTCTGTGCTCTTTTCACCAACTGTTTGCCTACATGAAGACTGTTCCTCTGTCTCCTTTTATTTCCAACTTCTCTTTACTAAATTGTGCAAACAGGATCTTTGTTGTTCACACTCACTGGGCTCTGTGTGATTTGTCTGTGTCTTTTTCCAAGTTCTCCAGACAAAGTCTTTGAGCAACCGAGTAATTGACTTACTCTGTAAGTTGCAACAGAAGTAACGTGACAGCCTTGTTAAAATGTCATTCTAGGGTGTGTGCATACAGGTATGGTTGGGTTTTGTTTTTGTTTTGTTGTTGGGGTTTTTTCCTTGCCAACAACATCAGGTTCCTGGCTCCTGCATTTGCTAATGCAGGAGCTCCTCTTAGCATTTGTTAAATCAGGCATCTCTTTCTTCATAGGTACGAATTGGAGTTATCTTTCGAACGAATACAGCCTGATACTCTATTGAATTCACTCTTCATTTCAGGTTAATTTTCTTCCATTAAGCATTTCTAGACTTAGGAGAATCACTTTTCAGTAAGTTATTCTACAGGAGAAGATGCAGTTGCAGCTCTTCCATATCTGTTTTCCAGCACATACAGTCCCTGTGGCTTTTGAATATAAGCCTGCTCTACAACAGGGAACTTGATTGAGAACAAGTTGTTCTAGGGTTAGATACGGCTTCTGTTGGCAAAAATGTGTCTTTATTGGTCTGTGTTATACATGTGCTGTCTTTGAAGTGAATCTCATTGCTGCGGTAACTTGTGTCAGTGTAACTACCTGAACAACCCTTTTGCCATTTAGAGATGTCGTATGGTCCAATGACATAGTAGAAGAAATTTTTATCCTCTAGGCATGCTTTACTGGAAGAATTGCAGAGTCAGCTACGAAACAGATGTGTTCAACATGTTCCCTGGTTTTACTCCATTTTGTCTGACTTATGTAAATGATTTTATCCATAATTTTTGAGGCTAGATCACAGATGGGACAAATTTTGTGATTCTTTCATCAGCACTTTCTTCACAAAAAAAAAGAAACAGACACCAATAATGATTATCCAAGGAGACTTCTTTTGGTTTCTTGCAGAAAGAAGTATTAAAGCAGTCAGTGTTGCTTACCTCTTACCTGTCCTCAAAATTATTTTAAAATAATTTAGACAAGAATCTGTAAATGCCAACAGTTTGAATGCCATGTTATGAAAATTATAACAATGGGAACCACAGTCTCACCTTTGAACAAAGATTTGAAAATTGGAAAACATCTTGATCAGGCTGTTGTTTGACTTTATTAAAAAAAGAGAATAGAGAACTGAAACACTGTCACAAGCAGTAATTAAGCTTCTGAAGAAGATATGACGTTCTGTAGAAGAGTGTGAGAATTGTCACTCTAAATATTGTATTAATCAACTGCTAAAAACTGATTGGTAAAGCTCAACCTGTATCTGATTGTTGTTTTGTCACACTATGTGTGTTGTTAGCAGTACCACAATTACTATAACTCCAGCATGAGCCTTTTTTATTTTTTTAATAAAAATCAATTTGAGTAGCAACTCCCTGTGTTTCGTTTTGTTTTTTCCCCCCATATTACCCTGATGATAACTGATTTGGTATAAAGTAGTAGTAGTCAGGAAAGCATTTCTTGCACTGCTGGTACCAGTAAGCACAGTAACTTCAGGCAGGGATGAGGTTGGATCATGTAATCAATGATTTCTTAAGCTGCCACAGCTACTTCCTTTTAGGGAATATCTGTTATGCCTCTGTGTCTGTGATATTGGCAGTATTGCAAATACTGAGTGAGACCTTAAAATGAAAATATCAATGTTATTGGTGAAGTGCTTGGCAAATTTTAGTCAAAATCTTAATCCACAATGAAATGGATCAAAAGATAATCCAGTATTCTTCCCTCAGTAGTGAGCATGAATGAGTGCTTATGGCAGACTGAGAATAGTGTAAGCACATGTAATACTTAGCTTGAATAGTCTTTCAGTCTCAAACTACTTCCAGTAAAGGTTGGTTCTAAATCTGATGTGGGCTTTGTGTAGTTAGTAACCTTTGGATTTTTATCTTCAGACTTGACCAGTCTTTTTTTTTGCATGCAGCTAAATGTCTGGCACCCAAATATCCTTTGGTAAGAAATTCTATAGGTATACTATTTTTTCTTTTAAAATCTTTTTTTTTTTTTTTTTTTTTTTTTTAACTTGTGCTGATTTTCTTTGGTACATATTTCAGTTGGAGGAGACTGGACAATCCATCTCTGTCCGGCATAACAATATATCTCTCTGTTCCTCATACAATTTTTTAGCCCTTTACCACTTTCTCTCCCCACCCAAATCTTATTGAAGCCAGAGTCTTAACTTGCCTATTTGTTTTCCCCTGGATACCTTCAATAGATACCTGCAGTTGTATTCTTTTTTCTGCTTTGCTACATCCTCTTCTAGACCTGAAGGGTTCCAGATGTGAAAACAGTGATCTGTCTCAGATTGGGTTTTTGTGTTGGGTTTTTTTCATAATTCTAACGTTGGCTTAATTTCTGGGTGCTGGCAGTATTCAGTGCAAAGTCCATTGGTTTCTTTTGTGCAAAGTTAGAACTTGCTGCTCTCCTTGCTCCCCTCCACCCAATTTGCATCACTTTCATTCATCTGTGCTGTCTGATAAAGACCTCTGCCTCTACTGTAGTCAGCCCTTTCCCTGCTCTCACAAATAGGCATTGCAGTGTCAGAAAACTTTTTACCTTGCTCCTCTTTCCTGGATAATTTAGAATATATCGATCAACACAGACTCTTGTGGAGCCCCACGGGTATCCTCCATCCTCATGTCCTATGTTTTATATATTTTAACCAATTTATTCATGCAAGGGTGGGTCTTTTTATGCTGTGACTGCAAGAAATCCTTTGGTGAGACTTCTCCAGCACCAGAAATCCAAATTGACCATGATAGTGACTGAGATCAGTTCTTATACACAGGTTCAGAGTGGACCAAAATTTGAAAGTCAGGATCTCTTCTTGCAACAGGCTTATCTGCTCTTCCCTGTTCTGTCATAAATATCCATATGTCCATTATTTCTGGTTTATTTGTTACAGGTTGCACTTAACGGTATGTAGTTTCCTAGAATCCCTGCCTTATGCATGACCATCTTTTAAAGGCTCTTTTTACAAGATCCAGATCTGTGCAGTGGCTAAGAGGGATGGTTCCAGCATGAGTTCTTGCTCGTTTCTTTGTGTTGGTGTTGGTATTCTAGAAGTGTGAGATCAGTTAGATAAGCTGATGGTTAATTAAAATATAAAATAAATCTTTTGCAGTTGGATCATCTGCTCGCTCCGGATCTCTTGCTTGTCATTGGCTCTCAGCTGGAAAGCAGCAGTTGCTGTGGACAAGCAGGAGTATTCCCTTGACAGAAATGCAACCTTAGCAGTGGGACTGTTGTCTTAAAGGTGGTGATTAGGTGTGGGCACTGACATACTAATTCTTCCTTTGGAACTTTTGAGTCTGTAGTTAGTTTACCTTAATAGCTGTATTTATGAGGGTTCTTACATTTTTATCACTTGAGGGAAAAGTATAATTATAAAGCATCGTAGATGTCATTGTAATGGTTTGGTACCCACTGTGCTATGGGAGGTGCATGAAAGAAGCATTGGGACAATACCTTGTCTTTGTGTCTTTGCGTTTTGTTTTGGAGTGTGTTGACAAAACTAGGTTTCTATTGTCATATTTTTGTTTAAATGTTATTATGAGGGGTTCGGTTGAGTAATGTGTTTTTTTTGCGGATTCACGGAAGTACGAAGGGACAAAGAGTTTGTATTTGACAGCTTAGCAATATCCTCATATGTTTGCCTATATGAGTCATCCAGTTTAAAAAACAGTGCCTACTGCATATGGATAAAAACTTTAAAGTTTGTCCGTTTAGACCAGTTCAGTGAGACCTGCTGGCTACAAAAGTGCTGCATAGTCATGTTATGTGTGTGGTAAAAGAATATTTGGATTTTCCATAGTACTTGTTACTTACAGATGCACACAAGAGTTTTTTCAATTTCCATTAGTGTGTATTGGGTACACACTTGTCTGTCTTCCTGGTGGTATTATTGAGCTCTCTGTAACGTTCCATCACAGGTGGTCCGAGTCTACCCATAACTGGGGGGCCCTGGTTAAATTCATTGCTATTTGTTGTTGTCATTACTGAGTGTTATAATCTTGAATTGGAGTTTGATTCAGTAGTGTATTTTTCTATGCCTTGTTTTGGAAATCTGTATGGCTCATGACTGTCTTACCCTACTTAAATATTCAGTGTTAGTGTGTTATGAGATTGTCCTGCATTTTCTACTCTTGTTATTGAGGATAGAAAAAATGGAAGAACTGTCTTAACTGAATGTACAAAGTTAATTTGAGTTATAATGGAGAGAGCAAGTGGGGTACTGAACTAGGAAGATGGGAGTGTGAGCCAGGAAAGGCATTTTAGGCAGAAGTTAAAGGTTATGGTGAATCAATGGAGTAGGAAAACATGACAGCAGGGTAGAAGAGGAAGATGATAAAAATCATAGTTATAGTACTGTACTCTGGATTTCTTTATTGTGTTGCTGCCTTGCGTAGTGTGTAGGAAGAATTGTGCTTTGAGGAACGACTGTGCTTTGAGGAATGAGTAAGATAGTTTGTAGCAATGACTGTTCACCGAGGAGAATTCCGGCTTGGTTTGTTGCAAAATTTGGAAGATGTGTAGGAAATGAGACTGAGATGTCTTCACAGTGAAGACACAAATATGTCCTTGGGGATTTAGATTCTGTTTTTGCTGGTGTCAAGCAAAATGCCAGGTGGATCGTGTTAATCAGAAAGACTCATATGGGTCCTTATGTTAATTTTTTTTGGTACTTGATTTGAAATGATGGTGTGATTTGCAGCCATAGATAAAACAACTGCTGTAGATATTGAGATTGGGTTTATTTCTCTGGCTTATTTCTGAAAATGGTCATATTTCAATCTATCACAGTCACAAAGCTGGAAGGTTAATTGAAAAGGATAGAACTAGTTACTAGAGTTTAAGGAGGTACTTTCTTATGTATATCCTCAAAAGCAATATCTGACTGATGATTTGTGTGTAATCACACTTGTATATTAATTGAAATACTCCAGTTGTTTGCAATACTCAGTTTCTGCTGGAAGCCTGCATTTTTTCTGATGTACTTTGTTTTTGTTTGTATGTATAAGAAGTGGTTTGTGATAGGTTCACTTTTTTAGTAAAAATTTAGTAACCATTTTTAGTGAATGGTTACTCTTAAAATTCATTTATTTGTCACTTGTTTGTAGCCTGGTGTTCTTAGATTAGTGAAGGTTTCAGGAATTGCCAATACCCATAGTGCTGGTAAGAATAAGTTTACGTACCATGTACAATTAATTCTTTGGCTGAACTTGGATGGCGTCACAAGGAAGAGAGATATACTGTATTTTCTTAAAGTATGCACTGCATGTCTGTTGAACAAAAAAAAAAAACCCAAACCAAACAACCAACCAAAAAAGAACTGAAACTGTTATCTTCCTGTAGGATCTTGGATAGGGAACATGCAAGTTACATTTGTAGTGGGGAGTGGTTTTCGTTGTAACACCTTTAGCTCTTTGTCACAAATATTTAGACTTGCTAGTGGTAAGTTTGGAGTAAAACTAACATTGATGCCACTCATGACAGCCTCATCAGAAGAGCTCTAAATGGCAGCAACAGGTGCTGAGCTGAGAGTTCAACTGAGATTTTTTAGAAGGAGAAACAGACGATCTAAATCTGATTATGACACTCACTGCAGTGCATGTTTCCTGGCATTCTGTGATTTGCGACATTTCATGCTCCTGTTTTGTTTGAGACACCTTTTATGCAGCTACTCAGTTCGCTTAAGATAGTAAATTAGGAAAAAGTTACAAACATCATGGAAGTGTTTTATTGTGCGAGTTTGTGGGCACTATAATGTTATCTTAATACCTTGAGTTAGCCTTAAACGTTTGTGTGATGTGAATAGCACTAAGCAGTTTGTTTAGCATATAGCTTAGTTAATGGTAAGGAAGATGTTCTTAGTGTTGTGATGCTCTGAGACTTTCCACCACAGTGGTGGTGATAAATTTCCAGGATGCTGGAGTGCTCTGAAGGCAGTGATGCAGTTATTTGTAGTCCAGTAAACTGTGTCTATTACTTTTTAACATACCTTTGTGAGAAAATCTGGTCATGGGTAAGAGTAGAGGAGTATGAGCAGTCAATTGGTAGCCAATATGTTCTGTTGCAAAATTGCCAGCACTAAAGTATTTTTCAAGGTGTTGTTGTGGTACCTGTCTCCAAGTTTCAGCTGTTATGACCCTTCCTCAACTTAAAATTCATGTTTGTGTCATAATAATGGTGGTTTATTCCCTTGGAATCATGAACAGATCTTAAGACAGCATCATGACTTTCAAGACAGATTTGCTTGATGTATCAGCAGTCATTCTTCAGTTAGATTGAGAAATGAGCTGTCGAGTGCTTTGGCTGCTGCTGAGGCAATGACAGATACAGGAAATGGAGAAGTTCTGTAAAACTTGAATTACATGAAGAGAGATCTTGTTGAGGAAAGTAGATGCCTTTCTGTTTGAGGCCAATTACAGTCTTATCTTTTTTTGTGTACTTGAAGTGGGGTGGGCTTATGAAGGGTTAGGTAATAGAGGCTCTTGATACTTCTTGGAAAGAAGAGGTTCATTCAAAGCAGGAAACTTGCATTTAAGTGCCTTGAAACTCTCTAAATATGCTTATCTCTCCCTATCAACTGTAAAGGAAGTGTAGAGAGATTAGCTGTCCTAGGCTATGGTTACTCTTTGTGAATATTGCTGTAAGTGTTAAGATATTTATCTCAAAAGCCTAATTTTGCTATAAACTCATCTTGAATTGCTACTTTGCATTTTTATGAGAACAGTCCTTAAAAACTGCATCCTCACATACTCAAACCTTCCAGCACATTTTAAGGTTTTCAAATCAAGATCATTGTTCATCAAGCTGATAAATGTTATATGAATGTGTCAAATTAGAGTTTCTAGAACAACAGTAACTAAAGATTTAATTTGAGTAGGATGAAGTTTTGCTATTGTCACTGGGCACGTTGGATCCTTCAGCTCATTGTGAAGTCTGTTTCTCAAGGTAATTTGAGAGAGAGCTGCATTTATGGTGCTGGAACTGACCACACTGTTTTTTGAGGTCTGTCCTTCCTGGAACTGGAAGGGCACTATCCATAGAAGTTGTATTTTATGCAAGTCTGGTCTGTTTTATTGTTTTGGATTTGTTTTTTGTTTGTTTTTATTTTGGTTTTGTTTCATTTTGTGGTTTGGGTTTTTTGTTTGTTTATTAAATTGATCTCTGGAAGGATTGCAGTTAGTAACCATTCTTTTCAGAAAACAAACAAATACCAAATCATGTCTGTAACTGTACAGATGAGGCAAGTCTGGATGGTCATGTGGGCTCAGTGAGGCATAAATTCACTTTTTTTGCTTGCCAGGAAGATTTAAAATGTCTTCAGTTTAAGAAATCTCAAGTGTGCACATTGTAGAGACACCTGATAGATCTGATACTGATCAGCCATCCCACAGTTGCCGTGTGCAGACTTCCCAATGCTCTGCTCTGAGCAGCGTCCATATAGGTTGTGTACAGAAGCAAGATGACTTCTGCATACACTACATTTTTATACACACAAGGATTTCATTATACCTCCTCAATGTTGTATTGCACTTATGTTAATTACACATCATGATTTAATAATTCTTCTGAATTGTTTCTTGCCAAACTGTCCAGTCTTTTAGCTGCAACTTTTTTCCAATTTCCTAAATGATTGTCTTTATATCAAAATGCATTTTGTGCAAAACCATTACTGAATAAATGTAAGAAACCACAATATTTAGACTTGCATAAAATACAGCTTCTAACTGTGGGCGGTGCCCTCCTGGTTGCAGGAAGCATAGAAGTTCAAAAAGCAGTCCTGTAAATGTTAGCACCATAAATGCAGTTAATACCTTTTTTTTTTTAATGTGTTTAATGTTATTTTTTTAATTAATTGTAAATGGAGGGAAACCACAATAAATTATTATATGTGTTTAAAATATTTAATGGTATTTAACTATATTTTGCTGGACTGCAACTGTTTTCGCATGATTCAGGTCATTTGCTTAAGCCATAACTTATCTGTCTTGTGCCTGTCTGATTATTGCTGGTCTCCAGGGGGCTACAGTGGGAGTCACGTTCACTGGTGTTTTTTGTTAAGCAGCAATATGTATCTCAAAGTATTTTATTTTAATCCATCAACTGATAATTTCCCGTTAGTCAATTGAGGTTTTAAAGCAAAGAACTAAAATGTCATGTGATATTTAGCCAAATACGTTGGAAAAACCTAAGTAGGATAATTGCCGTAGTTAGTTCTGTTAACTAATCTGTAATCATTTCAAGAAGACATATTTTGCTTGGCAGTGATAATAAACCTTGAAATCAAGGCATTTACTGTGCTTTTGGATTTAATACTGTGGTAGAAACCAAGCTAAGTGTTGCAATATTTTACTTTCAGTTGATGTGAGGATAAACAATTGGCAGTTCTTAGACCCTTTCCTTTATCCTTCTCAGTTACTTATTTACAATCCACCAGAATCTTCTTGTTTTCCAGGTATTTAGAAATATTTTCAAGAATGATCTAGAAAATTGAACCACTGAGTTTGTGGAGAGTGTTAGACTTTTATAAGTCCCTGGATCATGAGTTTTAAATGTTTGGTCTGAAGCATATTACATTCTGCATTGTAACTTTTTGTTCTTGTGGGTGGTGAAATTTCTATTCCAGTTACACTGCTGTGGTTTGAACACAACCGCTTGATTTTTTTCCCCAAAACTGGAACAAAAAATGGATGCTGGCTGTTTCTTCCTGGTTTTTTTTTATCACCACTTGCTATTTCACTATCTAAATTCAGTAAAAAAACAGGTGTCTGGGGTTTTTTTGTCCCTTAATATATTTTCATTAGTAATTAAAAAGTAAGTGTTAACTTTGAATGAGTTGGTTGCTATTATTTTATGAAGCCCATCATGCTCTTAGAGATTGCTGGCTCATGTTACTGTGTTTAAGGTTGTTTGGTCTCTGTACAACAGGTTAAAATAGCTTGGGGTGCTGAATGAACTGATTTCATTACAAGAGACTGAGAAAATTCAGGGTGAAATTTGGAAGTATATCAACTAAGCTACGTGCAATCAGAACAGGACTTAAAATGTTTTTAAAAATAAATCCAAGTACTTTTGCAGGAAATAAACCAGAATCATTCTTTCTGTTAAAAAGTGTTTGATGTGTTTATGTTGCTTATTTTGTCAAACAGTCACTCTGGTGGTACAAGGGTTTAGTTCAGTGGTTTAGGATGGAATTGTTGAATGATGGCAACTATGGAAAACCAGGCAGTGAGGTGCTCCTGTAGCAAGGTGGGGGTTGGCCTCTTCTCCTGGGCAACCAGCAATGGGACAGGAGGAAATGGCCACAGGCTGTGCCCCCAAGAGGTTCAGATTGGACATCAGGAAGAATTTATTCACTGAGAGGGTTGTCAAGCATTGGAACTAAGCTGCCTAGGGAAGTGGAGGAGTCACCATCCCTGGAAGTGTTCAAGAAGTGACTGACTGGATGTGGCACTTAGTGCTCTGGGTTCGTGGACGTGGTGGTGTTCGGTCAAAGGTTGCACTCAGTCTTGGAGGTCTTTTCCAACGTAATGATTCTATGAAGTAAAATAAAGGGGAATACAATTTCTGTCTGATGTTACCTGAGTCCAGGATAGGTAATCATTCCTGAATTACTGCCCTGGTTGTAAGAGACGCTGCTTTAGGTTGTGTGTCTTCCTTACTCTGGGCCGTCAGCCGACAGAGCTTGGTTGGTTCTGCTGTTTTGCCAGTCTCTCCTAGCATGGCACAAGTGAGTGGACTATCTCAGTGCGTCCTGTCCAGTGCAATCATCTCAGAATTGGGATAAATTGAAGGAGGAAGAAAGTGCTTCAGCATAGAAGGGGTTACATGACAGAGAAAGAGCTAAGGAGGAGAATATTACTGCTGTGTGGCTCATGCCCTTGCTGGAGTGCTATTGATAGACAAGATTCCTCCCTGCTGGCTAAGAAACATTCATTCATTCATTTATTCATTCATTCATTCCCCTGCAGTGTCTTTTAATTTCAAAAGATCCCATAGTACTGTGACAGAAACAATGTTTTTATTTTTTTAATTCACCCAGTGAAACTTCCATTTCTAATGTCCGTATTTGATCCACTGAGTCTTATTTTTCATTTTGTTTCCAAATGTTACCTTAATTTATCAATTATCATTGTGGTTGTCTTTTGATTTGAGTTGGTTTAATATTTTTCTTCTTTTCCTACTTTTGCTGTAAATACCTTTTCTTATATAGTCTTACAATATGTTAAAGACCCAAATTTTTCTAAATCTGATCTCATATCTGATATGCCACTCCTAGACTTTTTCTTGTTACTGCTCTTTGCTTCTATTTTCTCTGTCCTTCATGATTTTATGATACTGCTGCTTTCATAGGCTTTGAAAAGAGTGGCTTTTTGTCCAGTGTTCATTTGTGTGTATTTCCGTATAAAAAATGAATTTGTTCATTTCTATGGAGTTACCTTCTTTTAGGTATCTGTCTTGTAACAATGCTGACTTCTATGCTTGTCACACTGTGTAGTGTCATTATTGTCATTTATGCCAGCAGTTGCTTTGAGCTACGGAAAAGGCTACAAAAGTTCAGATTTAGGTATTACTGTTTGTCTTGTTAACAGACACTGTTTTGTTGGTTTTTTTTAAAACAAAACGTGTAACAAGCAGTGCTGCACATTATTTTGGTTAAAGGTTAAGTAGGTATATTTGAGTAGGTGATCACTTCAGCCTTGCTTACTGTGATTTATAAGAGATTGGTTGTGTGAGGCCTAGCATTTGATTCTTTAGGAGTAACATTTTTAGAGTAAAACCGTTTTGTCTGGCTCATTCTTCTGGCTATGAAATAAATTTTTATGGTCTTACTTTTTATTCTGATTGTCCATTCTACAGTGTGAAAAATTACCTGTGAATGCTCGCTCTTGATTTTTACTTGGCTCTTTGCATCGTCTGTTTTTTACAGAGAAATGTGTGTCTGAATAGCAATGCTCGCAGACTTTGATTTCTTCTTGTTTTGGTTTAACTTGCTTAGCTTATGTCTCATATAGTAGAAGTCTGATTTAATCTTTACCTATGATGGAAATAATTACAATGCATCTTATTGAGTTTGCATGATACCATTTTGCTTTGGTGTAAGAACTGGAAGCCACATATTCTTGCACTCATTTATTTTAGAGAAAATTTATCGTAAGACATTGATACCTTTGAGATCTTGCCCCACTGTTGAAACAGGTTTGGACTCCAAAGGTGTGAGGCACCTTTATGTGTAGATGAAGTGTTACTGTATAAGTCTAAAATCCATACAAAATCAGGCTAAGCTAGATTACTTGCTTCACTGTTTGTTTTGTTCTTGATTTGTAACATGAGCAGTATTAAAGCTGCCTTATGCTCTTAAGTAGTTTTATACTGCCTGTACTGTTCTCAGATCATTAGTTTATGGCACTTACTGTAGCCATAGCTAATTTTACTATTTAAAAATTGTACTTCTCTTGTGAAATTGAATGCTGTAGGAGCCATTTCATTTCTGCACACAATGTATCTTTATATTTCACAGAACTACAACACCTTTTCTTGCTCACTTAATAAATATTCACTATATATAGCACCTGCTTGCTTACTTCCTCTACTGTGTGAGGTTAAAGCCTTTTTTTTCCTAGCCTACGAGCTTTTGAATGTGACCAAGTCAGTCATGAGAGACGATGTAATATGTGTGCTGGTGCTCGTATACTTTTACCTGTCAGTAACCGAGAGGGCACCGCGTTGTGTTTATTGCAGCAGTGCGTACGGGCAATTAGCACGGGGTGTTTGAACAGCTCCATTATCGGCCGCGTGACTTACTTGCCCTCAGGCTTTGTTTCATTTGCATTGAGAAAGCTAAAAACAATTTCCAAGAATCACCTGGATATTTTCTTCCTTCTGTGGCTTTCTCAGATTCTGAAAGACTTCCAGGCTCTGGAAGGTGGCTGGTGGGAAGTGAATCATGAATATGAATCAGCGTCTCTCCACCCTTATATCCAAAATGCTGTTGCTAGGATATTCTTCTTTGATGATGTGATAAGAGTAGCAAACACCTTTTTGAAATTCACTCTCTGTTATCCTTTTTTTAATTACATTCAAATTCAGGCTGCTTGTGTCTCTCTGCAAGACCTTGACATAATCTTATTCTACCTTTGTATCTGCTCTTTGTGTTTTGCAGCCTTTGCTTCTCCTGAGTCTTTCTCTGAGTTCCAGTTTTTTGTTTCCCTCCTTTTTTTGTCTTGCATTCTAATTTACTCCCGTGTGTATGCACTATACTAACTCTACTGTGCAGCCATGGATTAGGGTCTGCTTTCTTCCCTTTCTGGAGAATGTATACACTTCTGTTTGAAAAAATGGTGATTTTTGGTAGCTTGTTTTTGCTCGCTCTCCACAACCACCCTGTTGTTACAGCCCATTGTGAAAACGAGCAGTTAAAAACAGAAGTGTTTTCTCAATTCACAAAGTGAATTTATAAATTTAGATCTGAGTACTGTTTTTAATTGAAATTTTATTGTTGTTACTTGTTTTTAAGGTAACACTAAATGCTAGCAGAAAGGCTGTTAAGCTGTTTAGTTGGTGATTAATTATATTTTATATTTGAACAGAAAGAATTTTGGTTAAAAGGGATGATAAAGTAAGGCATGTAAGTTACTCAGAGAAATTTAATTTTCCTAAGTTTTTTTTTTTTCTCAAGGAATAAGAAGGAAGCGGAAGAGAAAATAAATGAATGTTCACTTATTAGCTTCTGTTCTTTTATGAGAGATGACACATAAATAATAAAGAATGAATTCTTGTAGCTGGAGCAACTTGGAGAAGATATTTTAAAAATGTTTCTTTTTCAGCCCTATATGAGCCCTGTGTCTCCAACATCTTGAGATTCCGAGTTGTTTTGGTTTTTTTCAGCAAGGTTTAGAAAGAATGTCTGGAGTGGTTTTGTTTGGAGATGTAACTTGGTGTGGTTTTTTCAGGTGTGGCAGAAGATTTAAAATGCCTCATAGAACCATTGTATTTCTTTGAAGTGTTTTCAAGGAAGTATTACAGAAGTACTTCATCCAAAGTCATGAAACATATTTTTATGTTTAATGTATTAAGACAGATAATTAAAACACACGTAAGAAAATGACATTAGCTCTCATTTAAAGACAGTTGAATCAATACAGAATTAAAAAGATGTTTTATGAGCATCTTTAATGAGTAATTCTTTGGAAGATCCCCCAAGACAACTGCTGATACAAAAAACGTAGTGTAGGAAATAGTTTCACGTATGTTCTGCTTTGCTTTTTTGACCCCTAGGGATGCAAAGAGTGCAAAGAATCAGACATAGGGCAAAAATGTTAGTTGTGATATTTAAGGCTATAAAGGTAATCCCAGTTCACTAAGTAAACCAGTTCTCCTGGCATCTTGTGTGAGAGCAAGGTCCAAAGATACTTTCCTTATTTTGGGTGATATTGGGCACTATCATTCAGCAAATAAGTGAAAATTCAGCCCGGTTTCCTCTCTGAAGATCAGTACAAATCCCCTGCTTTTGTATCTTCGTGTGTTTGCTTTTCTGTTATGGAGCAACAGAAGCTTTTTCCTTTTTATTTTTTTGTTTTTGCTTTGGAGTTTGCATTTGGTTGGTTGGTTGGTTGGTTTATGGTGTTTTTTTTAAACAGAATTTTCTGTCTTC
Source organism: Pseudotriccus pelzelni (assembly GCA_035584735.1). NCBI lineage: Eukaryota > Metazoa > Chordata > Aves > Passeriformes > Tyrannidae > Pseudotriccus > Pseudotriccus pelzelni. Next base: position 14,447,582 of record JAWMRA010000164.1, on the reverse strand, counting down.
TGCTGTCGTGCCATCAAGAGGCTGGAGACCATGTTAGTAGTAAAAGCAGAGGCTGTGGGTCTCCCTGGCCAGGTTTAGTTCTCATACTCTTACAGACTTTTAATACTTTACAAGGCATTAGATGGGAGCTTCTTTTCCATAACCCTTGGAAGCTGTTTCAGGTACTGTTTTGAGGCTGTCCATCCATCATATTTTCAGATTTATTTTAGTTCGAATGTGCCCTTTTGTGTGCTCTCTCAACCGGACTGATTTTGGATTATGTAGTGGAACCTCTGAGTCTTCATTAAAAGCCTGAGCTATTATAGAGCTTGAAACAGACAGTAGTGGATGACTCACCTGATATGTAGGCAAAAGGCACTATTTAGGAGAGACCTTCGTATGACTTTCAAGTCCAGTGTAAGAGACAATGCCAGAATCTTAGAGGCCAAACTGAAGATTCTCAGAAGTCTTTTGAAAAACTATAATGAATTTGTTGTTAGATAGAAAACTGGCAGAGTATTCAAGCAAGGAAACCTGACTGACTGGTGCTGAAAGAGCTCCTCCCCTCTTTTCTTAGCCACGTGCTACCACAGGCTGCCCTGTGCTGGTCTCAGGGGTCGTTTGCCACTCGTAAAGAAGTAAACCTTAGGAAAACAAATTTTGATTACAGAAGGGGGAAAAAAGAGTCATATTCTATTAGTGTAGCTTCTTGAATAAACTAGCAGGGCAATAATTTGTTTTTATCAGAGCAAGGTAAATCTTTTTTCTCATGAGTCAGAAGGAAGGATGGTCCACTGCAGTCAGCAAAAGGGAGGAGAGATGTAGACAGTTCCTACTTGATTACAGTGCCTGCTTAAGAAATTAGAATTTTCTTCTGTTGCATTAAAAAAAATCAGAATTTTTCCTGTGGTGGCCTGTATTGCAACAAATCTCATTGTCTGTTTAGGGATATGTCTTTCAGTTTTTGCTGTTAACCTCCATAAGGGCATCTCGTAGAAAGATTATTTTAATTGGTCCTTCATTATTGTTTTTTTTTCAGTTGGCCAATTTTGAAGATATTGTGACAGGATTTTTTCATAAAAGTGCTCCTTATGTTTCTGCTTTTCTGGATAACATATATATATACTAAAAGTTAATACTTGCTGTCTTTCAGAGCCATTTACTTTCAGGAATGTTAGGATATCTGTGTTATGTTCTTGAATTATGGTGAAAAGTAACACAAAGTTTTCTAGTGTATATAACCAGTAGGTATTGATGACTCTTGATTTGTGCTGTGAGTTTGATATCTATTTATATATATGGATTCTTTATATCTGTAGTTCTGAACACAGAACTTTACACACCGGATACAATGTGGAACTGTAGAAAAAGAATCAGTTTTTAATTGTCTGGAGTAGAGGGGCATCCCATGTAGTAGAGTGTTATAGTTAACTAGCTACTAATCATCATTTAGGGTATAGGTAGAGACTAAAATCATGTTAAGTCTAGAAGAATATTTAGTTCAGGCTTTTCTGTCTTCGTAAAATACGTATGTTGCTTGGACGCTGGTGAGGCTTTGGGGGCAGTATCTGTTTTCTCCACACATTGTATATGTGCCTTATGCAGTTATATTTGCTATGCAGCATATTAGAAAAACTGCCCGTAAACAATGAGGAGTTGGCTGTTTTACATGGCTTTGTCACTTCAATAATTGTGGGGTTTTTGGTTTTGCTTTTTAGGGAATAAAATAATGCTAATGAAGCAACCCTTTCCTTGAAGTTTGGGTTTTCAGACTCACTGCCATAATGGGTAAGTCTTATATGTAACATACGTATCAGATACTCTTCATTTCTATTGAGCACTAAAACCATTAATGTACTGCAATTCCTAGGAAATGTGTGCTTTGGCTGTTTAACACAGTGTAACACACCTGTATGAAAGGCAGTGTTCAGCAGCTTTGCAGTATTCAAAATATTTCTCTCTTTTTTTTTTTTTCCCCTTGTAATATAGCACTTTTCCCTCATTATGTGGTAACTTAAAGATTTAAGTATAGGAAATTGAGATTGATGGTATTAGAGTACTGAACAATATTTACTGTGCTCTAAATGGTAGCGAGTGTTGGAAAAAAACAAACCCAAACCACAAAGTCTATATTAAAGAATTTTATCTTGTTGCCTTGTATCATTGCAATGCAAAGCCAGGACTATGTAGATGGTCTGTTTTTCTAAATATGTGGCAGATTTGTATTACTTTAGCTTTTAGGCCAGTTTTTCAAGCTATGAGTGGTTTTTGAAGAGTTGACCACGTTGTTATTGTAATCATTTGTCAGTGCTCCCTCTCAAAAAAATCTCAGCAAACCAACCAACCACAACACACACATTTTCATATTGCTTTTGTTCATCTGTTATTGTTATGCTAATGTTCCTGACCTTATACTTGATAATCAAGTTGCCTAACCTGGGAATAGAGCACTCTTCAGGTTTCTGATCTTCTCCAACATTTTGTGTGAGAGAAGTGACTGTTGAGTCGTGATGGACTTCAGTAAACTTTAAATGCTTTGCCACAGTTCTTTGGTTTCATGAAATATGCAACATAGTGACCACTGGGAATGAAACCTCCAATCAACTGCTAAAACATCAATTTATTTTTTACCATTGCTGAGCACTAGAATAGGCTATAACACAATAAAATAGGTTAACTTTTTTAATTTTGGCAAATCTTGAAGTGTGTTTTAGTGGGAGAAAAGAATAACTGAGCTGCGAGAACACCTTCAGTTCTGCCATTAAATGTTGCTAGTAAAACTTGCTTTTATAGATTTGCATATCTTAGTAGAGTTATGAATAATGACAGCATGAGTGATGATCAGAGGTACTCATTTTCAGACCAGCTTTCTGATCTGTTAGGAATCTGTTAAATTAGAACACTTAAATCCCACATTTTCCTTGTATAATAAATATATTTGGTTGAATTTTAATAGAATGTGAAGTAATTCTCATGGTTGCTGAACACTTGGAATGCTTACTTGCTGATTTTAATGTGGAGCTTTTCTCGGGTCCTTGTTTGAGAAATACAGTTCTTTGTAAATCACAGCATTTAGCAATGAATTCTTCAACAAACATTGAATTGTTCACTATGTTCCTTCACTGTGAAGGAGCGTGAAGACCCACAATCAACACCTTTGTTGATAAATTTTGTCATTCAGTTTTCCAGATGCATGCTGAGTGCAGGTACAATTGCTCTGGCAAGGAATTAATACAAATCATTAGAAATAAATTTCTCTTAGTGATGGATGTACATGCTTTTGAGCTTCTAAGTGTTTTCCTGTCTAAAGGAGCATCCCGTTTCTAGGGCAGATCTTGTCTATCATGGCCTCAGGTCATCACGTCTGCGGCAGATCTTTAAGATTTAGATTTTTTTGTGAAATTGAAACTTAAGTTATGTAGCACTCCTGCCCCTAAATTGTCCCCTGGATTCAGTGCTTCTGTTTCTCCTTATGAATTCTTCCTTTAAACCCTAAGATCCTCTATATTTTCAGTCCTGGAAAAGTTCTGTGGTGTTTTATTTTTGGTTTATGTGTTGTTTTTTTGTTGTTGGTTTTTGTTTTGGTCTTTCTTTTAATTACTTCATGGGCCATCAGCAGATGCTCAAACAGTTGAGGTGTTCTCTGGGAGTTTGTGTATGCTTTCAGTGGGCATGATCACACCTGCTCAGGACAGAGGGAAAATGGTGCAAAAGTACTTGTGTTTTTTTCTTTATTTTCTGAGAGGGGTGGGAAATGTAATTTCTACTAAATGTCTTATCCATGGATATTATTTGAAGCAAAGTAGATAAGGCTTTTCCCCCTGCACCCCCTGTCTTTTATTAATACAGCTGCAGTTGCGTAGAGCTTAGTCTCTGTTATGACTTCAGTTTTTTAAACTTGCTATTTAAGTGTGGTTACTGATTAAGCTGTTTATTTCCTTAAGAACTGTTAATGATAAATAAAACAAAAACATTTGCAACATGGCAGCAATTTTTTTTTAATTTGGCGATTATGTATTGGAGTGTAATGAGGAGTTTTGGATTTTAGAATAATGCCTGCCTAATTGTGGAATGAGACAGTAATGCCCTTCAAATTTAAGTCTTTTACCCTTATCTGGTCTTTTTCTCTGAGCAGATGAGCAGCAAGCTTTGAATTCAATCATGCAGGATTTGGCTGTGCTTCATAAGGCCAGTCGTCCTGTATTGCCCCAGCAAGAAACAGGAAAACCAAAGTCATCTTCACCTAAAAAACAGGTAATTTTAAATATCCTTACTAACCTACTGAACATGGAATGTCCTGCAGTGACTTCCGTAATTATTTTTCTTGCCAGACCAGTGAGCATACCAGAATGAGCTGTTAGTCTCCCATGTGCTGCCATTTTCTTTGTTCATGTTCTTGTATTAGCAGCAAAATGAAATGGTGGCATTTGAGAGCAGATCATAGTATCTGCCTAAATAACTCTTGTACTGATAAATTGCAGATCATAGAGGTATTTTGACATTATATGTAGAGTGATTTTATAGTTGTTGTTATTATTATATTGGTACTATACTATTTTAAAATATCAAGAAAGAATTTTATAGGTTTAGTAGATTGTCCAGTTGTCACCTATATCATACCAAAGAATGTCAGTACAGCAGCAGGAACATGCTTAAGCTCTTTTACTGCATCTTTGGCCTCGGTTTCTTGTTTGTTCATGTGCTGGAAATGTGAGTTCTCTTCAGCTGTGTTTGTTTTCTCTAGATACTAAACAGAAATGAGTAGGTAGTAAATACTTAGTTGGTAGGTTTGAACTACTATACTGAGAGATTAGGAGAAGACAAAGACTTTTACCCTAATTGAATTAACTGTATGTTTATTTGATTGGATCCTTAATTTACAGTTCCCTATTTAATGAAATTTCGGTTTGTGCTTATTTTAATCTTTTGATATATATTCCTTTATATTTGGCTTTTAAACTGTCAGAACCCAGTGGCTACATCTTTTTCATTGTGTGCTTTAAAAGTTGTATGAGTTCAGTGTATATCACAGTGGTGCTTTGCTGGTGTCATGTAACTCGGGCCTGAGCTGTGACTTTAGACGTTGTGGTAAAATGCATTTATGATCCCAAATGATTTGAGTATAATACATGTTTAGAAAGTTAGAAGAAATCTTTCTGTTTCAGTTTATGAATTTTGAAGGTAATAATTTGATAATCAGTTGTTTTGGAAGAATGCAATGTTGTTGCTTGGATAATGCATTATTGTTTTTTCTGCAATAGGTGCTAATACAATTTGATTCTTAAATTATTTTGCAAAAAGCAAATCTTATTTCCACTGTAAATATATACAGATGTGGTTATTGGGAAATTTATTGCATGACTTCTGGCTTAATTACATGTGTGGGTTTCTATGGTAATGCTTATGAAACAAGATAGGTTTCTTAAGCCTGGAATGCTCAGCTGCAAAGTGTACGTAAAAACCTGTTGTTGGAGCTAAATCTATCTGCCTGTTCAGGATAGAAAATTTTTTGGTAAGCAGTTTCACACTGAAATTGAAGTCATAAATCTGTTATAATATTAAAATACGTTGATAGAAAATAATGTGTTTACTTACAGAAGCATTCATTATACTTCAGAAGAAGTTACTGTATTTTTTACACCCCTTAAGCCTCTTCAGGTACTTCAGCAGAGGAAGCTTGTTTAGATACTTGTTGTATTGGAAAGGACAGAAAATAATTATGGAATTTTGTTCTGGTTTAGGATTATCGAATGGGAGTTCATGGCCTTCATTAAAGGAGGTATTAAAAAGCTAATAGTGGTTCCTTTATGTCTTTTTTTACAGAATGATGTTAGAGTCAAATTTGAACATCGAGGTGAAAAAAGGTAAGGAAACAGTCTTATCTCTTAATTATTTATGGAATTTTGTTGTGCTTCCATCATAAAGTTTCAAAGTGTTTCAGATCTCTAAGTGTCTTTGGTTTGAGCTTAAATTTAATTTTTATATGAACCCAATTTAAAGAGAATTAACTGTTTGAAACGTGGGCTCTAAGTATACATAAAGGTGGAAGTATCATACTGTACTTATGTGCCATGGAGCATCTTTCATTTGGTTACTCTTCAGATAAGTGTTTGTAGCCTTGGTCAATTACTTAAATCATTAGAATAGATCTCAAGTTTGAATAGACCGGAAAATAACTTTTTTTGCTTCATCATGCTCATAATAAATGCATGATCATTTATTGTTACTGTAACACCCAGAGAAAGAGGTCTAGGTCTTAAATCTCAGTACTGGATTGTACTTTGGAGGTGCCAATCTGAGAACTGTAAGAGGAAAATTTATTAGATTCAGGTTGTTTTCATTTAATCAGTTAAAATTTATTTTCATTTTGTTTATGAGAAGTGGCTGATGCACCTACTTGAAGTATACAAGCATCTGTGTAAATCACTGCTCTGACGGCTGCTTAAAAGCTTTTACAGAATTCAGTGTACAACTCCATGCAGAACTGGTTGTGAACAACTCATTTTGCCTGCCTGTCTCTTTCTGAAAGCATAAAATTTTATTCTGCCTGCAGAGAAATGGTTATAGAATAAGATCTTTGAAAATACTTAAGGAAAAAGGAAATAATATCCTGGTCATGCTGTTTGTCTGTAGAAATTGCGAATTTCTTAGTTGCTTCAGAATGAACCCTATACTACTTCTGGGCAGCCCTTGGTGTGACATGCAGTAGTTGAGTGTGTGTCCATGCTGATTACAGTGTGTGCCCTCTCTGTACATGGAGCAGTGAAATAGCAGTAAGTTCCCTCAGTATTAACATTCTTCAGCTTCTTTCTATCACTCCTCTGAACATCACACATAAAAGTGCATCGGTAATGGTTGAGTGCTGTAAGTAATTTGGAGGAAATAAGTCTTTTTGAAAGCTTTGAAAATTGAGAAGTCTTCTACCTAACTATTTCTTTTGAAATAAAGGGAAGCATGAATTTAAAACAGAGAGATGTTTGCTTGCTGCCAATCTGCATGAACAGTGCATTTTGCAGTTTATCATAATTTGCTTTCACAGTGGACTAAGTTAATAAATTCAGTATGAATTGATTAACAAGCATAACATAAGTGTGTGGAAAGATACCTTCCCCAAGCATTTATGCTGATGGGCCTAGCTCTGTTCTTGCACTGTCCCAAGTGACTTGAGCCTACTTGCCCAGAGGTACTGGGCAGCCCAGGCTCATTGCTCAGCATCAGTTATAATACTTTTGTTGCCTGAGCATGTAGATCTAAAGACAAAGTAATGAAATTATGCAGGAAAAATAAGTTATGCAATGGCTTTCTCACTAGCTTTGAAAAAAGGAAGTGAAAAACAGAAGTGATTTCAGACTTGCTTTCAGTGGTGAATGTGGCACTTTGTTCCAAGGAGCTGGTGGTGTCATGGGTAGAGTTGTAGGCTTGTTGCACAAATTGTTAACCATAGTGAGAGTTGGTGTTAGTTGCTTTTGTTTATTTTGGTGGTTTTTAAGATTTTATTTTTTTTTAAATAATTTTTAATTGGAAGTGACCTGGCTTCTAACCTCATTTCAGTGAGACAAGTTGTCCCCTGACCAGTGTAGTACTAACCAAATCACTGGTGGAAGGAACAGTTACCCTGTGCTAACTTTTCTGCTTCACAGATTTGAGTGCTCTTTCTGTTTTGAATGTGAATTGGATGTACCTCAATAGCTTAATAATTTTTAAATGCTTTTTTTGTTTAATGCTGTTGTATCTCAAAAAGTACAGTAGTTTTCTGTAGTAAAAGGGCAGTTTGGGCTAACTGGTTTGATGAGAGATTGAGTTAAAACAAAATCTGAATTGTTGACCTACAACTGCACCATTCTTACGGGAGCATATTTGAAGCACAGTTAGTGATGGACTGGGCAGTTTGAGTGTGTAGTTCATTGTGGTAAAGATGGTGACATTTAGTTACCTTCCTCAGGTAAGATAGTCTTTCAGATTTCCAAAAAAGGGAATAATTCCTTTCTGATGCTTCTCAGCCTGTGGTACTCCACTGTCTTAGTTTTCTGGAGTAGAAAATTTTAGAAGTTTCTAAGAATTTGCCTCTGAAAGGGAGGCTTGCAAAGTATTAAGCAAGCCATATGGAAGCAAGTAAAATAGTCATAATGAAATCTAATTCTGTGCCTGATTATCCCTTTTAACTTTCTCACTGCTTTTCTTTCAGGTTTTTTTTAAGTCTCAAAATATGGAGGACAGTGAATAAAGCATAGCCTCTTATGGTCTTTTTAGTAATGAATTTAGCTCTGAGATAGTTCTTAAGTAATGAGTTGCCAGATTTTCATAGGTAATGGACAAAAATTCTTTAAAACTTAAATTGTTTTTCAGGATCCTGCAATTACCAAGGCCTGTTAAACTTGAAGATCTTGCAGCTAAAGCTAAAGTTGCTTTTGGGCAGACTATGGATTTACATTACAGCAATAATGAGGTAATATTCTGTGTCCCCTAAATTCTTGCTTTGGATATTGATTGATTGTTTTAAGGCTGAAATTTGCTCTCAAAAGTAGTGGAAACCACTCCTGTGACAAAACTTACTCCTGTGACAAACCCCCAGGTTTCTAGTATGTGTGTGTGTTTTCTCAAATACTTAAATCTTGTCCAAATTAGGATAGGCAGGAGATATGTGAAATGTTTCGTGAGTATCTTAATCAATTATGTCTCAGACTTGGTTAGGGATGGGTAAATTGTCTTCCTGATCTGCCACAGTTCTGTTACATGACTTTGGGAAACTCGTTACCGCTTTGAGTTTTGTTGTGTTTGTAAATTTGAAGTAGCATTTATCCTTTCTTGTAAACTCCTTTCTTTAAGGATTAATCTTGTTAGGTAATTGCTAGAATGCTGCATTTAGTTACTGTTTAGATTGGAGGAATGGTCTTAACTGTTGCTCCTCTTAAAGTGGCTGGTTCCCAAAGATTTCTTGGAAATGGTGCCAGCACTGTCAAGCAACTTACGCTTGATCAATATCACTTCCAGCTTTCCTTTAGAAGCAGGGATTTAATTATAGCAAATATATTTACAGATGCAGAATCCATTCTTATGAGTTACTTCTGGTTTTTGCCATGAGTCAGCAAAGTTGGTAAAGGAATATTTGTGCGGTTATGCACAACTTAATTGCTATGTCTAATCTGCATCTTTGCAGAAGAAAATGCCAGTAATTGCTGTTTGTTGGTAACATTAATAGGCACTTCTGTGAAACTGATCCTCAAAATTAAGAATTCCGACAGAAGGCTTTTGGAGATTAGGAAGGTCAAAAGCAATGGCCCTTCATAACGCTTTAGCCTCAGCTCCTTCCACTGATAGATTCTTAGGCCTTTGAGTAGGTTTTCTTCTTGTCAACTTCTGCACTAGTTGGCAAATCGTCCCATCACCTTTCAGAAATGGGATGGTAATAACATGTCATTAGCATTAAAACTGCAGCTTAACAAATGTACAAACTCTTCTTTTTATCAAGACCTTCTTCATCAATCCCATTTCTTTTTGTGTAAGACTACTGCATTTTGACTGTTGGTGTATTTAAGCATTACAGACTGATGCTGTTTACAAGTAGAATAGATTTAAAAATCTGTATTGTGTTGTTCCTTTGTTACAAGCAGAAGTTTTAAGGTGCACTCCTGGAACAGAATCTGATCTTACATTATGAAATTCAGATCTCAATAGCACTTTAGTGGTGTAATAGATACACCACTGATACATGTATGCCAAGTTAATTCTAATTAATTAGACCCAAGTAAGATTCTAGCAAGGACTAGAGTTGTTACACGTGGATCACATCTTCCTTAAGGAAGTAAGGATACGCTTCCTTGACAAATTTTGTTTTTCAGTGGAGAAATTCTGTAGTGATGCAATTTCAAACAAGTATAGCTGTAATATTTGAGATACAAAAGTCTGCTTTATGCTCTGTAAAATAAGACTTCTGTTTATCTTACAGACTTGTGATAATTTAAGCAATGGTAAATACATTGACCCTGTTGCACCCGTTTCTCTGAAACTTGTAGGATGTTAAAGTTGCATGTATGCAAAATGGTTGTTCTTTGGTTTTGAAGACTTGTTCCACCAGCTGTAATTAGTGAAGGCATCTGAAGGAAGAGTTAAGATTGAACTTCAGATATTTTGATGTTAACTTGAGGAATCAGTTATTAAATTTTATTTTCAAGTTGTTTGGTATGAAAGAAAAGATTCCCTTTATTTGTTTCTCTGCACTTGACTTTCTTATTTCTTTCTTGTGTCCTGTTTAAGATGTTTTTTTCCCCTCCCTTTTTTGTAGCTTGTAATTCCATTAACCACACAGGATGACCTGGACAAAGCTGTTGAACTGCTTGACCGTAGTGTACATATGAAGAGTCTTAAGATATTGCTTGTAATACATGGAAATACACAGGTATGAGTTGACATGCTAAATGTCTTTTTCCTGAGTTTTCGTATTGAAGTATAACATCTTTTCTTAAAGATGGCATTTTTTCCAATTGAAAATAATACTGATTGCTTCTTGATTTCACTTTAAACATCCATTAGCATTTTGTATTTACTCTAACTCTTTCTTAGATCCCTCTTTTTGTCTGTCTTCCCTACAGTGGTAGAAAAGTGAGCCTTAGTAGGATGATAAACTGATACAGATTTGAAAAGCACATAAATATTAAGTAACACTACTTATTTAAAACTGTTCTTCGAGTCACACATTGGTGACACTCCTTTGTGGGAAGTCCAGTGTTTGTTGTAGCAAAGGGTAGTGGAATATAGATTAAATGCTGAGGTATTTTGATATTATCTAACAAATCATGGCATTGATATTCATAGGATTTGTGTACCGGTACATACTGAAAATTATTTTTAAAGAGTAAGAATGAGCTACTAAAATAGATGGGTTGTGATATAAATTGGCAAGCTGCTTTTTTGACTGCTTGAAAAAAAGAAATGTACTGCACAAAGCCTGTAAAGTTTACAAAGTATTTTTGTTGTGAGGAGGAATAACAGCAGGTTGTAATATTTCTGCATTTTCAGTCACCCAGTGTAAATAATATGGAACCCTTGCCCTCACTGGAAGATTTAGATAATACAGTCTTCGGTGTGACCGACAGGAAAAGGCGACTGTCTGTAATAGGTAAGGTGCATATTCCAATAGCTTTAATTGTAAAAGCTTTTCTTTTGCAGTATTCTCTTCATCAGGATTTTGCTCTCAACATACTGTGTTTGAATTTCTCATACTCATCAATGACTCTACTGTAGAGTTTGCATTTGGGGGAGTGGATTTTGAATTTTAAGTCAAAAGCGGTTTAAATATATATAATACAGAAAATTACCGAAAAACCCCACAGGTAAATAAATGTATGTAGCTTACATGAGGTAACTGATGGGTAACCTAAGAAGCTGATGTTAGTACTCCCCTTTATTTTCAGATACAGGAATGAGCTACTGAAAAATCTGTTTATATGGCAGTGTGTTTTCTTGCTCAGTTTAGAACTCTCATATTTTTTTAATGTGTGAACATTTGTGTAAGATACTTATTTAGGCATTGAGATAACATTTTTGCTTATTAATATTTTGAAATTGGTGTGATGTTAACTTCAAAATTTAATTATGAAACTAGAGAGTTTCATGAATAATTTTCTGGACAATTTAATTATTATGCATTTATTATGAACATATGTATTCATGTTCTTACGGACTTAGTATTCTACAGAGAAAAACTGAAATTCTCAAGAGTTAGAAAGGATTAGTTGACATGGGTGGAAGGGTTTGGATTTTGATTTTGTTCAAAAGAAGAAATGTACCCAACTAGATGTGTGAGCAAATTGTGTTTCTGTTCCTGTATAATGAAAGTTCTTTTTAATGCCATTGAGGCAACTCTGCCCCAAATTTTTCATAATTCCTGGACTGCAGATTTTAAGTGCTGTACTTAAGTGTTGCATTGCACAGGCATTTGGGAAATGCCCAAGGGAAGAAGTGATTCAGGCAGGCTCAGTGCCTGTGAAGCATTTGAGTAAAACCCCTGGTTTCTGGGTTAATGTAGAGACTCTGACTGGCCCTTTTCTTTCAAAAGGTTCTAATACTCGTGATAGGAGTTCACCTCCCCCAGGATACATTCCAGATGAGCTGCATCAGGTGGCTCGAAATGGGTCCTTCACCAGTATCAACAGTGAGGGTGAATTCATTCCAGAAAGTATGGATCAGGTAGGTGTGTGATTTATTAAAATTAAAGTTTTTGTTAGGTTGCTTTGTGAAATACTGCTGAAGGGTATGGAATTGTTCAAAAGAACAGCAAAAAAATTGATGATAACTCTAGAAAACATGATTGGTGAGAGAAGGCTGAAATAATTGTGCTGTTTAGTCTTATAGAACCTGGGTTTTTTTTCTCTGTAAGTCTCTTCAATTTTTCAAATGTGTTGCTACAAGGACAAAGATAGTAGTCTTAATTCCCATGATAGCTGAGTGAGGTAGTGATAGATATAAATAGCAGCAGAAACGTCTACATTAGAAAGCACAAACCCCTTTATTTTAATGAGAAGGAAATGTAAGAAAGAAAGTTTTACCATTTTTCCAGGTAATTAAAGGAAAATTTAAGAAAGAGTTTGGATTTGTCAGAATTATTTGGACTTAACTGACGCTAAAGAGTTGGACTTGATGATCCTTGTGGGTCCTTTCCAGCTCAGAATATTCTGTGATGCTCTGTGGTGATGTGTTGAGGTAGAGGCAAGGGGATGGCAGTTGGGCCTGGCATAAATAAGCTCTGAAATACTTTCCAAAGTCACTTAGTTTTTGTGTGAAGATCACAAATGTATGTTATTTTGTTGCTCTTACTCTCCTGCATTACTAGTGTAGGATATCAGCACACTCAGCAAGACTAAAAATCCTGCTCTCTGAATATCAAAATTGACCTTAAAAACAGCAGGAAAAGAAGCAGGAATGTAATGGCTCACAGAACTGGCAGTGGAGAAAGATGTTATAAGGAGGAAAGAAAAATAATGCTGCATTCCCAAATCACTTCAAGTTGTTGTTGACATTGGCACTGTATTTACAAATGGCAAGAGGCAGTGTTTTTTATGAGCTGACTAAATGAGAGACAGATGATAGAATAAAAACAGAGGCAAAGGGGTTGTGCAATTTGTTGCACAATTGTGATGACTGAACTGAGAATAGAGACTGAATTTCCTACTTTCTAGACCTGGGTGCTACTCTTTATCATAGCCACATGGTCATGTCCATCCCAGGTCTAGATTCATTCAGTGAAATGATTACTTCTGACCTGGGCCAAGTAATTGTTGGTCTGACTGTGACTGGTCAGACAGATAATACCTGAGGCCTGGGATGTCCATTCACTCCTGAGTATTCAAGAAATATGTAACCTGTCGTGTATGCATTGCTGTGTAAGCTGTCAGCAGGTTTAAATTAATGAATTTTACTTTCATGGGAAGCCGGGTTAGTTCGGTCTTAACAGCCTCAAGGGCCAGTTTTGGGTGTTGGGAACTCACAAATTCTGTTTGCTCCCTCCCCACTAAGGTGCCACATCACCTTGGAAAGTGTTGGCCATGCTGCCTTTATCTGTCACAGCCTGCCTCACAAAGACAAGAAGAGAATTTGAGAGTAGAGAGCTTTGCTCTACTCTGCTTTGATCCGTCTGAGCACAGGCATTCACACTGACAGCAGACCCCACATTTGTACAGAAGAGATGGTGGGTTGGGTAACCGTGGGCTGTGGGCTGCCATTTGGACCATACTGCATTAGGTTATAGAGGTAATTAATATGGCAGCAGGTGGGCTTTCTTTCCCTTTCAGGACCCACTGTTCAGCATGAGAAAAGAGGAGTAAAACTGCTGAACTTGTGGTAAATGTTGTCCTCCCCAGTATAGAGTTTATTTAAGTGTTTGAATTGCAGAGTGTAAACTCACTTTCTGGACAACATTTCTTTAATAAGTCCTTGATCGGTGTTTGGCAAAGTGTATGCCCAGGACCTTTAAGATGCAGCACACACCATAAAAATTGAAAGGGTAACTGCTTAATTTACAGTAAAAGACTGGTGTTCAATTCATAGAAAAGAGTAGATGTTACATAATATACCAAAACAAACTTCATTTTAGGAGGGAGCTTGTTTTAAGACAACAGATGAGCTTTCCACTCTGTTTTTACTAGGTCTTGTCTGGTTTGTTTTTTTTTTTTTATTAGCTGTTTCAAAGCAGAAACCTGAAAGTCTTTAAAAAAATTTCAAAAAACAGACTTGAACTTGTTGGTCTTCCTCTGTTTGTTATTTATTAGATGCTGGATCCACTGTCTTTAAGCAGTCCTGAAAACTCTGGCTCAGGAAGCTGTCCCTCACTTGACAGCCCGTTAGATGGGTAAAAATTATTTACATTCATTACTTAGCTTTATTAGATTGCATAATTTATCAGTTGTAACGTATAACAACTCTTCAGTGACAGAGCTTCTTCCAGAAATCCCTCTCTAAGTTACAGAACACTTTTAAAAGCTTATTGGAACTTAATTGGTTACTAATACTTGGAAAATACATTAGCTTTATTTTTTTGAAATAATTTGTGTTTGAAACCAAAAAAAGAAATTAGACTTCACATCCTACAAAAATGCACTGAAGATTTTTAGTAGGTGTTGCCAGTTTTTATGTATGTGTGAAGTATATTCCCTGGCAGTGAGCCACTCCATTAAATTTACAGTTCTAAGGCATTGGCATATGAAGGAGGCTTTCTATTGCCAAGGCAAAGGGTACCCTCTTCAAGAAGATGGTGGAATCATTCAAAGACTCAACAGACAATCCCATCCTTTTCTTGGCGATCGCTGTCCATTCCTCTCCCTTTGTTCCCATTGCAGGCTTTCCACTTATTTTCCTCTGTTAAAGCCCATCATTTAGCAAGAGGCAGCGTGTACTGGGGAAGGTCTGTAGGTCTGTAATGGGTTGACCTCTGAAGGGATTCATGTTTTGAGAAGGTCGCTGTCCACCAGCGAAGCCAAGCAGAACATACTCCTGTTTGGCTTATGGTTGGTCAGGGAAATAACCTTGGGTTTAATGTTGTGCAGATTGTTTACTTGGAATTGCTATACAAATAGCGCTATTTAATTTAATTGGTAAAAAGGTAAAGAACTGGAAATCACTGCCTGCGGCAGTCAAATCAGAGCTATAATATTCCATAGTACTGTCTCATATGAGAAGGTGTGATTTCAGAACACAAATACATTTGGTCTAACATATACATGTTTGAGTTAAATAATGAGTCTTCATTTCACAAGTAAGAAACAAAAGACGTGAAAAGTATTTTGTGCTTGTAGTGTGATAGGTTATACACACATAATGTTTAATGTAGATCCATAGAATAGAAATTCTACCAAATGGCCAAATTTTTAGGGTTTTTTGTGGGGTAAGGGTAGGTGGAAGAAGGGGAAACAAAGCAATCTTAGTACAACTCATGTTTCTTCTTCAGAACTTCTTTTGGTTGTTTTTTATTTACTTAATTTGTCACTTCTACTTAGTTTGTTTTCCTTTTTTTTTTTTTCCATTGAAATATTTCCTACAAAGATGTAGGTTTTGTGTCTCCATTTAGCTTCTGTTACCCATTAGAGAAATTCTTACCAGAAAAAGGAGGACATTGTTTTGGTATGTTTATGGAAATATACTGTAATCGATTGCTCTGACTGGCAATCCCATCCATTCCTTTTGGTGGCTGGGAGTTACATACCAACTGTAGGTAAGAAACAGTGTGATCATGTAAGAACCAAAAATTCTTCATCATTCTATAACTTAACAAAATCATTCTCTTAATCCTATGACTTTCATGGAGAGAAGAGGAAATATTTTTCTCATCAAAAGGTTCTACAATTTCTTCGATTAAATTTCCCCAAGAGTTTTTGTAGGCTGTATAACAGATTTTGCCAGCCTGTAAACCTTTGTGTTTAGCCATAAAGATCTTAAACATAACAGTGTTCTTTTGTGGCTTTACCTGTGATAATTCATGTTTTTACTAATATTATTGCTCATTAACAGTCTGTTGCTTTCTTACTACATTAAACTCAATAGGCTTTTCCATTGTTACTGATCTTCAGTTGTTATAGATACCTACTAGATCTGAGTTGCAGAATTGAGTTCCACCCAGTTAAACTGGTGCAGCAACTTCTTCTGTGGTGGTAGCTTTTCACTGGTTGTAAAGAACTGTGAGACATTAATATTAAATGTTGAAGTAGTAGATTAACAGCAGTTTTTATATTCTGTATGTTTTACACTTCCAGGGACAACTATCCCAAATCTCGGATGCCAAGAGCACAGAGCTATCCAGATAATCATCAGGAATTCTCAGGTAGGCACAAATCTCTGGACATACAGGCTTTCCAGAACTGTTCCTCTTGCAGCAAATAATATGGATGAGAAGGTACATTCACATTGAGAGCTATTGTATTACACAAACATAGTGTGGTAGGAGAAGGCAAAGCAACAAAATCCAATCCAAATGAATACAGTAAAAGATACCATGGGAACACAAGAATTTCTAAATGTTTTCTTCCATATCATTGTGTGTGACACCACTGTTAGTGTTCATAGTGTAGCTGTCTGCTTATGTGAGAAGGACAAACATTGCAGTGCACAGGGGCACACAACAGTTAAAGTTAAACTGGACTGTAACATCCATCTAAGTTGGTGTGTAACTGTGGTTAATTTATTTCATTTTGGGGTGCTGTAGTTTAACCCCAGTAGGCAGTTAAGCCTTGGACAGCTGCCCACTCGCTCCCCTGCATGGGATCGGGGAGAGAATCAAAGGGTAACAGTAAGAAAACTCACGAATTAAGATAAAGACAGTTGAAGAGGTAACGCAAAAGCTGCACGCACAAGCAGAAGGAAACAAGGAATTCATTCACCACTTCCCATCAATAGGCAGGTGTTCAGCCATTTCCAGTAAATTAGGGCTCCATCACAGCTGATGGTTAGCTGGGAAGACAAACACCATCACTCTGAATGTCTTCCCTTCTTCCTTCTTTCTCCCAGCTTTTATTGCAGAGCACAACCTCAGACAATGTGGGATATCTCTTGGGTCTTATGGGGCCAGCTGTCTCGGGTGTGTCCTTCCCAACTTCTTGTGTCCCCTAGCCTACTCCACCAGCTGGCAGAGCAGTGTGTGAAACAAAAAAACACCTTGATTATGTGCAAATGTGCTTCAGCAATAACTAAAATATCCCTTTGTTATCAACTGTGTTTTGGTCACAGATCCAAAACATAGTACCATAGGAGACACTATAAAGAAAATTAACTCTCTCCCAGCCAAAACCAGTATGTGAGGCCTTCATTTTCTCCTATGTGAAATAATGATCACTTTGAAATGCTTGTGACTTCTGTAATTGAAAGCACTGCAAAGTGAAAGGATGAAGGAGAACTGTGTGCTGTGCCTATAAATTAATCATCAGCACTAATGTTTTTTTCATACCATACTCTGGCTTGAATCCAAGTTGTTGTGCAGGGTTCAGGCTGTGAAGTGCAGTGGGTAACCTTGAAAGTGCTCTGAAGTGTCTGTCATGGTCACGCTTCAGTACAGAATTTTGCTGCTGAACAATAATTAGTTTCCAGTAAATCAAAGGGATTTTGTGTTTTTTTGGTCTATTGCATACTTTTAAGGCTTCTTTTTATTTTGTTTGTGAAGCTTGATCTAGGTGAGGTTTTTTTTCTTTTAAAGCTTCTATAGTGCTTAACAGATTGCCTGACTTTTAAATGAAAATAAGACTGAAACTATGTATAAGAAACATTTATGTGACAGAGATAAATACCAAAAAAGTTGGAAATGTCATAAATTAGTTTGCCTTTCATGTAATCTTAATCTAGTTTACTTGTCTTTATTAGGGTTACTTTTCTAATAGGATGATCTTGGAATTTTTTTTTCTGTGAATTTGTAGTTTTTTTCCTGTGGGATGCTCTGGTATGTTAACAGTGGGATAGACAGCAATCATTAATTCCATATTCAGTATTTATTCTCATGATTTGATTTGTAACAAAAGCAGAAAAATGTCCATCTGGCCTAGTTTTTCTTCCTGCCACAACCACTACCAGGCTTCTGCAGAGGAGCATGTAGTATTCCTCCCTCAGAATATGTTCGTAGTCATGTATAGCTCTAGGGTTCTGCAAATGCAAGATGTTGTTCTGTGATTTGCTGGGTCTGCTTCCTTTCACAGACTTTTCCTGTCCCTATTTCAATTTGTATAAACTTTTTCAGCACCAACAGTATGTTGCAACAAGAAGTTGTGCAATTTATTGTATTTTATGAAGAAGTATGCATTTCATGATTCTGGGGGTTTTTTTGAGTTTGGGTTTTTTTTTTTGTGAGAGTTTTTTGCAGTGGGGGATTGTTTTGATTTGTTTTTTTTATGGACCTTATTGCATCCCTTTGAGCTGTTGCTTTTCTAGTATATGGAGGCCTACATTCCTTATGGAGGAGTAAAACTGAACAAAGTTTTGGTTATCTTAATGATTTACAGCATTTAATTTGCCTTCTAGCCAATATAGAGTTCAGCTGCTGCTTACTGGAAGTCTCTATCACAAACCTTTATACAAGCCTACATTTAATTTCATCTGCCACTTCAACATCCAGTCACGTAGACTCTTAAGGGCTTTCTCTAATTCTTCAGTTGGCTTTATTTCTCAGAATGATTTTGTCACCTCACTATTCGTTATTCTGTCAGAGAATTCATCCATAATTAAACTGCATGAGTTTTAGGCCAGATTCCTGTCAAACTGTTGACCATTTCCTCCCTTCTTAACGTACTTATCTTCTAACCAATTATTTATGCATGAGAGACTTTTTCCTTTGTTTTGTGAATATTTTTCTCCTTCAATAATTTTTAAAATCGGACCTATTGATCGTAGTTCAGTAATTCAGGCTGTGTTGACTCATTCACCAACTTTTCATATTTATGCATCTTGAAATTATATTCTTTAGAGTAGTTTTTGCTTTAGAAACTGCTTTTAAAACTGGAGTAATTAAGCCTGCTCTAGTTCTCTGACTTTCTTTTAAGCAAATCTTTTGAGCTGTTAAATTCTTGATTCTTGGAACTTTTGACTGAATATCCTTTTAGTTCTTGTGGGTTGACAGGCTTTTGTTCTATAATCTGTTTTTGCTCTGATGCTTCAACTTGAAGTATATCCTCTGATATGTTCCCCCATGTTTAAGTTTTTAATGCCAAAGTGATTAAAATGTGACAAGAGCATATTAAACTAAATTTTTTTATCCTTTTATTTTCTAGTAGAGTATGATATCCCAATATTTGAGAAATTTGGAAAGGGGGGGACTTATCCCCGGAGATACCATATTTCATATCATCAACAAGACTACAATGATGGTAAGTGTGAATACTGCAACAGTTTAATTAATCTGTTTTTCTCTTCCTAAAATGTGAATTAAAAAAATTAACTTGTAAAAGTCTTAATGAGTGGAAATATTGGAGAAATTGGAACCTTACATTCTTTCCCCAAACTCACTTGCTAAACTTCTAATGATTGATAAAGCTGCTGAGTAGTTTTACGTCTGATAAAGTTATGGATTACAGAATTCCTGACTCATATGCTGTAAAAACACAGCTGTAAAAATGTTCTCTATCTTACACCATGCACGAGTCATCCAGTATAACCTTTTGACCTTTGTGACCCTTTTCCATCTGAAGTAGGTATGTCAGCTTGACAATTCTTGTTCTGCTTCAAGAAATCTCAAATACAGTGGAATTCCTGTTAGGAGTTTCTCAGATTAAAAGAATAAATAAAATCAAAGAGCAGTGATTTAAACTATGAATTAACAAATAGCTGATGAAATCAATTGTTGTAATGCAAGGGAGCACCTGCCAGTGTAGCCACAAAACTGGTTTGAACAGTAATAACATTAATACAAATTTAGCACATTAAATTTCTGAAGGAAGGAAAGAGAAGCAGTTGAAGGATTTTCATAATTCTGGGTGTGTTGAGCAGTAGTTGAGAAGTGTTAAGAAGAAATTTCTCCCAAGACCCGATATTTTAATTTGCAGTGTAGAATGAGCACAACAATAAATGGAATTATGTTACAGAAATCACAGAAGTATCAAATTGAAGTACTGCAAAGCAGTTTCAGTCCAGTCCCTTGCTCTGAGGCAAGATTAAGGAGGCAAAGATCTGTCGCACTGACTTTTAAGTAAACTCTAAATTGACATTAACAGAAGAGATACTCGCTGTCTTTATGTAACCAACTTCAAGAGATCTTATCTTATAATAACTTACCTTGTCTATCTCCTAAACCATTTTCCTGCAAATGAAGCTAGTAACTGGTTAATACATTTTAACGCTGTAAAAATTAGTCACTGACCATATTATAACACACACATCTACTTCTACATTCCCTCTTCTGCTCTAGCTGAGGCTGTTCTCATGGCCAGCTTATGTATAACAAATGCTATAACCAGAACTTGGTGGGTAGCACTCACGTTAATATATTGCAGAATGACACTTTTGAACTAGTCCCCCTTCTGACTGCCGCTCAGTCTGTGGTCTGTTATAGTTCTATATCCTTTTTTACATTACTTACAGCCAACTAATTATTATACACTTCGTAGTTTCTGCATTAGATTTCTCTTTAAGTATATATGTTGTACTTCCTTACTGAATTTCATTTTGTTGATTTCTGAATCACTTCCATTTTCCAATACCATTGTCACTTTTGATTTTTATCTTTAAATGGACTTTTAACCACATTTAACATGAGATCAACTGCAATATTTCAGCATATTATGTTCCATCATATGTACATCATCAGTTGAAGTAGTGTATGGAAGTGGACTGAAGGTAAACTGCTCTGGATGTCCACAAAATTATCTTTCCCTTTGATGAGAAATATTGATAACTGCTCTGAATCTGTCTCGGGTGTACTCTACATAGTAAGTTGGTCTGTGCAACACTTAATTAGTTGGCTGCTGAAATGGGGAAATTAGATTAGCTACATGTGACAAACCAATTATGTCTGATTTATCTCCTTCTTATCTTCTCAATTTTAATAACTTGTTTGCATACCTTTCTTGGAATTTAAATTGTCCAGACTAGTATGTAAGTCTGAGTCTACTGTTTCAAAGATATTTTATCTGCTTTCTTCAGTCCTCTGGGAACTCCTCCTCCAGTGTAATACCTAGTGAATCAAAGACTCCTTCAGCTATTGCTGAGTTCTGTAGGATGAAACTTCATCAACTGATGCTGTCTTAAAAATAGTTGTGTTATCTAAATAGATTAACATAAATTGCGTTAGCCATCTAATTGTAATTAACATTTTGAAGAGCAGTGCTCTTTTTTTAAATTCTATTGATGTAGACACCTCCAAATTTGGCGTTGCTTGTGTTTTGTTTTCTTTTTGTGTCTTGGTTTTTGGGTTGTTGTTGGTTTTTTTGTTTGTGGGGGTTTTTTTGTTTTGTTTGGGGGGGTGGGTTTTGTTTAGTTTTTTGTTTGTTTTGTTTTTGTTTTGTGCTCTTCCTGTTGATTGCATGTGTCAAGTCTTTCTCTGCATTCAGTTCTCACTGGTTTGCAGAACAAAGATGCCAGCCTGGGCACATGGGATTGTAAATTTGTATCTTGTTCTCCTTTTTATCAGAAACTTGATATTTATATATTAATAGAGCAATAAAAGCAGAGGCAGGGTATTTTCCTTTCTCCTCTTACAGCCCTCCAGGTTTCTGAAGCATTTCAGAAACAGTTCCGGAAGTGTTGTTCCTGATTTTGGCCACTTAAACATAAGGTTTTTATTCAGTCTAATCCTTATATACATCTGTGATTAATGTTTCTTTCTTTCTAAGTGGAAAATTAAACCAGCAAATTTCATGATCATTGTGTCCTATCCTATGCTGTGGCAGATTTGAACTAGACGATGCAGAATTCATAAATTATTTGCATACGCACATTGCATAGCACTGTTTTTTCGTAGAGTGACATTAGCATTCTTTTTATGTCATTGAAGGCCGTAAAACTTTTCCAAGAGCCAGAAGGACTCAGGGGAACAGCTTCCGATCACCAGTTAGTTTCAGTCCCACTGATCACTCGCTGAGCACGAGTAGCGGAAGCAGCGTCTTTACACCGGAATACGAAGATAACCGAATGAGGAGGAGGGGAAGCGACATAGACAATCCTACCTTGACAGTCATGGACATCAGCCCACCCAGTCGCTGTAAGTGAAGGCATTTTATCAACCCCGCAGTAAAAGTCTTACCTTACAAGGTATCATGTCAAAACTAAACATGTCATCAAAATACGTGCAATTGAATAATGTGGTTTTATCTCTCTAAATAGGAAAAATCCAAGACTCAATCCTTGTCAATATTTTCATTGCTTACTGTGCCAACGTTCATGTAGATTTTCATATGGAATTTACATCTGTGATAACAAAACCTTGTAAAAATATTTTGGATGATTTATTAGACTCCTGAGGACCTGAGAGGGTTTTGTAGGTTGCAGTTACTATTTATTTTTGCATATGTTGGTCAAGTTTTCTGTTAAACTGTAGGACCATAAGTGGTACTATTTCATATCTGTGGTAGCACATCAGGAGCAAGTATACTTTGTGATGACTTCAATAGCTGGTACATTTTAATCGTGCCTTGATTTTAAACAAAATGTTAAGTTTGTTTAATGTGCCTTTTCTGTTTTTCAGATTGACTGTTGCTTGTTTTAAGTATGTCTATCTCTACCACAAATTATTTTATGAATAAATTTAAGTAGCTCAAGTTTTCCATCTTACAGGAAGTTTTACTGATCTTTTTAACTTACACAGGGAGGTTTAGGGCACAGTCTCTGTTGTTGAAAAGTGTAGTCTTTTAAAAAATTATTTTCTGTGTATTCCAGTTTTTCTCGATCAGCTGAATAACAAGCTCATTTGAAAACCAAAACATATTATATTTTCAGCACCACGAGCTCCAACTAACTGGAGACTTGGTAAACTGCTGGGTCAAGGTGCATTTGGCAGAGTCTATCTTTGTTACGATGCTGATACTGGAAGAGAACTGGCTGTTAAACAAGTTCAGTTTGATCCTGATAGTCCAGAAACCAGCAAGGTAAGTAATACCAAAGAGAGACTTTGTAAAGGGCTTCTGTTGAAGTGGTGTGTTTTAGACTAGACTGTTCCTTTCCTTGAACAGGATGAACATGTTTTGAGCATGTTTTAAACCATGTAGTGTTTTCGTGTCCTTGTCGGTAAACCTGTTTCGTTCGTACCACAGATAATTGCCTGACTTTTGTGTTACATCCCATTTTTTAAGTTTCAGGCATCTGCTTATGCAGTAAACATACGTAATGATTTGGTGCAGTTTATGTCTCTAAAATTAAACACTGTATTATGAAGTGTGCTCCAAAGTCGAGAATTATTTATACTTACAGAAATTAGAACAAGTTCCATTTATTAACAGGAAAAGCTGTACTAATTTAAGTGTTCCTGCAAAAAAATTCTTTAGGATATTTTGTTTGGCTATGAAGAAAGTTTGAGATTCTTATCTCTTTTTTTATCCTTTGGTGGGATTTCTGTGTTTTGATTTTTTTGTTTGTTTGTCTTGCTTTCTTTAAGCTCATCAGGACTAGCTGCAGTTACTCACTATATTTCTCTCTAAAGCACACAAGTTTTCTTGTCAAGTTATTCTCTCTCTAAAATGGAGCCATCTTTAATTACTGGACGCTGAAGGAGAGAAACTATTTAAAAGTAGCATCAATCTTCTATTTCTTCTTTTCCCAAACCATACTTGCTGCTTTTTACAGGATGGAAAGAGAATTATTACTTTCCCTGCATTAAGACTGCGTTCTGCACTGTGGGGAGCAAGGCCGGGGAAACAATAGGTGTAAGCATGATTGCAGAATTGAGTGGCTGCCAGTTATAGTTGCTGCTACTAGTGATGTAGGATCAAGGGAAAAAGTCAAGAATCACTTGTGCTGTAGATTTCTAGTGTAGTTGTTGTTGCTACTTCTTTAAAATGTAACAGAACAGCTGATTATGCTTTGGAATTGTTAAATATAAAATACAGTAGTATCTCTCCTGTAGCAACAGTTTTGTGATCTCCTTTGCCATAGCATTTTGTAATATGCACCTGTGTTTAAAAAATCTATTTTCTTTCTAACCTCAGAAGTGTGAGTGTATCAGCCTGTGATGGATAAAAATTAAGTTTTGGTGAAAAACTTGTAGATGAAATTTGAAATCTAGTCAAATCTGAACTCATGGGTTAGTGTTTTCCCAGCATCTTACTCTACAGTACATTTCAAAATATCTCAGTTCGTCTTTGCAAAATTTTAGTATTTTAGATAACTCTAGAGAAAGCACCAGCTGTGTTAATGTTTTGCTTTGTTGTGTTTCATTATTACAATCTCAAGTGGTCCTCAAAGGCATTTTTAAAGTATAGTCTGTCATCCTGGAAATGCTAAGAATTAATGCTAATTATTCCACTACAAAGATTTAAAGGGATTTTTTTTTCTGTGTTTTGGTTTTTTGTTGTTTTCTTTAATCCAGTTGGAGGCTTATGACATGTTGCATAATGATCACTGACCTCACATACATATTGATATCTGCTGTGCTCTGAACAAACAAACATAACTTCAAAATAAGAGTAACAATGAAATAACAGCAAAATCATCCCAAAGATAATTTATAGAAAAGCCATAGTTTGTTTTTTTTACTTACTGCAATTTAACAGTGATATTTTCTTGTTATAAAATGATAAACTTTACATAAGCTGCAGGAGCATTTTGTTACTTAGTTTGCTTAAGCCTTCAGTGTGTACATACTGTCCTGCTTTAAAAAATCCAAAACGTTATTGTTACCACATCAAGCATGGTAAATCTTGTCTGTTCTGTCATTTCAGGAGGTAAATGCGCTTGAATGTGAGATTCAGTTGCTAAAAAATCTGCTGCATGAAAGGATTGTTCAGTATTATGGCTTTTTGAGAGATCCGCCGGAAAGGACACTCTCAATATTCATGGAGTACATGCCTGGGGTAAGCCGGAGAGCCTGGCCACTTCAGCCATCCTTTGTGTGCGGTGTGACGAGCACCCAGGCAGTCAGCTTTTGCATAAGTGCACACACGTACTTACAATTGTCCAAGTTAAAAACAGTCGCCAGAGATGGGTACTGAGAACTGCTTTACAAGCCCCCGTCTTCTCTATTGCTTGCTTGGGTTTTCAGAATTACGGTGGTTTGTACAAAAGCTCTGTTTGATTTTGGCATAAGGAGTGCCTGGCAATATCTTCGAAAAGACAATACTATCATTAGTAAACTCTTGAGTCTTCCTGAATTTTACTGTTTCGTTTTGCCATGCTTCAGTTATTTCAGGAAAACAAGAAGTAGCTAAGATCAGAGTGGGAATAAGTGCATACAGAAAATAATCTTGGTGCTTGTTTTTTGCTTGGCACCTACGTACATGCTGAACTGCTCTTCTACTGCTTTGTTAGGAAATATTATAGGGTCAGAAAACTGTACATTTTCATTTTCTCACCAGGTGGGGTCAGCAGAGCTAAATAAAATGTGCTCGTATGAAAACAGAGGCTCTGTATTTCGGAATAGTTACAGCATTCTACTTACTTTGAGATTCCACAGGAGAAAAGTGGTGTCTGGGGATTGTTTTGTTGCTGGTGGTTGGTTTTTTGTTTGCTTCTTCACTTCTTAAGTGAGATCTAGGCTTTGTTTTGGGGAGCTTCTTGAATTTTTCAGAGATTTGGAGGGCAACGTCACAGAAGTAGTCTTAGCAGTTTGTAACTCTGTGTGACAAAGCCAGGTTAAACAAAAATAGTTGCAAAAATCCAATCATTTTTTATTCAATGGTATTTTAAGCCAAAACTTGCTTACCTCCTAATTTTTACATAAAGCACTATCCTCCAGCATGTGGTGTCTTTTTCTTGACAATGCTTTTTTCAGAGTATAAACTAAGTTAGGTAAAGGCCATATATTGTATCCAACTTGAGTGTCACCTCTTAATCACTGAAAAAGTTGAGAGTGTTGTTGGAGTGAAAGTTGTGCTGTTCTCTGTTTCTCTACATTGCACTGGAACTATTCAGCTGCTTGACAGTTTTAAAGTTAATAGTTTAATATTTCAGTATATGACTTCTCTGCCCAGTCTCCCTTTGGTCAAAGTATATATTTTCCTGAGTGTTAGTAAGACCATAGTTGTACTTTTTAAGTTGATATTGGGAATGATTGTAACTTTAAATATCTGTGTTTCAGGCATAAATTTAGTTGAAGTTCAACTGTACTATTAGCTCACCTGTGATTCTAGAAGTGTTAGTGTTTTATACTTCTTGTGTGCCATAGGGTTCCATCAAAGACCAATTGAAATCATATGGAGCACTCACAGAGAATGTGACTCGTAAATACACACGGCAGATTTTGGAAGGAGTTCACTATTTGCACAGTAATATGATTGTCCATCGAGATATTAAAGGTAAAGATAGTTCTGTGCACAGTTCAATGCTCTTTATTACTGATCATTTTCCAGTCTTATGTGAAGTGCTAAAATGTAATTAAGTTTGAAATGCCAAAATACTGACTTAAAATCAATGAGATTGCTTTCCATCTTTCAGTCTTGTCATTGTTGTAACCTGAGGGGGGAAAAATCAGCATCTTTTTGATGTTCCAGCAGACTTTTGACAATGTTTCTGTAGTCTCTGTCTGTAAAACAATTACGATAAATTTATTTCATTTTATTTCAGTATCAATAGTTTTAAATGCATTGGAGGATGATGTCATTAGAAATAGAATGTGCAGAGGAAAGCATCATGACTGGAAAGTTTATGTTTGCAGAGTTCTGTTTCATCAGTTATTTAGAGATTACCAGCACTTCACTGGTACAGGAAGTGACTGGCAGAGGTGACTTGCCTGTTCAAATGACTCAGACTTCTTCCATTTTGCTGCCAGAAAACCTGATGAGACATATTTAATTTTTGCAGCTAGATACAGATGACTTGCAAGTGTTGCATAAGCGAAGTGTGAATATGTAGGAAGATGGTGATGTGCAAAATAGATGTATTGAACACAATGCTGTTGTATTCTGTAAAATTTTTACCATTTTCCTTTTGCTTTGTATCAATAATATTTTGCTCCAAAAGAGGTTGAGATATCACAGTCAATTTGTATGTACTTGTGCAAATAACTGTTTTGAACAAATCTGTAACACAGTTTGTAATTTTGCTTTAAATAGTATGAAGACATTTTCAGTTATGTGGAAACTCCTTTTCTCATTTCTTTTTATTTCCTGCATATGGCACATCCCTTATTTTGCCAGGAGGCCTTTACAAAGTGAGTGCCACTTCCCAGAAAAGACCTAGGATGCAAACCAGTGTGTACAGTTCATTGTTTTCTGAACTGCAGAATAGAGTAACAGAAATGAGCAGAGAGAGTAAATTTTCTGGCTTGAAATCCCAAGCTGATGTTGTTTTATATCACTGTTATGAAGTTTGTTAACAAACTTCTGTTACTGTTTTCCATACCAAAGCATTGAGTCTTCCATGAATGTAATGCTGTGTTCCCTTCCTTCCAGGAGCAAATATTCTGCGGGATTCAGCAGGCAATGTGAAGCTTGGTGACTTTGGTGCCAGCAAACGACTGCAGACTATCTGTCTTTCTGGAACAGGAATGAAGTCTGTCACAGGAACTCCCTACTGGATGAGTCCCGAAGTTATTAGTGGAGAAGGGTACGGCAGAAAAGCAGACATCTGGTATGTTAAAAAAAAACCTACTGAAAAGTGTAATTTCATTTTCAACAGTGTAGGTGTTTGTTTCTGTCTTGGAGTGTTTTATTCTGGGGTTTAATCTGAAGAAGGTGGTAAATGTGAGCACTGACAATAGAGAGCCTAACACTGAAATTTGGGGATTTTTTTGCCTGGCAACTTCTCAGCCCGTCAGTTTAGAGTTCATAAGAGAATCCTTTGAACTGACCTTGCACGAAGTTAGGATTACCAGACTGTTTGTAAATTCTGGAGAGGTACTGGGTGAAAACAATATGTGAAGCTTTGAAACATCAGTTCAGTCAATGTTGTTTAATGAAGCTTTACCACTGAAATACCTTTGATGCGAGGCAGAAAATGAAATGCTGTTCTTTTAAAAGTTGAACATTTAAGAGTGAATTAACCAGATTTAAGTGGGAGTATCAAAAAAATTTGGTTAAAGTTGTTATTAAATACTTAAGAGGGAAAGGTAATTTTCAAACATGAATGGTAGCAAAACATTGTGTAACGCCAGTCTAACATGGCTCCAGCCCAGTTATTAGATGACTGTAGTGATTTGACTACTTGGTATTGCCAGTGGTCTGTGAACATGGAGTGGTGGGCAGGCAGCAGTACATATGCAGAGTAGTAACACCGTTTAAAAAGGAACCAATGGCAATACCTTTAACTTTAGGGAAATTAATTTAGGCTAGTTGAGATCACTTAGTAATTACTCTGCTATATGGGAATAATAGACCAGCCTTACAGATTTCAATCAGTTGACTAGTTTGACTTTGAAGTATTTGTGCCGAAGTTAATGTGTGTGTTTTAGTCGAAAAAATCTGGGTTAAAACTTAAGAAAAAATACTGACATTTGACTTCTGTCAGTCAGTAAATCCTTACTGTATAAGGCAACATACCTCTGTCTAACAGAAAAAATTCTTGTGAGTATCTTTAAAAACAATCAGACTTCCTGAGAATTGGAAATTATTCCAGCCTATCCAGTTTGCAGCATCATTCACTTGTTACTGGAAGGGGCTGTCTTTCAGGACTTCTTGAATGAAGTTTCTCTGACCATATATATATGCCCTTCTGCTTTCCTAAATACTTTAAACATAAGCTTTGTATACAAAGATTGATTAGGGTCTTAAAATTTGGTTTGGCAATCTAAGTTTATTTTTAGTATCCTTGACTAAAAGAGGAAGATACCCCAAAGGAGGGTGTTCAAAGTTTTCAACTGCCATATTATGTTTGCTCATTATTCACTGGTGAGAACTTGTGCATTTCTAATGAGCTGGCAACACACACAGTGTGCTTGAGCATTCCTGATGCTTTGCATTTCTGTTTGGCCTCAAGGAGCAGGAAAGTTTCCAAGTGCTGTGCTGCATGCATGGCTTTGTCAGCCTGCTGAGCACTGAGTTCTGGCAGTGCCTTAACGCAGTTGGTATTGCCTGGGTAAATATCTAATTATCTCTTCTCTGAGGTACACTGGCTTTTGGCCCAGTGAAGTGAAAAAGTGGAGATGCGGGTAGTGATTTGTGTAACTCTGAGATAAAGGTATAGCAGTGCGTGCTATTGTTTTTCCAATGCCTGAAGTTGCTCTGTAGTGTTAAGTGGACACTACTTGTTTGTAGTATTTCAGTTCCTCTCTCCTATTTCTTGTTTTCTTAGAACTGTTGTAACCTGGTGTTTCACTTCTGCCTCTGTTTCAGGAGCGTAGGTTGCACAGTGGTAGAAATGCTCACGGAGAAGCCCCCGTGGGCAGAGTTCGAAGCCATGGCTGCCATCTTTAAAATTGCCACTCAGCCAACCAACCCCCAGCTGCCACCTCACGTCTCCGACCACGCTCGGGATTTCTTGAAACGGATTTTTATTGAGGCCAAGCTGCGACCATTTGCAGATGAACTGCTAAGACACACGTTTGCACACTATCACTAACACCTGCCTCAACTCAGCTTGCATCTACTGCATTTATTTTCTATTTGACTGCACTTTTATTTTTATTTTTTACAAAGAAAAAGGAGAAAAAAAGACAAGAGAGAGAATATTCTCTTGAATCTTTGTTTCACTTAGATTGTAAACAATCTAAATTTTGTATCTAAAATGAGAATCTTCTCTCCCCTCCCACCCCACCAGGACTAGAACTTTTTGTTCCTATAATGTACTGATGTGGTTGATGTAGATAAAGCACTTTAGTACATATTTGTTCCTTATTTAAAGGGGAAAAAAAAATGACAAATGCTTGGACAGTCAGGAACTGTGTGACTTTTTCTGACACCGCTGACTGACTCAGGGTGCAGGGAAAAATAGACATGCAGCTAAAGGACAAGAAGATTATTTCTCTGTGATTCTTCTCTATATTGTAGGTACTTGTAGCAGAGAGTTCTAAGCTCTTCTTATATTTTACCATTTTAATCAGTTTCTGGAATTTACAGTTTAAGCTGGAATGTGCAGTTCTGAGAGTTAAATGACGAGGCTGGGAGAACTTGGAACTCTTTGTACAGCAGTATGTCTAACTGGTACTTCTATGTGACCAAAAGAAAATAACAAAAAATGAGCTCAAAACTACTTAGAGGTTTTGATGTAGAATTATTGTATTATCTTAATAGGAAAATAATTACAGGTAAACAGATTATGGGCCCAAACTCCTAGGTACTACTATACTGCAAGGGGAAAATTTCCATAATAGACAAGGATCAGCTATTGGATGTAAACAGTTAGGAGAACGCCTCCTGCTCTATCTGCCAAAGAGAACCTCTGTTGCATAAGCTTAGAGGGAGACGGTTATCTTAGCTGATAAAAAATAGTGATGTTGAGAGTCAGTTCTCCTCCACAATCCCTTGAATGGCTGAAGGGGAAAGGGAAGGACGAATCCTTATGCAGTATATTAATTACTTGATTCAGAATGAGCTATAGGAAATGTTTTCAAAGCTGTTAAGAGGCGCTAGGATGGAATGTATGTCAACATCAAGTGCCTAAATAATAAAAAAATCTTCCCATTGTGCACTAAAAAAAATGGTTTAGTAATGCAGGTCAGTCATCTAGATGTGTTGAAAATTCCTGAAATAAAGTTAAACCTCTTTGAACATCAGGAATAAGTCACTGAGAAAGGTAAGACTTCAGTTATATCTTTAATAAGGTAGCACTGGTGAATCCTCATGAACAAGGAGGCACAGAACTGTATGAAGAATAGGCCACAAGCGCAGAGAGCCAGCAGTTAAATAACATGAGTGTGATTACTCCAGCCTGAGAATCCAGATGATTGGTGTTTGTCAGATTTCCAACTGTTGTAAAGTGTATATTAATCACTTTTTCCCTTTCTGAAAGAGCATAGTAAAAGAACAGAAGTAAAACTGAAATAATGCTTCTCAGTCAAGAAGCCCAGGTACTGATCAGGTATAGTGAATAACTGACTTTTCACAATAGAAAGGTCAGACTCTCATATTTTTGTAGAAGAACGGAACATAATTTAAAGGGGCATTTGGAAATAAACTATTGGACTACAGAACTGAAATTGTTTATTGTTTTGGATGATTCCTTGATTGCTTTTGTTGTTTTATAAAGGCAGAGTGGGCTGATACTGTAACCCTTGTCCACTCTGACAAGGCCCTACCTGTTCTGTATCTTTAGAGTACTATCAGAGTGACGGAGTGCATGGAGATAGAACAATAAGCTTACCCATTCCCACAGTCATTTATGAGATTTCTGAATTTATTCTGCTAAATTTCAAATCTTGTACCAGAGCATAAGCAGGAGTATGGTTCTGTCCTAATCACTTTACCTGTAGTGGAGTAAGGATGACTTTTTTGAGGGCATGTCTCCTGCGACAGAGTGGTGACTTCTTCAGCTTATGTGAGTATTTTACCCAATTTATAATTTTCTCGGTCAGTGTACACAACTGTGCAAAGTTTCCTGAGCATGGGAAGAACTAGTCAGATGAGGAAAAGTGTAGGAGGCTGAAAGGAAAGTCAGCTTGTACTGACTTCTTTTTTTTACTTCTCAGTCACTAGATAAAAGATGCGAAGCAGTTTTTAAGGAGAATTGGTATCTACTCTGCTCTAGAGGACCTTTGCTTTATAAGCGAAATATAAGGACAGTAGGGATGGGAAGTTTAATGTAGAACCTAATAGTTTATGTAGGTAATTTAAAGATCATACAGTTGAAATGACTGATTTCAAACAGATAAGAAGGTACCAAACTCAAGGTGAAAATGTATATAAAAATCAGTAGTGGTCAGTGATATCTGAAAAGGTAAGGAAATTTTATACTACCAAAAAGGGACATTAAAGGGAAAATGTAACCAGGTTTATCTGTAGCATTCATAACATTTAGATATACTATTCTAAAGAGAAACTACACTCTCTGAAGCTTGAAAATTTTCAGAATCTAGTTTTCTTATAATGTGTCCTTTCTGTGAGACAGTGCTGGATCATGTATATTGCAATATCACTTCCTCATTGTGACTTTTAATTACTGAACAATCAAGTTTGCTGCTTTTGTGCCTTTTCTAAAAAAATGGCATTCAGTCATGACAATGGTTGGCGTTTTCAAGCCAGGAAAAAAAGAACTTTTAGAATGCATTTTTCATCATGTCTTTGACATGTCAGACAGCTGCCAATGTAAAGATTGTGCTGCTTAAATGAAGCGGACATTTCCCAGTTCCAGTGATTCCAGTAAAATTTTATGAATTTAAGCAAAGTTAGGCTTGAGCTAGGTCTTTTTCACCCTCTACTGACTGAAGTTGCTTAACTTAGAGTAAGTGCGGTGTAAAGATCCCTGCTCACAACTTCTTGTATGTCACTGAAAAAGCCACCAGCATTTTAGAATCATGAATTAGTCCTAATTATTGAATTCAATTACAAGAAAATGCCAGTGAAAGCAGTACTGCTGCAGGGTTGGTTTGCTTTTCTGTAAACACCACAATGAAGCTGTGCTCTCAAAAAATGAGGATCGGTGTTCATGGTGAGTATGTGTATTTTCAAAAGACCTACTTATCTGCTAATGCATTTTAATATGCTGTCCGTTGCACATATTAAGTAACAAAATTTAAGTTACTTCTGTGGTATGGTTTTAAGGGTGTAACTAACAGTCCTGTTAGAGGGTGACTCAAAGTTTCATTTGTGTTGTCTTAGAACAAGTTGTTTACTCTTAATTTGGATGATACAAATATCCATGCCAGAACTCAAAAAGGTATGGATCTAATATTTGCAAAGTTAAATCTGCATAGTCTTTTTTTTTTCTTGACAATTTAAATATAGTCTTAAAACTGCGACTTGACTTTCAGTGTGATTTGTAGCTAAACAGCCCTTTCAGTATAACAAAATGAAAAGTTGTGGGTTTTTTTTAGCTAGTGCCTTTTTATCTGTATGCCTTAATTTTTATTCATGTTAGAACACCTTATTGAAATATGTCATACAATTCCATGTCACCAAAGCAGTCTTAGAGGATGGATTTTTTTGATGTGCCCAAACCAGAGTTCGCCTAACTGCATTGAAAAGTGTACTTGAGTTATAATGTGCAGCAGTCATTTAAATTTAGAATTTTAAAGTGATTTCTGACTTCCTGTTTTAACATAGGTTTTGTATTTGCATTCTGGAGACCATAGACTGATGCACATAGCAGAAAGAGGACTTGTCTGCAATCACAGAAATAAGTCAGGATTTCCCTTCCTGGCTCTGGGTACCAGACTCTGCAGCGAAGTTTTTAATGGGCTTGAAATTGAAGTTGGTACTTCTGTAAGGCTGTTTACTTTCAGTGCACAGGAATATGGTATGTCCAAGCAAACCAGCAGTTTCTCAGTGAGATTAGCATGGTGCCCACGAAACTCTTTCCTGTGCCTTTTGGATAATCCTAATCCTGCCGTTGTCTTGACTGAAAGCCTCGTAGCACTTGTAGGTACAGCGCAGTACAGCAAGCCATTCTTTGGACAACATAGAGCGATGTCTAACTGCAGCTTCAGAGACTTGAGTAAATTGGTCAGATCTACAGTTATTTATAACCAACTTGTTACTTTTTAATCTTGAAAGACTTTGTCACGCATATAGAAAAGTATAATGTGTGTGCTTGAATGTGTAAGTCCTTATGATGTTTCTGGAAAAGCGAAAGTATTACTGCTGTTGTCATTTCTTCTTGCTGGTAACTTGCTGTCTTGTGTCGATGACAAGTCTGCAGTGTAGAATCACATACAATTACCAAAGCTTTTCTATCCCGTATACATATAGCCAAAAGTGATGTTTCATGGATTAGTACTGTCACTTATAGATAGTGTATATCCACCAGTAGGCTATTGCTGACTGAGTAAAGCAGGTACTAGTAAAAAGTGATAGACACTGCCCATGTTTCAGAGATATGGGTGTTCATAGTTGCTGTTCTGATATGCAAAATTCATACCTACATTAAAATGAAGAGTTTTCTTTTTAAAACTCTTTCTAATTTAATCTTACTGTTGTAATTCTAAAACTAACACATAAGCTTGGTGACTAAACCTGGTGACTTCTATAGCCAGGTTTGAGCTTTGGGACATTTAAGGAATGACATGAAGATGAATTTGTGACCTGACCTGCTTGTTGCGCCACAGTGAGAATATTCCAAAGCTGCTGGGAAGCAGTCGGTCCTCTCGACATGACACTCAGATGCCACCTACAGTTACCTACCTGTGTGTTGGTGCTGCCTTCAGGAGGAGCCACTAATGCACACCAAAGGGTCAGGCAGAATTTCTCCCAGCCTGGGAGAAATCCCAACCTGAATCAAAATCCATGATCAGAAACAAAGGAGCT
Source organism: Pseudotriccus pelzelni (assembly GCA_035584735.1). Classification (NCBI taxonomy): domain Eukaryota; kingdom Metazoa; phylum Chordata; class Aves; order Passeriformes; family Tyrannidae; genus Pseudotriccus; species Pseudotriccus pelzelni. The sequence goes on along the minus strand of JAWMRA010000164.1, from coordinate 14,413,164 downwards.
CCTTTCTCTGTTTATTTCCCCCACTAGGCCTGCAGGATTTATTTTTCTTTCTAGCTGACAGAGCTTAAACACTGCATAGGTGTTTATATAGCCACCAGTAGCTCCCGAATAAGGTGTGTGTACAGCTTTAGATCAGGGGTTGTGTCATTTGAACCCAGGACGCTGCAGCTCCCGGCTTCCTGGAGCAATCCTTGGGTTTTCTCTAGCAATATATACACACATGGAGTTGAGGGAGAGATGGGATGGAGGAAATAAAAATTCTCACATTTCAAAGCAGTCACGCCTTGGCTATGGCTTACTTTTCATGAAGTTATTTTGAAGGGAGAGGAACTGGATTAAAACAGATAAAACTTCTATCTCATGGTTCAACCCTTATGTTGAGTCCACAGATGAGGATTGGAGGTCAGGGTCTTCTGCTGAGAGATAAGGAAAAGGATACTCCAACTCCAGGGTGGATAATCATGGGAAATAGAGCTTTTTTGTGCTTTTTACCCTAGAACTAGATGATACTTTTCCCCAGAGGTTTATATAATGTGATATAAAAACAAGGATTGCATTTTCTTTTCTGAACAGCCATTAGATTGTTGGTTCCCTAGTGTTTGTTTCTTGTTAATACCCGTAAAAAAGGTGGTGTCATCTTAAAATTGGAATGGTTTATTATAGTGTCTGTCATCTCAGACCTCACAGAAGTTGTATAATGGAGTATCACTGTAAATATGTGGAGGAGACTTAGATTAATTGGAACGTAGGCTTTTAGTTTTCATGAAGCTATGAATAAAAATTTGTAAATTTACTCTTGATCTAATGTACATTTTTATGTAGCCATTAAATTCTCTATTTAATCTATCAGTTTCTCACTGTAAATGTTTTTACTCTCAGTTGAATGCTGGGCACAGTTTGTAATGTATGTACACAGGTGTTTTTTTCTATCAACGTTGACTTTTTTGCACATTTTTGGAAATATTTAATTTGTACACTGATTTAATACTCTGACCAATTGTCAATGAGTGTATGAGAATCACGTGTGTGTGCAATGTACTACTGTCTGGATGTATGGGGTTTTTTATTACTTTTGAGATGTTGCTACCAGTAACTGCACTGCTGTTGCTGCTTTACATGGAATATCTTGTGTATAAAAAAAAAAGATAAAAATAATTAAACAATTAGCGTATGGTTATCATGGTTGAGGAACTCAGGAGTTGGGCATTGCTTACTAGTTCCGTTGTCTAACAACCTTCCAAACTTAAAAACGAACAAACCAACACCCCTGGTAATTCTGTGTATGCATTGAATGTGTGTGTATATATCCCAGTAATCTTATTCCACAGTTTCATTTCTACATTTTTATGAACTTGTTTTTTAAGGGTACTATGTTTAGTTAGAATAATTAAATATATAAAAGCTTTGAGAGATGATTTACTAGATAAATATATTTTCAGCTGGCTGATGTTCAGAATATTTTTTTAATTTTTGTTTTTAACCATTCGAAATGTATTTGTATTTCCAAAATCAGACACGAATTGTACTTAGAAATATATTAAAACACTCTGTAGGGACAACAGTGTGATTTCTCTTTTAAGAACTCCATACTTCAAAACACCCCGCAATATCACTTTCGTACAATTCCGCCTTGCCCTTTGTATTGTTATTCACACTTTGAGGAAGCCTCTATTTAATTTATTAATTTTTAGTTATTTCTCTCTTTTCCCTGATAAGAGGCTGCCCGCCCGCGCGTCCCTCCCCACGGCGGGGGCGGCCCCGGGAACAAAAAATCGATGGCGCCTCCTCCTGTCCCTCCCGCCCGGGCTGTGCGGAAGTGACGTGCGGGCGGGCGCATCGCGGCGCGCGGCGGCCATGGGCAGGAAGGAGCGCGGTGAGCGGGGCCGGGCCGGGCCGGGATTGGGGGCGCGGGGACCCTTTTGGGGGGCTCGTCACAGCTCCCGCTCTGCTCCCAGATAAGAAGAAGTCCAAGAAGCGCCATTACGACGACGACGAAGACGATGAGGACGAAGGTGCCGGGAAGGAGCCGCAGGAGGCGGTGCCGTCGGCGGCGGGGAAGCAGGTGGAGGAGAGCGGCACCAAGGTGGACGAGTACGGGGCCAAGGACTACCGGCTGCAGATGCCCCTGAAGGCCGATCACCCCTCGCGGCCCCTCTGGGTGGTGCGTGCGGGGCGCGGCGGTGCCCGGGGGTGGGACGGGCTGGGAGCCGGGCCCGTGGCGGGGTCAGTGCGGGACACGGGCAGAGACGCCCCGGACAGGCCGGGATGTGCGGGAGGGAGAGCCCCGGGTGGCCTCGGAGCGCTGAAAGCGGCGTTTGCTGCGGGGCGGGGCGGCCCCTGCAGCTGCTGTGCGGGGCACCCGGGATGGGAGCCCCCGGGAATGTCCAGGGAATTGCTCCCACTCCAGCAGCCTCCAGGCAGGGCTCCACTGCCGGGCCCCGCTTTCCGCGGGGGTGCCGTGGATCAGCTAAAGCCAGACATCTCCGGGTGGGCTGTAGAAAGCCCGCAGAGGCGCGTTGGCTGATGAGACGAGTGGAACTTCTTGTTGCAGTGATGCAGCGACAGGATTTGTATGTTGAAGTGAAACAGCTTTAAGACAGGATGGTCTTGTCTTCCGTAACTAGTGCTGTTTGTTATTTCTGTTCTGAAAGGGACTTTAGTAAAGCAGCCCAAGGCCTGGCCAGTGGTGCAACATCTAGAGAAGAGGTGGTTGCCCTGCCAGCGTCTGCAGGGTGCCTGTCACCGAGTTCTGTGACTTTCAAGTGCCTCCTTTCCCTCTCCATTCATTCATTGTAAAATGAGTGAGAGGAGTTTTGTTGTTTCAGGGGAATGGGGCTGGAAGCTTGCATCTGCTCGAGCCATTTGTTTAGCGTTAAAAAAGAACCGATACCCCAATGTGTCAGTTGGGAAAAGCTTTATTGATCTGGGTGTGGTTTCTTCTTAGTGCCATGAAAGAGACATGAGCAAATTAATGTCTGGACCCTTTTAGAAGACAAAGGTTATCTGTTTCTGCATCCCCTGTCTTCTTGTAGATTCATTAGGGCAAACCCTTCTTTTGAAACCCAGTAGTGTCTTACTACCTAAATATCAGATTGTTACTGTGTCATAAAGGCTACTTCATAGGAAATCTCTGATTCATTCAACCAGTATTGCTGTGCCCTGAGCATTTCTTATTATTTCTGCAGGCTCCTGATGGCCATATTTTTCTGGAAGCATTTTCTCCAGTTTATAAATATGCACAGGACTTTCTGGTTGCCATTGCTGAGCCCGTGTGCAGACCCACCCACATTCACGAGTACAAGCTGACTGCTTACTCCCTGTATGCTGCGGTCAGTGTTGGTTTACAGACAAGTGATATCACCGAGTATTTACAAAAACTGAGCAAGACTGGTGTCCCAGATGGAATAATTCAGTTTATCAAGGTAAGGCTATTTTATTGGCATTGGAAATACATCTCTTGCTACTAATGAAATCCTTTCCTTCTGCCTCTGCCTAATTGATTTATTGTTTTTTAATTATTTGTTGTTTTTAACTCTTATTCTGTCACAGTTTTAAGAGAACATTATTTTATCTTTTGTCTTTTTCTATAGTATATTGTTGCACATACACTACTTCCATAATACATAGTGTGTGGGGTTTATACCTTTTTACAAAAAAATACACCCAAGTGTCCATGTAGGTATTTTCAGCCAGTAGGAATTGTGCAGGAGGGGGAGCTTCTTCAGATTTGCGCTGGAGGAAAATTATGAGTGTGGGAAGCTGTCTGGAACAGCTGGGCACTGTAAGATATGGCCTGCCTTATCCTGCAACTATGTTCTCACAGTCTTGGAAGCCGATTGGAATTAGGTATAAAAACTGAATACCTGTGACTGATTTCCTGCATGAGGTGATGTGAGCATCTTCTGAAAATACCTTTTCAGGTTTGTTCCGTGGTCAGAACAGCATTGCAAGTCAATGTTTTGTGGTAACATGCATCCCCACAAAGCCCTAAACCCATTGCAGCGTTTGGTCCCAAACGTGGAATTGCTCTTTTGCATGTTCCTAATGACTACTGTGTTTGTTTGTAGCTGTGTACTGTCAGCTACGGGAAGGTGAAGCTGGTTCTGAAACATAACAGGTAAGTGGCTTTTTCCTTAACTCTTGTTGCAGAGGAAGCCCTCCAAACAGACCTGTGTGTGAGCGAGTGCTCTCAGTAGCTATTGAGTCTCACAGCTCCCAGCTGAGTGTAGCAGCTCTCCTTACAGGATCCCTTTTACAGCTGCTAGAAGTATTTAATATTCAGTGTGGGTGACCTGAGCTAGTGCTGGTTATTGTTACATTTTTTTAAGTAGGTTGAAAATTTGATATTCTATCTTTTTTATTCATTGCTTGGACTTGCAATATACCCTTGAGGTTTTCAGATCGTTGTTTCATTCCTTCCTTCCTAATTTACATGACCCTGGTTAGAGAAGTTTTTCACAGCTATCCTGCAGTCTTGTGTATTCTGACTTTTAAACCGTCACTCGGGAAGGATAAGCAAATTCACTGGCAAGAGGTGGGTGCTTGTGACTGTATTGAATCTCATTTGTTTTAAACCTAGAGGACAATGCTGGAAGGGACCTTGAGAGGTCAGCTCATGTATCTGAACCTGTGGTTCTGCAGTAGGGGGGGAAAGGAAGGAGACAGCCGGAACCTGAAACCCGTGTCTGTATCTTGCCTGTGTTTTCTCTTTCTCCTTCTATTTCTTTTCCTAAGTTCTCTGTGGTCTGACAGCCATAGATAAGCCCTGCGACTGTAATCTAATGCTCTGCTTGTGCTGCTGCTTTTTTGAATCTGCTGCTTTGGGTAGACCTAGCACTGGTATTACTGGCAAGCGTTTTCATTTCTGAGAAAAATATTTCCCTCGTGCTGCTTAAGTCTCCCTTGGCTCATATTTTAACTATGATCTCAAACCAGCGTCATTATTGATGGATCTCCAGGATGCATTAGTTTTAAAATTGTAGGTGGTTTGTGTTTTGGAAGTTTGGGATTTTTGTCTTTGGGGCTCTTTTTGGTGCTCTAGACAGGACTTTAAAACACCACATCCAGTGTTTTCACAAACTTACCTCAGTTCAGTTTCCAAAAAATTGACTTGTGTCGGAGTCACAAATAAGACGTGTGTGAGAGCTCTGGGCAATTCTGGTGGAGTTTTCCCACTTATGTTAGAGAACATTTGAGCAAGATGGATAGCTGCAAAGTACATGATGCTTTTGGTATGAGGCATCTTTTAAAAATTTTAGTTGCCATAATGTCTCTGTTTTTAAATTAGCACCCCATAATTGGATGCTTAGGAGTCCATCTGGGACAGCTGTGTATTTAAGCACCTTTTCCACTCTTCCTAGGAGTTATTCAGTTGATTAGTTCATTAAAACGTTTCTCTTTGTTCTTTAATTTTAGGTATTTTGTGGAAAGTACCCACCCTGACGTTATTCAGCAGCTTCTGCAAGACCACGTAATTAAAGACTGTCGCCTGAGAAATGCGGAGGGTGAAGAAACAGAGCTCATTACGGAGACATTCACGAGTAAATCAGCGGTATGTTTGGGCATGTTCTAAACTAATGCAGTGAGATCAAGGTAGATAAACTCTTGAGTAGAGTGGAGTGGTTATTGTTCGTTTGTTGTATCAGCTTGGTTCTACGATCAGTAATCTGTGGTTCTTTAACAAGCATAAATTTGGGAGGGAGGGAAGGCCAGAGTAAGTTTCTAATGAAACCCATGTCCCTCTGTTTCAGATTGCCAAATCCAGTGAAGGTGGCCTTGGTCCATCAACATCACAGGGAACAGATACTCAGAATAAGCCAGATGTCCCAGCTGACTTATTTGAGTTTTATGAACAGATGGACAAAGATGAGGAGGAGGAGGAGGAAACACAGACAGTGTCTTTTGAAGTCAAGCAGGTATAGTATTTTAGTCTCTGCATTTTTAGCTTTGGGGAATGTGCCGGGACTTGCATGAAAGCTGAATGGGAAGTGCTGTGGCCCTTTGTTTGCTAGGGGAGATCACTGGGAGTCATTAATGTTTCTTTCCTTTTGCCTTCCAAAATCTTAGAATCTTCCTACAGGGGATGACAAGCTGGGTATTGTTCCTCTGCTGCCTGTGTAGCGCTCACAGGCCAGAGAGGCTCAGGGGCTGAGGGAGGTTCCTGTCACATGGGGCTGAGTGTTGCTGTGCACAAGGCAAGCAAGAATTCAGTGCAAGGCTGCTTTCAGAAAGGTTTTGTGATTCATGTTTGCAGAAGGAACTCTTGGTCGTTCCAAGTTCGTAACTTAAGAAGGAGAGCTGGACATTGGAGCACAGTCCTTGCTTGACCTTCAGAGAGCTTTTGTAGAATTTCTCAAGTTGTTTTTGGACTTGGCGATTCCAATGATGCCTTACTGGGGAGGAAAGGAATTTATAAAAGAAGATAACTGAGTAGCTGTTCTGTTTATTTTAAAACACTTAAACCAAAACAACCTCTGGGTGATTGACTCAGCCTGTCTTTGTGGTGGAATAACTTCCATACCAGGGTATGGAGGTTTTCAAGGTAACAGATGTGCAGCTTTAGTAGGTCCTTCTGTGTAACACACAGAACTCTTTGTGTCTGTTACTGAGCATATTGTTGCAGGACTTCAGGGTGTAGTTTAGTCATTGCCAGATAAGCAACACATCCGAGATGAATGTATTATGCTCTTCCATCTGCCTAAAAAGCCCTCTCTAATAATGACTGTTATTTAAGATGTTTCAGGGGGCAGCGGTGATTACAGATAAAGTTTCTGGAATAAACCTTAACTCTTGCAGACTTCATAAGCATAAAAAATAGATGTAACTTCACTTGGTACTATATCCTTTATTTGTTTCTAGGGAAAAAATAAAAGAAAGAATTAATTCAGATACGGAGAATTTACCATCTGAAGCTTTTTTTCCTCTTCAGGAGATGATTGAAGAACTTCAAAAGCGTTGTATCCATTTGGAGTACCCCTTGCTGGCAGAATATGATTTCAGAAATGATTCCGTGAATCCCGATATTAATATTGATCTGAAACCTACTGCTGTCCTCAGGCCCTATCAAGAGAAAAGCCTAAGGAAGATGTTTGGAAATGGGCGAGCCAGGTCTGGTGTTATTGTCTTGCCATGTGGTAAGTTTCTGTGTTGGTACTTGGGGGTTTTGTTCTTTATTTGCCTTTAGTGAAGGGAATTCCAAGTATGACATCTGCTTGGATTTCACATAGCAGCAGAGACTGTTCTGGTACCAGTGTGCAGTCCTGTTGGGTTTTAGGAGCAGGTGGCGGAGGGGAGAGCCAGTTAACAGAGCTGTGTTGGTGTCCCTGCAGGGACTGCAGAACTGGTGGGTGGCTGTGGTACCTTCAGGTTGCTGTTCACAGTTTCACTGCACCCTCTGTCAGCTCTGCTCCTCTGCCAATGTAAAGCTGTTGGCACTGGCATCATTTGTTCCTTGGTTGGGAATAGGGAGACTGGGGGGAGCTGGGAATACAAATGTGGCATAAGGGGATGAGGATTCTAAGGAAGAAAAGAGCTCATATGCACAAGTTCTGGACAAGGGAAATTGAGGTAGAAATGAGGAATATGCAGACTGGGACAACCTATGGGAAGCAATAGAAAAGGAGAGAACAGGAGACTGTGCAAGTGCCCGTGGTATTGAGGGTGGAGGAGACACAGTGGAGGTACGGTGAGGGCCTGAGACAGTGTGCAAGAAGAATGGGAAGATCTAAGGACTTCTTTTCGGAGAATGCATATAACTGGGAGGGACGGAGGAGTAGATCACTCCTGGGGAAGCTTTCTGTAGCCATCGGTAATATAACATGCTTTTGAAATTAAAAAGCATTAAAAATGATTGCTTCTAATTGTCAAAGCCATTGTTTACAATTATTTTCTTGAGAAAATGCAGTTATGTGTCCAGTAGCCAATCCATCTGTTGTTTTTTAGAAGCAGTTCTCCATTTTTTAAGACTGTTGCAGCAAAGAAACAACAAGGAACTTGTCCTTGCATGATTTCATATCCTCTCACAGTTCTCCTCAGCTCTTTTGTTCTGTTTTCCTCCTACACTCTACCTGAGAGATGACTAATGAATGTCACTCCTCTTGCCCTGCAGGTGCTGGCAAGTCTCTGGTTGGAGTAACGGCTGCATGTACTGTCCGCAAGCGGTGCCTGGTGCTCGGGAATTCCGCGGTGTCTGTGGAGCAGTGGAAGGCCCAGTTCAAGATGTGGTCCACCATCGACGACAGCCAGATCTGTCGGTTCACCTCTGATGCCAAAGACAAGCCCATTGGCTGTTCTGTTGCTATCAGCACATATTCCATGTTGGGACACACGACAAAAAGGTCCTGGGAAGCAGAAAGAGTAATGGAATGGCTTAAAAGTCAAGAGTGGGGCCTTATGATACTTGATGAAGTACATACCATTCCTGGTAAGGAAAGGGCCTGCAAACCTTTTGTGTTACATACCGTGTTAATGTCACTCTGCTCTTTTAGAAGTGGTGGTTTTTGCTGGTTTTCTCATGATTCAGGTAGTGAGTAAACCCATGCTTAGGGTTTTGAGACAGTTAAACTGCCACATTCTACTTCTTTTTTCTTCTTTTCCCCCCCGATATTATGCAGTTTAGCTGACCGTTAATTTTCTGAAATCCTTCCAGTTGGGCACTATGTCTTCTGTAACGGCAGTGTAAAGTACAAGTTCTATGTAGCCTGATAAAGTGCTCTTAAAATACATGAATTACATTTGTACAATTTTGCTGTATTTGAACAGGAGAGGAATTAATCTGCCTGATTTTCTTCTGAGATGCAGTGGCACTGCAGGCTAACTTTTAATATCTGTTTCTGCTCAATATAGTATGAATAACTATAGTGATTACGATCCCGAAATAGCTGTTGTCTTTGAAATTACTATGTAATTGAGATCTATACTACTAGAAAGCAATAATGTAGTATTAAAGTGTCTGTAGAATAATCCTGGCTAAAAATACCACCCAGGATTCTGTTAGCTGCTCTACCTTAGTCTCATTTGAATATAATTTGGTGTCTGCAGAAATAATAGATTTCAGAAGTAGACCTTGATGATTAACTGCCATTTTATTAAAGTAGCACAATGCTGGCACTGTTCTGTCACTTTTGTTCTTCCTTGGTTTTGTAAAATGAAGGTATAGCATCTCCTTTGTGATCTCTAACAATTCTAAAGATGAGTAGTTCTGCCATATCCTACAAGTCCTGAATATGGCAGTCAGCCAAGAGTCCTTGTGTCATAATTCTTTCTAGGAAATAACATAGACCTAAACTAAGCCACGTTACCTCTGAATATATTAATTTTCTTTTGGGGAATGTGAAGTAATAAAGATTTCAGGTTTACATGGATTTTCAGAATACACTGACAATGCAAACTAAAGGTGCAATCAATGTGAAATTTTGCTGTAACTCAGATTTAGGAGTGTTAGGAGTGTACGTAAAATGGGGTACATTTTCCCAGTGCTGTGCTTGCTCTGTGCTCAGGAGTTAATGAAAGTGAGTTTTTTAAGTTGCAGTATTTGTCTTCTGAAACCATTCAGGAAAGTAAAAAAAAATTTGTCTTGCATTTCTTAGCAAAAATGTTCAGACGTGTGCTCACTATTGTACAAGCTCACTGTAAACTGGGGCTGACTGCTACCCTGGTCAGAGAAGATGATAAAATTGTTGACCTGAACTTCCTGATTGGACCAAAGCTCTATGAAGCCAACTGGATGGAGCTGCAGAACAGTGGCTACATTGCTAAAGTCCAGTGTGCTGAGGTGATGCTCTGCTTTTTGGTACTTCTAGTGTTTATTTAGTATGCTTATAACTTTTTGTTATTTTTCTAAGGAAAATGTATAAAATTATAAGTATTTAACTGGGAAAAACAGCTGCTCATACGATTTTTCATTTACTTTGTAGCTTAGGCAAGGCTGTTGCTGGTCAATATGAACATGTGACAAATCCAGTAGCCCCATGTTCTTCCGAGTGCCTTCAGCACCCTTTCTGATTGTGGGGATTGTGGTGCTTGATCAGCTGTGTTGCAGTCAGCATTTGGAAATGCGAACAGTGCACTGCTGTAGACCTGGTTTGATGCAGCTGACATTCATGTGCCCTGGTTTGACGTTGTATCCTAAACTTGGTTCTCTGTGGTAGCTTAACATCGTGTTATGATGAGCGTAACATCAGGTGCTGTGCTGGAACCTGCCTTCTGGAGACAGCACCTCATAGGCAGTCTGTAGTTGTTGAGAAAAAAATCTTAAAACTCTTAAAACAAAGAAGGATAGTGGAAATTTTTAAAAACGTAAGAGAACACCTGCTTATTTCAAACCTGAACATATGAGGGTGAAACTTCAAAACATAGGACTGGATCTCACCATTTCTTTCCCATATAATGTTGTGAACTCTGTTCTTTCCAGCACATGGGTGAAAGGAATATCTGGTATCAGAGAATCAGAAGGCTTTCACACAGGCACACTGGAATGTTAAAGTAATTTCTGGGTCAGACTAAAAGTCTGACTTAATGTATTGTCTCTGATAATTGACAACAAAGATACTTAGGGAAGAGTATAAAAACAGGGCAAACATCTGTGTTACTTTTCCTGTCATTTCTCCCAGCTCTCCATTATTTATGGGCTATATGTGGTTTCTGTGTATCAGTAGATTGCTTTTTCATGAACTTGTCCAGACTGTCATTGAATGGAAGTTTTAGTACCTACAATGTGTAGTTTCATAACTGTTTCTTATCTCTTTGGGTTTTGGGGGGATTTTTTCCCCATTGTTTGGGGGGATTTTCTGTGTTGGTTCTTTTTTTGTTTTATTTTGTTTGGGAGTTTTTAGTTGGGTTTGTTTTGTTGTGCGGTTTTGGTTGTTTGTTGTTTGGTGTTTTGGGTTTGTTTTGTTTGTTTGTTGTTGTTATTGTTACTATTCTTGCGGTTTATTTTAAGCCTGTCTTGCTAATTTCACGCAGTTCTTCCTAGCTCTGCTACTGGAATAAAAGATGCAGATGCAGGTCAGCTGTCACTGTGCAAACTGGAGGTTGCAGAAGGGAAAAAAAAACCCAACACTATTTTGAACTTGCAGAATGCAAGTGAAAGGCACCTAGAAAATAACTGGGTTGAAGGGAGAGTAACCAGTCCTCAAATTCAGAGTTGCCCGTTTAGGCACTTTGGGTAGTTTTGCCTCGTGAGCAGAATTCTTCTCAGTCCCTGAACTGCCCTTTAGTCACTGTAAAGTGAAGCATGGGCTGCATTTTGTTGTGAATGATGGGAAAATTCTGCACGTTTGTATTCTTTAGGCCAGTATTTTGAACTGTCATTGGATGGCACTACCAAAAGCAAATGATAAAAAACCCCCAATATTAATGGCAGATAAAAAACAAGTCCAATACATGCACAACTGCATTGTCTATTTGTTTGGATTTTCTTGATGTGTTGTTGAGCAGTAGCATCTTTAGTCGACTTGGCTTGTTCTCAGCCAGGAAAGGCCAGAGAGGGCAGTGCTGCTGTCTGACAGGGCAGGTCATGGTCGTTGTGGGTGCTGCTCTTCCACTCTCTAAAAAAGAACAAGCAGCACAGTTTAAAATGTTACACAGAGTTTAGAGGAATAAAACAAACCTGTTCTTTACCTGTATTTTCAGAGTTTTGTAATTTACAGACAATCCCTTTGTGAGCAGCCATACTAAATTTTTGGCTTGGAGTGTGTGTCTTGCAAAATGTAAAAGTGAAGATATCGTTGGGGTGAGAAGTAGACCTTACCTATTTTCGAATCCAGAAGAAAATGCAAATTCAAAATACATTGGGTTTGCCATGTAGTCAGAGGCATTGAGTAACAGATGAAATTTTTTGCTGCAGTCAGGTATTCATATCTCATTGTCACTTTGATATCCTCCTCTTCTGATTCAAGAATTTTATGTCTTTCATACAGACAGCACACGATAACAACAGAGCCTATTCAGTGCATAAGTTTATTTTTAATGTAGTCAAGGAAAGAAAAAAGCATAATCTAGCATTTAACTCACTGGAAAAAATGTTTTGAAACAAAAAATTAGTTATTAACAGTACAGAACAATTCACGTTTAAAGGAACTGTTAATTTTCACTTTCTCAGCCGAATGGTCATTATTAAAGAGGCTTTTCTCTGTAGTCTTATTAGTATAGATAAGGGGGAATAACCCACGTACAGCAGAATGTTTTCTAAATTATATGCCATATGGATTGTATTATTATATACTATTGATAGTGTAATTTCATTGGTGTAAACTTTTAAACTTCATAATTTTCTCTATTTTCATGCTACAGTAGAAAAAATAAGCCTAGAATTGTGGAGTCTACTATGATAGTTATTTACATAATAAAATAATTGCTTAGGGAAGTCTGTTGAAAACTTCTAATCACTCCTAGTGTTTTGGAAGTTCTAGACTCTAGCTGTTAAAATAAAGGTTGCTCCTTTGTGGGTATATGTAAAAAGATTGGTAAATTTGTTCTGTAATGAAGGCTAAATGTGTCTCAGCTTTCAGCATATGGATAAAAATTAATCTTTATGGAAAAAGCTTTGACTTCTGTGACAGGGAGATTATAGAGACAGTTCATTCCTTTGATTGCTCTCAAACAAGTAGTAGCGCTCTCTTGATTACTTAAGTATAAAACATAAAGGAACTATCTCAGTCTCATTCCAGTCCCATTGCCTGATTCTGTCATGGATCTCAATGCCAAAGCATTTGGGAAGGCTGCAATGTTGATGAGGTTAAACAGATTTTGGCAGTGCTGGAGACTACACCAGCTGGTTGCATTCATTTTGGTACAGAAATTACTGTTTTAAAACCTGTGGCCTGCGCTATACAGAAAGTCCTAATCCATTATCATCCCAGTGTCTTTCCTATTCTCACTGGAATAAAATGAGTAAATAACTCATTATTTATTGGGTTATCTTATGTGTGTGTGTGTGTTTTCTAATCCTAGGTCTGGTGCCCAATGTCACCTGAATTTTACAGAGAATATGTAGCTATCAAAACAAAGAAGAGGATACTGCTGTATACCATGAACCCAAATAAATTCAGAGCCTGCCAGTTCCTGATTAAGTTTCACGAGCGACGGAATGATAAAATCATCGTATTTGCTGACAATGTGTTTGCATTGAAGGAATATGCAGTCAGACTTGGGAAGTAAGTGTTCACAACCAACGATGGCACTGTTGTTTTCGTCCTTCCATGAAAATGTCCTTGCGATCTCACAGTGTTCAGTAGTCTTTGATATTTCTTGTGTTGCTTTAATTCCAATACTCCTGTATAAAAAGAAGCTCAGGAGGGTATTTTTGGATGGATCTTACTGGCACTGTGACATTATTTCTGTGTAGAACAGTTTGAAAAGAATCTCTGTTTAGCGCTTGTTTCAGAGGAGTTTACATCCAGTATTTCTGTGAAGGACAGTATTTCTCCGTCTGTTATTATTTTTGTTGGTTTTATCACCATCCAGTTGAAAAATGAGGGGCCTCTAAAAATATCAATAGAACTGTTTTCTGTAATGGATGGTAGCTTCTCCTGTCTCTGAGACACAGGTTTTCAAATATGCACACTCTGGATCTTTGAAGATCTTTTGGGACCCATGGCTCTTCTCTTGAGGTTGTCAAAAGGTCTCAACTGTCAAAAAAAATCTAAGACAAGCTTTTTTGGGATCTGTGCTGTACCAGTGCACTGCCTAGAACTGTTGTAATTGTTTAATAAGCAAAGGAAGATATTTCTTCTGAGAGCTCCTGTCTACTTTAAATGCCTGTAACATGAGTGCAGTTATAGAAGGTTGTACAAATAGAGTTTAATGAGGGGCCAGCATCAGTGTGTTTGTAGGGTTTGGATAGGGATGATCAGGGAGAGTTTGCCAGGATCAGGCACAGTGACTAATGGGAAACTTAAGCATAGAAATTTGCCTCATCTTTTCTTTGACAAGCCCAAATAATGTCTTGCTTGCTGGAACCTGGGGCATTTGGATGGTGTATGATTTGATGGCTAGGAATTTCAGCAGTACTCCTTAGCAAAACACAAACAAGTCGAACACTTTCCAAATTCCATTTTCCAGCTTTCAAAAGTCATGATCAGTTTTGAGTGGAATTTAAGAGCCGTGCTGTGACATCAAACAGCAAGCTGAGCTAATGGTGCTGGATGAATTCCAACACCCCTGGTCTCTTTCATCATTTTTTTAATCTGTCTGGACAGAGGTTAGCTGTAATGATGCCTCTGGAATGTCCCAGCAGTGTTCAGTGCACCACAAAGCCTATAGCAAAGGGCATGCTGGGGGGGGGTGATGCTACACAGCAGAGCAGTTGTAAGCGGGGTAGATGCAGCAGAAGCGTGGCAGGAAAACCAGCTGAAGAAATAGTAGGTGCTCCCTTCTGGTGTTCTTGAATGAATTCTCTGTTTCTCCCATAATTCACGGAGCTCCAGGTTATCTGGCTGTCAGTGTTGCCAGAAAAGGAGGCTGGCAGTGCTAGATGAAGGTGAGGGAGTCTTTGTTTTAACCAGAGATGTTTGTATCATAGTTTGCTGTGAGCAGCTAAAACAAAGGGAACTGTTGTTTTGGGTGGAGCAGGAATTACATGTGTGCTGAGGAGAGCAGAGCAGCCCAGTGGGTAGGGGCGAGTGCCATGCAGAGTTTTAGTCACCTGCCATTCATGTACATGCAATATCAAATGTTAAATGAAAAATTTGGGCTTGGTTCCTTGTGTTAGAAATAATGTATGGAAATGCGAACAGAATAGAAACTGTAGAACTTCCTTCCTGTTGTTTGGAAATGCTTGTTTACCAGCATTTGGAAAAGTAGTGCAGCAGATGACAAAGCAGTGTGCTGTCCTGCATGCCTGATTTTTTTGGGGGGTTTGGAGGGGCTTCGCTGTTTCGAGCTTTTTGGTTTTTTCAGCTCTGCTCTCAAAACAGCCAGACCCTGGGAAATTCAGAGTAGTCCAAGTTATTCATGAAGTCTGTGGGTGACTGAGAGTTTGTGTGAGCCTTCAGGATTGAGATACTAAATGTTCCATGTGATTCATTGTCAAATGATAGAAACCTTAGGTGACATCCCACTGTGAGCTGCTCATGGAATGTTTGGGACCTTGTTCTCAGGCCCAGAAGGTATTAGAAGGGGCAAGAGGTTAGCTTTAAAGGCAACAATAATTTTCCCAGAACAACATCCAGCAGCCAGTTTATCCTTGATAGAGAAGCTTGGAATTTCAAGTGTTTAAATAGGAAGGAAAGGTTGCAGCTGTCACTGTGCTGACTCAGTACATTTGAGGAAAAAAATCTCTTTATTTTAACAGCTGCCTTCAGTCTTTCACGTAGGCTTAGCAAATGTATTTGATCTGTTTACATACAGCTTCATTGGTGCTTGTAATTGCAAAACATTTGTGACAGAATTTATTTCTGGCTGACTGGGTTGCTGCAGAGAGTTCTGCAAACCACTGGGCAGCTGCCATGAAGAGCCAAACAAGTTAAAAGTAAATTGAAAGCTGTACCAGAATATTTTGGGTTTTTATCTGTTCAAATGTGTACTGTTCTCCCTGCCATGGTACCTCATAAAAGATGAGTGAGAAATCTTGAATTTATTTCGTTTGCATATGTTTTGTTCTTTTCAGACCCTATATATATGGTCCTACTGCACAAGGGGAAAGAATGCAAATTCTACAAAACTTCAAGCACAATCCAAAAATCAACACTATTTTCATTTCCAAGGTAAGTGGGGACATTCGCTGCATCCTCGTACTTGTTTTCAGAGTCAACTTTATTTAAGTTACACATGCATGTTGTGCATTTAACATCTTCATATTGCAGGTCACAAAGAAAGGTGTGCTTTGTATATATTGTTTGTTGGTGATATGTGGAATTCAGATCCTGCTCAGAGGTTGTTGCTCTGTTACAGGTGGGTGACACGTCCTTCGATCTGCCGGAAGCCAATGTTCTCATCCAGATTTCATCCCATGGTGGGTCGCGAAGGCAGGAGGCTCAAAGGCTGGGACGAGTGCTGAGAGCCAAAAAAGGTAGAGGAGGTGGTGGTTGGGCTCTGGGCCTTGGACTGTAGTATCCTAGAGCAGCAGAGATAGTGGATGTTCATGGTGTTTCTTTATATCCTCCTTGGATTCTGTTTTAGTCAAAGAGAATATGCCTGTATACCAGTGAATGAAAACAAAGCATTTTCCGGGTCAGCAATGCTTAGTGATGGGAAAACTTCCAAAGGAAAAAAGAAAGCTGAAAGAAAATTAACGTTTTTTCTTTGACCGTTCTTTCACTTTTTCAGTCCTTGATAATTTCCTCAAAATGAAATAATTTTTAGAGAATCACAGTATTGTTCTAAAAAGAAACCCTCTGGAAAGCACATTTTTGATACAGCAGATTACTTGCTTGTAAAAATTGCATTTGGTTTTTGATCAGCATGTTTTTGCAAAACATGCCAAGAAGCTTTTTGTTTAGAAAAATGATTCTTAAACTGCTTTCCACTCACACTTAAGCTCTGCACACAATGATTTTATGTGCAGTTTTTGCGTGTTACAGGTGAGGCTTTGTTTGAAAATGCATACAAAACGCATGTTAGTGAATTAACAGTGTCTTAATGAAAGCCTGGGTTTTAAAAGAGTATCCAGTGCTGTTGGGGGAATAGACCTTAAGAACTGCAGGTTAAAAAAAAAAAAAAAAAAAAAGCTGAGCAGCTCGATACATCCTGGACTTCAGATAGCCCTATGAATTCTTAGCTAAGTATCTTTGTCTTATTTTTTTTAATACGAAACACTGCAAACTTTGGTTTACATGGATAAAACTTTACCTTTGTCTCTTTTTATTAAGCTTTTTTGACATGCATTGCTTTTGACTGCTTCTTTACATAATAGACTTAAAAATAATTTCATCTTTCACTTTGCCTAGCAGAATAAAGAAGCAGGTTCTTCCAGAGCACCTGTGTGATTGTGTTAGTCTGCATTTCCTTTTCATTTTTTTTTCTTTTTTGCCTATTTTCAATTATTAAGAACAAGAGTAGTAACTACACTGTGTTAATCAGTTTATGCAAGGTCTGGGTGCAGCTAAACTTTGCAAATAGTTTTTGTGGAGACAACTTATTTGAACACCCATTTTCAGTATTTATTCCTTTTTTGTTCTTTGTTCCATTGTTCCAAGTTGAACTAATCACTGAATAATTTTGTCTCCTAGGCATGGTTGCTGAGGAATACAATGCCTTTTTTTATTCTCTTGTATCCCAAGACACTCAGGAAATGGCATACTCAACGAAACGGCAACGGTTCCTTGTAGATCAAGGTTACAGCTTCAAGGTAACTTGGCCCTGCCATTTATTATGCTTGGGGCCTAAGAATGTAATTTTCATATTCATTCATGTTAGTATTCAATCAAAGATTCGAGAATTCGGGTTGTGGAATGCATTAATGGAGGTTTTTCTCCCAAGCAAGAACTGCTCCAGTGTTGTTTTTTCATCTGTGAGGGCAGATACAGGTAGCTCAGTACAGCTCCTAAAAAGGTAAATGTAACTTCCAGCCAGACACCCGCTGGAGTGAAGCACACATCCCTTGCATGGTTGGTTGATGTTTTTGCTGTTCAGTTGTCCATCTGTGCAGGACTCCCCATTACACACTATCATACTGGCTGTGCATAAAGCAGTGTTGTTGGGTGTTCTTGTCAGAGTGGCCAACAGCAATTTAGACAACTTCCAAGACTTCAGAAGTCACAAATAATTTTCAAAAGTCCCCAGCCTCAGTCCAGGATTACACTATAGGGAGAAAATCTTTTTCCTAGTGGCTAAAGAGAACACAAGAGGCAGGGCTCATCTGTCCTACATTCACACATCTGACTCTGGGAATCCTGGGTTAGGTGACTGAAGGCAACCCATTCCTAAAGAATTATCTTCCAAGGATCTTTCTCCACATGCTAGTCTTGTGCACCATTTCCACAGTGCTTCAGAGGCTGCAGTAGTACAGCAGGCCAGTCAGGATGCAGAGATGTTGATAGGGTGGCTCTTGTGTTCATAGAAACTGTTCAGCTAATGGTGGTCTATGGACTGTGCTTATTTAGCTTCCACCAGCAGTTTGGACTTCCTGTTTTAATTTTCTTGGTGTGGAATGAAATTTATAACCAAAATCACTGAGTTGAATGTTCATCATCATGGCTAGGCTTTGTGAACAAAGATTTGGGATTTTAATTGGTTTAAAAATGACAGGCAAAGACTTCCTGCACAGTATAAATCTTCCTACCTACAACTCAAAGATAATCCTTCAAGATGAGGACGGGAGACACTAGATAATCAATTGTTGAATTAGAATGTCTTTTTCAAAACCTTGTCAAGTTGGAAATAGTGGTAAAACTGATTGTTATGTATAAATACGTGTTTACAGAGTGCATTTAACTGCAGGAAAAATTCCTGTGAAATTTTCAAAATGCCTCTACTTAAGAAAGCAAGCTGTCCATTGTAAAGCTTTATAACAGAAGAGCTTGAGAGCTTTTCATTTCTTCAGAAAAGGTTTGTCAGCTAATGGAGTCCGTGACACTGTATTGCCAGTAGATGGCAGGTGCCTTGCTCCCGTGGTTTTCGGATGAGTTACCAGGATTTTCAAGGAGAACAAACCAAATTACTTGGTGTCTAAGTACACAAAGGGTGGAGTCATTTTGCTCTGCTGCTCATGCTCTCTCGCAGGTTCCTGCACTGTCTCTCAGCAACTGATTGTACACCTCAATTTGTTAGGGTTTATCCCCCCATATTCCTAAATGTTTAGTGCTGAAATTCTCAGTCTCTGCAAAGCTAGTAGATTATTTTTGTTAAAGTACTAGTTCTTAAACCAGACAAACCTAGAGCCCACAGCATGATGCTGACCTTGCAGTGAGTTGAATATGCATCTGAAATATATGTGCTTTGTTTAGCTGACATCCTTTGCCCGGAGCTTTTCTTTTTAATTCTCTTTTTTCTTGCCCCAAAGGTTTGTATTTTTCAGTTCCAGCCATATGTATATGTATGTACACCACTGAGTAAGATTTTGTATGTATCTGTGCTGTCTGTAGTGTTAAGCTGTTCAGACCATTAATAAAAGTTGAAGGCAGTTCCAACAGGAAATGGAGTCAAATTCTTGTCTTGGTTTTGAATAGATGTTACAGTGAGAAGGAAGAGCCTTCACCTTGTACTGTGCTCTATTTCCTAGGTAATAACAAAGCTGGCAGGCATGGAGGAAGAAGAACTTTCATTTTCAACCAAAGAAGAACAGCAGCAACTTCTCCAGAAAGTCCTGCAAGCATCTGACCTGGATGCTGAGGAGGAAGTAGTTGCTGGAGAGTATGGTTCAAAGTCAGCTCAGGTAATGAATTCTCTGAAACGGATGTCCAGAGAGGGGACAGAGAGGGGACAGAACCAGACCATTTAATTTCCATCCAATTCTATGTGTGATGTTGTCATTGATGACCTTGTACCTTTGTGAAACATCAGAGAACAGATTTATTTTGTAAGCTGCATTAGCATTTAGCTATTGGAATAATTCACCTTTTGAGCACTAGGAAAAAATTAGATATGGAACTCATGTCCTCCGTCATATTTGAAGGAGAAGATGACACATCTATTGTACAGATCTTCAAGTATATCTCCTAAGTCACATGCAATGAAAATATGTTTAAAAACTTTAGGATATAAATATGTCACAGCATATACTTTTTTTTCTGTGGGGCGCTTGAATCATGCCCTCATTTCCTCATGCCCGGAGGGCAGAAGCGTAAGGGCCACTTTTATTCATGAGAAGAACCTGGAAGACTTTTTGGCATTGGAGTCACTCAATGGGCAGTGCTGCCCAGCAGCCAGTGGGCATGAGTAGGTTAGAGCTGGTCTGTCTGATCACACACTCAGCTTATTCTCCTTCTACCTGCAGGTGTCCCGTCGAACAGGCACAATGAGCTCGATGTCTGGAGCAGATGACACTGTGTACATGGAATACCACTCCTCCCGCAGTAAGGCATCTACAAACAAACACATCCACCCGCTGTTCAAACGCTTCCGAAAGTGACGCCCTCCACGGGTGCGTTCTGTCAAAACTGCGGATTCACGGACCTGCTTCCTTAACTTAAAGGATGGAATTGAAATTTCTGACAGGTCCTTTAAAAGACTTTTTGTATGTGCATCTGTATAGCCACATATTTACTTAGCGGTGTATGTGCTCTCGTGGATGAATGTGGAAGGAAAGTAGTAACTAAATCTTAACACAGGAATCATACTGTCCAGTGACTGGGTCCTGGTTATACCTGTCTGGTTTTCAGGGTAATTAATAGATTTTATTTTTATCAGCTGAAGACCCTTTTTCAGAATAATTCTGAAAAGGTTTTGTAAATGAAGTTTGTACTGATGTTTGAAATATTATTTATCTGATTATTGTGTTTGCTCAACAAAATACTGGTTTTTTAAATGCTTAAATAAAAGTCATTCATTGAGCTGAACAAATCCTGGAAGGAGCACTTTATATAATATTTTTAAACTGGGAGCTAATTTATACTTACGATTTAGCCTGTCTTAAAATTCTAACAAATTGGTCAGAAATATTTTGAAGTTTGAAGACAAGAAAAAGAGACTCTGTTTCCGAAGTAAACTCAAGGAAAGCGTTAGTAAATACAAATAAAGTCTGTGCTCTATTTTCCTCATTTTCTTGGTACTGTTGAGAAGTTGCTAAAATAAAAGCTGTTTCCCTTGTCATTTGTTTTCTATTTATTAACCATGCAATAAAACCGTTGTAACTGCTAAACAGTGCAGTGTCACCACTGAAGTTTTACTGAATCAAAAAGCATTTTGACTTCTAACAAGGGGAGTCGGAAGAAGTGTGAAGGAAAGATTCCTGAGTTTGTTTTTTTTTTAATGAAGACTGCAATATCATTCTAGAAAATGAGAGGAGAAATGATGATTGTTTGTGGCTGAAGAATGCCTTTTAAATAACATCTGCTTAATGCTGTAACAGTTACACTGCTTGGTGTTGTATTATGAGGTGGGGTTTTTTTGCTGATGATAGTTAGTAGAGCTTTAGGAACAACCTATGAAAGAGCATTGATGGTGTTGGTTCAAAATAGGTTAGTGTAAACCTTTACCGTCCTGGAAGGACCATATATGGTGCCATCCTGGTTATATGACAACTGTGCTTCAGAAAAACACTGATTCTGTTTCTTATTAGCATGAATGCACAAATTGAGAGTGTAGGAACACTGGAAACAGAATTCAGAACAAATGGTGCTTGTTTTCACTCTGAGAATCAGGTGATTTTGAAAAGGCAACTGAATTGCTTCAATTTAAACTCTTTGATCTCAGAGCCCTACCCTGTAACACATGGTTCTTTCTCTTGTGCCTCAAACTGGAACCAGACAGTGCTTGAATGGCTTATATGGAAGACATGAATGTGTAGTATTGTGGTGCTGATTTCCTCTCCCCAGTTTAAAGCATTATTTGCTTCTGATGGTAGTTTAGACCAGCTTTAGTGGCAACAGTTTAGAAGCAAAATAATTTAGTATAGTGGGAGGGGCCTGTGACAGTGGGATAGCTGAGCAAGTCAGCCAGTGCCCCTCTGCATAATTCTATCTTATCACAATTTATTAATTGCTTTGGAACTATTCTGCACCCTTTATACACTTGGAAAAAAACCTACTAAATGTGGAAATGGTTTAATATTGATTTCTGTAATTGTGGTACTAGTAGTAGCTGGATTGAGGACAGCGCTCTAATTCTTGTGTAGTAAATCATGCCATGATGACTAATGATCTTACTGTTGTAAGTAATGGGTCTGTGTGGGATGCAGTACATTTACCATCAGGTAAAGCACATTAATTTTACGAGGTATGAATGACTCCATCAGTGATAGCATCTTGATGTTCCAACTTTAGGATTAATTACTTTGATATAATTAACTGCAGTAATTACCGCCTGCTGTTACTCCTGACTGAAGCTGCAAGTGGCAGACCGGTGTGCCTTTACTCACTGCAGGTGAGTTGCTGCTGCACAAGGAAGCATCTGTACCAGAAGTTTGTGCTTATGTGCTCTTCATCCTTGTGGCAAACCAGCAAGTGTGTCCGTGTGAAGGCATAAATGTTTGACTGGTGCTGCTGTTGCTCATCCAAATGACCTTCGAGACTAAAAGGGCACAGTGACCACGGGGTGGTGTTTTCAGCAGCGTTACAGCTCAGCAAAGACCAAACTACACCCAGCTTGGGTTTCTTTGGCTGATGGTCATCACGCTGCTGATGGTCATCATTTTTAGTAGTGCCACACTTCTTCCTACAGTGTTTGAAAACATGGGACTTCAAGGCAAGTCCTCGGGAAAGCTTGGTGTCGTACACCGTAAGAATCACAGGGCAAGGATCTAAACCTATGAGAAGTCTACAAGTAGGGTTGAATTCTTTACAGTTGGTTCATAGAGTTTTTGTTAAGTGCTATCAACACCTGGCACTGTTAGCTTTTTCTGATTTAAGCATCTTCATATTCAGTATTTCGCATGTTAAGTTCAAATTTTTTCCCCTTTTCAGGAAAAAGCATGGGAATTTTAGAAAGCATTTAAAATTCCAAAGGAGTAACTTCACAACTTGAAAAGATCTTTCAGAAATGGGTTTGAGGACAGTCAGAAATGGCAAAAATTGTGACTAACTGTGGCTTTTTTAGTGAAGAGGTGTTTTAAACCACACTGAAGATTTTTGCTTAAGTTTCTGACATTTTGGCCCTTCTTCAGCTTTTCTTCCTTACAGATGTTCTGAAGAGCCTGTCTGTATAGTCTTAGCTGAGGGTAGAGTTAAATGCCTCGGATAAAATCTCTTTTCCTTCCATAAACTATATTTGTAGATGATTTACACTTGCAGCCATTTAAACAGTTATGTAAAACAGTACAATATTTATTATACTGGATATCATAAAATGATGTTCAAATAATTACAAGCTAGATATAGCCAACACTGTTAAAAGGTGAGAATAATTCTAAAAAAAAAAACAAGAGTTCCTGGTAAAATGATAATGTAGCTATTGACTCTGAATACCGATGTTATTGACACAAAGAGCTTCAACTGAACTTTGTCAGAATTCAAGCAAAGAAGAGGGCAAGTTTAAATTGGGTTTAGAAATAATTAAACGAAGGTAACAAAGTACAATTAAGCAGACCATTAGGGGGTCTAGACTGAGAGAACAGCATGACTGCAGATTTGAAGACAAATTATCCAAAAATAATACATAATCTGAATAGCCAAGTTTAATTTATACTGTGATCCCATTACATAATAAACGTTAACTAAAACTGAAGCATATCTGCTATGAAGGGCCATGTGCTCCAACTTGTTTGAAATAACAAAAGACGCAACTGACTTGTTACATGAAAAAATATTTTCAGACTCCATTCAATGACCAACAGGCTGAGACAAATGTCATTGTTTATATTTTCAAAACTGTGAGTGTGTTTCCGGGTCAGTGTTAAGACATCTGATAAATGTATAAACTGGTAGGTTGTAGAATTAGGAGAAATATTTATCTTCCAAGTCACATGAACACACAAACAAACAGAAATCTAACAATAAGTAAACCACCTGGAACACTGAGTGCCAGTGGGGTTAAACAGCACAGTCCCTAAATTGGGACTACTGCCACCTCCAGAAATTCCTCAGGGGCAAAGCAGGTACTGTCCTGGTGAAGTACTTAAAGGACAAAACCTCTGCAACTTCTTCAAGTATCTTGGCTAGAAGCACTCTGTCCTATAGTAATTTTGATGGAAAAAAGATAACAGTGGGAAAATAGTGAATAATGAAGAATTCCAAATAGGGAATTAACTGGTAAAAGGTACACCCAGAGAAAGTTACAATAGTTGCAAAACTGTAACCTTTACAACACGATGTATCTAAGCATGTATCTTACTAGCATATTAATACAAGCAAATGCTTTGCAGTATTCTAATGGTGTATGACAAAATAATAACAATAATAATAATAATAACAAAAAAATCTACCATACCGATAGCTGAGAGCAGGAGTTTTTAGGGTTAGGGTTTGTATATTCCCTTCAGCAATCTAGAAATTACAATATGAATATAATTTTAAAATCTGTGTAACTGTGTCTCTCAAAGCATCCTTAGACCAATATTAAAGAAACAATGTACCTACATCACACAGAAAGCTAAGAAGGAAAACTTCACAGGTAACCTAGACTGTGATACACCCAGATTTGCCTGACAAAGGTTCTTATGGAGTTTTTAGAAAGTTCCATGGTAGCAATTAACATCCTGCAACACCTTGGCTATCTGAGACATCCCAAAAATATCTGAGGTACTGAGGCTA
The DNA here is from genome assembly GCA_035584735.1 of Pseudotriccus pelzelni. Lineage (NCBI taxonomy): Eukaryota > Metazoa > Chordata > Aves > Passeriformes > Tyrannidae > Pseudotriccus > Pseudotriccus pelzelni. The sequence goes on along the minus strand of JAWMRA010000164.1, from coordinate 14,388,880 downwards.
CCTGAAAAAGTAACCAGAAATCTGTAGCTGTGAACTAAGCCCATTATTTTATGTTTCTCTCTCTGACATGCACCTTTTTTAACAGAAGATGTACAGATCTGTAGGCTGTCGTCATGGTCCTGGTAGTCCTCTTTTCCAGATGAAATAAGTTTCTTAACCTTCTGCTTAAATAATTTTTTAAAACATTCTCATTTTTTCCCTGTTGCTGTTCTCTGGACCCTTTCAAATATGATGAAGCCCGTTTCAAAGACATTATGTTAGCTTAAGCCAGTATGTACTTTAGCAGATTTTAAGGCTTTACCATCTACCTTTTATTCTTGTAAAATTTGCAGTTGCATTTATAAAGACTGATGCACCTGTCTAACTTCTCAGTTATTTATTTCAGTGGAGTTATCAGTGGCAAGAGTAAGCATGTCCACAGATCCTAACAGGATTGCAGCCTCAAAAATATAAATTAAGATAAATAAGGGGAAAAAAAGCTATTAACTTTGAAGCTTATTAGACTTACTTTTCCAGCAGTTTATTCATAACTAAGTTCTGAAAATGTGGATTTTACTGGAGACTTTCCTTTTTCCTCAAGTTTTACTTGAGCTTCTGATTGATTTAAAAAACAAGGTGGGCTCTTCCACATTATTTCTGAAACGAATCAACATTTTACAGATTATCACTAGCACATTTGGAATTATACAGAAATACACACAAAACAACCCAAACACTTTTGAAACTGTGCAGACTCCTACAAAGCTGACACAAGCTGCCTATAGAGTATATCGCATCCAAAAGATAAGTGATTATGCAATACAAATAACATCCCAGCATACTGTAGTTTACAGGAACTGTTTGAAAGGTTACTGTGTAAGACCATTGCTACTCATATGTGGATACACAAATGTTTTTCATATATGTTGTGGGATAATGAACTAAGGGAACTTCTTGCAGAAAATACCCTGTTTTCTAACATACAGTGATTAATTAATGCCCTAGGAAAAAATAGCCCTAACCCCACCTTTTTAATGTAGCAGAAAGATGGGATGAGCTTTTTGCCAAACTAATCAGGGAAAGAGGGAAAAACTGAACTTTGACTGCATGTATAATGGGTAAATTTATCTGTTTTGAATTATACAAAATAATAGGTTCATTCTATTCGAGTCTCATCCCAGACCCACCCCCCTTTTCCTGCCCTAGGGGAGGGAGCGTCAACTAATGGTCTGTGTAAACTGATGCTCATGCAGTAAGAGTTTGGAGAAGTGCTGCTTGTACAAGTTAAAACAGGCACTGAAGAAAGACCAAGCAAATAAAAAGCAGCTGCAGGAGCAAAGTTGACCCATCTGGAATTGAAAGACCATGTCTTTCTCCACCAGAGTTTTGACGATGAAATGCAAGCAGGCGATTGAATCCGAGAAGACTTACTTTTACCAGGCGCTTTTTGCCAGCAGCAGGTTTCCCGGGCTGCCCAGGCTGTGCAGCAGCCTGGCGGTGCAGAGCAGCCCGCGGGAAGAGGCGGCCAACAAAGGCGAGGGGAGCGGAGCGGAGCTGCTGGAGCCCCCCAGGCGCCGCCTGGGCAGGGTGAAGAGCCTGCACGAAATGCCCGGACCTAACACCCTCTACAACCTCTACGAGTTCTTCTGGAAGGACGGCTTCGGCCGCATTCATGAAATCCAGGTACAGCTCACTCTCCTGCTTAACGCTTTAATCACGCCACGGTTACTTAAAACCTTTGCTTTTCTCACCGGCTCGATCACCGCGTTGGCAGCACCGCTGCTGGGCATCGCCGCGCCGCCTTCGCGCTGGTGAGAGCCAGGATTCAGGGCATCCCCCATCCCGTTCCCACAACACTGGAGGCTTTGGCTTTGCCCTGGCCCCCCCCGCCCCGTTGCCTTCCGCTCCGGATCCCTCGGGCTGCAAGCGCTGCCCGCTCATCTTTGTGCGGGTTGTGAACCGCTCGGGCGGCCCCTCGGGCTGAAAGGAAAAACTAATTTTAAAAAAAAAAGGCATTTTTTTTTTTCAAACAGGGCTGTTTCACCAGCTTGCAGAGGGCTTATTTTTGGCGGGCAGGGCTGGGAAGCGTGGGCTTCCCTGGAATTTCCTACCGCAGCCGCCCACCCGTGCGGTGCGGCTGTGCCCGTACCCGGGTCCGGCCGCGGCTCAGGCGCTGCGAGGGGCGCCCGGCCCGGCCCGGAGCTGCTGCGCTGCATTCAGAGACCATTTTGTCTCTCCTACTCCAGCCTCCCATTACATAAATACACTTCTCCCGTGCAGGTCTCCTGAGGGGGCGGTAGCTGCGCTTGCCCCGCGGCCGTCCCTTCGGCAGGAGGCGGGCGCTTTGAAACCTCCCGGGGGTGCGGGACGGGGGACCGGGAATTCAGCGGCTGGAGCCGCCCGCCCTGCCGTCCTCTTCCCTGGCCACCCCACTGGCGCGGGGCAGGGGAGAGGGCGTTGGGAAGCAGGGCCGGATTGCCGGCAGGAGGGGAGGAGAGGGGAGGAGGGAGGGCGGACGGAGAGCGGTTCCTGTCACCTGGAGGGTGGGAGGCGGTCAAACGAACCAGAGCCGGGTGGGGGTGAGAAGCGTCCCCTGGTTTGGGCACCTCCTCTGCTGTGCTGTCAGACAGATCACGGCGTGTCCTCTTCCCCGCTGGCACCTGGCGAGGGTGGGTGAGGCGCCGTCATCCCTGCGGGGCACTGCGGGAGTTGGGTGGACGAGGATCCCCCTTCCCCTGTGCAGCGCCTCGGGGGACGCTGGCATGGGCAGCAGTCTTATAGTAAGCCTGTAGCTATCCAGAGATGAATTCTTTTGGTTGCTTGGCCAAACATGTGGGTTTCATTCCTAAAAAGTCACAGTGCCTCTCCTGGGGCCCTTTCCCCACGTAGTCCAAGAGATTCTAAAGGAAACACTTGTGTGTGAAAGGGTAAAGCTGTAGTTTTCACTCTTTTGCAGCTGCGGATCTGTAATGCTTTCCACTGGCAGTACAGATTTCTCTGGGAATACCTCAGATGTGGTGGCACTTATTTTTTTGCTTTCCTTAGTGACTTTTCCCAAATTGCTAGGAAAAGATTCAGAGTCAGCCACAAGAGGTTTACTGCCTGAAAATCACTGAAATTTAAGAACAAACCAAAACAAACAGAAAAAGAGAAAGGGAAATAGAAACAGAAAAGGAAAACAAAAGAAAAAAGAACTCGAAATGGTTTGAGAATCAAAACTGGAAAGTTAAGATTTACAAAGGGCCTGAAAACACCAGAAGGAAGCAGGAAACAGAAAAAACCCCACAGAAATTGCTTGGGTTTGCCCAGCTTTGTTGTATTTACCATTTAGATTTTTAAGAAGAAATGCAGGGTGCCTTGGTGTATGTTGTGTTTGATGGCAGCCAAACTAGTTTGCTAATGATGAATTGCTCAGCTTGACTGCTTGCTAACCAGGATGCATGCAGATGAAACTTCAGGACATCTAAAGCTTTTGATTCATTCTATTTCTTTTTTTTTCTCTACCTCTTTGGTGGTATACAGAATTTGAGGGGCACTCACCATGGTCTCGTTACACTAAAAAAGATGCTATCATTGGTTTCAAGTTCTTTCATTGACAAAACAGTGAAAATTATTCAAAATATAAAAAGGAATGCAAAACGACCTAAATAGTATATGCTTTTCACTACCACTAGCTGATATGTCTATTTTCTTCTTTTATGAATATTATTCATAGAAAGGAAAGTGTGAGGAATTATACGGATAAGCTGCAATATAATACTAGATTTTATTCTGTTTAAAGTCCCAAAAATCACAGGATACCCTGTTTGCATACATGCAGAATGCAAATAGGCATTAACTGGATTAATAATAGTCTGTTAAATTTAACAATACAGTGAACATCAGGAATGAATTAATCTGATATCCTTTGGTAACTAGCACAGCTACTTAGACGATGTCCATCGGCGCACACAAATGTTTTTGCCCTACATGCAGAAGGGGTGGGGAAGGCGAGTGTTTTTTCACAAGGGAGGTTCTGTTCTCAGTAACACGATTCCAGTTAGTCCTGGCCAAAGTAGTAATGCCTACAGCAATTGTGACAAAGGGAAAGTATTTTTAATTTAATGGAGTTAGATCTCTTTTGTCTTATCAGTGCTGTGCAAGTGTAAAGAAAAGAAAGATGAGAAGGGAGGGGTTTGGGTGCTGGCAGTTCTAATTTATGATGTGTGAAAGTATGACTGGTGTCAGATTGCTACGTGAGGCACTGGAGTGTAATATTTTTAAGGTTTGGAACAAGGGAAAGAAAAACCCAAGGTCTGAAAGAAAATACAAAAGAGAAATCCTGGGAATTTCATTATACATAAAGTCGATATAATGGAGTTCAGTCTATTGAAAGTAAAAGATGCCCAAATACTTTGTCCCTGTTTCTGGTTTAAAACCAGTATTTAATTTATTTGATTGGATAGCTTGACACTTGATTTATCTACCGTTTAAATTTATTGTCCCTTTTAGACCTCACCATCAGTGGAAAAAACCAAACTGCTCCATAACTAGCAAAATTTGTTGAACTTGTTTTTCTACGACTGGTGACCTGTATTTCCCTCACTCCACTGATTTTTCCTTGCATCACTTGCCTCCCAGTTTGTGCTTTCCGTTAAAGATGCATGCTCTCAATTATCTCCAAGTTCAATATCCCTAAAATATCTTTCAGGCAAGAAATACTTTGGGGTTTGAGGATGTTTGTTCACACGTTCCTCTGCCTGTCGTATTTGGTTAGGAGCAGATCAAATAAAAGACATTAATTTAACCCTATGTGCCCACATGTTTTTCATTTTTGAGGACATTCTTTCTAACCTGTTTGATCTGAAGGGATGTGGTTTTTAGTGCCCCAAGTCCTTTCATCTTCTCATTATTTTGTTTCACTCACCCTTTTTGCCTTAGAGCTTTGGGTCTTTTCAGTGAGAGGTCCTGAACAGTGTGACCTCTCTGTTTTCCTTGTGAGTATTTCACAGTAATGCTTAAATGCTTTTTTCTGACACTTCAAGCTATTCCTTGACTGAAAGGCTGAGGCTCAAATTCTGAACATGAGAGATTGATTCACTGTATGACAAATTGTCCGTTTCCTTTTGTGACAGTTTTCCTTAGTAATACTTGACTTCTCTTTCTCTTTGTTGGTGATATTGTAGCAAAAACACACTCAGGAATATGGAAAGATCTTCAAGTCTCACTTTGGTCCCCAGTTTGTTGTATCCATTGCAGATCGAGACATGGTTGCTCAAGTCCTGCGAGCAGAAGGTAGAGCACCACAAAGAGCTAACATGGAATCCTGGCAGGAGTACAGGGATTTACGAGGGAGAGCCACAGGGCTTATTTCTGCGTAAGTATTGTTACTCCTTCATTTTCTCTGTTTTCTTGTAAAAGTTTGCTCATTTTCTGAAGGACTGTACAAGTCACGTGGGTAATCAGGCTTTTCTGTGTGTGGAAAATTGCATGGTTAGTGGGGGAAAGAGGGCAGGAATTCAGGGTGAATGCTGTGAATTTTTCCGTTTTGTGAAGTTTCCAAGGGATGGTAATGATGGGGTTTGAATGTGGAGGGAGCTACCCTGCTTAAGATTTTCTTTGGGAATGTGTTTCAAATAGAGTTGTCTGAACTGACTTACCTGCAAGCAGTTTTGCAGAACAGGGCTTACTAACTCTGCACTGCTTACTAACTCTGCACTGCTTACTAGCTCTGCACTGCACAAATGTGGGTTTATTGCTTTAAATCTAGACTGTTGCATCTGGTTGGCAGTGTGCTGTTTGGACTTGGTTTGCTCACATTAGTTTTAATTTTATTGTTCACCAAAGTGTGCCCTCAGTAGATTAATGCAGAGAAGTCACAGTATGGTTAATTCACACTGCAGTGCATCCCCGTGCAGATATTTTTGTACACGGTGATTCTAGAAGAGTTGTCTGTCTTTAAAGCTTTCATAACCTGGCACTGCATGTGGGTGTAGTTAATTGCCACTGGGAACTACTCACAGTTCCCACTGACATAGTATGTTTATTTAGAGGGAAATTTCCTGAGTCATGGACAATCTGTTTCTTTCGTGGTAGCAAAAGGCTTTATATATTGCACTGCTGGCTCAAATCTTAAGCTGCAGTTCCCACTCAAGCTAAAAATTCCTTAATACTTTGTGATCATACCTTAAACTAGGAGACAGTCAGAAAATATCTGTTAAAGAGATTAAATTATTTTGCTGGTCAGTAAGTTTCTGTGCCTTGCAGCAGCATTGCTCCAGGTGAAAAAAATAAGGGGAAATACACAGCAATTTAAAATAAACACATAAAGAACAATTGCCTATTTTCATGAGGAATTGAAAGATATCACTGTTCCCAAATACTTTGCTCATACAGAGTGTCATGCAGATGGTACAATTCAGATTTCTAGTCTTGAACACAAAGGTTTATATGCACGGCTCAGCTCAAGGAGAATCTAGCTGTAAGTTGTTTGTCTATAGGCAGGTCTGCTGTCCTGTTACTTTGTAGGTTTAGAATGAGGGTAACTGAAAGTGATGTGTCAGTAATGGAATTTATGGTACCAACTGTCACTCAAACTAGCGATTGACTTACACTTGCACGTACATGTTGCAACTCTGAAGTTTAATGAGGATGTGCAATAAATGCAGGATAAAAATGTAAGAGCATAATACCAAATATACATTATTGTAATTTTCATTTTACCTGTTGCTTTCATTTGAAATGAAAAATCACAAAGTTTCATTGCAGAGCTTTTACCCAGCTGATGACTGTTAAGGAAAATTGTGTACAGATACTATTAATGATTTCTTCTAGGGAGGGGGAACAGTGGCTAAAAATGAGAAGTGTACTGAGGCAAAAAATTCTGAAACCCGAAGATGTGGCTTTTTACTCTGAAGGAGTGAATGAAGTTATCAAAGACTTAATTAAAAGAATCCACACCCTCAGAAGTCAAGAGGAGGATGGGGAAACAATAACCAATGTTAACAACCTTTTCTTCAAGTACGCGATGGAAGGTAAGCCTAGGCTGGATCACACCTGTAAGGAAAATGGATGTAAAGAAGTATGTTTATTGTTAGGCATTTCTGTCAAATGATGACTGTCTCACCGTGATTGATCTGAAAAGGGAAGCTTCATATTCTGCCTTTGCATGTCTTCCTAGTTAGTGCAGTAGGTACCAGTAGAATTCCTTTGTAGAGTCCAACAAAATGATACCTTATATTAAGGAACAACTCCCATGGAAATGATGGTATATAGGTAAAGTGTTCAGTCAAGGCCTTGAACAGTTTCAGTACTCCATATTTTTTTATTCATTTCCCAAGAGTAGGGGTGTTTATCTTCTAGCAGTGTGAGTTCTAAGAAATGCCAGTTGCACAATACACCAGCCAAATTCCAGGTGGGGAATCCCCATGTGATGTATCTGTATTCAGTTCACAGCTCAGTGTGGAATACTGCTGTGGATACTGCTTTTCCCTGCCTACATGTGCCAAGCGTGGGATTGTTATGCTTGCTTTAAAATCATCTGCCACTGGCTACCATTAATGAGGGAATGCTAAATGAAATTCTGGCCTGAGCCAGTGTGGCATTTCCTGTGTTCTTACAGAAATCTAGTGGTGATTCATATTTCATGCATTTCTTGAACTGACTGCATATAACCCAATCTCGTTATATGTAATGCCTTTAAAAAAATTGGGACTCTTTTCGGACAGGCAGCTGAATAATTTGAGATTTGAAGAACTTCCAAATTGCTCACTTATGAAGATACTGTATCAGATTGCTGGTTGCCCGTTTGGTCTGTTTCACATCAGTTGTCTCTAAAACTGGCATTAAACTAAGAGTTACCGATTTTATGGAATTTTAAACTCTAAGTTTACTGATTCACTTTAACTGATGCATGAGCTTAAATTCTTCACATTCTTTCAGCTTCTCATTTATAACTTGTGCCTGGCACGCACTTATTTCCTGTATGAATTGCAGTTTTAATTAACTTAGACTGTAACTTTGTTTAGGAAGCCAATGTGTTAGATCAAAGTTAAATATTACTCTCTATTGTACCTGTTTTTAACAGGAAAAACAGAGAAAAAAAGACTAGGGTGCCTAGACCAGTTACTCTAATTATTTAATTAAGCTATAATACTTCTTGGAAATAAGTGAACAAGCTATTAACCAAGGAAATTAAAAGCACAAAAGTTATTTAAAAATTTTATTTTAAAAAATCTCATTTGATGCAAATGGCTTTGAGAAATTATCTAATTTCCTTTTTAAATTACTGAGTAACCCCACTAGCTTTTAGAAAAAACTCTTAAATAAGAGCATTTTGATAATAGGAATACTTTTTATACCATACTGTATGATATTTTCACAAATAAACTGGGTAATATGATCTAATTTTCATGAGTTGGGAGGAAAAATAGATAGAAACCCGTGTTCAGGAAGTGATTAAGAAATGGTTTGCTATTAAACTGAGAGAACATTTTGCCTAACTCCAGTAGGGTAGTTTCTGTTTGAGTTCTGTCTAGTATTTAGTAATTTGTGTTTACAAAAACTGAGCTGAGAGACTGCAGGGACACTAATGGATGGGTAAGAATTAACTTGATAAATGAAAGAAATTGTCCAGAGTTCAGAAGAATAATAATTTAAATAAAAATATATATATAAAGTACTGCTCTTTGGTGGTAGGGGTTGGGGGGATGGTGGTGGTGGTATTTCTAGTGGGGCAGAAAAACATCTGAGGAAATTACAGTACATCAGAGCAAGAGACAGCCAGTGGTGTCACTTGCAGCAGTGCCACACACTTGCTGTTTTTCAGGGCTGGGTGGAGTATATTGTGTGCATTAAGAGCACTGTCTGGAGTGCAAGCTCTTTATCCACTTATGCATATTCAGTATTCATTTACTTCCAGCTGATGACAGACACAGCCACTGGTAGAAACTCCTGCGTTGTCACCAGTTATCAGAACTGTCTTTGGATTTGCATGTCCTTGTGGATTCAGAGGCCAACGCGGCAGGCTCGGGATTTCTAGTGCAATGCAAAGCACAGCGGGCGCGCTGGAGGGCTTCTCTACTTCTGGTGGGATTCCTGGCTGTCTTCTCATGCAGAGCATTATTGACATAGCAACTACTGTCTGCTACAATGTCTAGCAGGGAGTTTTTACTGTCTTTTGAATTTCTGTTTTATCTGTTCCCCAACTGTAGTAATAATAACTAAACATTTCTTGTAAGGTGGCTCCATCAAGTTAGTATTTTGATTCCTTAAATTATTAATATGTATTTATGCATGTGTATAGCAAATTCTTTGGTTTTGTATGTGCAGGTGTGGCGACTATTCTGTATGAGTGCCGTCTGGGCTGCCTGGAAAACAACATCCCACAGCAGACTGTTGAATATATTGAGGCTCTGGAGTTGATGTTTAGTATGTTTAAGATCACTATGTATGCAGGTGCTATGCCCAAGTGGCTTCGTCCTCTTATTCCAAAACCCTGGAGAGAGTTCTGCAGATCCTGGGATGGACTCTTCAAATTTAGTAAGATTTAGTAGTAGAAAAGTTCAGCTGTATTTCTGAAGGTTCTGTGTGTATTTGAACAGGACAGGATGCATTTCTCTTCTAAAATTATAAGAAGACGTTGTGGCAGAAATAAGTTTCACATCAAACGCAGACTGGCCAGGGAACCTTTTTAAAAAATATTCAATTGAAAAAGAATTTTACCAGTACACTTCAAAAACTTCCCTGTTTTATACTGCTGTTTTGTTATTTGTCCTCATCTGTTTCAGCACCCAGTCATTGCTTCAGGTCCAAGTTCTTTGCCAAGGTTTAATCTAAAGTTACTCCAGTTTTAAGGAGGGTAGTTTTGTTGACTTCAGCAAAATTTTAGTTAGGCACTCCAACAAATAATCACCGCTAAAACTGACCAGAAAGCTAAAAGGTTTGGCTCTAGCAATGAATTAAACTCTTTGTGAAGTTTATTTACATACATATAAGCGTATCAGTTGACATAGAAGTACACTGCTGTACTACAATATGGGCGGTTTTTTGTAAATAAAACACTCTAGGCTACTTTATGAATCAGCTTTCATGTATGTTCATGTAAGTAAGAAGAAGGAGTTGTCTTTGTACATTTTTTTTTTAATATTCCAGAGTGTTAAAAACCCCTGAATTTTAAAAAGCTGCATGCATTTTCATTTTTTTTAGTTATCTCAGTCTGTGTGGCATTAACTTTCTGAGGATTTTTCATCTTTTTAAAACCCTGGTTTGACTGACGATAATGTTTGTAGTCTCTAAAGTATAAGTGGGACTGTGGGTGAAATTGCTCAGTATGTCATCCCCTGAAGTTTTTCAATTTTTGTTATTGTTTGATGGTCCCCGTCTTTGTCTCCAGAGTAATTAAGTTCTGTGGCTTCAACATTCTGGTTGCTGTCAATGTCTTGTAGCAGCCTCTGTGCTGAGTTGCAGCAGGCTCTGCAGAGTTCACCACTTCTTGCAGAGTCATCAGAAAACAAGTCAGATGGGCATAACACTTGACCTTGAGCTTCCTTTGCTCCCTGTTAGAAACAGCAGACTCTTGTGTCCTTTCCTTGTGCTCAGCATCGTCATGCTATGAGCTCCCGAGGTTCCCGTCAGCTCAGTCTTTCCTTACCATGAGTACCCAAGGACCTCCACAACCTCTCTGTTATTTTTAACTTGAGAAAGGAGATTCTTTTTTTTTTTTTTTTTCTTCTGGCTGTGGAGTGTAGTGTAGCATGAGGGACAAATGTCATTATTGAATGGAAGCAGCAGGAAAATAAAAATGGAGGCTTAACAATTTTTTTGAATCCCAAAGGTCAAATCCATGTTAACAACAAATTGAAGGCTATTCAGTCTCAGCTGGACCAAGGAAAACTAGTGAATGGTGGTCTACTTACATACCTCCTAGTGAGTAAGGAACTTACTTTGGAAGAGATCTATGCCAATATGACTGAAATGCTTCTGGCAGGAGTGGACACAGTAAGCTTGTTACCATTTTCCTTGTGCATAGTTGTTTTTGTAAACCAGTGTCTTTTGCACCTATCTTCAGAGGGGTTACATCGTTTATAAGGACATAATTTAACACATTCAAGTCACAAAGTCTTTAAGGTAATACGAAATACTTACCAAACTTTGTAATCTCTCTACTGGAATGGAGTCAGTGTTCTCTTCTAGCTGTGGTTTACAGGAAGGGAACTTGGGAGTCTGTTCCTCAGTCTATTAAACATATGAAATAGCAATTTTCTTTATATTCAGCTTGTATTTTACACGTTTTCTTTTACTGGTTTGCATAACAGGTTGGTATTTGTCTTCTTTAGGTAGACCAAAATAGAAAAGGCTGCTGAAAGTTTGTGTAATCAATGAACTTGTATGTAGAATTTGATAAGGGGTTTTCACATATTAAATCAACTGGGACACACACTATGGATCAGATATCTGGTTTCTGCTGGAGTTCATTAGGAGGGGGTTATTAGGCCAGCACTGGTGGGGGCAAGGCATAAGTTCAGCCTACCCCTGCTTGTGCTGGCAAAATACAGTCAGGGTGAGGCAAAGAGCTGTGGTAGGGGTCTAAGAACTAGTGGGGCTGGTGTATCCAATATGTTGACACCTAGGGAAATGTTTTAAGCATCTCTCTTTCTTTATTTTTCTGATTCATCATATAGACCATTTGAAGAAACATAAACATTAAGGTCATTTATGCATCTTCCCCTCCTCTCACTCCTGTCATATGAAATCAGTGTAGCTTAGTATTGATTGCACATGATAATCAGAAGACTCAGGAAAGATAAAAATGAGTTGTTGTATATACAATGTATAGAGTTGTTTAGAATATCAGTGAACACTGTTATTGTAAATCATCGTAACTGAACAATTTTTTAAAAGGAATTATATTAATTTGATACAGAAAGTGCTATACAGGACTGTGTTTAATAGTCTTAGAGAAGAAAAGTAAAAAAGTAAAATAGCCTTTAGGAAAAAAAAACCAAACTTGGATAATTGAATTCAGATTTTTTTATTTAAGAAAGTTTGTAAGGTTTCTAAAGAAAACAAAACTCCCAAAAGTAATCACTTTTGAATTCCAAAATAAGGAGCATATGTAAAACTTCTTTAAGTTCTGAATATTATTCCATTATTCCATTGGTTAAATATCCCAAGGGCTTATGAGTTTGCAGAGGGTTTTTTATGTTTGGCTCCCAAGTAAAGTACAGTTATTCATCCCCTTCATTTTCTGATCTTTTAGACCATTAAATTTATTTATTTTTTTTTGTGTGTGCAACAGAGTTTTATTTAAACTGAAAGGACAGTGTTCAATGTCATGCCAACAAGAATTTCTCTTTCCGTTTGACTCAGCTTTCTCGTCTGGCAACAGTCTCTTTGTGAGAGAACAGTACTTCTGATTTCCTCATTTCCAAGTACAAAACAAAAATTGAGGGAATCTTTCTTTCTCCTTCTGCTGTCAATTCAGATCTCATTTTATCAAAAAAACTGAAAGAGGTTTAGAGGATTATAAAGCTTTCGACAAAATTGTAAGGCAGTTTTAGGCTACAAAGCATTTTGGCTGCCCCTGAAATAGTGTTCATTTTTTAAGAGGTTATGAAGGAGTTGGGAACCTGGGAAATAACAGTGTTTATATCAGAGAAGTTCCGTGTATGGCTGGCACGATTGCCTCTGAGCAGAAGAGAACAGGGTTTTATTTTAGAATACACAGCCACTCCATATTGCAAGAGTAACGATAAAAGCTTAAGAGAGTGATACCACTAACATTATACCCCAGTCTGAAGGCAAGACATAAAAGGTCATTGTCATGATGACATCATGCATTCTAAATTGATCTTAAACATAAGACCAAAATAAGGCATTTCTGGAAGCTGCTTTTTTCTCTCCCCATATTGTTTAATAACCTTGAGCTTTCCTGTACTATTTCAACGCCCCCCAGAAGGACAGGCCTCAGATGTGGGATGATGCAAACCTCATGAAGTTCAACAAGGCCAAGTGCAAGGTCCTGCACCTGGGCCAGGGAAGTCCTGAGCACAGATTCAGGCTGGGTGGAGAATGGATTGAGAGCAGCCCTGACAAGAAGGACGTGGGGGTGTTGGTGTATGAGAAGCTCAACATGACCTGATAATGTGTGCTCACAGCCCAGAAAGCCAACCACATCCTGGGCTGAAAAAAGATTATAACACTAAATAAATAGTCGCATTCCCTTATCTTGGTTCCTGTGAAGTGTTTTTGTTGGGAGAAAGGTAAAACACATATTGAAAACTAACTGTTAACTTAACCCATTGCTCTTTAGAATGTTTGTTTCAATATTGTTTACATAGTTGTATTTGCATTTGGTTTGTCTATTGCTTTTTATATTTCACTGGGAAAATATCAACGTGGATTGTTTAGGCATATGGGGGACTTCTAGATGGAAAAGGGACGAAGGAGGGCATGGTGGAGTCTTACAACATTCCATTGAATCCAGATGTGAATCATTGCCAGTATAAAACATAAAGTTGAAAACTGATTGTTTTACTTGGCTTGAGGTTATTTTATATCTAATTTTGTTGTGCTTGATGATGACGGTTGTGGTTTCTTCCTTAGACTTCTTTTACTTTGTCCTGGGCAACATACTTGTTGGCAAAGCACCCAGATGTTCAGCAATGTGTTTATGAGGAAATAGTCAACAAGCTGGGCAAAGATCAAATTCCTGTTGCTCACGATGTCCCGAAATTGCCTTTGATTAGAGCTGTGCTGAAAGAAACCTTGCGGTAAGTAGCAGACAACTGTAATGATAAACTGAAAAAATTGATTTCATTTTTTTCTAATGGATTTTGAGTCCATGCTATGTACATAAGTTTGTATTCACTTGTTGTTACTGCTGTTTGGTGCTTCTGCTTTTATTTATTGTGACAGTATTGTGTTCAAGGATGCTTAAGTGATGAATATGACAGGCTATATAATGTTTAATCTCTGTAAGTAGGGTAGAAGTGGTATCACATATGTAGGGCATGCCTGTTAAGGTAAGTAATTGAAAGCTTGACTTTTGCCCTTAGTCTGTAGGATGAAGTGTAACAACCTCCTCCCTAACACTGGTAGTTTGCAGTGTCACTTCAATGATTTTAAGCTTCTTGATTTAAATTAAAGGCATATACTTTTAAAAATATATTTATAATAAATGTTCATTGTGAGGTCAGAGGAATAAGAGAATTTTAAAAAAGACATCAACAAGGCCTTTTGAGCTTTAGCAGTAGTGCTAAAATATATCCATCTTGACCAATTAATTGCTTGCTTGTACGTGTGCAAAACACATAAATATATAGACCAAATATCTCAACCTCCTATTACTAGTAAATAACTTTTCTCAGGTAATGATCATATTCTCACAGATGATTCAAGGTCTTTGAATTTCCAAGGTGGTCTGTACTTTTGAAGAACCTTTTTGCTGTGAATGGATATGGCATTCGTATCATGTATCTGTGAATGCAAATTGGAATCTAAACAGTTTTTAATTGCATTAGTCATTACTACTGAACTGCTGATGAATATTTCTCTCTAGGCTATATCCAGTATTGCCAGGAAATGGAAGAGTGACCCAAAAAGACTTAATCATTGGAGGATACTTTATACCTAAAGGGGTAGGGTTTTTTGCAGTCCTCAGCAAAGAGCACAGTTTAATTTTTGTTGTATGAAATGTGATCTGCTATAACATATGTACACTCCATTGATTTTTAAAAGATTTCACCAAGCTAGAACATTGAGAGGAAAGTATTTCAATATCACCCTTTTATATGCCATGAATGGGTTATATAATTGGTGTGTTGCTGTTGTTTTCGTATTTTTTATTTGGGTGCTCACCTACTAATCAAACTTATTATCGTGATTTGTTCTTAATGTTCTTGAGGGTGGAGCCTATTAAAAACATCCGTGTAGTGCTACAATTCAATTAAAAAGCATGAATTTTATTATCCTTGCAGTTTTCTAATTCTTTGCCTGTTAACTCTTCTTGCAGAAAGAGTTTAATTTCCTTTTTAAATTATCAGGCTTTCCTTTATACTATTCAAAGATTATACAGAGATCAGGGTAGAATTGTTTGGTTTTATTTTAAATGACAACTCTCCTGTGTTATAACAATGTATCTTTGAAAGAGTCAGGATTCTTAATTGGTAATATATTTATTTAAATATTATTCCATACACATCTTCCCCTGCTTCCCTCCCTGGATATAATCTGGAACATCATGACCTCAGTTATTGCTGGGTTTTGTTTTTTTTTTTTCCCCCTGGAGTGTTGTGGGGTTTTTTGATTCCTATCCTCTCTTTTTTCCTTTTCCATTGCCTCAAATCTCTCCTCCTTTTCTCTCAAACCAGCTTTTTGAAACAATTCCTGATACTTGTGACTTTTGTTCACATCTCCTTCTCCACTGCATCTTCTCTAATACACCCAGCAACATTCAAAACAATTTGAAGATTATTTCATTTGATGAGTTGAGAAAGGGATTTGATTTTTCTAGATATCCTTTTTTCTTCCAGAATTACTCAGAAGTACTTAATTTTTATCACCTCATATTGCAGAAATTACAGTAATTGCATTTTAATTTTGTTATGCATGTTGAATTAGCTAAATATGAGTGTGATTTGTTTCCTCAGACGCAGCTGGCACTTTGTCATTACACTACTTCATACAGCGAAGAATATTTCTCAATGGCAAATGAGTTTCGACCTCAGCGCTGGCTGAGGAAAGATAACTCGGACAGAGTAGACAACTTTGGTTCCATCCCCTTTGGCTATGGCATTCGAAGCTGTATAGGGAAAAGAATTGCAGAGCTGGAAATTCATCTTGCGCTGATTCAGGTTAGAACTATGCGACATCATTACAAGAAGAAAAGTAAATTGATATGATATTGTTTTTTTCTGTGTATACCACTTCTGGGTGTCCTAGAGTGCTCAGAAACTTTGTTTTGGAGCGTTATCTAATGTACTTAAACTGCAAAGGCTTAAAAAATTGAAAACAATCACGCTTGAAATGTAGCATAACTGTTAAACTGCATTGCAGAAGGCAAAAAATTATAGTACGCATGAAGTAAAACTAAAGGTAAGATTGTTAAGGAAACATGGATTTGGTACAGAAGGTTTTTGTAAGTGTATCAGAAGTCTTTCCTAACATCTATTAGAATGCCTGCCTGCTCAGTTTCACTGTCTTAGAAGAATTCAGTACTTAGATGTATAATACATCTTATATCCTTGTACTGATCACAATGTGTCAGCAAATCATAGAATTCTGTGTTCGGTGGTTTTTTGTCTCTTCTTGTTCTTTCTTCTAAATTTTGTATCATTTTATATATACACAATTTATAGTTATTTAAATAGTTAGTACCTATACAAATAGTATTGTTTTCAATTGGTTCATATCATAAAGAAAGCATTCTCAACATCTTTCTTTATTTGTCATTATTCGTCATTTACAAGACACCTTTAGCTTAAATAATGATGTTAGATTGTGCAATTAAAACTCAAAGATTTGGAAACTATTTTATTTTCAGTTACTTATACACATTACAAGTGTTCAGAGCAAAGCTTGATTGAATTTGCCTTTAAATTTCCTTAAGTAAACTCCCAGAATAACCTCTGAAACAATTAGTATCTGTCTTTCAGAGATAGCTCTCAGGGGGCTGGATAAAACAAACATACTTGCATTGTTTAGAAAAGGAGGATCAAGGAATCAATGGAGAACCTGTGTTTGTTTTCTGGAAAGAAACTAGACCAAAATAGCCCACAACCTATTTACAAACACCGAGATGATATGTATGAGATTTAAAATTAGAAACACACAAAGCATGGGGGTCATCAAGGAGAAATTGTTTCAGACCAGTCTGATTTCTTTCTGTGACTTGATCACTTATCTAATGTAGCGGGTATAAAGTAAGTCACGTACTCTGACTTCAGGAAGTATTTTCACACATCCTATATGTCGTTCTGTCAATTAGAATAGTAAAATTTGTTCCAGATGGAAGTAGCTATAAAATGTATG
Source organism: Pseudotriccus pelzelni (assembly GCA_035584735.1). Lineage (NCBI taxonomy): Eukaryota > Metazoa > Chordata > Aves > Passeriformes > Tyrannidae > Pseudotriccus > Pseudotriccus pelzelni. The sequence continues at coordinate 14,371,891 of JAWMRA010000164.1, read as the reverse complement.
CACAGCTGGTTGGAAAAAAGGAAATAGCTGGAGGCAGTAGCTATCAAATATTAGCTGTTGAACTGGAAAAACATTTAATTAAAATTCTATAAAAGTCTATCCTGCATTTGATTTAGGCTGGTATTTTCATTAACAGTGTAAATGATGGATTAGAGAATACTTCTAGAGTTTCCATGGGATACCAAGCAGATGTGAATTAAGTTAAAATCAGGGGATATGAATACAGAATTATGAACAAAAGGAGAAATGTTCCAGAAGCAACAGAAAATTGTTCACTGAGGACAGTTGCAAGTTAATTCGATTGAGAAGAAATAAATGCATAAATACAAATTTCTGACCAACTGGCTGTATTGAAATCATAGAAACAGACTGGAGGGGTATAGTAAAAAAAATTGATCAACAATAATGCTAATTTGGATAAGGCAGGGATTCTAGGGTATATTAACAGCATTAGTGAGCATGTTGTTTGTCAGAAAGGGGAGCTAAATTACTCAGTCTTACAAAACACTGATGAATCCTCAGCTGTGCAATGATATGCAACCGACCTTGTGTGCTGCATTTTAAGAACAATTTAGTAAAATCTGAGGAAATTTGGAAGACAAAGAGAATAACAAGAAAGAGGGGTTTGAAAAAGAGAAGAATTAGATGAAAATTTCCTCAAGCATGTAAAACTGAAAAGGAAGTTATGAATAGGAAAATAATGGGTTGTTCATCATGCTTTCTAAGAAAAGGATAAGAGAAGATTACTTAGTTTATAGGAAAAAGTGTTTGAGATTTAATATTAGGAGAAGTTGAGGAAGTCATGGTATTTCCCTTCTGAAAGTTTAAAAATAATTAGCTGATGTATTCTTTGTTCAGCTTCAAAGCGTATGAGATAAATCTCTTGAAGTTTGTTTTAGCCCATGATTTTTATGATTGCCATGGTTTAATCCCAGCCAACAGCCAGGCCCTTGCAGCCACTCATTCACTCCCCCACCAGAGGTATCAGGGAGAGAACTGAAATTGTAAAAGCTGGAAAATCTGTGGGTTGAGGTAGAGACGGGTTAATAGGAAAAGCAAAAGCCATGCACACAAGCAAGGAAAATCGAGGAATTAATTCATTGCTTCCCATGAGCAGGCAGGTGTTCAGTCACCTCCAGGAGAGCAGGGCCCCGTCACATGCAATGGTTACTTGGAAAGACAAATGGCATCACTCCAAACATCCCTCCTTCTTCCCCCTACTTTATATACTGAGCATGATGTCATATGGTTTGGAATATCCCTTTGGTCAGTGGGGGTCACCCGTCCTGGCTGTGTCACCTTCCCAGCTTCCCCTGCATCCTCAGCTTCCTCCCCTGTGTGGCTAATCTTCATTTGTAATTTTGCAGCTTTTCTAATACTTATCCTGTTCATCTTCACAGTTACTTCAGAATTTTGAGATCAAAATTTCTCCCAAAACCGAACCAGTTCATGCCAAAACCCATGGACTTTTGATTCCTGGAAACTCCATCAATATGAGATTTTCTGACAGAAAGTGAGACTCAGATAATTTGGAAATACTTAAGCAATTTTCATGGAAACAGACTTGCATCTTAGGGATGTTTAAACACGCTCGTTGCCTGGTTTGTAGGTATTTGGCAAAATGATGAAGTATTATGTTCTGCCTTAGTTGTAGCAGTATGTAAGAGAAATTACCTCTCCTATAATAGTTATTTACACATGTGGAAATACATACTGAAAAAATTTCTCCTTGCACCGGGAATCTCCTTGTACCTGGAAAGACTTCTAGTAATAACACATGCATTGAAAACAAACAAACAAACAACAAACCCCAAACAACCAAACGTAAATTCACACATCAATGTCATTCAATGGTTTTATTATGCTGTTTTGTCATTGAAACCAACTACTCAGCGAGTCTATTTGAGAGCAAGGGGATTACTATATAATATGTGAAAATTAGCTGCATTTATAAGTTTGTGTTTTCCTGTTACTTGTCCTTCAGTGTTTTTTAAGTTTCAACACAATGTTGAAATTATTCCCTGCCTCCTCCCGGAAAAAGGAAGGGGGGCAGTGCCCTTTCATTGTAGGTGCACACTACCCAGTAATTGATACCGGGGAAAAATTCCAACATCTCTTTTCAAACCTGTAACAGCATGGATTAAAAAATGATACAGTAATATGAAAAGTAAGGTTAGAAAAAAAAATACAGTTTATATCACTTTGTTTAGATGTGAAATAGAGAACACATACAAATGTACCCAAATATAATCACCTCAGAAAGTTTCTATACAGTTAAAAAAATTAAAATCTTAAAAATAGAAGTTCAAATGTCACACTGGAGAGTTTGAAGCCAGGCCTTGTCTTCATCACCAAAGCACAAGCCACTTTCACTGTTCCAGCTAATATGCCAAACCTAAATGTAAATAATAAAAATGAAGTAGTTGTTACTTTTTTATCATTTAATTAAAATACTACTGTTAGCGATCTTCACAGTTCTTTGACAGTAAGAACTGGAAACTTTATATTTTAACTTGCTGAACCCATACGCAAATACAAAGTTGCCTTCTGTAGGATGGAAATGTGACTACTGAAGTATGTGGAGCTTTTTTTTGTTTTAACTATCTAGTGTCTACTACAAAGAGTGGACACCTGAAAGTTTTTTGGGTTTTTTTGTTTGGGGTTTTGTTGTGTGTTTTTGGTTTTTTTTTTTTTTTTTTTTTTTTTTAATTTTGCCTGTTACAACTAACAGAAAACTGCCTCTTGAACGACACTTTAGATAACTTCAGTATCACTGCACTTATCTTACATTCTCATTTGTGAGAGAAATCTTATACCTTGGATCCACGGTATGCCTTGAATAACACTCAAACCTGCATGTAGGATATGATACATATGTAATTATGTATAATTCACTGTTTACGTGTCAGGCTCTGGCTGTTGTTTGGGAGGTAGTTTATGTTCCAACAATCATAAATTTTTCAACTATATGCAAGGTTAGCAAAAGCTGTGTAATTTGGTTTTTAAAATGACAACATTTTTCTTTGCTCATCCACCCATAAGAAGTCACAGACAGGTTAGAAATTAAATAACACACTGTACTTTTAATGGTATACATGAAATTCCACAGAGCTAACTACTACAGTCACACCCTTGTAGTATTTTGGTTCCTTATTGTAGTGCCTTCTCAAGGTCTTGACAAAAGAAACCCACAATGTCCTTTATATGGATCTGGTATATAAAATAATAACACTAAGCAAAATTGATCTGTTCTGTGAGAGGATTAAATGCTTATATAATGACTTTAAAATGTTATTCCTGTGCTAAGCATATATACATCCTATAAGAAAAACAGGGAATCTGTGAAGAATATTTTTCTTGAACAAGTTACCTTCTGATGCTGTTTTCTAGGGCTTCAGATTGTTCCCTTTTTTTCCTTTTCTTTCCCATTGTTAATTTCAGTCCTGCCCATCTAAAATCTAATTAAGAGAGCTGTATTTGCCAGAGCCAGCTGACATCCCAAAGGAGATGCTTTGCAAAGGTCTGTTTAAAAGTCTGAGGATTGAGTATTTGACTCCATAACTCTGCCTGGTTTTGTTGATTTGGAGACAAAGAGCTCCTGCCTTGAATCCAAATTTGGATTCCCTGTGGTGCCCTCCTTTTGCATTGTCATAGAATCATTAGAAACACCAGCCATTGCTGTGCTGCAGTAGATTTGCTGCTTGTTATCAGTCCCTTAGTAATACATCACTGTAGAAGATGGAAGAGGCATTCTAAAATGCTTTTTAAAACATTTGAATCTTTTCATGATAACAGAAAGCCTGTAATTGTTCTAATAGAGAATGTAACCATGTAAGTTGCCTTTTATACATAATAAAATATTTATACAGAATTTACAAGTTCTGAGTCTTATTTTAATGACTTCTTATAATTACATTTTTCTTTAGCATATTAAAGTTTTTAACTTATTGGATAGAACTGGAAGGTTCACTGTTTCATGGAAAATTACTAATGCAGCTAGAAAATATGGGAATTCTTGCAAGAATTAAAGGTGTGTAATGACCTGGTAGAAGGAGAGACAATATCATGTTAAGGGTACTGTCATTCTGGACAAAGATACTGGCAAAGTTACCCAAGAAATACACTAGGACTGACTCTAATGTTAATGTTTTGATTAATGGCTTAATACATAGAAGAGTATTAATGATATAAAGAATAAGAGTATGAAGTATAAAAAATCACACCAAACCAAAACAACAACAAAAATAGAACCCAGAACATAAGAGAAATGGGCTGGAATTTAACAGCAAAAGATATGTGTGTAAGCAATAAAAATAATTCGAGGAGCTCAACAGTAGAAAATGAAATGTGTAGAGGAAGGCCTGTGCAATCAAAGGTGACTAGAAATTGAAAATGTGTTGAAATAATGACAAATGCAGCTTACATTGTATGAGATGCAGTCTCACCGGTTCTTCCTCAATCTCTATCAGAGATACTTTATCTTAAGTGGTCTGTACAGTGTGCTTAAGTGTTCAAGAAAGGTGGAGTTTGATTTGGATAGGCAAGAAAACACTAAGATTATCAGGTTGATGGTTTCCTCTGCCTCCCTGTGGTTTGCTTGCAGATGAAGCCCTGGCACATCTGGAAGCAATGTAACCATGGGCTTAGGAGAACTTGTTTCTTTGGACACAAAACTGCTCAGTTGATTTTGCTCCTTCCAGCTGGATCAGATAACAGGTAGTGGAAACAGGGATGTCTGTAAGACGCTAAATGTATCCTCAAAATTTTTCATGTAGTTAGTCTAGAAAAGTGAATATTGTGAGAGAACAGGAATGTTCTCCTCAAATACTTTCAAGTTAAAGTGTTTACTCCTTAAGGTAAAAGGAATGCTTTTCTGAAACAAGTATGACCAATAGCAAAGAATAAACTGGTGTGTAAAATTTCTAGCCATTAGGAGAATGAGAGTTTAGAATAAATTTACTGTGAGACAGGATGAATACCAAGAAAAAAAAATTAAAATTTCCCAAGCAGCCATGAAATGATGGAGCATGGTAAAAAGAATTCCATAAAGCGGTTATTTAACTAAAGTTACTCTATTCAGTCAGTCTGTTCTCTGTTTTTCCTTACTCCCTTGTAGGTTCATAGGTGTGGCAGGCATCTATGGGGTCAGTGGTGAAGTTGTCACAATTGCAGCAAAATTGTATGCCAGTGGTGAATGAAACTTTGGAGCTCCTTAAATATCGCAGCAGTGATGAGGCTGTGAAAATGGAGGGTAGCTTGCCTGGCAGCTGTGACCATGAGAGGAGTAGCCACTGGGGGTGTATTTGGAGCTAGAAACAGGAAAGCTGTGCTGTTACATGGGACTGGGAATGGGAGCGGGAGAGCCACTCCGAGTGGTGTCTGTGGGGCTATACCAAATGTCACATGAGGTCAAAGTTTAGGAACGGGAAAGGTGAGCTGTGGACTGCATGTAGGATGGGGCAGGCTGAGAGAAATGGGATGAGGCAAGAGCAGTTTGGGTGCCTGATGTGTGTACTATTCCCTGGATATGTATAAAAAGGCTACTGCTGGCTTTGATCACTGAGGTTTTTCCTTCCTATGTTATGTTGTCACATAATGCTTGTAACTCTAAAAAATGTTATCATATAATTACTAAAGATTTACATACTTTCTAAAGCCAGACTTACCCTGTCCACGCCCAGAGAAAAACTCAGAAGAGCTATAACAAATCCGCAGTTCTCGGTGTTCCAGAACAATGCCAGCTTGCGCTGGCAGGCTCCCATGGTAGCAGATGCATTGGAGAGTTTTTCACCTCCTGAAGTGTCACAGAAGTGTCAATAGAGGATTTTCAGGGTCATGTAAAAAGCAGATGGTAGGATGATTCAAAGTGCTACCAAGTGATAGTCACAGAGCTGTACAGCTACTTAGCACAGATGTAAATACATATGTCAATACAGTCACTGTGGAAAACAACTGGTTTTACACATTGAAACCTTCTGATTTTTGCAAAGTGATTGGTTCTGTTATGGACTGTATATATTGAAGCAAGATAAACTGTGGCTGGAATGTGTCTTGGAAAATATTAAGTGGTCCCAAGCTGCTAGGCATTTCTTATTCCTATATAGGTTTTCATCTAAATCTTATTCCTGCAATATTAAAGTTGGAAGAAAAGGTGTGAGTAGTAACTACTTTAATACCTGATCATTTTAAAAAAATATTTTTATATATATCTGTACAATAAAAAGAAACATACTTTGTCCTCTGTGATTAATACACACATTCACATAGCTTTTTCCCTTTCAAAGGGTATTTGCAACAGAAAATATGTACATATATACCAAGAGCTTGCAAATACTATTTATTCATGTTCTTGCTGAATAAAAAAAAAAAAAGACAAAAATATGTAGGTGTCACGGGTATTTAAAAAATAATTTCATCTAAGAGTTTCTTCCATGTTTTCAATGGAATTCTTTTCAAGGAAGCCATTGAAAATACCACACTATGGTTTTGGTACCGCTAGGTGGTGCTGCCTTTATAGTATTCCTTAGTGAAAGTCTGTGATTATGTATCTATGGAAAAAGAAATTATATATATATACATATATATACATAGCTAAAAGAAATGTACTTACTACAGCTTCTTAAAAACAGAGTAGTTTGGTTATACTTGTTTGACAAGGCTTCTTAACCCTTGCATGTGCAAACGGGCTCAATTTGTGCTCATCTTTTGTGTATGCTTGCTCAGAATGGGAATTTGCATGTAAAAAAAAGTACAGTATGTCCAAGGTTTCATGTGGGCTTCCCTAGAAAAAATCCAGCCTTGTGTTGCCTTCTGCTGGGATTTGTCTTTAACAGAGTTTGTTAATCATTGAGCTTTGACACTCTACCTGTTATCACATAAAATTCAAAATAAAGACAGTTCCCCCTCTGAGGGGATGACAGTCTGGATGAGATAAGACTAAAGGAGACAGAAAATAACTGAGGGGGATATCTGACGTTTTTTAAGGCACTGTTGTGGTAAACATTGCAGTGAACAGTAGATCTTCTGACACCGTTTACAGAGTATTGTACCAGGCTTAACAATGTTTGAAACATAGTGTTTGCTGTCAAGTGTTTATCTAGTTGAGAAACAATTACCTTGGAGTGTAAACTCACTGAAGCAGCCCACTTTACTCAGATACAAGGAAGGCTGGATTCAGGGATTTTGGAAGAGATTTTGTCTAAGGGATAAACACTACAAGAGAATGTTTGCCACCACAGTTAGATCTCAGGATAAGAAATATTTAGACAAGTCTTTCTTATTCTCCGTAGCTCAGCTTGTGAGTCTCTTTGTCTTGTTTATGTAGATAGGGGTGAACACTTGAATTTGCTTGGAGATTCCCAACTACTCCAGAGATAGTCTCATCCCAGATGCAAAAAAGAATCACTAAGTCTAGATGATTAGAGAACCAAAAAGGTATGTGGGGAATGAGTCACATATATCTGGGCGGGCTTGGTTAAAAATCTTCACCTAAGATACCACTGAAAAAGCATCCAGTAATTTACTATCACATTTACAGATACTTTTTTAATGGTCACACATTCATAAATAATATATGCAGAGTAATCATGATAACTCTATCAAACACCAGCTATTTTCAGTTGGAGTTGTATGGAATAACATGCAATTCTTTTCACATAGAAAGAAGGCACCAAATTTATCCAAGAAACAATCATTTACTAGTTGCTACTCAGCTTAGTTTTTCAATATAAATAGATGCTGGTTCTGCAAAGTGTACATTGTATTTTAAAGGTGGTTACTAAATATCCAACTTTGCAGATTTCTGAGACATGAATCTCACCCGGAAAAGCTTTCTAACTCATTGTGATGCAGCTGATCAATCACCTCATCAGCAAAGACTGCAGGGAATGGCTACAGCTTTCCATTTATTGGCTTTGTCAGATTAAGCTGAGGCAGGAAAGATCTAATACAGCCATTCTGCTCTACCAAAGCAAATGTCTCTAATGCTTGTATGTTTTCAAGGCTGTAAATTTTGGGTCCACACCGAACAGTCTTAGTGTGTTGAATTCCACTCTCTTCATCTTCTGAGACTGGGTCATCTTGATTGGCAAGGCTTTATTGGCGAGTGTTCAGTGGAGATTAATGTTTTAATCTGTCACGACACAGGGTCACTCTGGAATGCAAGAGTAGTACTTGTAATTACTGCAGTTGTGTTGATGTATAATTTGGTATTATGTACATTCATAATTATTTTTTGATGTTGGCATTTCACCACCTAATACTGTGAAAGAGACCAAATGAAATTTATGCTATTATTTGGATATGTATATAACAAATAATGTAATTATTATATAATTAAAAATAGCACACAGTCATCTTTCTACTGGCACTGAAAATAGTGATCTATTAATGAGTTTCTGCCAGGAGAAGTGATAAAATATCAATTGTCAATTCAGGTAACATTATAATGAATTAAACCACAGAAAAATATATGGTGGATGGGCAATAACCTTATGTTTCCCAGGTGATGGGTCCGGTCAGGGTCCTAAGACTTTTTGACTGAGTTGGCTACTTCTCAGGGGAGAAAATCTTTGCTAGGCCTTTGCTTTGTTTTTGTGACTATTATTTTAACTGCATAGTATTAGGAAAAAAGTGAGGCGAAAAGACCTCATTATTTTTAAATGTCTTTACAATAAGGCAACAAATTAAAGCACCCACCAATTCTTTATTAACATGTACTTGGCATCTGAAGTTTGGAAATTTAATGTTGGACAGCATGACTGGAAAGAGAGATGTTTAGCGTCAGCACCAGGGAGCAATGAGAATCCATTATTTATTTCTCAGGACTTTGTAAAGAAGGACTAAAACAAGGAAGCCTTGTCAGGTTTTACTGGTTTTATGGACTAATTTTTAAGGGGATGGCAACTCAAAAAGGGGTAAGAACTGCTAGCTAAAAGATACTTGGCTTGGTTGGTTTCTGTGATTCTGATTGGTGTTTTTAGTGACTATTATTTCTAACCAAGGGGCCAAGAAAAATACATATTCAGTATAGTCGTTGTGATCAGCTGGACATTCCTATGGGATGGATAGCAACCTCTTATTGCAAGGTAATGTGGGACTGGTACTGGTGTCCAAAGAACAGTCTCTATCCTTCCATAGCAACGAGCAGGAGCATGTAAAATATTTTTTTAAAAAGAACATAAGTTATCTGATTAGTGTTATCAAAACATGTCTAGGGTACTGTTCCATCCCACATGATATAAAAGCATGAATTGTGTCTGTTCACACATTTTCTGATTTTCTGATATTTGTATAGGAAGATGAAGACTTGTTTGCTGTGAGTTTCATGGGTAGGATAATTAATTAAATATGCCCAGGAAATATTTCATAAATGGCAAGGTCAAACCTTCTTGTTCTCCCCCCCTTTTTTAAAAAAAAGCTTTCTAAATAAAATGGGAATATGTAATTTCATCAGGAAAGAACTATTTGGTTTTAGGATTACCAGACCCCTGTGAGGCTGTGAGTGGATGTAGTATTGGTAGGATTTGCAAGTGGCTTGTACCTACTTGTTCCTCCATTTAGGGTATGTAGAGTTTCTTGCTTTACTAAATTTTTACAGTGGTAAACTTGGAACTTATTGGCATGCTGGGAAGGAATATTTTTGTTTGTTTTAAATTTAGGATCTCAGAATATGTCACATCATGCATACATCCAGAGGACAATGCTGTGCAAGATTATTCTTATCCAGGCAGTTTGCTTTGACTTGCTGTGATGGAGCACTATTATAAATGTCAGTAAATATTAAACAGAACACATTCCATAGTAATGGTATATTGAATATTGCAGAATACTGCACTTGGCCAAACCAGGAAGTTACCATCTCAATTTTCGGAAAAATCGAATGTCAAAAGCAAAGATTTGGATAATTTTTAAAACTGAACAAATCTGAGCCGATAGTGAGCTCACAGGAATCGAAGATGAAATAGCTCTTGTAAATAATTTTCAGTGAATAAGTCACTCAATTTCGTTTCCAAGGAAATGAAATGAGGCTCTTGGTAAAGGGAAGCAAGGAAGAAGACATTGCTACTGGAGCAACTGTGACAATTACATAAGTCTACCTGGTATGGTTGCCACAAGTATGAAACCTTGTGGATGAATGTTTTATAGGAAATATCTTATGCATTTCACTGACAGTTTGTGCTGTTATATGGTATCCTGACGATATGATATCCTTTACCGATTCCACCAGAAGGGCCAGGTGTTCTACCATAGTTGTACATGCAGATAAACTGGCTTATCTATTTGAGTGTATAATTAATTTTAGTTTTTAAAGTATTTTAATAAATAGTAGAAAACTTCCAGAATTCTCAAAATAATTTCCAAAGGAAGCACATGATTCACTTGCCTGTTTTCATGTTGATTGATGACAATGAAAAAATGAAAAAAAATTGCTTCATGTGTGCCAAATCCCTTCTTTTCCTGCACAATGGGACACATAGGAATTTTGATAAACTTCTTGGAAGTATATTTGTGCACAGCTTATGGATCATTCCCAGTCTTTACTGACTTCATTTATTAATGAAGGGTAGGTAATCTGTCACAAATTCAGGGCCAAATATCACTTTGTGTGGCCAAATCCGGACAGGCAGAGAAAAGAATAGCTACATGCAGCTGTATCAAGCATCCAAATTGTCATGTGGCAGGAAGAGAAATTTGATCTGAATTTTGAAATTCAGTGAAAAATCTGCCAGAGTTTGGAGGTCCCAGGAAGATATATCGTGAACACCATATAATTCTTTAGAATTCAAGCAAGCTTTCAGTCAGAGGACAGTCCTCAGTGAGATATGAGATGAAGTTTTAATGTAATTTTATTTCCTGCCTCTCACACTCTCTGAGTGGGTAAGTCTGAACTAGAAAGGCAAAGCTCTCAGCTTTGGAGCCTTCTCTTACGGTATTAGCTATTTTTTTGTGTTTAGAGCATGAGAAGAGTCACTTGGGCATCATCTTCTGTTTCTTGTAACAAGACAGTGAAGAGATTGAACAGAAGTTGTGAGTTTGAGAGATGTCGAAGAGAACATCTTCTGTACGCTATTTTAAAATCAAAGTTCTTTCATCTTGCTTTTGGTTTAAAGGACACATAATCAACAAGGTTTAATCTACTATTTTTATGGCAGAAACTTCCTGATCCTTCCCAGCACCTTTCTCTTGGAGAACAAAGAGTTTGCGTGATAATAGAGTCAGTCAGAAAGGAATTCTAAGGCAAACTAGATAGTGGTGAAGTTGATACCTGAATTAGCCTTGATAATGTTATCAGGTTAAAAGGAAAGACAGAAGTCACCTTTGCAAGCTCTTTTGGAATGTTGTCCCAGAAGAATGCATGATCTGCAAGGGAAAAAGAAGGCAAGCAGGCTGTTTAAGGCAGTCAGGGTTGAGTCAGAACTTAATTAGATTTTGCTACATACATGTTTTGTGTAATTTGATGTTTTCGAGGTGTTGGTTTTAAGTGAATCCTTCAACTGACATCACTAAAGCAAAAGAGTAGTGCTGGCAGTGAGTGATGCCAACTGACCCGTAGTTCTATGGTCAGAGTTAGAGTCAGAACAAAACCATGGATCTAAACAACCAGGTTGTTTAATATTTGAAATTCAACTTGGAATACAACAAGAAATTATGATTGAAATAGACCCATCTTGAGGAGAAGGGCCTTAGAGTTCTTGGAATAATTTATTGCAAATACTATTATTTAGCATGAATATAAGCATTTTAAGAATTCAGTAGTGATTTATTTATGTTTACCATAAATATCTTTAATTAACTCAATTCTCTTAAATAATCTTTAAAAATGGTAATTATATGCTTAAAACCAGAACTCCTTGCTGAAAGGAAACAAAAATCAATTTAACTGAGTTTCAGTCCTCTTAATATCTGGAACAGAGAATATATACTTCTAGTTTCATGAATGGTGGAGACTACTGCTGTTTTAATTTTAGATTTTTTTTTTATTTAAATGAATTAGATTATACTTGAAAGATTTTGCCGCCACTTTCAGGGAAACCAATATATTTTGATTATCACAGCTTGTAGCTCTAAACACACAAATTACAATTAAAAGGTTCAACTCAGAAAAATAAAACTATATTAATGGACACATTGCTGAAATCACTCTTTAAAAATTAAATTTTTATTCCAATTTATACTAGGAATCATGAAGAAAACATCCTGCTCCCAGATGGAAAAACTTGGCAAAGCAGGAATAACAACAATAATGAAAAAAAGAGCTGTAATAACAATTTGTGCAATGAAGGGAATAAATTGTACCTAAACTATAAAATAATAGACTTCAACCCAGTGAGCACTTAACATATGTTTAATTGTAAACAGGTGAGCACTTCATCTCCCTTTAATGAGACAACAGAGAAGTGAAATGCACTTATGGGGCTGAGGCCTAACATAGGCATTATTGGCTAGAGTATTAATTAAGAAAGCAGTAAAAAAGCAATGGTGGTATGTACATGTTAAAGACTTGAGTTTGTGCTGGTGTGTTTGACAGATTTGCTTTTTCCCTATGAACTGTGTAAATGAATCATCCTGTCACCAGGGAGATGGACTACCAGGTGGGTTTCATAACCCATCTGGCTTTCTTTAGCTATTGAAGCTATTCAGCTAATCTCCCTCTGTAGCTAAGGGGGAAGGGAGATGTTTCTGTTTTACCTTTTTCATCATTTGGAGGTACTGATTTCTCTCTTTTGACTATAAAAGGAGCCAAGGTGAATCAAATTAAACTAGATATGTTTAGCTGGATACAGTCAGGTGAAATGAAGTGTCCTGGGGTCTAGTGTTAGAAGAGATGAGACGACTGTTCACATAATGAACTTAATGGGTCTCATTGTGGGAGGTGCACATAAGCATGGTTTGATTTCTTTTAACTTCAGTTGTGCAGAATCTGTCACTAATGGCTTCCAAAAGGTTAGACATCTCTGCCTTACAATACGACAAAGCACAAACAAATACAAGCATAAGTTGCTAGCCTGTGAGTTTATTACTATGTGCAGTCCAATTAAAATTATTTACATTTTTAAGGTTGTGAAAAACTGTAAGCTTGAGGTCAGTACAATGATGGATGGACACAAGACTGAAGCCTCTCCCATTCACAAAGCAGCAACCTTCATATATTACCTGGTGAAAATGGCTTAGATGGTCTTTCAGGTATGTAGTCACTCACAGTATGAGGTTTCCCTGGGTCATGCCAGAGAAATACCTTTGCAACACACCTGGAGCCTGGCAAATGCTTTGCAGCTTAGGTGCTGATCCAATCAAGCACAGAAATAACTGGGAGATGACTCATGCTGAGAGGTGGATGCTTGCTGTTAATCCCAGCTTTTAAAATGTACACAGTTTGTCATCATTTTTCATTGTGATGAATGTGTGGGTCTGGATGCTTTTGTTTCACAGTTGTCTGATATTTGGACTCTCTTTTCAGCTCACATGCTGCAATCATTTGATTTTCACTTGAAAGGAAGAAATCAGACAAAAATCCCTTCCAAACCAGTTTCACTGAAGAAAAGACCTAAGCAGGAGAAGTAAATATATGAGGTAGGATGGAGAGGAATGTGTTCTGACCCTGAGACATCTGCTCTTTTAAATTTTATGTTACAAATGTTTAACCACATGTGCCTCTTTCACCCTTAAAAGCTCAGCTAAGGAGGAAGAGAAGGAGGTGAGGGACAGAGGAAATGGGACATTAATTATATTCCCAGATGATGCTGAGCAGTGAGATGCTGCCAAATTATAGATGAGGCTGGAGAAGAAAAGTAATATGAAAATACCTAGTAAGACCAAAAGTATGGAAAAAATCAGATACATTTCAGACACTGTTGTTTATCTACAGATGATGAATACTAAATGAATACTAAATATAAATACTAAATGTAAAGACAGAAAGGAATTGAATGAATTTGCAGTTTGCAATACAGAGTGGCATCATAGGTATGCACACACTTGAGTCTGAGTATGCCTTGGATCACTGCACTTTTCTCATATACAACTGAAACACATGCCCAAGGGTTTTATTAAATCGGAATACCATGTCTACTAACACAATTGAAGTGTAGTGTGGATTTAAACTGATTTCTGAATTAAGGTTTGTCATTTAATAAAAAAAAAAAAAAGCCATTGTCCTAATAAACAAGAAATGCAGAGGCACTGTCTCATGAAGCCTCACAAAAAGGTGTGACAGGTTTTCTGCTCACAGTTTCTAAAGGCTCTGGCAAGACAATTGTTTTTATTTTAAGTTCTGAATGAACAGAAATAGTACTGAAGCAGAAATGAAAGCAATAAATGACATTTAAGTTGGAAAATCTGGCCTAGCTCTCTCAAGTTATCACCTTCAACATTTTTCTGTGGCTTTACTTTGCAGCAGTGAGTACTACACTACTCCCTATGTGTATAAACTTGGGACAACAATCTTCATCTGGCAAAGTAACGGCTGTGTGAAATCGTCCTGGAACACAAGTAGGTTTTGGTGCCATCTTTCAGTTACAATAGGTATAAGAGATTATAGTCTCCATCTTAAACAAAGACAAGCTTGTTAAACATCTAAATTTTCTGCAGGGCATTGGATTGGTCAGGGCTGTACTGGGTGCTGTGTGCTCACTGTGTGCTGAGCTCTCACAAAGAGCTAAGGTGAGTGTGCAGAAACAGGCGAGGAAGGAACTTCTTCACCACTTGTCCAAGCCCTGGTATGTGGTACTGACGGAAGCTTTGGGGCCGAGTATTAGGATATGATTAACAGTGCTGAGGTGGCTTCCTGTATTCCAGGAAGCAGAACTTTGTCCTATAGTGTAAAGGAATAGAGTTTCACAAAAGGCGTTTGCCCAGTAGATCTATCAAAACACAGCCAAAGCCCTGCTGGGATGAAAGCAGTGCCATAACTGAGTCCAGGCTCACTGAAGGGGAACAAGGGCAAGCCAGGAGCAACAGCTCTGAAAAGCAATTGAGAGACAGATGAAGAGTCATACCATCCAGACTAAAGTAGCAGAAATTCAGGGGAAGCTATGTGTATAAAGCCCTCTGTGCAGTCATGGTTGGTTTTCTGACAAATGCCCCATCCCTACAGTGTATTCTGCAGTGGAGACACACAAAGCTCCCTCCACTGTCACCACTACTCCCCAGCTGGAACAGCCATCACATGCAGCCAAGCTGAGTCCAAATTCTTGTGCAAATCCAAAAATATGTTACAATCTTCTACCACAGCACAAATGTACAAACATTAACTAAGTAGTCATCATAAGGTTCCCGTGAGACAAGCCAGCAAATTGATTATTCTAGTTTTCCAAGAGACAGGGCCGAGGTGAAGGCACTTACCAGGGACCCATAATAAGTTGGTACATACACAACAGTGTGCCCAGGTGGCCAAAAAGGCAACCAACATCCTGGCCAGTGGCATCAGAAATAGTGCATCCAGCAGGACTACGGAAGTGATCGTCCTGCTGTACCTGGCACTGCTGAGGCCACACGCCAAATCCTGTGTTCAGTTTTGGACCCCTCACTACAAGAAAGACATCACCGTGCTGGAGTGTGTCCAGAGAAGGACAACAAGGCTGGTGAAGGGCACAAGTGGGGCACAAGTCCTGCCAGGAGCAGCTGAGGGTACTGGGAGTGTTTAGTCTGGAGAAAAAGAGGTGCAGAGGAGACCTTATCATCCTGTACAACTACCTGAGAGGAGGCTGTAATCAGGCGAGGGTTGGTCTCTTCTCCCAGGTAAAAAATAACAGAATGAGAGGAAGCAGACACAAGTTGAGCCATACGAGCTTTGGACTGGATATGGAGAAATATCTAGTATTATGGTTGGTCTCTTCTTCATTGAAATGGTAGTCAGGCATTGGAAGAGGCTGCCTAGGAAATTGCTGTCCCTGGAAGGGTTTGAAATGTGTGTGGATGGGGCATTTGGGGATATGGTTTAGTGGGGAACACAGTGGTGTTGGGTTAGTGTTTGGGCTCCATTATCTTAAAGGGCTTTTCCAACCCTAATAATTCTATGATTAAGGGATGGAATCTTCTGAAATTTCAGCTTGCCTTTTAAAATCAGGGGTTTGACTAATTTCCAGATACCCTTCCTTTAAGGAAGTAAATTTCCCACTTTGTGCCTGTAAAGATCCAGGAATAATTTGAGAAGTACCTTAGCCCTATGAATTTGGACAATCAGAGATAACAATTAGTGCTACAGATCTCTTAAAATAAAAATGTCGTTTTGCTGCAGGATGAAAGGCGACAGCAGACTCATACCATCATCTAAGATGAATCACTTGCGATGCTTCCCAGGCTTTCCCACCCTGCCTGCCCCCCTCCGGGACAAGCGGCGGCGGGGACCTGGTGGGAGAAATCTGACCAAAACCTGCCCCCATCCTTTCTCCCTTTACGGCAGCACTATCCCTTTAAAAGGCGGCCGGCGGGAGGACGGGCAGGCGGGAGCGGCGGTGACGGTCTGGCTATCGCCTGCCCGCCGGGTTTTCCCCCCCTTCCTGACGGTCCGTCGTTCGCAGCCGCCCGTTAAAAAGAGGAGGCAAAATGGCCGAGCTGGGCAGCAAGGGGGTCACGGCCGGGAAAATCGCCAGCAACGTCCAGAAGAAGCTGACCCGGGCGCAGGAGAAGGTTGGGAAGAAGGGGGGCATCCCCGGGATGCGGGGTTGGGGGGGTGCGGGTACCGGGGATGACACCGCTCCCCGGAGCAGGGATGCGTCTCGCACTGGGTGCTGGTGGGGGGCTGGCAGCTGCCTTCCCTGCCGGCGGAATTAGGGCCCCTTGCATCCCGAGAACGCAGAATATCCCTGTCGAGAGTGGTAAGGGCTTACTGTCCGCCTGCAGAAATATGGCATCGGATTCAGCCGGGAGCGGGGAGGGAGGACGGAGCGCCGCACGTTTGTGTTGGATCTGTTGATGCTTATTGTTTCAGCAAGGAGGAGACCTTCTCTTTATGGTATTTAGGTTGTGCTTTATGCAGCATTTTTACGAGCAGGGCTGTATTTTACCGTAGCGCTAAACGCGTAATCTCAAAAGATGGTGAGGAAAAGGAGATGGACACTGCTGCTCATCTTCTAACAGCAAAGCATAATAGTCGCTACTTTATGTACTGACCTTGAGCTCCTGCTTTTGGAATGGTGGTAAAGCCAAAGTCGTACGGCCTTTAAAGACTGTGCCGATGTCTACTGAGAGAGGGGGGGATTTTTGAATGCCGGGGGCCTTTTCGCTGCTCTCCACCCATCCCTGTGCCAGCAAAAGGTGCCAGGAATATGCAATGGATACTTTTCATGTTCATTTCTCTGGCATGCTGCATCTGATGCCAGATGTCTGCTCTCTGTAGGGATTATCGGACATTTTACGCAGGGACATTGATCAGGTGCTTTTATTGCAGGCACGCTCGTCTTGTTTTTCAGTGGTTTGCTGTGAGATGACATTGACTGAATAAGGACTGGTGCATCTTTGAGGGAGGGAGGGAGGGACAACAGATATCTGCCCACTGCTGCTCTTGTTCCCCAGGAGTTATCTTTAGCAGCTAGATTAAATCTGGAAGGTTTGGGATTAGATGCAGTGCTGGCCTGAGCCTTGTACCAGTCTGTGACTCTTCAAAAACGCTGCTGGGTCAGAATGGCAGTCCAAACCAGTCGGGCCTAATGTTACACATGCAGATCCACTAGTTTTAGCTGGCTTACCAAGACTAGCAGCATTATTTGAACTTGCCTGACTTCTTGGAAAACACCCCAAAGGACTAGCAGATCCAGTATGGAATTGCAGTAGCAAGGTCCTGGCTTCACTCTGTACAGGAGAGTGATTGTGGCCCCATCTGTGGTTTTTTTCACCTTGCTGTGGTACCAGAGGGGACAGGACAGGATACCTGGTCCACCCTGAACTCATTGCTGATGCTAACTTCATTCTGTGTCAGCCACCAGATGGCAACCATATTTGTAATTAATATTAAGGTAGGTGGTAAAGGCTGAGCTCCTTGGCCTGCTGATGAAGTTATTGTACTTACTGGTGCTGCTTGGAGCCAAGTGTGGCCTGCCAAGCCCTTCCCTGGCTTCTTATCTGAAGGCACACAGGTCCTTTCCTAGGGATAATTTTCCACAAATTTCTCTCAACTGGGGATCTAGCTCACTTCCTCACTTTCCTCACTTATGCCCTGGTGGTGACTGGGGATGTGAGAATGAGGACAACAGTAATAATCGAGTGTTTAGCTGTGTATGGCAGGTGATTTCCAGGATCTGAAAATGGGTTTTTGTCTGTTTACACAGAAGAAAGCGCAGCTTGTTTTCTTTTAAGGAGAAAAGGAAAAACCTATAACACTTGCTTAATAAGGTAACACAAATTCTAGGCCCTTCAGCTGTTGTTATCCTAATGCAAACAGAACAACTCTGCTTTCTGGGCTCTCAAAAAAGAAAAGATAGTATTGCTTGCTTCATCACCTGACTTGTGCCCTCATATTGCTACAGTATCATCTGTAACAATTCTTTATTGGTGAAATGTTGGAATTTTACACATGTCTCTGAGGGACAGACTTTGACTGAGGAAAATAAGTGAATGTTAACTTTCAGGTGGTGAGGAAAGATAACAGCTGAATATGATGTGGCATGGAAGGCATCAGTGGTTATAACACTGTACTGGTATTACTCTTGTGGTATTTAGTTTTTAACTGTGGTGCTGTGTTTAGCAGGAAGGGTAAACCAAGTGTCAGGAGATAAGGGCCAGGTGTTAACTAATAAGAAAGAAGGTAAACAGAAGTGTGCAGAGGTAGATCTGGGTACACAACTTAAAAATGTATTAATTTTTTGTGAAGGGATGCTGACTGGGTTGAACTCTTCCTTTTTGAGGCTTAAACAAGCTGACAGTGTTCCTTTTACATATCTTATTTTTATTTGAATCTAGGATAAAAGTTCTTCCCTTTTGAATGATATCTCCCTCTCAGCTTGAGCCTTGAGGCTTTGACCTCAGCGATTTCCTTCGTGGTGAATTTAAGCCTTGTGTTAAGCAAAGAATGATGTCTTTCTGTTCAATGCAGAATTCACACTGAAACACTGTACACATCCTTTTTTCCCTTCTGAGATGGCTATTATGTAAACTATGTAAGATATTCCTTCAGAAGTGCTGTTTGTTTTGAGCCTTTCAGCAAAACTATTGGGTATTTTTAGAAGACACTTTAGCAATTCCACAGGAAATAATGGGGCAGGATGGTTGACTGTGCTGTTTGCAAATGGTCTGGGCACCCACTTAACCTATGCCTCTACTCAGGGATAGCCTCAAGTACAATACTGGGCAATAATTTGTTCATTGTCCAGTGAAATGTATCAAATAAGTCGATGCCACTGCCCCCAGAGGAACCCACCTGCAGAAAGGACTCGTGTAACCTTGCTAACTCCTATGTCACCTTTAGCATCTAATAGGATATTTAGGCTGGAAGTCATGTTCTATTTTATTAGCTGAAGGATTTTCTGAGGTGTTGAGCCCTGGACCTTTCATAATTCTAAACTTCTTAAAACAGAGTAAAATTTAATGCCTCCACTGTCACAATGTCTTAGAGGGAGCCTCCTGTTTGTGAGCTCCTTTAAACTTTGCTACTGAGGCTTACTCTTTATGTCTGTGATCCATCGTTGTGGTTAAATTTTGTGTTTCTGCTTTATGACCAATTTTTATCTTACACTTTTCAAATTTTTAAAAATCTCCCTGATTTCCGCAATTCTCATTTTCCTCTGAGTGTCCTGTTTCTGAATGTGTCAGTCTGCACATGCACATTTCTGCTCTGGACAAATTCAAACTGCATTTTGGTGACTTCAAGCAATCCTGGTGTGAGGGTAACTCCTCTGCGGGGTTCCAGGAGGACCTTGGAGAGCAAATGAATTGGGGTTTAGTAACTTGGCTGGTGGTGAGGGTGAGGGTCCTTCCTCCTCACAGGATTGAGCTCTTTCCTTCAGCACGTAAGGCAGAGGTTCAGACTGGGAAGATGGTGTTGTCTGTATGTAAAGTTGACATTGGAAAGTAAGTTTTCAGTTTTTTTGTTTGTTTGTTTTTTGTTTTGAGGGGTTTTGATTGTTTGTGTTGGGCTTCTTTGTTTTGTTTGGGTTTTTGTTTGTTTGTGGTTTGTGGTTTGGTTTTTTGTTTGTTTGTTTTTTTCTTTTGCCTTGGGAGGTTTTTTGTGTGGAAAGGAGTAGAAAGGGATGAGCTTATTTTTATTTAGACTGAGCATGGGAAGCTCCTAGCTTATAGTAGTGGTGGTCTCTCACTTACTGTTATATAGCTGGGCAAAATGAGGAGTCTATGTTCTGTGGCATGAATAGATATTTTGTCATGGTTTTACTCTGATGTATCAAAAAACCAAGGCACCCCTTTTTTCTCTCCATCCCTAACCAAAGGAGAAGGCTTTGTTTTCCAGGATGTGGCAAAGTTTAGTTTGGACATCCAAACTCCTTTGTATTAGGGTGTCACATTTAGGTTGTAGGCTCTGCCACTGAATTGCTGTGTTGCCATGAGATGTCACTTCTGCTTTCTGTTCTTGGTTTACTTTATCCCACCGATATTTACCCACATCAGTGTTTCGAGCTTTTCTTATTAAACCATCTGCCTGAGCAAAGTTCCTCTCTCCTCTGGCTGCACGGTACAAGGAGGCTGAGCTCTGTAGTCCTGGTCTCACAGATTGTGGTTTGGGCGGAACGGGGTTTGCAAACGGTTTGGTTTGCATTTTGAGTTTGCCCTGATAAGATTTTTTTTCTCCTTCTAAGACAAGTTCCAATAGGTGGAGCATGGGAGGAGACAATACCTGGAATGAAATCTCAGCCCTGTGGAAGCAGGTGGGAAAATACACTAATGAGAAGCACCCAAGAACCTGAAACCAATACAGCTGTCTTCAGGCTCTCAGAGACTGCCTGATCTGTAGAAACTGCAGGTGGGGACAGAGGATTTTATATAAAAATGGTAGATGCAGAAAGCTCTATTATTGAGAAGTATCACATCTACCTACTTGGGAGAAGAGAACTTCCTTAATGGTTTTGCTTCAGAATCCTTCCATCTCTTCAAAGCTTCTATGTTTTTTTGCTTGTCTTTGCTACCAAACCACCCTACCCTGTGTAATCGGCCTTGCTGTGGCAGTGAAGTACAAATAGCCTGAAGAGCTACAAGAATTGTTCTTTTACTGATCTGGCATGAAACTTTTTCTGTTTTTCCTGAGGTACTCCCTAGATGACAAGAAAAGGGCTTCTTACTTTATTTCTGTTAGCTTGCTTTCTCAAGAATGCAGGGCTTAGGTGGTGGGTGGAGTCTTAAAGGTACTTTGTGCCTATGGGTTGCTGGAAAACGGGCACTGGATAGAGGAGAGAGATCTGAACTAATGCCCCTAATGTACAGATGATTCCAGTATGAGCTCAGACTGTATTACTGGTGTCAGATAATCTGCATGGGGCAGGGAGGAGGTGAAATAGGAAACCAGGCTCCACATGTTTCCTTGTCCATGGAATGGTTTGATTGGCAGGGCGCTTACAGTGCCCTGCTGAAGGTGCCCCTCTGTCTGGCTGTTGCTAACAAATTTCTTTTAAGAAGCAAAATCTCATGGATGGATGAATTTTCTGTTTGGAAAAGGCCCAGCCTTATTCCTCATCACTTTATGTTCCGTGTAAGTTCTTGTCTTGCAGCCAGTCCTCTTCAATGCAGTTCCTGTGAGATCAGGTTTATAAAGTAGGATCTGGAAGATCTCTTTTCAGTGAGGCTCTAGGCTGTATGGAGTTAGTGTTACAGAGTTCATCTCTCTGGAGGTGACATCAAACTTGACTGGCCTTTCCATCTTGCATGTTGACTGTTAGGCAAGGCTTATGTTTCCAGGCAGAAACATTTCCTTTTCCTTTTTTTTTTGTTTCCCAGGGTTGCTCTTGGCGTGTGACTTTCAAATGACATGGTTGGCCAAGCCATTGAGGAAAGCTGAGCACAGCCAGAGATGTTCAGCACCTAGCTGGACTGGGGTCTTTGGGAATAATGCAAGTTTTACTTTATTCTTGTTTCTTTGGACAGAGAGACAAGACCCTGTTGCTTGGCATCAAGTGTGCAATAGAGCTCTGGTTCTAGAAACTTCTGGAGTTACAAGAAGGTATCTTAGGTTAACAGGTATTAAAGTGGCTATTTTTTCCACTGTTGTGATGGTGACCAGACACCTGAGCTGCCCACTCTGTGAGTTCTGCAACTTTGCCAGGGTCATCTTACAGTCCTGGCTGTCTACCTGTACCTAGAGGGATCAGTCTGTCTTCCCAGAAGTTCTGTACTGGCAACTTAACATGATGATGAAGCTGGACTCGATCTGCCCAAGCAGAACAGACAGATCTGTCATCTTGAACTGACCACAGCTCAGGTCCCTAAGTGGGCTGGCCAGCTCAGAGTGTGCAGACCAGCTGCTTCTCATGTGGGATAAGACTGTATTAAGGTTGACCAGGAGACTGTGCATTCTCTACCCCAGAGCAAGGAGGTGGGAACAAATATTAAAATATGGATAAAGCATACTTGGTTCACTCTGGGAGGTAGAATAGTGCACTAATGTCTGTTCTGACATTAGTCTGTGTTTTAGCCTTCTCTTGAGAGCCTGTGTATTTGATTTTCTCCAACACCTGCAATATTAAATGCGCAAGTGCCAGCAAACCTGTACT
This sequence comes from Pseudotriccus pelzelni, assembly GCA_035584735.1. Taxonomy (NCBI): domain Eukaryota; kingdom Metazoa; phylum Chordata; class Aves; order Passeriformes; family Tyrannidae; genus Pseudotriccus; species Pseudotriccus pelzelni. The sequence continues at coordinate 14,349,242 of JAWMRA010000164.1, read as the reverse complement.
GTTCTGGCTTTCATACCACTGAGCTAAAAAGGGACATCTCTCACAGGAAAGGGGTGAGAGAGAGAGTAAAGTAATTTGCATTGTCTTACTAGATAAAATCAATTTTAAATGTGCTATTAGTTGACTACTTAATACTGTCAGAACAGGAGTGGGGAACTTCTGCAGATATGGCTGAACTGTTGGTAGTGGTGAAAGGGATGAATAAATCTTGTCAGGTGTCTCTTCAGCAGGGGCATCCAAATGACTGATGGACCTCAGACAGTTCAGGTTTCCCTTGGAACATGTTCTGGCTTTGCTAGCCTCTGAAGCTGTTTGATCTTCACAAAGCTGGCAAGTACTGCAGGGTGGGTTCTGCCCCACATTCCCAGAGAAAAATTGAAAACGTATTTATTATTAGCAAATAGGATTGATGAGTATTTTTTGTGTTTTGGCTTACATTTTCATTATGCTAACTTGCTTACATAGTTTTTTTTCTTAGCCGCTACTCAGAAAATACCTCTCTAGATTTGTAGTTCTGTGGTCTGAAGGAACAGCCCTGGCACTTGGGGATAGAAACTCTTCAACCTGCTTAAGTTTTACAGGTTTTTTTATTATTTTTTTCCCCCTTTTTCTCTTCTTTTTTTTTTCCGAGTTTCTCCTTTATTATATTGTGAACTTGCATTCAGGAAGGGTTTGTCAGAGCAGGGAGTTATAATTTGTGGTGAACTTGGAACCCAGAGTTTCTGGCATTCACAGACTTAAACAGAGGTCTCAGGATCACTGTGAAGCAGCCTATGAAAGGAGGAGTAGATACCGTGTTTGCTGAGATCTCTGCAAGTACACCTGTATAACATAGATTTTTCTACTACTTAGGCTGTGCTGAAGAAAACTTTACTCAGACCTGTGGCTGGCAGGCTGAAGTTTTTGCAAGTTAGTGTTTACAGAGAAGTGCGGTTAGGAGAGTCATGAGAGTCACGAAAGTCAGGCAGTGTCGCCTTTCTTTTTGTCCCTTTCTTTAGAAGAAAGGAGAAGTCTGGGTGGCAGTGTGTTCTTAATATAGGCTGCCAGGCAGGATGGAGAGTGCAAACTTTACCAATAAGGAGGAAAGCAGTGCTTAATAACAACTAATCCTTCTGAGAAAACCCTGGGCTGCATTTAATCTCTTGATGATATGCAGAAATCGAATTCTGAAGTACTGGCCTCTCTGTGAGGAATTGACATGCAGATTCAGAAAGCTGGTAACCTGTTCTGAAATGATTTTTTTTTTTTGATAACTCTTCACTGATCACATTTGCTTTGCTTATTTTAAGTATGTTTAGAACTTTTTGTTAAATCTGCTTTTAGAGCCACACTGGTTTCTCAGTTGTTTTCAAAGTTAGCTCTTTAGAAGAGAGATTAGAGGTTGATACAGCTGAAGTACAAACATTTTTCACTGGGCAATTGCTAATACTCTGCTTTGAACTGTATTAGAGTGAGTTGAAGGCTTGTTTGCCATCAGGGATGGAAAGGGAACTTCAATAGTACAGAAACTACACTGTTTGAAAACACAGCTAGAAGTGTTTACGCTTTTTTTTTCCTCCTTTGTACTACTTGCCTTGATTGCACATTTTATCAGGCCGGAAACAATAATCTGTGACTTAACCAACTCAGAGCTGAATTTGATGGTATTTGTGGAGTGAAATAGCAATTCTGTCCTATTGGATTTATTTGGAATGGTGCCAGTGACAGATGTAAACATACCGAATAAGGTATAAAGACTGATATTTGAAGGAAATGTAAATCTTTGCATTTTTTTCACTTAACAGATATGCTAGTCCTGTAACTCTCTCGTACCCTTGTAGGTAAACTTAACCATTCCTGAATATTATAACTTTTAAAGTCTTTTGATCCTACCAGCTCCAGGAGTCTGAGAGTGGAAGGACCAGACTTATTTCCATTTCTATTTCTTTAGTACATATGGGGGGAAAATGGGCAATACCTTGAGGGGTATATTTTAAAAAAAATTTATTTCCTGGAATTTGAATGTTCAGCTCATTTATTTTGAATTTTCGGGCAGTCAAATGTTTTCTTGGGGAGATACTTTCTTTACCCTCTGTGGGTGCAACATGACTCCTCTGGTCCAAATGTTGATTCTGATGCAAGAGGCCCCAAATGGGTTTGAGTTATTGTAGCAGGAGACAACATATTTCAAAGGTTGCTTGAAAATATGTTTTTGGAAAAATTCTGTTGAGCAGGATGTCAGCTTCTATAAGAGGAAGAGTGCTCAGGAAGAGTTTAAAATCATTCAGGTGGAGGAATACACTTGGGTTCTGCGTTGAAACACTCCTTGAGGTACAGTTTCCTCAGCAGAGGAGTGAAGTAACAGTTCTTCTGTGTACTGAACCAACCTCTACAGTAGGAGGATACCAGAGATTTTTCTCTTTTATGTTTAGACTGAACAGCCATTGCAAAAGGCCAAGTTTAGCTTGTGTGTTAACAAACTTGACCCATTAAGAGGATGTATTCACTCTTGATAATGTTTCCCTCATCATGTTTACAGACAGTATGATTATTTGCTAGTATCTGCAGTGTGATTGCATTGTGTATTAACAAAAAAGGCCATTCCCTATCCTAAAACAATTCTAATGTAAATACTGGATAGTCTTAATTACTTAAGATAATTCCAGCTGGTTTCAGTAAACCTCTGTATTCCAGAAGACTTAAAAGGGTGTTCAGATATTTTTACAGAAACTTGAAAAGGGTCCCTTTGTAGGCAAGGGTGCAGGGCTATTTTTGAACACAAAACTTATGAAAATAAGCTGAAGAAATTGGGAAAATAGTCTTTCTTCGGAGAGGACAAATGGCTGTATGTACAGGGCTGGGAGGGGAGGGTTTGGAGACTGACTGTGGTGGGAGTCAGAGACAAGTTGGGGTGACGTGGCCAGTTGATCCTAGAGCCCTGGAGTGATATGCTGCACCCAGTTGCTCATGGTCTGGGACTTGTCTGTGAATGGGTACGAGTCAGTTGCCAGAATTAGAATTTTTTTTGCCAAGCTGTAGGCTTTTGCTCTCCTTATTCCCTGACCCTTGGTGACCATAAATAATCCAGGGAGGAAGTGTGTGTTATCAGGGCTGGATGCCCTTTCGATGAGGCAGTGGATATAGTAGGTTAAAAGAGCTGTTGCCATGGTGAATGAAGGTGATTGACCTGGTGCTGGGGTGTTTTCAGCTAAAGTGTCTTCTAAGCTGGCAGTCCCAAGTCAACATTTGAGGCCTTAATTTTTGAGGACGGTCTTTGGGGAGCACTTTGTCCTGATTTTCCTCTCCAAAAACAGTGTGGCCCAGATTCTTAGCAAGTGCTTTGGCAAAGAAGCTGATGGACTTAACACTTATTCACAGCAGGAGACCTTAGTGTATCAAGCCCAGTTCTCCGATTTGCTGTTACCCACCCTCCAGATTGCTGAAGTAAAAGCAATCCTCTTGGATGGAAAGGAAGAAGACCTGCTTAAAAGCCCCTTGGGAAGAACCAAGAGCTGTGTTAATCCATATGCTCTCACTCTAATGGGACAAACCATACTCTCTAACCCAGCCTGTGGGCTGTGGAGTGCGCTGTTCCTAAATCTCTCCCCCATGTCTGATCCCTTGCAGCTCTTGCCCTCCAGCTCAGGGATTCTCAACATCTGATCCAACTGTCTTCCCTTCACCCCATCATGCATGTTATGTGTTCCATATCTGTCCTGCATTTGAGAAACTCCCATCCTTGTTCAGCAAGGTGGTTGTGAATCCATACAGGAGTTTTCCTAGCCCCTTAAGGCTCTGCATCCAGCCTGTCCCTTCTGGAGTCCCTCTTCTAGCATTGTTTTGCCTTATAAGAGCTCCTCTGCTGCTCTCCCTCCTAGCACACACCTGCTCCTCTATCTCTTTCTCCAGCTCACACATGGCCTCAAATGCCTTTTATGTTTTTTCCTGGTTTGGTTGTTTCATTTCGCGTTAGGGCCTGCGTAAAAATAAAAATACTTCTTGCAAAAGTATCAGCACTTAAAATGAGTGTTGCAGAAGAGGAGGCAGAGGAATTGAGAAGGGGAATCTGTGCAAACAGTACTATTTATACTACCTATTCCTCTTGCTAGTGTTACTGTTGGCTATAGATAGGGTTTAATTAAGCTGTGTTAAATGCCTACCCAAGTAATAGACATTGATGTTGCTGAAGTCCTGTTGCCTGGAATGTCACACTGATGCCAAATGAATTAAGTGATGCCATTTGACCTTATTAACTACAGAGCTGTGATGTAGCTACTATGTAGCTCCACAGTTGTGCCTGCATTTTTTGGTCTCTATTCGGTATCTTCTTAAAGCTGGGCAGACAGAAGGTAGGGTGGAAACTTACCTGCTTTCTTAGAGACTGACATTTCCTCATTCTTTATTTACAGGATATCCATAGATACATATTCTCTCCAGTTTCTGATTGGCTGAGTAGTGGAAACTTGAGAATTCAGTGTTTTTAGCTGCCTGCTAAAAGCAACCTAAGAGCAACCTAAGTAGAAAAAAATTGCACATAAAGTTATGAATTAGGCATACAACTGCATATGGCCCAGTTGCACCACCTAACAGCTGTCAGTTCAGTGGTCTGTCTCTTGCGCATTTATGTGGTAGAGTGGTAGACATGTGCAGCCTGTGAACCCCAAACTCGACAAACCAAGGCTGAGTGGTCAGGATGACCCTAATAGTACTCGTGTCTTCCGGTGAAGCTGAGAGTTTTCAGCACCTCTGGAACTGGGCAATCTGCTTAAGGTGTCAAGGTTGAAGCATTAAAAGTTTGAAGCCAGCTTAAGCTCTTAAGATTCTTAATCTCCCCCACTTCTCAGGGTAGGTGCCTGTTTCTGATGTTAGGTTTGTTCTGGTGGAAGAAGTCACCACTTCTGAATGGTGATCTCATTGCCCTGTCTTCTGCTCTGCATACTTGCTGCTGAAACACTTTGTGTGAGTCTCCATCCACTTGCCTGTAGATAAAATCTTGTCTTTGTGAGACTGAAGTTTGAACTGACCCAGTTACTCCTGCTGGGCCAGCAGTTTCACGTCACTCTTAAACCGCGTCACCATGGAGATGTCATCTCCAGCTGCACTTTTCCTTTCCTTATGCTGCTGCCCCATTACCATCCCTCTGGTTGTGCTGAGTTTATTTCAAGTCTCTCTTTGCATAGGGACATTTGGTAGTAGGTTCCAGATGGGGGACTAGAGAGGCAGCAAAAAGTACAGAGACAGGGGAAAGACTAACAATTCAGGTTGCTCAAGAGAGGATCTGTCCTGAGGCAAGGGTGAAGTGGAAATAAGCCCCAAGTATGGCTGAATTGACAACCACAGTGCAGTGGGGTGATGCCTGAGCTGGGGCATTGGCTTCTGTCCCAACTCAGCTTGCTGAGTCTATACCTTGCATTTGACTTCTTAATTTTACATTCTCTTTCTTTTATATTCTGACTCTCTGAAACCTCTGACTGAAGGATACAAAATAGAAGAGGAAAAAACTGAAAGTGAAGTTCAAATTGCATTTACCAGGATTTGCTTGGGTGGTGAAAAAGCAGGACATTTTCGTGTTATTCAAGATAAATGGGGGGATGAGGAGTAAAGGGTAGAAGTGGGAGATATCTGTGCTTTCTTTTTAACTATGAACATCTGTCAAGCAAAGGAAAAGGTAAATAAATAAACCCCAATATTTTTTCCTAATAAGCTTTTATAATCTATATAGCAAGGCAAGCTCATGTATTTTTAGAAGGAGGGGAAAAAAATGTCCGCTTAATAACACAGTGAATTAGACCTGAAAGAAGATAATGTATCAGTCAAATGTTTGGGGGTGGGTGAGGAGGTGGGAACATAGATATATTTAAGGAAGAAAGAAGCAGGAAATAACTCTTGTTTCAGTTTCTTACATAATATTGGTTATAGCAGAGAACCAACCCTTGAATTAAGGCTAGAGTACAAGCTTAGTGCTTGGGCTGTACCTACAGGGCTGGCATAATGCAAAATGACCTGAAGAAATCAGACAGAGAGGGGGAGATAGGAATAACATAACAAGATAAATCAACTCATGTAGCAGGAGCCTTTAAAAAGAACCTGGTTTTGAAGGTGGTTGGATGGCCTGGGGGTAGGCAGACACTGAGCTGCATTACAAGTGTGTGAGCATAGCACGATGTGACTGCAGAGACCAAGCATCGTGTCAGTGAGAAGGGGAATTGCTTTTCTCTCCTGTATGTCACAGCACCACTCCTGTGGTATCATCACTTAATTTAGCTTCTATCATCATTCAAGTCTAAACTGCAAAAGCTGTGGGTGGAGAGGGAGGAGGAAACAACCTAAAATGTTGAAAGTAGTCAAGACATTAAAATCTTCATTTAAAAAATCCTGGAATGGCAGGATTTGGGTCAGTGCTGGATGCGCACCAGGGGCCCCAGCCATGCCAACATCTCGAGGCAAGTATCTTCTGTGGGAGAGCAGATGTTTGGTTTGAGCCTGTGGTTATGTAGGTAAGAGAACCTTTTATCTTAACTGATTGGCCATGTGCAAAAGGGGTGAGAGATAATGCTTGCAAAACATCCAGAGAACTGGGGATTTATTTATGCCTTTTTGTAAATATGTCTTGAGGAAAATAGCTCTTGCATCCTGGAGAAGTACTCTGTGTTTTCCTAAATTGCCAGTATGGCTGCTTTCTTGTGGAAAGCAATCCTATTCTTTTAAAGGCTGATATTAGAAATATAGAAGGTGCATTAATTTTCTCTTGCAATACAGATTTTTTTAATGGATCTTTGCTCCTATTCAGATTTCAGTTTATACCAAACAACTGAGATTTGCCTATTTCCATGGCTGGCTTTTTGTTGCAGTGCTGTTGGGCCAGTCTCCTACTTGTACTGGCCTTTTTGTCGTTGTGAGAGCAGTTTCAAAGAGATCTGTGCTACATGTCAGTAATTTCTGAAAGTCACTGGAGGGATTTTTATCTAAGAAACCACATCCTTAATGTTTGTCATTTTGTCTCAAGGGTAAAACTCTCCCATCACCTCCATTTCATTTTGGTTTGGTTTTAATCTAAGTGGCAGCGAAACTCAGTTGTTACCATAAAATGAAAAAAACTTTAGTCTCTACCCTTGACTGCCATACTCCTGACTGACTTCCCTAAATCTCAGAGCTCCTTGGGCTGGCAGGAATGGGTGACAAACCTGTCCCCCCTTCCAGCCTGTTTATGTGCATGGTGAGCTGACAGTGACTTACTGTGTAAAGGGGAGTAAGGGCTGAAGTTAGAGCTGCACCGATTAATGAAATCTAACTGATTGCTCTCCTGGGACAAAAAAAGAAAGCAAAATGATGTTACAGCTCCTTGCTACCTTAATTTCAAGTTATTTTATAGGTGCTAACAGCAGCCTTCCTTTTCTGCTGGTTCATGGCACACCAGTTTGGCTTCTCCTGCAATGGGTGCCAAAGCCTCCTTTTCACTTCCTGCTCCAAGGTCAGTGCTACCAGGGAGTTGGAAAAGCAGTTTGTTGTGATGATGAGAGTCCAAGTGGCTTTTCCTTCAGTATCCCAGTGTATTGACTTGACAACTGCAGTACAGTATGAATGCCAATGATCTGGACAAGTTACCGGGAAAGGAAGGGAAAATAATGCTGCTAGCTCTTAAGGTGATTTTCTTTCACACAGGGAGAAATGATTCATCCAAAGTCGCTCTTAACTTAGGTGAGAAGATGTCCAGGGTGGTTGGGGGAGGGGAGGGAACACTTTGATTTAGGACTGCAGTAAGTTGCTGTCTAGCCAGGTATCCCTGGTATGCCAGGAAACTCAGCAAAAGTGCCTTTTCTGCAGTGCTCATGTCCTTTTCTGGGGAGCCCTCTCCACGACTGGATTATTTGGAGGCTCTGGACCATAATGTTCCAGTTACATTACCTGCAGGGTCACTGTGCCCTCTAATGCAACCTGCAGCCAGAGAGTGGATTTGCTCTGTCATAGTTATGTGCTTAAAGAGCATTACTCTGATTATCCAGGAGGGTGGATTAAAGAGAGTTGATGGATACTTGGAGGAAGGCAGAGGTGCTCAGGAGGTGAATTTGAGACTTGTTATGGAGAGCAGTGCAGTCTTCTTGTGAAAAAGTCAACCAAAGAAACAGTTCTGGGGAACTGTCCTTCCTTGAAGAGCTTGAGGAGGCAGATGGTGAGATGCTTGTGTGGGAAGTTGGGTTATTAAAACTGTCACTAGTGAGTTGTGGTGATGCTTGAGGTACTCAGGAAAGTATTCTGGAATAAAATATGGAAAAAATAAAGGGTTGTTCTGCCCCTCTAGATCTTGACATCTAAATTGGAATTGCTCTAAAAGCTCTGTGTTTTCTAGCTCCAGCCCTCTGCCGTGGTGTAAGGGGAGCAGAATCCTACATGTTGGGACACTAGGATCTCAAACGGGAGGTAGCTGGATGTTGCATGGCAGCAGGATCTCTGACATCCATGAGTGAGCAGGGTTGGTGAGGAGCTGCCCCTCTTGGTGGTAGAGTGGCAGAAGGGAGTGAAGGAGTGACCTGGCCATCAGAAAGCATTTGGTCTTCAGTGGCTGAGAGCAGCAGTGTGCTGGGAGTTGCACAGGCTGCTTGAGGAAGGGAATGGAAATGGTCTCCTGGTCACAAGAGAAGATCTGATCATGTAAAAGGAACCAATGTGCTTTAGGGGGCTGAACAGAAGCAGAATCCAACTGCACCTAGGGGTAATGAAGAATGGAAAGGAATGAGGGCTGGAGTGGGGCTTCCAGAGGAGGAAATGAAACTTTCTGTAGGGGAAGTGACACTAGTGCCAACTCTCCTCAAAAAAAGTACTGCTTCAGAAGGACAGGAAAGAAAGGTATTGCCAGAGAAATCCCTGGAGTGTGATGGCGTGCCTTGTCTTTCTGGAGCAGGTGTTTGTGGGGACCGAGTCCTGCCCTTGAATAGGCTCTTAAGGCTACTGCTGGCCTTGGCAGGGCTGCATGTGCAGCGCTCAGTGCCTGCCCTCACAGCCCTGCAGACACAGATACTGTGTGTCCCTGGTCAGAGAAGTAACAGTAATGCAGGTTGGTTTCCTGGGTGAGTTAAAGTTTCACCACGGTGAATGGGGCTGTGAATGAAAACCAGGACGGGACAGTGGAGTGGTAGTGATTCCTTGGATATAAAGCCCCTCTTGAGAGCCTGGAGTACCTGCCTGCCAACCACCCGTGATGGGCAGTGGGAGGCAGAGGGACAGCTGAGAGCTCTGCTGAGGGAGGAACCCTGCAGCACATTCTTCAAGCCCAGGCATGGCACGGGTCCGAAGCCGGTCATGCTGTAGATATGGAAGGGTATCAAAAGCATCGATGGATATTTTTAGCCAGAATGAGTAGGGGCAGAGGTTGAAGGGCCAGCAAAAAAATTAGCTATTCTTGCATCTTAAGTCTCCTGAAGCTGCGCAACCACGTGTCATCTTTAAGGGTTGACCAATTCCTTGATTCATGGAGTGGAGCGCAGAAAGCAAAGCATTTTTTTTTCCTCATCAGATGAAACAAATACTTGTTTTTGAAGGTGAGTTTGTCATGTTTGGAATCTGCCTTCAGAGCTTCCTTCTCTATTCCTCCTTGAGCTGTTAGTGGATTTGTGGCATTAAGAAAGTCTTTGTAATGCAAACATCAGCTCCCTTGCACATGGAAACTCAATGTTGTCCTTTTTGAAAAAAAAAAATAAAAAATGCTTGGAGTTGGGGAGAAAGCTGGTTCAAGCAGGCTGCGTTGTTCAGTTGCTCTGTTAGTGTAGGGTTGCTTATCAGAGCTAGGCACTGGGTATTTATCCATGTCTTTCCTGTTTCTTTCCTTACCTGTCCTCCCCCATCCTCACAATCTTTTCTGTGGTGAATTTACTGGGAAAGATGCAGAAACGGGAAAGCTGGGGTCTGAAAGATGTGCAGACTCTTTTGCCATGCTTAAGCACTTACCTATAAGGAGTCTCGGGATGATAAAGATTAAATAATGCAAAACAAGGCATGTCAAGAGAACAAATTCTTCTTTCATTTCTTCCCCCTGCTGCCACCTTTCTTAGTTTTCTGACTATAGTGACCTTCTGATGATATTTGTATTCATAGAATATTGTCCCTTGTAATAATGGTAGCTCTTCTAGTCTAACCCACGTGCGTATACCAACCTGGACAGATTATTAATGTGTTGCCCTGAAGCTGGGAAACAGCTTATCCCTGGCCAGGATAAGCAGGAATGTTAACAAGTGGTTGGAAATCTATTTTCATGGTGACAGGCTGAGACATGATAATTCATGTGTAGTTCTTTCTTCTGTCTTTGCTGTCTGGCTCTACGGCTTCCTTACTACAATCCAATGATCTGCTTTCTGTTTGTTGCTGTCATTCTTTCTGGTGTTCCTTCTAGCTGTCAGTCATGCTTGGATTGTTTTTGGTTTTTTGATGTTTTGTTTTTTTATTTTTTCAGTTTTGTAAAGAAAAAAAGGTGCAAGTCAGGATATCCTCTGCTAAAGTCAGCTGTGACTGCTCTGGGAGAGTCTTGCAGGGGGGAGAATAGGAGGAGATGATGATGTGGGGTCAGTCAGTCAGTTATCCCATCCTTGAGGCATGCTGCACTGATGCAACTAATTTCTTTGGGCTTCAGGACTAGTTCTAGCTAGTAACATGTGGACAGCAGGAAAAAAAAAAAGAGGGTTAGAGTTACTGTTGTTTATTTACCTGTGTTAGTATATCTTGGGACTAATATCTATGCATCCTGGATGCATAGATAGTCCTCAAGCAGTAAATCTCACTTTGACCATCTGTGAATGTTTTTTTTGAACCCTTTGGACTGGCTTTCACTTTTCTGTTGTTGTTGGTGGTGTCCTTGCTTTTTAGAAGGAAAAAACCCTGTGTGGCTGAGATTCAGCCTATGCAAAGCTGACTCAAGGTTGCAAAAGTTTTTCATCCTGCCTTCACCATTACCCAGTGCTTGAAACCTGCAAGGCTGAGAGCCAGGAACTAATATCTCTGTCTCCTTCAGCTACTGCTACCAGCTACCAGCTGGGCTTGCCTACCTGCCAGAAATCTTATCTTGCATATGTATGTTGCTGACACAATAGTCCCAACAATGGTAAGGAATAATGTTCAGGAGTTGTGAAATCATGCACTTGATTTTTTTTTTTTTTTTTATCATGTCTCTATGTGAGAATACTAGCCCCACTATGACAGAAAGGAAAGGTAATGATATGGAAGGGCATCATGATTTGTACAAAACTGAACAGTGCATCTGTGAGAGGCAATTTTCCTGCATCTTTCTCTGGTTTTGAAAGGAACTGTGACAGTTTCTCCATTCCTTCTGTAATAAAGGTTAATGTTTAGTATTGACCTACATGTAATTTAAGGTTGCTTTGTACCACTGTTGCAGACTCCTTGTACAGCCATGGGCAAGTTGTTCTCTAGAGGTCTGATTATGACATCTTCAAATAATAGGGAGGAAGTGGTTCTGTGTTGGGGTGAAAAAAAATCTTTGAGTACATGCATACGTGCACCAAGTCTTCGCACACAGCCTGCTCTCCTCCTGACAGTGCTGTTGGACTGTGGGTGGGACTGCCCTGCTCTCTGTAGCAGAAATGTATTAGGCTTGTGTTGTCTGTGGTGGTGAAGATTGGCAGAAACAGAGACTGCCTGCTTTCGGTAAGCATCGTTGGTTTTTTTATGTCCCTGCTCTGAAGTCAGAGATGAGAAAGTGTTTTGTGCTTGTAGTGCATGGGGCAGTACCAGTGCTGTTGTGTGATGAGCTTCTTTCTTTTGATGCTGAGGGAGGTTCTGTGCTTGTTTCAGAGGAAAATTTCCAAGAATTTCTTGCTCACCCACAGGTGCATGTAGAAAAATAGCTGCTGCTGGATACTGTTCCTTCACAAGAAACTGGTTATCTACTAGTGATGTGCTCTGTTTCTGCATATATTTCAGTCCTATCAGCTGCAAAGCTCCTAATGTCTAGATAGCATCAGCTGTGCATCCTTAAAGTTCCTCCTTCAAATCACATCTTCCTTTCGATCCCACATGGTAATCCCCAGCCATCACTGTACTCGGCAGAAAGCCAAGTGCTTAAGGCCTGGTTACCCTCCTCAGCTAACAAAAAGGGCTTTCCCCACTGAGATCTGGGGGAAGCCCTAGAAGCCTGGTCATGTGGATGTGCTTGCAGCTCCCTTTTGTTGTCTGAAAAGGACAACTGTGTTGCTTTGACTGTGTTTTGCTGCTCTAGGAAAGCCTGAAGGTATCACATCAGACAACTCGCTTTTCAGGTTTTTCTATCCTCCAGTTATAGACCAGCTGAAACACAGGCAACACTTCCAAGCTAAGACTTATTTCTCAGGATTTGTGCTATTCCACAGTAATATCTATTTACTTGTTGTTCTAGATCCTTTTTTATCTTTTTTTCTTTTTTTCTTCCCATCATCTTTAACCCTTGCCTCTGGCAGCTGCACAGCCAGAATCCAGATGAAGCTGCCTCTTTGATCCTGGACTGCATTTAATAATAGGGCTGTGGTTGTTACTGAGGAAACAACATATCAAGGTGCGTTGGCTCTTGTCTCATACAAAAGTTTAATTAATGATTTGTGCAATATACAGTAGTATATATGCTCTGAAATGGTTGTATGAAATTAAGGACCCTGGATACTCAGGGGTGTGTTTTCCACTCAATAATACCTGTTACTCTTGGTACTTACTCTATCTAAATGAACAGCATGTAGTAGATATGACAACAAGTTCATGTTACCCATGAAACCTTAATTCTGAGTTTTGCCTTCCCAGTTTTTTCATGTCTTGTGAGCATTTGATGAGTTCTGGTACACAATCCAACTAGTTTTGGCTGTCCCAGAGTTGAATGTTGTTTCTGTGGTACAGCTAGATGGAAGCTGGACACAGAAGTGCTTTGGAGCTTTGTCATTACAGATTTATTCCCTTAATATTGGGTCATACTCTATGTGGCTTAGAACAGGAGATTCACTTTTTTTTTTTTTTTTTAATCTTGGTGAGAACTTGAAGCATTATAGAAAGTGTGTAAAAACAGAGGCTTGGAAATGATTCTTGGTGAGCAAAGCCAAAGTTTTGGGTAAATATCAACTAGTTCCTAAAACACTTTGAATTTGAATAGGTTTGTCTGAAAATGTGGCTGACTTATCTTCATCTTCCTTGTATGAGTTAAAAAAAATTTGAAATGCTGAGATCAGAATTCACCAGCTTATCTTGAGAAAGACAATCATTGCCAAGACTTTTTCTTTCTTTAGGAATGGGTGGGAAATTTTTAGTTCCATTGAAATACAAGTTTAGCAAGACAAATTGATTAAGTTGTCTACAGAAGATGGATTCTGGGTCTCCTAGCCAGTGTCTGAAGGTTCTTTAGGATGGAACACTTCTTAGGAGCCAGGTCCCTTTGGTATGCAGCCTCCCTCAGTGCAAGTCAGGTGCACAGAAGGTTGGAACAGCCCAGCCTATTCTTTACTGCCCCATCCTGTTTCCTAGCACTGCTGGAATCGATCCCTGTTGATTCTGGCACAGCCTGTGCAGAAGGCCACCAGGGGACAAAGGCTCCTTTTGTTGGGAGCTGCAGCCCTGAGCATGAACGTGCTTCTCAGCACTTGCCTTTTCCTGGGGCATCACGCAGGGATTTGACTGCCTCCCGGGATGCACGGGTGTTGGCTTGGAGTAACCACACCAGCCAGAGGGTGTTTTCTATTGTCATATTCTGGGAGAGGGAGAAGGGCAAAGATGTGAGTGAAGTGGTGGTTGAGGTTGGCACAAGAGGAAGCTAAATATAGGGTGAATGTGACCCTTTATGGCCAGGTGTGGATAACGAACAGGGAATCAACAGGGACAAACAGACTTTGTTCCCTGTTCTTTTGTCTTCACTCTTAAAGGCACTTTATGCGGCTTATCTCAGTTGCATGTTTGTTTGTTTTGGGGTTTTGTTTTTTTGCCTAAAACCTGTCTTTGTTCAGGCAATACTTTTGAAGCTGTGCAGGCTGCACATCACTGAAACTAAAGTGTTGCTGGGGAGAGGTGTTGAAGGAGCAGGCTGGGACTGGGGGCATGAGCTGGGGAACACCCACCTGGTACAAGAAGTTCTCCTCCCTTCTCAGGTTTTTTGCTTCCCTCCATGGGAGCACTCCAGTTCCTGTCCAGGCTTGGCTGTGGTGGCAGAGCTGTTGAAGGAGAGAGAGAAGTGAAATCTGTGGCAGGATAGGATCCAAGAGGGAGATTTTACTCTATCCCCATGACTGGTGGGGAAGAGAGGCCTCTGAGCACGTCTCTTGCCAGTGAGAACTCAAAAGCTCATGTTTAATATTTGAAACACTGTATCCCCTGCCCAGCAGGTAACTGCAGCGTCATCCGGTGTGGCGGAGAGTGGAGCAGCTGCTGCAACAACTTCTGACAGCAGCCTTGATGCCTACCTCCTTCTTCAGGTGATAGTTATAGGTATTTAGGTGTTGGCACTTGCCTAATGGGAATGAAAGCAGAGAGAAGTGTGCACATGCCATTTTTGTTTTTCTGGGCTACCAGTGTGGGTAGCAGCAGCCATGGAACACTTGCTGGTTGCTGTCATGATTCATTTTTTTATTAAAATCATGCCGAACCAAAATTAGTATGTAGGAGCTGCCCAAGAGGCTGATGTGACTGTACCAGAAAGACATCTGTGTGGGTTAGCACACAGTGTGCTGATGCCTGCAGTGCTGAGGAAGGAGGTTTGTGGCTGGGTTAGGAGCCTTATTGGAGGTACTGGATGTATAACATGGGATGTGCCATGTTGGGGCAGCTGTACTGGCATTTCCATTGACATTTCCCCCCCCAGGATGCTTCTCCCCTTCTTTCCCCTAAATTCTCATGATTCAGCTAAAAAGGAAGGAGAGAACAATGGAAGTGTCAAGTTTGACTTGTCCTCTGGTTAACAGGAGGTTTTTGAGTGTACAGCTGGACATGGCTGAAGCTCTTGGCAGCAATATCTCTGGAGAATAGCCTGATCCCTGGACAAAGGTGCCTCAGGGACTAGGGTGAAGGCAGGCATGGAGCAGGAGCAGGATGTGAAAGTGGCGCATATCAGCCCTAACAATGATAAATGGGAGAACAGCTCTACTCTTGGCTTCCTTCTCAAACTCTGCCATTTGGTATGGCCTCCTTTATCCAGGCATAAAGCACATGGTGCTGTGTGTCACTCAAATGAGCTTGATTTCTTTTTTTCTTTTTTTCTTTTTTTTTTTTTTTAGTGTGACAAATTTCTTTGTGCAGGTTAATTCTGGAGGGTCTGTACCCTCACAGGAAAAAAACCCAACGAACCAAAACAACCCAAAACAATTTTAGGAGTTTGCAAACGGAAGAAAGTTGAACTAAAATTTAGCATGACTGTTGCAGAGTGAGCTCAGACCTTTATTTTGTTCTTAACATGATGATCTGCATCTGGAATTCTCTTGGCCCAGTCCTGCACTACTGTAGCAGATTTGTTTGTGGCAGTGGTCTAAAAGCTCAGTGGAGTTTTTGTCTCGGTTCTGAACAATTTAGATGAATGCTGACGGTGTATCTTTCATGTGTCCTTTGTATTCTTGGAGGTACTTTTTTTAATAAAACCTGGTGACCCCCACCCATGCCATGCTGAACTATTAGAAGCACAGTATGTTGATGAGAGCTCAATATTGTGCCCATCCAAAAACGGGCAAAACATAATTACCTGCTCAGATCTGGCTACACAAATGGTGAGGTGGCTTTGCACCAAATGCCTCCCTTGTCTCTGCTGAGAAGGATGTTTTTTGGCTATTGCCAACCTGCCACGTGGTGGAGGTTGCGTGGCTGATGCCTTGTGTCTTCCTGGCTGTCACTGTTCATCTCACCTCCTGACTGACAATTGCTTTCAGGGGTAATCAGAGAAGGAGTAACTTCTCCAGCAACTCCCATGTGTCAACTGTGGCCTCTTTCTGATGCTTCCTACAGTGCCAGATCATCTGTTGTGCTTTCTGCCTTATTTCGTGTATTCAAGCAGTGCCCTTTCTGTTCCCCTGAAGCATAGATCTGGACTCTGCTCTGCCGGCTTCATTCTCCAGGAATTTGGTTTTCTGAATAGGTGAACAAAACCTTCAATCAACCTAGTCACTGAAATCTTAGTTCCCTTCTTTTGCTAATTCTGCTTCTTCCCTGACTTTAGCAGCACCAAGAACAGAAGCAGGATGGTGAACTACCAGGATAAGGGGGGACTCTGTCAGAACAAAAGTCAATTTCAAGTTGCCAGTGGAGCAAATCCACTGCAAGTAACTGGGCAAATGGAAAAGGCTCTGCTGTATTTCATGTTGGGATAAAGATGGGCAAAATGACTTGCACATAATTATCTGGAATAAAAATGCTTTAAATGGTAACTTTATAGTAAAGATTCAAACACGGTACACCCTGTTCCAGAGACAGAAGCTTTTCACAAAGTTGTTTGGGAGAGTGATCATTACATAAAGTTGTATATGACTGTCTGGAGACAGTTAATGTTTAAATGAGGGCCCTTTTAGAATACGTAAGTTTCCCTGTTAGTTGAAACAAAGCATTTAAATGCATCCTGTGGGACAGAAGCACAAAAGCTTGTCTGGTCCTTTCTTGTTATTTGGCTTTCATGATAAATTTTATGCAGTAGAGGGAGTTGGATGGAGTGCTGGCATTTCAGTGCTCCTACGCTGGCAAATCTGCCTTGGTGCGTTTGTCAGTGTGGTGGTGAACTGTACAGACATTAAAGAATGAGCTGGGCTCAGAGCACAGCCTTACTGGTTAGTGGATGTGGTTGTAATGTATCAAGTATGAGATGGAAAGTATACCATGCTAGGTTTGCTCTTGTCCCCACGTACACAGTCAAGTCCTTGTGTTTTCCCTACAGTGCCATCATGTCTTGCAGCACACACAGCCAGCTCTGGAAAGACATGGAGTCTGGCCACATTCCTTTTGGGGCTAACTTGCTGCAAGGCTGGGGTATCAGTGTCCATATTACTGCAGAGTGAGTCCAGGACTAGAGATGTACTAAGGGGTTCTTTGGTCCAACTTCTTAAGTAGATTATGTACTTGAATGCTTCCCAGTCATCCAGTATAGTGCAAGGTGTCTACTGCGTGTCAATTTAACACTTAGTACTGCAAAGGCAATCTAGAAAAAGTTTGTGTAATACATTAAAGATGTCCTGATGGTGTTTCTGCAGAGCATGTTAAATGATAGAGGGGATTTCACAAAGCTGTGCAGATAGTGGTGACATGACCAAGGATGGACAACAGTGAATACACATGAGATCTGCAGTGAATACACATGAGCAGTGATGTGGGTAAAGAATCTTGCTGTGATCCAGAGACAGAAATTGAGTTGTACCTGGACTTGCTGCCTCCTGGTAACCCTTTGCAAATAAACTCTTGGACAAGAGGAGATAAAAGTAACTAGATGCAGTTCTGGCTTTCCTTTTGTGACTGCTGCTAGCTATAGAATAAGTGGTTTTTAGCCACAGCAAGGCCTTTAGGCTCCAGACATTATGATTTTATTGTTAGCCTGTATAACAAGATTAGCACCAAATGACTCACAGAACGAGTCAGGTGGTCTTTAATCTTCTGTATCTGGGTTGGTATGAAGACATTTTCATTGTCATGACAAATGATGTGGCCGAAAACTGACAAAATAAGGTCTTCACTGAGAATTGTTTTCTGTAGAAACTCTCAACTTTAATAAAAACAAAATACTGAAAGAGTGCATTGTGGTTTTGTTTTGTTTGTTTGTTTTTGTTTTTTGTTTTTACAAAAGGCTGAAAATTTCCACAGAAAACTCATGAAAAGGATTTTGTTGAACTTTTTGAAGGGAGAGGAAGCGATGCTTTCTCCTTAGATCTGTGGTGAATCCAGAGGTGGTCCTGGACTTCCTGACTGAGGTGGCAATAAACATCACAGCTCAAGCTACAAGTTATGTGAAATTTTCTTCTGGACACTGCAAGTTCCTTTCTGATTCCTGGGCTGCTTTCACTGGTGTACTCACAGATTGCAAACTGCTGATGATTGCTCCAGCATGAAGACTTAGTGTTCATAGTATTATTAAATAGGTGAATCTTCATAATAAATAAACTACGCTAAATAAACTTTGTGTTAACAACCCAGATATTCCCCTTTCTCCTAACTGCTCCTGTGATCGTGGCTGGCCTTTGTGCCACAAGACCACAGGGCACAACAGAGTTTGCCTACATGTAGGAGTGAAATAGGATTTAGACTAGAATACCTTTATGTTGTCTCCATTTTAAGCTTCCTGTAAACAGTACAATTGACACAGCCAAAGGAATAAAATCAGAGGCACCTACAAATATCAGTTTATTGGGTATCTTGAAATTGTTCTGGAGTTTTCCTTATGTCGAAGTGAAGCTAATCCCATTTTTTTTTAAATGAGAAACATTAACCTGTGTAAATACCAGGTGGCTTTAGCTTATCTGTACTGTGATGAGATGGGAAAGGGCATTGTATTTTAAAAGTGGGGATCCTAGGCTGATAATGAAAATGCAACTGGAGTTAATAATTTCTGGCAAGGTAATTTATCCTTCTTGTAACTTTACATTTCTCCCCTCTAGCCTGCTATCTGAGTGCAATAAGTTCATGGTTCTGCATTGTAACAGCTCAAAAGCTTTGAAAAGGACTTTGATTTGCACAACTTTTATAGGAGGGAACAGACGAGCCCAGAGTGATCCCTGAATTTCTGAGAGGCCCCTTGAGCCCCTTTTGAAAGTATGCTAAGGGTGAAGCCAACTGTGCAGTAAGGATGAGAACTGTGCGCTTGACTCTTCTTGCAGGAGGTGGGACCACTTAGAACTGTGGCACTGCTGCTGTGCACCACTTGTATAATCAAGGAGTGTGAGGATGCTGAACGGGAGATCACAGAGCGACAGGGGAAGCTGGGACAGAGTAGCAGGGTGGTATCACTTGAGCATGTGGGTGTCTTAGCAACTCTTATGATTTTGACCGATATTAGGATCCTTCTAATGATGTCAGAAAAGGATTGGAGGAATGTTGACAATATCTGTAGACATGCAGATGCTTTCTAGTGAATATTGGATAAACAGGAAGATAAGTAATGTGGTGCGCAAGGGGTGCTCAGGTGCGGGTAGCTGTAGTTCCAGTGATATACATGCCTAGGTACCAGGGTGTGGGATATAACTCCCCTCCTTTAGGTACTGCCCGGCTTTGCTCCATGCAGAAAGCCACAAATCACATCTTATTTTTCTGGTTATTCTATTTTTTCTGTAGGGACTGTCTCTGCTCTGCTTTAAAAGGTGTGCATGGGAAATTTAAGGCCTGTAGTGTATAACACAACATTCCCTTCTTTACACCCTTCATATCCGAGGTGCAAAGCGAAGTGCGTGGGCTGGGTTTTGTCCACAAGCACTGCCACAAAGCTGGAATTATTCAAGCAAAAGCAATGTGGTTTACTCCCAGATCACTGAGTATCCACGCTGTTTCCCAAATAATCTTACATTCTTAATGAGCCCTTTTGAGGGATGAGACTGCAGGTACGAGGCTGTCTCCCTCTCACTCTGTAACAGGGTGTGACTGGGATGGTGCAAAGCAAATGCCGCTTCTTTGTGACACACGCCGGAGTGATGATGCAGGTGAGCTGAGCCTGTGCTCAGCTCAGTCCACTTGTGTGTGCTGTTCTACAAACCAGAGGCAGGTGCACTGATTCATATATAAAATGTTCTTGTTTTCTATGAATGGTGCAGATCCACTTGCAATTTCATGCCTTTCCAAGTAAGGCTGTAATATCAGGTGATGGCATGTGGAACTGGGCCTTGGGAGAGCTGCAGGTTGCTGACAGTTCCCCTAGTTATTAATGGCCACAGCAAGGGCTTGCAGATTCTGGGAATGGACTCTGCGTTTGCTTTAGGGGAGACAGCTGGCAGTGGTGTGTGATACAGCAATATGTCTCAGCCTGACTTTTGATTGACAGTAACATAAACTTGTTCTCCTCCCAGCCATGGCTTAAACCTGGTGACATTTACAGCAGAGCTAACTTCTCCAGTCTAAGTTTAGACGGTGATTTTGTGTTTGTCCGCATGTGTGTGCTTAATAAGATAAAAAACTGGGAGAGGCCATCCGCAAATAAAAATGGAACAGAAGTTTTAAACCGTGGCTGAATGTGAAACAGGCAGGCGTTAAACCTTCATGGATTTTCATGGACTAGTTGCTGTAGATCCTTGTTCAAGATAACAATGTTGAAGGGTTATTACCTACTTTGGCACTTTGGGTTTGCTCTCATGAAACGTGTGGTAATTCTTCGTAACTTTGGGGCTGTCAGTTTGACTTGGTATTTTTGGTTTTTTTGGGCAAGCTGAACTTAGTATTGGCTGGTAGCCTTAGCCCCTACCTGTGCACAGCTAATGACATGTTTTGTGGGTGTATGTCCATAAGCCATCTAATAACATGTGGTCTTAGCTGACTGTTGATTTCATTTCTTGCTCTGCACCCCTGTTACTCTTTCAGAAGCTTCTGTTAATGAACCCCTTTGCAAGAGAAGAATCCTTCACCCTCCCACAGCAGACTAAATGAAGAGAACAGCCAGCAATGTGCTTTTCAGCCTTGCCTGGGAGAATGAGAACTATCAGAGAAACCTGTTCCACTTGATCCTCAAGCAAGTGGTGCTGAAGCATAGTAAGAGTGAGAGAGGAGCAGATCCTCATCCAGTGATGGCTGGGCCAGAGGTGTCCTAAGCTTAGGCATTACTGTTAAAAGGTAATTGAGTGGGAATACCTTTTGATCAATATCTCATAGAAGGCTATTTCAGATGAATGACACAGAGGGGAATGGTTTTGTTTCCCATCACAGACCTTTGATAAGCCTTCATTCTTTCAGGACCATGGCTTTCTTCTGACACTGTCTTCTCCCAGGCCTGGTCTGGCAGCAGGTCATATGTCCCAAATAGAAATAGCTCCTCTTTGACTTGGCCCTGAAGGCTGGACACTCTCTGTTCTCCACTAGAGGCATGAAGGACTTGCACCAATGTTCCCCTGGCATTATAGTGAAAAATGTACTGTGAAAGCTGGAACTTGAACGTTTGTGAGCATCATGAACAACGTGTTGACCGCATATTTCTGGAGAGTTCACCTGTGACTGCAGACACTGCAGACAGAGACCCTTTAGGCAGAAAGGTCTGGTGTCAAGTAGTGTCCAGAGAGGCCACCTGTGTAAACCAGGTGAACTGAGAACACCAGCATTTAGAAAAGTGATTTCAGCCATCCTTTATAGGGCAGGAAAGCTCCTGGATGTTTGGTTCCTTTTCAATCTAAAATGAAGGTGCAAATGTGCAGTTAGGGCAGAGGGACTTGATTCCATCAACCCCTTCAGAACTGCTCCATTGTGTCAGCAGTCCACATGTCTTTGTATCTACCTTAAGCTTGCTTCTGAGTTCCTTGTCAGAAATGATTGGCTACCTGTGATGGGTGGGAAAAAATTTGCTGGAAAGGGTTTTTTACCATCCCTTTTCCTCTCTGTTTCCACTTCCCTCACTCCCTGCTCTTCAGGTTTGCAAAACTACAGTTACATATGCAGTGTTATCCACTGTCACCTGATATTTGTCGAGTGAGCTGCATCTTTTGTCTGTAGGAGACTTGAGGATTTTCAGCTAGGTGTGCTTTGCAACCCTTCCATCCTTTCTTAAGCCGGACAAATGGTCCAGATTCATTCTTTTTTGCGTGATAATGCATTAGTAAAACCCCAGGGTCGGGATCCCACTGTAATCAAACAAATCTGGAACAAGAGAGGCCTTTTGCCTTGAGGTCACGTACAATGAGCAGTGATGCAAAGCAGACCAGGCTTGCAACTGTACTGGTGCTGTAATCAGAAATCCTGGTTGTCTGGATTTGGGATTTTTGGGGCATGGTGTACCAAATGTGGGTGAGAGGGAGGAGTCAGTCCATCAGTACTCCTGTGAATGAAAGATGCAGAGTTCTACTGATTGATGAATCTTATTATTTCAGTAGCTACATATGGGATAGTATCAAAATCCCTAGACATTCCATTTGACATCTATAAAGATATGAGTGTTAGATTGGTACTGCCTTTCTTGGAGGAAAATAGAATAGTAAACACTTTTTCTTTTCATACTTCATCAGATTAATGAGACATTTTGAGCCATTTCTACCTGCCTAATGTGCTCCTTGAAATACTTTGCAGCAGTTTTAAATTATCATTCCTGTATTGTTTCACAGACCTGTTTTATGTTAATGAATGTATGGTGTGCAGCAGGAGTAAAAATAGTCTGAAGGTCTCTTAACAGACCACTTCCAATTGATTCATGCTGAAAAGGTTTCCTCAGTGTACCTTTTTCTTCTCCTTTGGGAGTGACAGCTCACGTCCACTTGCTTGTAATATATTCAGTATCTGTCGACACCCTTCCAGCATGGAGCTGAGCATAGAGCCATCTTGTCCAAGGCTGGTAACTGAGCTCTGAGACTGCCATCAAAAATAAAAGCTGCTGAGGTTGAATCAGATCTGGATATCTGAGAACTGGAAACTGTGTGAAGGACAGAAGTGACTGAGTTGATAACTAGGAACACTTCATGCTTTGTAGTGTACTCTGTTTCAAGATTTAGCAAACAGTGCTGCTGCTTTAACATATGAAGGAGCATTCACTCTAAAACAAGCATAAAGAAACCCCAAAAAGCACCCTGAGGTGTCTCTCCCACTCTGGCTTCATATGCCAAACTCACAGACGCAGATATTTAGCAATCCCTGTGTCATCTAGTGCACTGTGAGACAGAACTTTACCACAGGGCAGCAAAGGGTGCTGTGCTGATGTCAGCTGAGCTGGGCTCTCTCAGCTGCCCTTTGCACCTTTTTCCACATAAGAAAAAGTCACTTGAGAAATTTGCACGGCACTGTGTCAGGGGCATCCTCTGGGAAGAGGAGGCAGCTGAACTCTTCATGTCACTGCCTACTGTGGGAACACATACGTGACTGGTAACATAGTGATTGTATCCCCTTTCACACTGCTGGTAAATCCATGCCTGATACAGGCAGGACAGTGAAGTGTGGAAGGGCCTTGTTCTCCCCAGTGATGCAATCAAGCAAAGCATCGTTTATACTGTTCCTGGTATAGGTATGGTCAGTGCCCTTGTGCCTTTCACCTTGATTTGTGCCTTTGGGAGAAGACGGCAAGCATTCTGGATCTGACCTTTGCAGAGATGAAAACATTGGCTGCCAGGCCCATCAGGTGGTGCTGGCTTAGTTTTTTCATGGTGTCTTCCCTCTAAAGATCTCCAGGTTTAAGGTCTATCTCGCTGGTAGTTGATAGAGCAAACTTGCTTGAGGGGGATGCGTTCACAGTAGTTGTTGTTGGAAGGAGAGGGCTTGTACTTGGCAACTGGTTCTTAGACTGAATAAAACCTGGAGACTGGTTGTATGACTTAAAAAAAAACACCTACGGGTTTGTTCAGAAATGTCTTTTCACTTATTGACCACTGGGAGGATGTTTTTGTAGGGTTTTGTATGAAAGAAGGTTTCTACATTGCCGGTTTTAAAAGTCCTTACAAGCGCATTTTGGACTTTTACTAGGAGAGCTAATAAAAAATACTGTTTATTTCTTGAAATAAAGGCCAGTTTCAGAAGTCTTTGTGCATTGTGCATGTTTTCACAGATCAAATGCTTCTAATGTATTATAATAAAGTAGCAGTAGGAAGCTACAGGGGTTTTGCAGGGAGTAGTTGGCCACTAGAGGCAGGACAGGTAGGTGTGTTTTTTTCCTGCCTATTTGTATAATGCTTGTCAAATCGGATTGGATGTGAGTTACTTGTGTAGTCAAAGATGGGAGGATAAAAAGGACTGTGTTATAGTAGCCTGAAAGATACTCCCACTGTAAGTATGAAGTTTTCAGAGAAAGGCAAAGTAGAACCTGTTGACTCATTGCTCTTGTAGTG
Organism: Pseudotriccus pelzelni; assembly: GCA_035584735.1. Taxonomy (NCBI): domain Eukaryota; kingdom Metazoa; phylum Chordata; class Aves; order Passeriformes; family Tyrannidae; genus Pseudotriccus; species Pseudotriccus pelzelni. The sequence continues at coordinate 14,325,357 of JAWMRA010000164.1, read as the reverse complement.
CTCCAGGCAGTGTTGTCAATTAAAGAAGCAAAGGAATGCTCAAACCTATGCTGAGGGTGAAAGAGGATCATGGAAATCAATCAGCAGACAGCCATGTCAGAATCTCCCTAATTCCTGACAAAACCCAGTTCTCTAGTGGATACTAGCTAAAATGCATGTTGTAGCTGTGTCTTGGTTTTTATTTTTAAATGTGTAAGCCTTGGACAGTTGATTCCCAGTGCTCAGACCTGTAGGCAAGTGAGCCCTCAGGCTTTCCATAAGAATTAGTCCAGAGTTACAGGCAAAGAGATGAAAAAATATTAAGACGCTTGGAGACTGAAGGTTTCAGGGTTCTCAGTGAGTTTTTAACTTACTGTTTTCAATATATAGCTGCTTATTTTTAGATTATGAGGGCTTGCCTGGTATACTGTCTTCTTTTGGAGGATTTGTCTTTCTGAAACCTGGCTGGATAAGTTTTGAGCCTGGCTGGAGAAAATAAATAGGAACACTTTGGAATCTGTTGGTATTATTCTGTATAATGTTCTGAAGTATTAAGGCTTTGCCTTCCATAGTAGTTTGCATAACCCTTCATGGGTTCACCCTTGTTAATAAGGGTCGACAAGTCTTCAATGCAGCTGGTATAGTCTATGGACAGGCTAAATTAGTATGACAGTATGTATGTGAGTGAGTTACTACTGGTCTTTGGACTGTTTCTTGTCCACTGTCTTCTGTTAGCAACCACCTGCAGTGGTTCAGGTTGGGTAAGGTCCTGAGGTCTTTGGGAGTTGTAAAAAAATGCACAGATGTGAATATATGCACATTTAAAAAGCATGGGCAACGTGGTCATCTGTGCAGTGATGGACTCCCATGGCCCACAGGATTTTGCCTAAAGAAAGGGTAGCAGAGTGCCCACCTGCTGCACCTCAGCTCCTGTCTTTCTTTGGAGAGGTTGCCCTTTACTGTCTGAACAATGCGACTTGGGCTTGCAAAAAGGTGCTGCCTGTCCCGTACATGTGGAAATGCTACAGGCAGAATGTCGTACATTTTGTTGATGAAGGAGAAACCTCCAGCCTGGGTAAGTGTTCAAGAACAGGGCTACTGGAATTGCTCTACTGACTTGGCAGAGCAGAAAACAATAGGACTGCCAAAATTATTCTCCTCATCCTCTGAAATTGTCGTACTTACCATCTGAATACGGAAATCTCAAAATTTGGTAGAAAATGCTCTTCTCTTGAGGTGGGTCCTCAACAGACTCCTTCTTCTAAGGAGGAGGGATTTTGCAAAGAATTTTGTGCCAGCCAAGTATAGAGCTTTTAGCCTGTTCAGTTGTGCTGCTTATATTCTTTCCTTTCTACTTTTTTTCTTTACTTGTAGACAATATACTATAGTTAGAGACAGTGTTAGCAGATCCTGTTAGTGAAGGCTTCCCAGAGTGAGTGGCATTAAGGCAAGGAGATGTCAAAGCCCAATTTAGACAGGTGATTTGATCATGGGGGGCGGAAATTGAAGGCAAAGTGCTTAGTACCTCCTTCAGAAGGAACTGGGTGCTGCTAGTAGGGTGGGAATGGGCTGGGTGGAAACTGCTCTAGGTTCTACTTTGGAAACCACAGTACTTTTCATGTGGGTCCTCAGGGACGCTGGTCCTGCTGAGGCAGAGAGTGGAGTCAGTAGGTGATATTGCAGGTTCTGAGAGCAGTGGAAAGAGAGGAAGAGGAAACCAGGGCAATGAAAATCATCCTGATGTTTTTTCTAGTGCAGAAGATGAACTGGGATTCTGGCCCTGTATCCAAGAGGGCTTTTTATCTTGGGCACAGGGGGCTACTTATGGGTATAACAATTTTGAATTGCCAGGTAAGACAGTTCTCTAGCAGCAGTATGGAGGACAGCTTCTTGAGCTCCAGCTGCAGGAACAGCCTGAGATCCACTAAAACCAGGGAGGTAGTGTAGGAAGAATTCCAGAGACTGGGGTTAGACCTGATTCTTCTCATTGTCTTTACCTATGGTCTTAGAACATTCAGTAATGATGTTCTTTGTATAAAAACGTACTGTTTGATAACCAGTACTGTTTGATAACCAGTGCAAACAAGGGATTCAGATGTGAATCCCTTGTTTGATAGCCTATATAACTGAAGAAAAGTGTCCCCAAGCAGCGCCAAGTGTGGAAGGAAGCATCTAAAGAGCGAGCTTCACAAGCTTGTTCCAATTAGTCTTCATAGTGAATATCATGAAATAAAGCAAGTACCTTTACAGAACAGAAAATGGAAATATGAAAGTGCTATTCTCCCTGTTGGAATATTGCTTAACTTGTTTCAACAAGCTTTTGTTTTTGAGATGTTTCAGTGCAGCATCAAGCTGAGTTTTTGCATCGGTTTATGCTGGGTACTGGCTGCCTCACCTCAGGGGGAGAAACTGAGCGCAGTAACTTTGACTTGCTTCAGGCCTTAGGTGAAGCTCTGGTGAACTTAGGAATACCTTATCCTCACAGGTCCATCAGTACACGCTTGTACTCTGTAGATGCTTCAAGGAAGGCCTCTGAGTTCAGATGGTAACTGCTACAGAAGAACCTGCTGCATCTAAACTATCTTCTTTTTATCCTTCATATTAACAGGGGAGTCTTCAGCAGTGTATTCAATGGAAAATGCTGAAATAATGCTGGCATTTTGAGGTGGACATGGTGCAACATGCAGCTTCAAAAGTGTGAGAGATCCTTTTTGTTGCCCCCTCCTTGGTGATATTACTCATGATTAGGCCTTAAGGAAAAGCTGACCATCGTTCCAAGCCACCACACTTTGAAAAAAGTCCTGCACCTGCTGTGCTTATTTCTACATCTTATCTTACATCTGGCATGATCAGAAACAGGGATGTATTTTTATAGGTGCTGACTTCAGCCCGGTGAAACTTGTTGCCGTGAACTCTCTCTGAGTCCATTGTGAGGAAGCAGGTTTTCCAGGAAATAATTTAGAATGAGAAAAGTGGAGCTTCTGTTTAGTTTTTTTTTTTTTTTTCCTCTGTTGATTACAGAGTGAGAGAGAAGGAGATAAAACTTGAAAGACAACCCAATATAACCATATTGAGTCAATGTTAAACTTAAGAGGTGTGTCCTAAAGGTGCAGGTGATGGTGAGGCTGCTATTTTAGTAGTGATCATAGACAGCTATTTAAGTTGAGCCCTCAACACAACGCAACATGACTCTGGCTCCTACAGAAATTTTGTAGTTCGTCCCATTTAGGGACAGTGATGGTGGTGTGTTTTTTTGACAATTGGCTATACATGCTGTTATTATCTGGTCACACTTGGGTGGGTGTGTGTTACACTTCTGACTGTAGTATGAGGGAAGGAGTGAGGTCTTTTTGTGGAGGTTACTTGTTCAGGGACAAAGCTACCTTCTCTAGCTGTCATCTTCGGAATTTGGGAAGAATAGCTTTGGAAGGATCTTACAAGGTCTGTCTCCTATGTAGAGTGGGATCAGTCTGGCTTAAATCACACTTGTGGTGTGTCTTAATCTTTCATTAGCAAAGGATCTTCACGCAATCTATCCTAACGATTTAAATTCTTCACTGTTAGCGTATGTTTTTGAGATACGAACAGAAAATTATATTTTTAATTATTTGGGGATTTCTTCCGTAGTGAAGCTGGGTTTTATGATATGGGTAAGTATTCAAACTCTCACTTTAGTTGAGAAACCTGGGAAGATCAGACTCAGTATGTCTTGAGCTGAGCACTCAAGATGGTCATCTCATCTCTTTGTTCCTCTCTGTCCCGTTTGACAGCTGGAGATGCCGGGGATAAATCTGGTGACTCTGTGACATGCTCAACAAACACTCCTCTTTACAGCTGGATGGATGTGACATTGGACACTGCTTTTCCAGGTCATTCAGGAGCTCTCTAACAAAATGGTGTATTGAATCCTCATTTCCCAACTCTTAGTTAAGTAACGGAGGAAACGTCCTGTCACTGTGGGATCTATTGAACCTTGTTAGCAAGTAAGAAGCAAACAAGAACTACTCTGTCTGCACCAAGTATGACGTTGCCCTTTCCCATCTTTCAGTGATCTGAGGGTCTTGATGCTTGCTCAGTCCCAGGAATAATTTCCTCAATTTAAAATGAAGCATTAATATGTTTGGAGTTACTTCCTTTCCACCCCCATCTTCCTTTGTCCAATTGTTTCAAAGAAAGACTTAATTGTGTCAGGCTTGCATGAGGAAAGCCAGGCTGTCCCAAAACCAGCCTAGAGTCAATCATGGAGGGCAGGAGGACGTGCCCCCTCCCTGGGAGGGTCAGAGGGGAAGCAGACTCTCACTGCCACTCTTGCTTTTCCCCACAAATCTGAATGCAAAAACCAGATTATTCCATGAGCACAAATCTACTTCACTGGGCAAATCACATTTCATCTGGGCACAGAAGAAATGAGGCTTAAAAAAGCTTATGAAGCTTCCTTTGTTTGTACCTTATTAAGTTACGTGGCTTTGTGCTTTCCATCTTACTTGGGCACTATTTTCTTCTCCTCCTCTTCCAAGTATGTATTCCATGGAATAATAGGCAGCAGCCTGAGATCAAAGATTTGTTTGTTCTCTTTCTAGCTGACCCATCGACACATGCCAATTTATTGCAATTCAGAATTAGTCACAGTAATTACTGGCTCTGTGCCCAATTGGTACTTGGAGATTATCCACTGGAGTTGGCAGATACAGCAAAAGTCAGAGGTGTTGCTGATGAGGGGTGGAGAGGTCAGGAGATGGAGTGATTTATGGGCACTGGGCCCCTATCAGTAAGATGTAACTGCAGTCTCCCTCTAATACAGTAGGGAGTAAGGTGTGGACCTGCAGTGCTGAAGTTCTCTGGCTGTGGGCTTAATGACTCCCCCGTCATCAGGGCTGGACCACCCCAAGTGCAGATGTTTCAGAGGCAGATTTAGCTTTGTTTGGGATCCACAAAACAAATATATTTTTTGGTCTTCCTACACATCACTTACGTTCTCTAAACTGTTCTTTGCTCTGGGTGATCCATATGCCATGAAAAGTAGAGGTTTATTAGGTTATTAGTTCACATAATGAATCTACATGGGGCCTGTTGAAAATATTTGGATTTTCAGGACTTTTTTATGTTGTGGCATTGATATTTCAGGAGGGAGCCGGAAGGTGCTGCCTGAGAACTGTGGATTCATTAAGCAGCTGGCATACATTTCTTTCTTAGAAAGCATTAATATGAAACTGTTACAGTTGCTTTTTTGAGCAAAGCAGAGCTGCATTTTTGTCTGATGCTTCTTGATGCTGCACTGCCAGCAAGTGTTTGTCCTTAATGGTGATTGTTGCTCTACATCAGACACTTTGGTCACAGGGCTGATCTCCAGATCTCCATTGTCCTCATGCCCAGTGCTCAAAGCAGAGCACTGGAGGCCCTATGCTAATCATGGGGGGATTTGTCCTTCAGGAATGTTTCCTCCTGGAGACACCTGGATAAAAGAGAGTAAACTGTAGCCAAATAAGAGGCTTCCTTTTGAGCGCTACAAAGCTGCGGTATTTAAGTAGTGCTCAGTCATCCTGTGATTCTTATGGTCTTACCTCTGAGGAGAACCTGCCACTTGGTTGCAAACTTTCTGCAAATTCCAAAGCAACTTTTCCATTTTTATGGGAAGATCTGCTGGTTTTAAAGGTTATTTCCTGCCATTACTTCTCTGACCATTGCTAGCAAAATGCCACGTCTCTGGTAGGAGAATTTCCGTATTTCCTTTTCACTTCTTCTGTGCTACCTCACTTCTCAAAGTATAGCAATCCAAGCTTACTGCAAGTAGTTCTGCCCACAACAACAGATTACAAAGACATCAGTGATGTGAGAGGAATGTGATAATTTCCTTATCTCTTAATAGCATCCTGCCTTCTAGGATCTTTAGCTGCTTTTGAAAAAAGCTTCAGTCAAACTCTGACTCTCCTTGTTGCTTTTATTCAAATGTGGGGAAAACTGAGGCTCCATGGATGGAATTTGGCTCTGGGGATGCTGCAGTACGTGGCCTGTGCCTGTTTGCCTTAGTTTATGAGAAATGCAGAGCATCTGCAGGTCTAGCTATAATAGTTAGAAGAAGCCTGCTTTCTGAGCAACACTGGAAATGAGGTCTGGTGCCTAAGGCCAAAAGCACTGGCTGGAATGACAGCCCCATCCTGTGTTTTGTGGGATTCATACAAAGTGTTCCCTCCTTGGGCAGGCTTGCACCATTTTGAAATGGTCCCTATCCTTATGCAGAGCCAGGACTTCTCAGGTCAAGGGCACACCAAGGGGCCCAGCCATGGTTGCTGCTTAATCTTTTAAATGCCAGATCCATGCCGACTGCTTGGTGTGGTTTGCCTCCAGACAGCAGCTGACAGATCACACCATCTCTGATCTGCCCTGAGATTTGGGAGCTGCAGTGGACTCCTGTCTCCTACCCTGGCAAATCTGCTCCATTAATAGCTATCAAAGAGCCTGAAGTTTCCATGCGAACTTTATCTGGCTTTGCAATGAGCTGGAGGATTAAAAACTGTCGCAGGGGAGGGGAGGGAGCCGCCGTGGCTCACCCGGAATAGCCTGACCTATGACGGCACGTACCAGCCCGGGGAGGGGAGTTGTCCTGTGAGCTCACGGGTTATTAGCAGTGAGCACAGACATGTCTGCAGTCAGCAGCACACCCAGGGCCATCTGCTCCATCCCTGGCTAGTTCAGGGAGTCCGGAGGGATTTGTTGGTATGACTTGCCAGGACAGCTCTTTGATGGGAGAGCTGGGAATAGGCTTGGGGGGATGCAGCACTGTGGCGCCATCGTTTTATGCTGCTCAGATGACTTCGGGTTTGACCTCTGGGCTGTTTGTGTGGGGCAGATCTAGTTTTGAGGGAGAGCATTATGAGAAGATAACCCCTGCCCTGCTGCAGCCCAGGGCTGTTGTGTCTTTGCTGTGCTGTAGCAAGTAAAGGCATCAGGGGGCTGTATGGCTGGGACTCGCCTATAGGGCCAGGAGGTGTAGGGCACAAGCCTTCATCTACCAGATGGGGAATAATGTAAGAAGCAAGAACAGTTTGGGGTTTTTTTTTGGTGTAGCCAGGGATTCACTTCTTGCAGCCTCTCTGTTGTAACTGGTTTTGCTTTCCTTGACTTGTTCCTCTGCTGACATCACCGAGTCTTCTCTTTCACCCTTCCTTTTTCAGTGTGGAATCATGCAGGGTTTCTTCTTGCTTTCTCTCCCCTCATCCAGAGCTGCTCCTCAGCTGAGCATCATTGTTGCAGCAGGAGCTTTTCCCTTAGAAACAGGCATGAATTAGAGCCCTTTCCAGTGCCCAGCGTTTTGCAGGAATTGTGCAGAGCACCTCAGCACAGTGGAACAAGATCTTCCCAGATGGCCAGATAACCCTAGGTTCAGTGTGCATGTCCCTCAAGGGGCAGTGGAATTGCAGATTAATTCATTGGACATGTGAGAAGCTGCAATGAATAGTCTTTGAGCACTGCTCTGTGTTTTACACCGGGAAGCTCTAAGACTGTTCTAAACCTTTGACCCTAGTGGCATATTCCAGATTCCTCCCCTTTAAATGGTCTCCTTGCCTCCCCTCCAGGCCTGGAAGCATCATATCTCCTGATTAGCCAGACAGAGGCATTGCCCCATAAAAGCTCCTTTATAACCCCAGTAATTCTCTTGATCTGCGAATTGGGAACATCATTCTACTTTGGAGTTTACAGCTTGCATACTTTATTTTTATTGGTGGTGGAAGCTATTGGTGTGCTGGATATCTAGAAAGTCACCCAGCAGGTGGGAAATCTCTGCTCCCTAGGTCTGGTAGCCTGGGGGAGTAGAGTTGAACACAGAGCTTTTAAGCAGCATTCTTTCTGGAAGAGGTTCCCCATACCACCTGATGGAAAAGATGGGGCCATACTGAATCCTTCTGTCCTGCTGGCGTGGGAGAGGAATCTGCAGCCTCAGCAGCAGTGTTGCTGTGGGATGTGCTCCCCTTTGCTGGAGTGGATGAACACAGAAGACACCAGTGTCTGGTGTACAGGACTCTGCCAGTCCAACCAACCCTGCTTCCTCCCTCTCCAGCAAATCCTTAAGCCAAGGGTTTGAGAGGAAGAAGAAAATATTCATGGTGTCTATGTCCTGCTGTATAGACAGGTTTACCAAGCACATTAGGTGCTTGTAGCTGCAGTGTTTTTTGCTGTCATTTGAGCTATGAAAAGTTGTGCTTAGAATTCTGGAGGTTTTTGATTCAGCTCTTGGTCACAAAGAGGGCAGTCATCTTCCATCTGTCCTTTCTCTTCCTTTAGCTGACAGCAGAATACCTCAGTAATTCCTGGAGGTGACAAGAAGCTGTTGAACAGAGGGAGAATGAGAAACAGTGGTTCCCTCCTAAACATTTAATCGCATCCTAAATAAGGGGACATAAGAGTTGGGTGCTGAATGACTGCAATGATTTATCATGACTAGCACTGAAGTCAGTTATTGTGGTCAGGAGCGAGATGGGAATATCTGTTCTTACACGGAGGAGTGGGGAATTGAGGTTAGCCAAGTAGACATAACAGATGTCCTCCACTTCAGCAGTATAAAAAGATGAGAGTGGGTCATTGGCACTTGGACTAGATCATGGTTGTAGGTCCCTTCAAACTGAAAATATTCTTTTCTACATCCTGTTGTGTAGTCCTTTTCAATTCCACTTTGGGGACCAGTCATGAAAGTCTGATCTCTGCCCTGCAGGGAAAAAATTCTCTTTATGTTTCCTGAGAAGATCCATGGGTAGCGAAGGCAGCTGGAGGAAGGTGGTTTGGGTTGCTGTCGTGGTTACCTGGCAATCCTTCAGAATGGCTGTTCTGGGGACACTTAATAGTGGCCTGCCTGTAGACCTGATGTCGGTGACAGGCATTTGCATTTTCCATCTTAATCCCCTTATTCCCAAAAGAAGCTGAACATGATGGCTGGGACCTGTGGGTAAAGGACTGCTACTGGTGTGCTCAGCAGAGCAAGACAGACTTCAGTTTTCCAGTGCTTTTTGCATCTAGGGCAGTCATGCCCTTTCCAGCCAGGGCTATTTTGAGGTGTTCCCTCAGTACCCTTTCCCCTAAAACCTCCTGTGACTGAGGACTGACTGAGTGGGCTTTTCTGTGGTTTTACTGGCCCTGCGAGAGAAGGTGCCTTTTTTTGTTTGTTTGTTTTGTTTTGTTTTGGCGTGGTCGTGTTTTATTTTTTATTAACAAAGATGATGTAATTGACCTTAACCCGTTATAGTTTACATCTCAGTATCCCTGCAGCTGGAGTTGATTGGGACATGACAAAGGGCTGCTGCCCTCTTCCCCAGCTGGGATTTGCCCAGCCCTTTTGTGATGGACCTACCTGTCTGCTAAGAATATGAAGTGCTTTTCTGTTCACTTGGGAACGATCCACTTAAGCCCATGGAGAGGGGATTAAGAGGGAAGGGTGATAAGAGAAGGAATCCGATAAGGATTTTTTTCAGGCTGTGGGGAGCTGTGCTGAGCGGGGAGGTGGTGAAAGGAGCAAGACTGGCTGCTGACACTCTGATGCGACACTTAGAATGAGTGTCACATAGATTCATAGCGTAAGGTCCCCAGTTGCTCTCAGCAGCCAGCTCCTGCCAAGCATGTGCCTCCTGAGAGAAGGTGGAAAGAAGGTGGGACATTCACTGCTCCAGCCGCCTTCTCTCTCTGAAGAGATCTCTACAGCTTTCTGTGTTTGAGGGCACTCCAGCTGTTCTGGGAGCAAAACCCCACCCTGTCTGGACCGGAGAGTAGTGTTAAATCAGGATAAGTGTACCCCACAAGACAAGGCATATTAGGGATGTGGTTTGTTTCTTGCTGGTTTGGGAGATAAACAACCAGATTGCAGTTGTCTTGTCTGCAAAAGGCATTAGACCAGTGAAGGGCAAGCCTCAGTCATGCTCTTCATTACTTCAGAGTATAAGAGGTTCGAGTTCTTCCTGACTCATCTGTAAATCTGTTTTTAAACTATGACGATGGGGAAAAATATTCCAGAAATTCTGAGTGCAAGAGTAAGGGGGACTTTTAAACTTTCCTTCTTTCAGCCTCAGGAGCGAAAACGTGCAGTTGTTTCTTTGTGTCTGCTTTGCTGTATTTGAGTTTAAAGTCTGTTTTCTTTTCTCTTCCTACAGGTCCTTCAGAAGCTTGGTAAAGCAGATGAAACAAAAGATGAACAGTTTGAACAGTGTGTGCAGAACTTCAACAAACAGCTGGTAAGATAATTGGTGATGTGTAATTGCACCCTGGATTTCAGTATTAGCTTCCAGTCATCTGTTGCAATATGCAATTCAAGCCCATTAAATTAAATGATGACATAAGCCTACTGAAGTGACCCACAACTCATAGCTGTTCCCTTATGAGAAATTACACAGTGACTTCCAGTGGAGTCAGGGAAGAGTGTAAGCTGAAAAATAGTACTTGTTCTAGACTCAAGTTTAGAAAAGAAATAGCTCAACCAGAATGCTTCCTTCAGTTAGCAATTGCTCTGTAATGTAATTTTTCCTGCTTGGTTGGAAGCAGAGATATAAGAGCAACATTATGTCTCTGAAAGATGGATAGGATGGGAAACAGATTAGAAATAAAAAAATAAATGAAACAAGGCAGTTTCAGTCTCCTTAGTGAAGAGCAGAAGAGACAAAGAAAGCCAATGTTGAAAAGGGAAGATCCTTTCATGTCTAAGACCTAAATCTGACTTCCTCCCCATACTTGCACAATCACTGTGTCAGGCCTGAGTCATTCATCTTCCACGTGTCTGCCTCATCCCTATATTTTAGTGCACAATAATATTTTAACAGTGTAGCAATTTCCCCCCACCCTCCTACTTCAACAGCAGTAGGTTTCTATCTTCAGTTGGGTGTATTTTGTTTTGGTTTTTATTAATTTTTTTATCTAGAGCCTTCAGCCACCCAGAGGAGGGGAAAACACCAGTTACCTCGGGGGGGTTTGCACGCTGGTCCTTGCTGTTAGGGGAAGTATTGCTTCTGTTTAATGGCAGAAAATGTGTGCCACACCATAGCTCAGGTGGTGCTGAAATAATCCTTTACCCTCTTTGTGCCCTGACACATTTAGTACCTTTTTCTGAAGCTGTTAGTGGCAGCTGCATTGTGTCTGTTAAGACTGAACAGATGTGGTTATGTGTCACAAAACCAGCTGAGATTTGCCACAGCTGAATGTAATGAAAATCCTTCAGTCTGACTTTAACTTATGTCTAACCAGAGCTGACTGCAGATTCCTGAAGACTAATGCTCATTCTCTTGGCAGCAATAGTAGCTGTTGCTCCAGGAGTTCATGCAACATGCCTATAGCATGTCCAGCAATGATATTCTCTTGTACACAATTTGGCTTCTTTCTGACAACATGAGATTACCAGATGTGACTTTTTCTTGTATAATTTTTAAGTATCAGCAATAAGGAAATAACCTTTTTAAAGCAAAAATACCAAACCCCTCAAATCTAAACTTTAAGACGTGACTGCTTGGGATGGCTTTTCAATTTCCAAAGCCACGAGTTCCAGTGGTGCACTGAGAAGCCTGTTAAAGGAGCACTTTCTTGTACTCCTTACATCTGAATTTCTTTTCCCATCTTGCAGGGACAGACCATGAACTAAATTCCCCAAATAATTTATCAAAAAACTGAAGGCTGCTCTGCATTTGCTGTTGGGATCTATTAATTTTGCTTTGGCCCTTAGTTTCCTTGTTATTAAAATAAATGCAAACAATGCCTTTTTTTACAGGTCAACCCATAAATGTGAGTTAGCTGGATTGTTAGGATATGCAGGGCTGAGGAGTTGTTATCGCGTTAAGCAGATTAGGGGAAAAAAATTCAGCTATGTGTGCATAGATACACACCTGGGGGTTTTTTGTGTGTGTAGTGTAAGTTATCCATGAGATTTCTATGCCCTTTCATTAAAAAGTCTGCTCCGGTGGAAAATGTAAATCTGGAGGAAAGCTGATCTTTTGCTGCAGGCTGGTGACAGAACATCTCTGCTCTCCTGTGGAATTGGCTGGGGTGTGACCAGGCAATGGCTTGTTCACTGGTTGATTAGAGGCTCCTCTGGCTCTAATGTTTGTTTTGGGACACTTTGACACATGTTCCTTGTGTGGGCTGACAATGAATGGAGCTCTGGTCTAAAAATCACATGCATTTTCAACCAAAGCATCTTGTGGTTCTCTTAAATAGTAATTCAGTGGACATAAGGGAGAGCATTGCACTTGCCCGCTCTCTGTCCATCAGGTTCATATATGAGTACCACTCTGAGGTCTCTGAATGGTAGGAGCTTTTTAGCTCAGACAGATGGATTTGCTTTGCGCTAAATGAGCTGGACTCAACCACGCAGCTGCAGGGCTTGCCCACATCTCTTGAAGGCTTGACAAGCAGCCGAACAGCCTCTCATATTAATCCCTCATAGTAGATTATCTTTGGCAATTAACAAGCCAGAAGTCCATTTGAAGGCTCCCCCTCCTTCCCTTTCCCAGTGTCACCTGTGTTCGGGCACCAGCACAAGGATCTGTCCTGGATATTACTCTCACAGACCTGGGAGCAAAAGGCCTATTGTAAATGTGCAACATAACCCCTGGCCAAGGCATGCTAGGCTTTAGCTTCTCTTGCCCTGCACTGGAATACTCGCTGGAGAAACAGAGTGCCAGGCTGGTGGCAGCCCTTACACCAGGCACTGTGGTGTGTTTCTGCGTGATGGAGCAGCTGGGTTTTGATACCCTTCATGAGCTGTCACTGCTATGGAAGTTCTGGGTTGGTTTACAGTGTTTCACACCAAACACACGAGAGAGGCAAGCTGCTGCTGGCATAGGCTACATCCATCTCTGCCTATACCACATGGTGTGCAGTGCAGAGCCTGCAGGGCAAGCAGTGTGGACTGAATATTCACTCTTGTGGTGTAGGTTCCCATTACAGTCAGTAGCTCAGAGAGAGGTTTTCCTTCCAGACAAGAACACTTCCTGCCCAGCAGTTTCCATTTCAGCCCTGTGTGGCAAAACAAGCTTAACAGATTGTCTGCTACACCAGGATGGAACTTCATACCAGTTGTTCATGTTTTGCGTCTTAACAATTCTAAAGTTTTACTGAGTGGCGGCTTATCTGGAGCTGTTGTTTCAGTGCTTCCCCTCACTCCCCTCCCTGTAATTACAGTCTACTCTTCCAGCCCTACATAATTCTAAACTGGAACAAGACATTACCTCCTGCCCCTCTCAGGTATCGAACATTCCTCCTGATGATGATAAAAATCCTTCCTATTGGAACTGTGAAACCAGAGAAATTATGTAAAGGGGGTGCAGACTAATAACACTAGAATGAAATAATGTCTCATGAAGGTTTAAGGGAGAGAATTTTAGGCAACCTATCTACTACCAACAAACAGCTCTACAGAAAATCACATTGTTAGGGGTTGGTGAGGGGCACTGAAAATAACAACAAAACAAGAAAGCACAAAAAGATACCAAATCACTCTTGTGTTTTTCTTTCATAGAGCTTTAAGTAATAGGTGGTTCATTAAGTCTTTGGAGAGAGAGAGGTCTTCCAACCAGTGAAGCATAGCACTTCTATTTTTAAGCATCCATCTTTCTGTACATTCATATACCTGGTAGTGTTATAGGCTCATAGGGTTGAATTACACTGTGATTGCAAGTATGGCAATATCTGCTCAAACAAGATGACACTTATATGTTTGAACATCTTCAGATTGAGCCATATCTCTGTAACTTCCCTCTGCATACTCTTAAACTCTTTGATAACTGGGAAGTGGATTAATTTTTCTGATTCCATTTTGACTATTTTCACAGCTTTTTTACCTTTCAGTTTAACAAGCATCTCTCAAATGTGCACTCAAGAGTGTTGAAAGTTTCTGTTCAGTGTCTAACTGCATTGCAATAGTTCTGAGTTTGGCTTGTGTCATTTGCTGCTGTGGCAGGACTTGGGCAAGTATGGACACAATTTTAGAGGTGGCTTCTGTTTTCAGATGCTGTAATTTTGAATGTTACAGCTCTAGGCATCGCAGTGCCTAGTGTATAGTGGGCAAGTTCTGCAGAGGATCTTCCCTGCTGATTAGTTTCTGATAACCTCAAAGGTGTGTGTTCAAATTTAGTCATTGTTAAAAATGATACAGCTACAGGATGATAACGTATCCGTTGGAGGGACTTTGCACATTTTCTTCTGTGACATTTTTTCTTGTGTTCCGACATATCTTGCTGGTTCCAGTCTGTGATTTCTAGCATGAACCAATTCTAGGCAGACAGACTGCTTTCAAGACTTTCCTGCTTATTGCATTGGGAACAAGCAAACGTGTTACAGGTTGATTAAACTGCTGCTGTTCAGCCTGGCCTCCCTGACGGGCCTCTGTGTGTGTGCTCTTTGATTACTCTGGCACCTCTTGGTGGTTTTTGATTGCGTTATTTGGAAAGTCTTGATGTGCCCAGGTTCACCTTAAGTCAGCAAACAGCTCAACATTTATTTGCTCTGTGTTTTAAGAGCTTCTAGGACTTTTGCAGCAGATGTGGTCATAATTCCTCTCCTCTTGTACTCCCTTTGTTTCAGTTCCCACTGCTTCTCCAGATTAGGAGACTTTCATTTGTAAAACTGGCCAGTTCTTTCCCATTCCTCATTTCCTTTGTTGATGGCAGTAGGAAAAGAACAATTGTGAACTTGTCCAGAACTTTTGAGGCATGAAAAACAGATTGGGCCATGCTGTTGGAAGCAGAGGGATGAGAGACACAAAGCTGTGCTATCACTGCCACTGTAACAGCTGGGCAGATTTAGCCTCTGCTTAGAGAGTGCAGCTGTGCTGAGAGCACGAAGGATCACAGCATGAGCTCAGTTGACACAAGAGGTGCCTGAATGGTGGGGGGGGGCTGATGAGAAACATCTGCTCTTGGAGACAGTAGCTCTGAGGCAGCTGTTGGAGATGTCCTGTGAGGTCCCCATCTCTGGAGTTGGCTTCAGCTGTCAAAATTCATCATGCTGGGGGCCCTCCCAATGGGACACAAACTGGGAAAGGAGGAAAAGATGGCAGGGTCTGAGGGGGCATGGTCACTTTTCTGCATTCTTGGTTTTACAGATAATTTGGGGGGATAATGAGGATCTGGTGAGATCCCACAGCTTAAGAGAAACCCTTTTATAACAGAGATCTGTGTCTCTCAAACTCTTTTCTGTACTTCTTGCATAGTAGGTGTCTTCAATGTTTACTCCTGCCCTTGCTGACGTGCTCTTTGGTGGTATTAGCGTCTCAAGCCTTGCTTTTCTCTTAATTTCTGTCTATGATGTCACTGTCTGGATTTGGGAGTATTTCCCTCTCTTCTTTGCATCACTGTTGATGATATATGGCAAGGTGGAGGGAAGGTGACTGACTGTGTTTGTCCTAGTGCAGGACAGCAGTTATATAAGGACCTCATGTGGATGTGCATGCCTGAATCAATTTGCTGTAAAAGTTTCTGTGACCCTTTCTAATCTGAGTTCTTGTGCTACACTCAACTGTGCCATCTGAAGGCTCAAACTGTTAAAACTCAGCCTAGCTTCTGGTTTTAATCCTTTGCATTCTAGTGAGTGAGATCTGCTGCTGGCAGATTCAGACACAATGTTTCGGCAGGTCGCAGGTCCCTTGTAACCACTTTGCACAGTGGTTTGTATTTCAGTGTGGCAGGAAAAAGTAGTGAGCTAAACTTCTTCAAAACCGGTACAAATTAAATCAACTGCATCTATCTTCTGCGTCCTACAGACTCCAGTTCCATTTGTTGCATGGACCCACTAGCCCTTGGCATATAAACTAATTGTTGCCCTCAGGACTCTTTCTGGTTGTCTATATGAAACCAAGACACTAAAGCTGGCTCTGCTGGAAAGAGTAGATTTGCCCCATGAGGTTACTCAGTACCATGGTGGTATTGTTGGCCGAACATGCCTGCAAGCCTCTGGTTGCGGGCTTGCCAAGTCAGAGGGCTGTGTGGTCTTCCTCTTAACATTTGTGTTCCATTTGATCATAGGACTGTGGTGTAGCCCATCTGCAAGATCAGTTTTCTTTAATTAAAAGTACTTGACTCCTTCTCTTTCTTACACTGTCTTTATATGAGAGAATAACTGATGATCTTCTTACGTTCACAGTCTGAAGGCACGAGGCTGCAGAAGGACCTTCGGACTTACTTGGCCTCCGTGAAAGGTAAGGTCTGCATAAGCAGAGGATTGTTTCCCCTCTGATGCTTACCTACACAGTGAAGTTTCTGCAGCCATCCCCTTCCTGGTGTTCCTCAGGTGTGAGGTGTAGGAAAGGTCAGCCTTGCCTGGGGATGGATCTTTCTGAATCCTTCAGGACCAGCTGGGATGGAATGGGGTTGTGCTTTGATGCCAAACGTGGTGCTGTCTTAGTAAACAGACTTTATGTTCTTCTGGGAGAGGATGAACACAAAGGGTTCGATGCAACTGCATCCTTCATTCGTTTCTGCCTCTGGTTACCTTCCATCTCTGTGTTATCAAGGGTCAGACATTTAGTAAGTCTCCTGTGTCTCCATTCCTCAGGGCGAGGGTTAAACTGTGAGGAACATATACTTTTCTTCTTTTTCTGAACAGTTCCCTCTTCTTTCCTAGCTATGCACGAGGCCTCCAAGAAGCTGACAGAGTGTTTGCAGGAAGTTTATGAGCCAGATTGGCCTGGAAGAGATGACACAAATAAAATAGCAGAGGTAAGACTTTGTCCAGGATGTGGAGATGTCCAAATTTGTTCTGTCAGCAGAGACGAGTTTTGAAAGCTATGCCCATGCACTACATTTCTGCAGACATGTGGCTTTGCAGAAGAATTGGAGACAAACTCGGCATTGGGAAGAAAGGAAGGCTGAAAGGATGTGGCCTGTATCTTTGTCTGTGTAGGACACCGTCCCCAGATGCTTTTATTCTACACAGAGTGGTATGCTTATGCCCACAAGCTGTTTGCTCTGCCAAAAGGGGCTAAACAGGGACAGAGGATGCCAAAAGAGTCAATAGAGTTAAATGGACATACTGCTTATTCTCTGTGCAAGAGAAAGGAGAAGATAAATCTGTGGCGAAAGCATGGTCAGAGCAGCCATTGTGTAGCTGCAACAACCTCTCACTCATGGCAGTACCATCAGCTGCCTTATTTTAGTTGCTGCCTTGTTTGGCTGAGCCATGTGTCACCCCAACCTGCTGCTCTTCTCCTCCCTTGATGAGGTGATGCTCATCCAGCTTGCCCGGGTGTTTTTGTGGAGCTTAGGGCACAGCCTGGCATTAGAAAGCTTGGATCCCCCTTGGCATGTGCATGTGGTGGGTCCAGCTGGAGGCAGGCACTCTCTGCTGTCTTGCTCAGCTGTTCTGCTGAGCAGCAGCTGTGGCAGTTCAGCTCTGTGGATCCATTTGCCATGAAGCTGCAGGATTGGGTTTATTTGCAGCTGCCTGTGGCATTGGAGCAGTGGTGAAGGAATAGACAGGAGAGCAGGAGAAAGATTCTTTCCTTCCCCTTCTTTCCCCTGTGGAAAGTCTCACCTGAAATAGCATCTGCATCTTGCCCAGGAAATAATGACTTCAAAGCAGATAAATTAAACAAAACCTGAACACTTCCAGGTCAATTCTTGCATTAGCATGGAAACTTTGCATTAGGAAGTGCTGTTGCAGTAAAAAATGGAATGGTATTTCAGCTGGTTTGGCTTCACATTCTCTGTTGGCCTTGTTTCTTTCTGAGCTGCTGTGGAGCCTCCTGGGAAACTGACCCTTCAGAAAATTTGAGCCAGAGAGGTCAAAGGGAGCAGGAGTCCAGAGAACTCAGCGTAGCTACTCTTTGAGTCTGCAGGAATATTTCCAACCCTCCACCTCCTCCTTTAATGCCTTGTCTATATTCCTCTTGTGAAAAGACAGGTTAGAGAGAAGTGTTATTCCTGCCAAATAAAAACCATAAAGTGCTAATTTTTCCTGAATGTTTTAGCCAAAACCCACTGTTCAAGTGGAAAAACAGGAGAGAGGAGTGATTTTCACCTAATTCAAAGTGTTGGTTGGAAATTACTGTGCCTGAGCAGGTCAAGGACAAAATGTGCACGGTTCAGGTATAAGTCTTGGCTGTGATCTCTGTTGGGCTGTGGATGCAGGTGGTGTGAGAACTGAAGACTGCTAGAATAGCTTTCTGTTATTGTTCATGATCCTCCAGAAAGCTGTTTTGTAATGAAATGCAGAAAATGGTGCCTTGAGATGTCAGGCGTCCCATTCTTGTGGCTGCAGGAAGAAAGTAAAGCCAGCCTGACATCCATCTTCCCTTCCACTGTAAGGACTTGATTTAACACTGCAGAGGGAAAGACAGGCTTCAAAGTTACTGTTCTTGGAGTAGTCACCTGAATTAGCAGCATCAGGCTGTCTACATTTCTGCCAAGATCTCTGTTTTCACCTAACTTCTCTGCTCCTCAGTTTTTCCAAGAAATTCCTGTTTCTTAAGAGCTCTGGGGGACTGAGATTGTTGACTATAGCATTCACAGAGAAAAAATAGAAATGTGGGGCCTTGTGTTCTTAATAGTTAACTCCTTACCTTTGTTTTTCAGAACAATGATCTCCTATGGACAGATTTCCATCAGAAGCTGGTGGATCAAGCACTTCTGACCATGGATACATACCTTGGCCAATTTCCAGATATTAAAGTAAGATTCTTTTTAAACCTTTTCATCTAGAAAATAATAGCAGATAAAACCTCAAAAGATCAATCTCTTGCATCCCCATCTTCTTTAGGAGGATGTGTGTGCTGTGCTGCTCCAAGGTCTTCTTTGAGAGCAGCCAAGATGCTTGCAGCTCTGGGTTATGTGAAAATGTTTTGTTCTACTTTTGGGCTTAAAATAAGAGTGAAGAGTCCAGGGGAAAGATGCAGAAGAGAAAACATAAATGTGAAACAGGAGGATCCATAAAATTCTTTATTGCATCAGAATGCAGGGGGGCAGTGTCAGCAATAGCTCAGAAGTTCTCAGTCTCTCTTTTTAGTCCTTTTGTCTTCTAATTTCCTTGTAAGCACAAAAAACATTGAGGAAGAAGTTAGTGGCACATGTACTTTACAAGTAGAGGCTGGTGTGGAAGGCAGATTTCTGTGAGTCCTTGACATCCTGCTGTGTTATAAACAGCTTTTTTTCAGGGAAAGGGGAGCACGAGATCTTCTTTGGAGAGATTGTATCTTTGCATGAAGTCCTGTGACCTTCCCTTCCCCCACAGTTATCTCCTCTCCATTCATTTAGAGGGTTGTGCAGGAAATGTCTTCACCATATGGAAACACTAGTAATGACATCACCATATGGAAGTATCAGCTTGGATACTTTCCAGTGAAAACAACCCTTTCCCCACCACATGTCTCCTAAAACTTTTGTCAATATTTGTTGCTTCAGCAGGATCGTGCCGTGTCAAAGGGGGGCAGGTCACAGGCTTGTAAAATGAGCCCTAAACAGCAGTGTCCTTGTCTCCTGGGACTTCTTGGTTTTGCTTCATTTTTCCAGCCTTTTCTGCCCATGGAAGTCTGAAGTGGGGAGAGGTGAAGAGGCTTGCTGCAGCTTTCCACCCACTGCAGGCTGTAGAGCAGATCACTCCATGTAGGGTGATGCCATGTGCCTCAGTTTGCACTGCAGAGCCTTGTGCGCTGCTTCCTAAGCAGGAGGGTTTATTTTGGGCTTGCTGTAGGCTCAGACTTCGGCACTGTTTTGGTCCAAATCACATTTTACCAGCCTCATTGGCTGTACACTGGGTCACCTCATAGTGTCATTTTCCCCATGTTGAGTATCTTCATCATTTCTTAAATCTGATGCGGTCCTGCTGAGGTTTTACAATGGGATGTTAGAAGGAGTACCCAAATTCCACCAAAGCTCAAGGTGTTAGGTACTGAATTCCCATGGATACTTTGTGACTTCTGAATGGGCTACTAAGGTGTTTATTACTGATATTCTTTCTCAGTCTTCAGCTGATGCTCTAGAAAAGGAAAATTTTATATTATTGCATAAAAGCGACTTCATGCACAATTCAAGTAATGTTTTAAAGAGAGCACTACTCACCTCTGCTTCACTTCCTAAAACGAGTGAGAACTTGGTTTTATGCTGGTTCTTACAGTAAGATATGGATATATTTCACAAGAGTTGGTTATTTCTTTCAAATAGACTTCCAGTGATATGAATTTAAAAAGGTCAATGTGTTTTTATTGGTCATTCAGCTGGATGCATCATTTTCCTTACCCCAGAGCAGTGAGAAGTGTTCAGATCAAGTCCGTTTTCTTCAACTGTTAGAAACTCCTAGAAATGCAGATTTTGAAGGTTGCTACACTTACACAGATGTGTGGTTTGGCTCAACAGAAGGAGTTAGAGTTCCTGAGGTTGGCAGCTAAAAATACCCAGTCTTATGTAGTTTACTGAATATTTGAGTTGCTTTTTGTTGTTGTTGTAATAGTTTTCTGGTTTTTGTTTTCCTCAAAATAAAATTTTCTGCTTTTCCTGGGATTCTGACATTACTGTGATAACAAAAGATGATTTTTTGAGAAAAGATGATTTGATTTTAGTCGTATGAAGACCTGTTTTTTATTATTTTAAAATATGTGATGAGTTAGATCATGCATGCATTATTTTTTGTTAAATTTTAACTTATTCTGAATTTGTCTTCACTTGAGGGGTTGGGAAAATTCCCTTGAATTTTTTGGACTTGCAAAGGGATTCACAGCAGGAATGTGAAAACACAATATTCTTTTAGTAAGGGATTTTTGTATGTTAAAGAGAATAATTTGTCCAATGTTGGTTGTTCACCCCTGAACAAAGTCTGTCTATTTTCTCTAACTTGGCAAAAGGGAATGCAAAAAGTACTTTATCCTTTTTTTGCAGGTCACTGTCTGTACTTTTTGCTGTAGGACTCTTGCATTATCTTTAATATTTCTGAGTTTTTGGTTGATTTTGCAGAATGTGCAATAAGAGTATAGGTCTCTGCAGTGAGCCCAGGAAAGGTAGACTATAACCCAAGTTCTGAATAGCTGCAGAGTTGGCAATTTTTTGTCTTGGACTGAAACTGGTATCCTACTAGGTTTAAAATGACATATCAGTAAAGGAGGGTCTGGTTTGGCTTTGTTTTTCTTTCTCTTTTTTTTTTTTCTATCTTTTTTTTTAAAATTTCCTTTAAGGAGGCTCAAATTAAGATGGATTTGTTGCAAGGTAGTAAACTCTGTTGGAGTTCAGCAGTTAGTGGTGGGTACCTTCAGTTGTCCCAGAGCTGTGCAGTGAATTCCTGTAGCCTTCCAGGATTGGGATAAATCCTATCACTGCCTTCAGGCAATGGTGTGGACAGTGGTTACTCCAGGAGAGCTCACACACACTATTCATGCTTTGCAGCATTTCCATGTACTCTGTTGGAAACATGAGGGTGGGTGTTAAAAAATCAGGAGCTGCAAAACAACGAGGAGTGACCTTGTTTGAGAGATGGGTGACATTGAATCAAACTCCCTGGTGAGGAAGCAGGAAAACCTGGAAGTGGCTGTTTGCTTTGTCAGAGGTGGGGAAAACTCCAGCTATCTCTACCAGTCTGATCTGGGGGAAAAATCATACCTCAAATTCCAGATTGGGCCATGTATTTTATCTGGTGTGTTTGCAAGATACATTAACTAATATCTCAGAAATTGTCATTCTGCTGGAAGCCCCCTGCAATGCCCTATCTCCTGACTGGCAACGATGTCTGGGAGGTGTCTTATAGTGACCTCAGTTGTGGGGTGGCTCAGCTTCTTCATGATTCCCCTTGGATTCAGCTGAACATTTAGAAATCAGTTTGGGTGTGCGTGTGGCTGAGATCCTGCAGATCTGCTGTGACTCACACAGAGCTGCACCAGCACTTGCCGGAATTTCATAGGAGCATGTGTGGGAGATGTGCAAACTGGTCCCAGCTGGTCTGGCAGAGAGATCAGCCCTGAGTGCAGTTCTGCAGCTTATCTGCAGGAGCCTGGGGAGATGAAATCCTACCTCCCTGCCAAGTGCAGTAGAGAGGGGGATTCTGCTTTTGGAAGTAAATCGCAATGCTGATTCCTCATTCTGCACTTCCTATGTCTCTGGGTGATGTGGTTAATTAGAAGCCTTCCTGGCTCTTTGCCATGCCTTTTCCCTCTGTTCTCCAGCCTATCTCTAGACTGCAGATTACAGACGCTTGTCCAGGCTGTCTGAGCTGCTGGGGGTTAGGGTCAGACTGGGAAGACCTGTGCTCCAACCCAGATAGTCTGGGATGTTTGCGGACAGTGTGGGAGGCAAGGGTCTGAGGGGATGGATAATTCCTAAAACAGGGCAGCCCAGTGGGCCAGAGCCTCAAAATAGTGCATCTCTGCTGGGGGAGAGAGCCTGAGGTGCCTCAGGTGATGAAGGGTAAGGGAGGATCGGGCAAAAGGTCTGCCTGTCTATCCTGTGCTCACAATGGAAATGCCTTCTTATGTTAAACTTGTAAGCTTCCACACAAACTAGTAAACTAGTTAGAGACTGGCTGTAGTCCCTAGGAAGCCCTGAACATGATGAAGCAATGCGGTTTAGGAAGCAGTGAAGCTACAGTTCTGAAAACATTATTGTCAGCCAGAGGTGTGGGGCCTGTTGATTGGATCCCTTTACCTTCCCTGGCTTTGTCTACTTGTCTCCTGAGGAGCATCCTCTAGAGTGGTGGTTGCCACAGGTGACTTCCATGGCCACTTCTCTGGGCAGCCTGCATAGAGGATCCAGTGAGTGTCCTTGTGTGGGCAGATCATGGGGTGCTCTGGAAGTTGGGTGAAGAGGAGGGTTGTTTTCTTGAGAGGTTTTGCAGTTTTGGCTGCTGGAGAAGATTGGCATGACTCTTTTCTCCTTCTTTTTTAGTCTCGTATAGCGAAGCGAGGAAGGAAGCTGGTGGATTACGACAGTGCCAGACACCACTTTGAAGCCCTGCAAACTGCAAAGAAGAAAGATGAAACCAAAATCGCAAAGGTAAAGCAAACAGGAGGATATGCAGCCATCCTATCATTTTGCATTTGCCTACTGAGCAGCTTTTAAGTGCACCTGTACCTCTTCACTGTGTTTTCGTCGAATCAGTTATATTGGGAAGGACCTTTAAGATCATTGCGGTGTTGTGAACTGGTGAGGTTTTGCTAGGTATTTCCTTCTCATTTGTTTAGTTCTCGTAGAAGACAGGATAGCCTCTGCTGGCTTGGTTCAGACCCACTATCATCATTCTGCATCTCTTGGTGACTAAATGCATGTGCTTACCCCCATGTTACAGGACCAGTAACCTCTGGCTCAAAAGCCTGTGTGTCTCTCGGGCAAGTGAAACCTTGCAATGCCCCCAAAAAATTTTCCAGCTTGCTTGCTTCTTGGGACTCTTTCCCAATCTTAGAGTAGTGTTTGAGTGTTGCTTGAGGTGGGTTGTGCTTGTGAAGTCCTCTGATATCCTAGGACAGAGACCCTTAGGAGTGAATTGCAAGTTCGTCGATGGAAGTGCGCTCTGTGCACACTTGATGAATGTTTTGTGTTGTCTATTGGTCACAATTACTGGGTAACAAATATGGCTGTCACATTTCTTTCATGCCTGTGAATAGCTTGATCCAAGATTTACTGCAGAGCGTGCCCAACACTTGAGTGAAGGATTTTATTTTTAATGAAATTTATTTTAATTAAAAATAAAGTTTACATTTTTTAATGCAGCTGAAAAAAAATGGTAGCGCTGACTTTGTTCTGGAGTGGGCACATGGTTTGAGTACTGCTCAGAAAATGAGCTGTGTATTACTCCTGTGCCTCAAGATATTTGAACCCATGTGCTTCACTCCACAGGACAGTTTTTGACACAATGGAATAGTCCAGTGCTGGGGAGACATCTTTAATTCTCTTCAGTGTGGGCCATGGCACATTGGGACTCTTCAGGGTAGGAGCAGTGCAGGAAAGATTTGTATCTTTTACAGGTTTACAAGAGTTGTCATCCTTTGGATAGGGTTATTTCTGGCAGGGGGAGTATGGGCTTATTTGAGAGATGCCGGCATTTTCCCTGCATGGAAGAAATTAAGATGCATCTCTCCCCTAAGTGAAAGATGTGCATTTAATGGCCACAATACTTTTATTGTTAAGCGGCAATTCTTCAGTCATCTACACACCCAGTGCATGCACTGTGACTAACCTTGACAGACAAAAGAGGAGAGAGATTGATGGCCCAGGTGTCATTGTATCATTTGTGTGGCAAAGCAAGTCTTGGTTCTGTATGCAAGGCATGAGGCTCAGCTGGTTGTGCCTTCAGTTCAAAGCAGTTATTCACTGTGTTCTTGGGTAAGAGCAGACGTTCCATGGGGTGTGTTATTTTTATTGGTGCATGCCTGTGTGGTCTTTGCTGCAGTGGAAATGGGTTTTGTAGGAATTGTTCAGGGTGGTACCTGTTGCTCTGCACCAGAGGCTGGCTACCTTCATCATTGCTGCACTCGCTGTTGCCCCAAAAACTCACCTAAGATGATATAACAAGTATGAAAAAGGTGCAATTTGAAGAGTGAAGTTCTTGAGATTTAGGAGTTGGTGCCCTGTTCCTGATTCATCTTGTGCAAGAGTTTCTTAGTACTTGATTGGATTCTTCTTGTGAGCCAAAATGTGCACTGGATCAGATCTTTCCACTATCTGCGCTCTAGGCCATAAACTTATACAGAGAATAATATGTGACACGTTGCACTGTCCTGACCCTGCAAAGATGGGAGCACTAAATCCCAGAAAGTTATGTATGTATGATTTTCCCAAGTGGGCAGTTTTCACAATCCAGCCTATGGTCTGATATTTGCAGTCATGCAGCTCTGTGGGGCTGTGGGCAACAGCCAGGGCTCAGTGTGCACTTGGCTGGTATAGGTAGTTCACCTCTCTGTTCTGTACCTGCAGTTTTGCTCGTATTACCTTTGAAGTAGGGTTTTCTCATTGTAAGTTGCTTTGGAATATGATGACAGGCCCCTAGGAAAAAGAAATCATGTTTCTGACACAGCATACGAGTGGGAACTAACTTGATTAAGGTTTAATGGTATAGTAACAGAAACAGCAATACAAATACTTCTTGGCACTATATGGTCTCTCTTTTCTAATAGATGGATGTTCTTTTCCCACCCAGGATCCCTGCCTCTTATTGCTAAACTTACATCCTGCCATTAAAATAAAGCACTGTGGACTTTCAGCTGTTGCATGCAAATAATAATGATGGTTAATTAATCCTGATCTCTCTTTAAGGAGCTCCAACTTCACAGCCATGCCTTGGAGTAGGGTTGTCTGTGTGCTAGGTCACTAACAACTGTATTTGTTGCTCTTACAGCTGCCTGGCTGGTCTGCAATATCCAGCCCACAGGGGAGCATTAATTACTGCTAAACTTGGCATGCTTCAAAGGATTTATAACTGATCGGTCCCAGGATGTTTGTTTTTTTTACTCTCGCTTTGGTGATACTGGTTTGGCCCAGCCTCTAAATACACTCTCTGTGGTGATTTTAATTTTTTTTTAATCCTAAAAGATATATGTTTGTGTCTCTCTTGTTCTCTGTTTATTTTTTTTTCTTTTTTCACTCAAACATGCTCCCTCCCCCAGCCTGTTTCGCTGCTTGAGAAAGCTGCGCCTCAGTGGTGTCAAGGGAAGCTACAAGCTCACCTCGTTGCACAAACTAATCTGCTCCGAAATCAGGTGACTGCTGATCTACCTGGCTCTAACCTTGCATGCGCTATTTTGGGCTCTAGATTGTACCACGCAAGTAATCTCCAGGCAACGTTCACTCTAGTCTTTCCTGTTACATGTCCTTGATGCTCCTAAGCCACATGGAATACATGGAAGTTGCTGACCAGTGAATGAATTTGTGCCTACCTGATTGATTTCTAGTCCGATGTGTTAATACTGGACTACTGTTTTCTCCTCCTAAAATGAAATGTGGAGGAAGAAAGGCTATGGAATAATGCCGAGACAGAGAGTGACACAGTACAGTTCCTCCAATTATTGCTTTCTTTTTCCTCTAAGAGAAGCTGTCAATTTTTATTGCTGCTGTTCCGAAAAAAAGAAAAAGAGGAAATACAGGAAAATTGACTTTTGCATTCACGTTGTTCAGTAAAGCTGGAAAAAAATAACATCAAAATTTCTGTGGCTGCTGAGTTAGGTTTCAACATCCTCCTGTGGTAAAGTCTAAGTTTCCCAAATGTGCACTGTCCTGGCTCTTGTGGTTTAAAAGAGCCACTTCCAGATCCAGGGTTTCAATTTGTGTAGGAAAAGAGGTGGGCCCAGACCAGGCAGGTTGCACCCTCTGTGATGTATTTGAACAGTTCCAGGTTGAGGTCATGGTTGCATCATCTGCCAGAATTTAAGTTATAGCATCTTGAGGGACATGAGAGCAGTTCAGAGGAACTTCAGGGAATAAAATTTCAATCCTACTTGCATAGAAGTGTGACTTCCTGATGAGATCTCCCGCAGTGTTTCCCTTGAAACACCTTCAGGGATAAGAGGGAGTTGACAGAAAAAGTCAGTGAGAAGAGGCTTTCAATAAGCAAGGGATAGTAAATCATTACCCAGGCTGGGAGAGTGCCAGTTACCTGCTCACAAGTTCCTGGTGAGCTCATCTGTTGTCATTTGAATGCTCCTCTGTCTTCACAATGCTTGTCAATGAATGAATTGCAGTTTAGAAACACTGAATTGCTCTTACCTTAAGAAGCACCTGGGTTTTTCACAGTCAGTTTATTACTGCAGATCAGGGAAAAAACTAGATAATCACATCAGTAAAGCCTGGAGAAAGAACAGCTGTTAGCAACCCTGCTTAAGATATAGAGCGAAGGGAGGAAATATGTATTTATTCTTGATTGAAGGGAGAAGGACAGATGGCAAGCTGCCAGGGGCTTTTCCTGTGCCTCTGCTGGCCCAGCTGGGAACTGTCTGCACAGTTGTGGTTCTTGATTGGTCTGTTTGACCGGTGGGGAATTTCTGGAGGACTAGAAAACAGGTATGGGAAGTTTTTCAAGCCACAAATAAATACATAAATAAAACAGCTCTTGGGCATTTTTCGTCTTCTCAGACTGGCTGCAGTCAGTGGGAGTAATGCCACTACCCACAGATTGCCCAGTTCCTACAAGTGCCCCCTCATCCACACACTTGGATCTTAGGCAGGGTATGAAGATCATTTGAAAATTTCACTGCATGTGACTTTGTCCTAAAGCATATGCAAGGGACTGTGTCATCTTTCCACCCACTGGTGTGGGGGTGTTAATCTCCTAATACACAGCATAAATATTTTCAGTAACCACAGATATTTTCAAATCAATTTAAGTCCTCCTTGAAGGTTTTTCCCCTTTCATTCTTGAGTTAAGTAATACTATTGCCCATTTTAATTTTTTGTTTCTACTCCTGTATTGTTTTTTTTCTTTTTTCTCTTTAATTTTTATTTTGATTGAAAACTAACAGAAAAAAAACCTCAATAAAGAAGGTTAGCTTGTATTCTGAACCTGTCGGTTTTCCAGCTTGCCTTCCCAAACATGAGCAGGCAGTTTTTACATTTGCGTGACTTCAAGACTGAAAGTGTTAATGACAGCCCTAAATCTCATTAAGCTCTTGATAAAACTGGGAGGGCTGATGATGCTCCATCTATTGGGAAGCTTCAGAGTGTTAAGCCTAAAAACAAAAAGTTTCATTTTACCAGCAGCTGTGTTGCTGTCTCTTCTTGCCTGATAATTTTACAACCTCCATGCAAAAATAGGGTCAGTGAGATCTGTTATTTCTACTGTAAAGCAAAGTCCCTCCCTCCAGTGTGTATATTGCTGGCTCTTTAGGCCTTTAGCAGATACTAACAAAAAAAACAGTGGGTTTTTTTTGTGAAGTCTCCTGGGGGAGTTGCTGTTACATGGTCCCAGTTACAAATTTTAGTGACTGTGCTTTTTGAAACAAAGGGGAAAATGGCTTAGAACAGCAAATTCTTGCCTTTTGACTAAGCTCCATTGACATGCTGAATCTAAAAAGCAACATCCTTGGTGCTGCAAAGATAACAGAAAAATATCTCTGTCTGTAGGAGAAAGTAAGTTGAGTCCTGCCTGGGCTGTGCTGCCCTACTGAAAACTGAGTCTGGCTGGGGGGGAAGCTCCCAGCTCTCCTTAATCCTGCCTCATGGATATCTAAACTATTTACTGAGCAGTACTTAATTACTACAGTTCACAGCATAGTCTTTGAAGAGAAATAGTCACCAGATTGCCTGAAAGCACCAGGCTGGACATAGCCAGATACTCATGAGAGCTGAGATGCATGGTAATAAGAGAAACAGTGTGGAATAATTCCTCCCCTGCCTTCCATCGCAACTGAACTGGAGGTGCTTGGCATTCTGAGGTTTGGCTAGGTGGAAGGTCAGGAAAGCATTTGTAATGTCCAGCTTCTGCTCAAACCTTCCCCCTTTCAGGCAGGGAGAGGAGAGAAAGATTTTCTGAGACTGTATTTTGTGGACCTGGGCATTATCTCCTTCTGGACTCAGTTTTCCATCAAGTTGACAAGGGTGGCAGCTGAAACAGAAAGTGCATGGCTATGGTAACCATGGACTCTGCTCTGAAACCTGTCTGCCTTTCCCGACCTTACTTCATGAGCTGGTTTGTCCTCTAGCAGGCCTTGTGACCAGGTTGATCTCTGCCTTTTGCTCTAGCTGGAAGCAGTGAGGGCTGTCAAGTGCCAGAACTCCTGCTTCTAAGCAAAGTAAATCCCACTGGTGAGAAAATCCATGGGCTAACAAAGGACTGAAGAATTAATTCAATGATAGACTTGGGAATGAGACCAGTAGCTGAGCCACAGGCACTGGATGGATCCCTGATTCCTACAACTACTCTAGAGTGAACGTTGCCTGTTGCTGATTTTGCCTTTGCCTCGGGATGTCACAATATTCATACATTGCTTTCTAGGTTCTTTGACCTTATAAACGGGTAAATGAGAGAAGGAAATAATGTTATTACTATTCACCATATCTATAAAACTAACAGCATTCAGTGGTGCCTCATCTCCCAGCTACCACATCTCCTGGGTTGACTCTGGTTCCATTATAGTTTGGAAATTAGAATAAGGTAAAGCCAAAGGGATGGACTGTTGTTTGTTTTTTTTCTCCCTTTAAAATGGTTACGTTAGATATATTCATTCATAGAGGTATTTTAAGGCAGAATGAGTCTTTGTGATCATTGTCTCTGATTCAGCATTGTCTCTGTTTAAAAGGTTTTTTGGTGGTTTTGTGCAAACTCTTGAAATGTTAAGTTTTTGAGTGAGTGTAGCAGCGAAACAGGGGTTTCTGGGTGGAAGCATCATGACCCCTTCTCCCCCTGTCTGTTCCTCACAAAGCCTACTTAACTTTTGAATACTTACCAGTTGTGTCTTTTTGCTGGGGAAACTTTCTCCTCTGATCTTGAGTACAAAGCCTTAGCCTTGCCTCGGACAGCAATGAACAACCCTTTTATAGCTGGAGCTAGATGGAAAGCAGGAGTTTATGTGACTTGCTCATAAGTCAAGAGAGAAACAGTGTAAGAATCCTACACAATTCTGTGAGGAACAAGATTCTGGACTGCAAAATATTTTTAAGCCCTTTTGCCCATCAATCCTATTGTTGTGTACACGTGTCACTAAGGAGCAGTAAGCTGAATTTATTTAATTAAGCTGGCACAAAGAAGATAAAAGTTTCTAGAAGGGATAGGAATCTGACTGCAAGCTCGTAGGGAGATCCAGTTCCTGTGGCTTGTGAGGTCTTTGCAGAGGCCTGTGGTGGTGTGACAATCCTGCTGTTGTCGCATGCATAGGCACTCATGCTGACCTTCCTGATGTGTTGTCAAGTTGCTCATGCCGGGATTTTTCCATCCTGTAACCCACTGCACAGGGTTATGGGAGAATGCTGTGCTGCTATAAATTATAGAATAAAAACGTTTTATTTAGAAAACTTTGAGTTTTAAGTCAGGGCACTGAAAAGAGGAAGAGATTACCTGGGACAAATGTAGGAAGGGGAATGTGCTTGTTGCTGGTGTCTGCTGTCAGCAGCAAACCAGGATCATCCTTTTTGTCATGGAAACCTGACAGAATTCATCCATCAGTGTTGGGATCTGTCAGTGTCTAGGTCCAATGAACAGATGAAATTTAGACTCTCAGCTGGTAGAAAGAGAGTCCTGTAGGATGCATACTGCTTTTGGTGTTGGTGGCTGACAGCCAGCCAGGGATTGCGCTTGTGTGAGACCACTGAAACCAAGATGTGCTGTTCAAGCCCTGCAGCCTGGCCTCCTGCTGGCACAACTCATGCTTTGCATACTCTTCCTTGCTTCTCCGATCAGCTTTGTGGGAGAGCTGTATCAGCCAAGGATGCAGACCTCCTCCCTTCCTCAGAAGAGGCTGAGCTTTGGCATGACCTTAGCTGAGCATAAAGAGTCCACACGAGGGAGGATTCTTCTCTGCCCTTTGGGATGGATTTCAACTCTTTCTGAGACCTGGCAAGGGACAGAGGCCCCTATGACCTTCATCTGTATCCAAGCTGGAGGCTGAACTGCCTGACCAACTCCATTCAGTTTTTGAAGCCAGGGAAATTTATTGAATTTAAAACACACTAGTTGTTGTTTGAATTGCTTTCTGAGTATACAAATGGGGAAATCCATTGAGAGAAAGCCTTAGAGTAACACATTCATGATGAAGGGGCATCAGGTCACCTATGATGCAACCCTGGTTCCTGGGAGACTCACTTGGGATGCTGATTACCTCATGCCAGCCTTTTGCCTGGTCTCCCTAAGAAGTCAAAAGAGTCACAGTTACCCCAGCCCTGCAGGGTACTTGTCTGTGCTGGAGCTGATGATCTCCTTTCTCTGTTATTAAGGCTGAAGAAGAGTTAGTAAAGGCTCAGAAGGTGTTTGAAGAGATGAACGTTGATCTGCAGGAGGAACTGCCTTCACTATGGAATAGGTGAGTGTTGCAAGTTTTCCCAAGGCCTGGTTGGAAGGAAGCAAATAGCCAAGCTCTTGGTCTGGACTGGGTGCGTGCTCTTCTTTTCTGGATCATCTCAGTCTGTTCTAGAATTTCCCTCCCAGCCAGATTCACCCTGTGCTTTCTAGGCTTTGCTTCATGATTTTCCTGAAAAATACAATTTTACCACGGGGAGAAACTATGGTTCCCTCCTTGTCCAATTAATCCTTTGCCCTACCAACTCTGCCCAACTTTACTGGAAGACTTGAGGGACCATGAACGTGCCATACCAGTGGCTGTGGTGATGAAAAGGGAGGTGAAAGAAAAAGACTGACATTTAGCTTGAAGGATGAACTGTAGGGCAGCAGAGACTGATTTATGGGGAGGACACAGTGGAAAGCAATCAAAATCTTCCTAGGAGTGTCCCAGTTTCTTATTTTTGAATGCAGCAATCATGTCTGGGTTGGCAGGGCTGGTCTGTGGGGGATGCAGATTGGCGGCAGCAGGGTGGGAAAGTGAAATGTTGCTGTCTGCCTTCACTCCCCTTTCTGTCCAGCCTGGGGTAGGTATCCTTGCTCAAAGCAGCCTGGAGGCCTGACTGAGGAAGGAGCTGGGAGGGATACGGGAATCTGGGTGTTTCCATGTGCAGAACCACAATGCTCCTGGCCTTGGTGACCACCTCCCTCCTGCTATTGTTCCTTCAGCTGAGTGCTGGTAGAATACTCTCTGTTGGCAGCAGGCAGGCTGGCTAGAGACAAGATGCAGCTGCTGAGATTTTAAGGTGCCACAGGTTGTTCATAGGCTTCTGCTATGCAGCTGATGCTTCTGTTTCCCTGTTGCTTTCTGTGTCTCTCCTGTGCTTTTGTGCTCTTTCTGCCTCTGAAGCAAACAGTTCATGCTTTTTTTCTTCCCTTGTTGCTTAGGGACTTCAGAGGGAATTAATATCTATCATCCTGCTAATTTCCCCAGCTCTCCCAACAGTCTGTCTGCATCACAGCCTCCATCCTTTTTCCATCTTCCTATTCTAGCACCTTTTTTTTTTTTTTTCCCTTCTCCCTCTCCCTTTAGCCAGCACAAATTCAGATTCTATTCCTAGTCTCCTTCTCCCCTTGGACATGTATGCCCAGTACTTAGCCTTTGTTCCATCACCCCCTTCACACTCTCTTGCCACCCCTCTCTTCCCACATGTACCAGACCTGACAGAGTTCAATTTGAATGGGAATGGTGGGTGGAACGTAGCAGGAGGAGCAGAACTGAATAGCGTGGGGAGAGCATTGTGTCCATTAAGTTCTTCTGTCTTGTTTTTCATTTGGCAGTCGTGTTGGTTTCTATGTCAACACATTCCAGAGTATAGCAGGCCTAGAAGAGAACTTCCATAAAGAAATGAGCAAGGTAAGGCAACTAACAGCTTATCCTACTTATTCTCTTCACTGCTAGTAGAAAACAACAACAACAACAACCACCACTACCAACCCTCCCCCCCAAAAAAAAAACAGAACAAAAAACCAACCAAAAAACTGTCTGGAAAAAACAACCCTGAGTCAGAGAAAAATATAAATCTTTAGTTTTTTTCTTTGGACAGAGCTGTCTGACATAGTAATTCAAAGGGATGGAGCACAGGCAAGAGACTGCAGGGTCATGCAGCACTGGTGTGTTCATGTCACTTAGCAGTGCTTGTTTGCAGATCCATTGAGGAAAGGGAAGCCATCCTCAGACCTATCTCTTGCTACCTTTTTTGGTTCATCTCCATTATGGATCTGTAACCTATAACCTGGGCACACACAGCGGGTTTTCTTCCTCCTCTGCTGCCTGGTAGCAGGTTGCTGTGTACCCTCATCCAGCCTAGCTGTGGGGTTGAAAACAGTAGGGAATGTGCCAGTCTGCAAGTTGGGTAAAGACTGAGACCTGCCTCTCAGTCCCTCAAGAAGGCACTTCCCTGCAGTACCTCTCTGTTTTGGTTTCTTTCCTGCCCTGTGACCCAAAAGAAGGCATTTGAGTACTTATCCTGGCCCTTATATGGGCTACCAATTTGTCCTGAGTTGGCAATCACAGCAGTAAGCAGTGTTGTAAGCTGGTGGTGGCAAGCTGGATCCTGGTGCTCTGTGCCGGTACGCAGAGGAGATCTCAGGAACAGTCTGTGGGAAAGTCCTCCACTGCCAATATAATTTTCAAATATGTTCTTGTTCTTTCAATTAAAAGCTAAAGAAGTCTCCTGAATTCCTTAGGTCTGTATGCTGCTTCCAGGAGTTGCACGCCCTCTGTAAATGTTGCACTAATCTTGAGGAGGGACTGAGAGCCCAGCTGGAAAACTCTTATATTCCCTCCGCTCCCCAATGTCATCCTGACAACAAGGCAGCTGCTAAGCAACAGGAAACATTATAGTCCTTCAATTCCCAACAGTCAGGGGCCTTCTGCCTTAGTGTAATGCATCAATTTTGAGCCCTGCTGACATTTTATGGGGTCTTTTCCAATTAATAGCCTGTTCTTCTCCACTGAGAGGTGAACCAACTGTTAAGAATAGGGAGGATTGTTATAATTATCAGTTTGTTACTGTTAACTTACATTCAACAAAACATGGGAAAGATGCTTGTTAGACAGGAATTCTCTCCTTGTATGATGTCAGGATTTTTCTTTCTTGAGGAGTTTTGTATGAGAGCAGGGCTTTTGCTTTGTTCCATAAAAACCATCTGTTTCTTATTACTGCTATAGCATTCAATTAACTGCTGGTGTTGCCTGCAAAATTTCTCCAACACTGATTGCATGGGATCCCTCCACCTCCTAGTGATAAATCTGGTGTCTCATATTACTTATGGATTGGCTGTTTTTGAGTAAGAGTGTCTGAAGTGACTGTTGCAGCCTTTGGTGCCAGGGAGCGTTTAACCCCTAATTTCTGCAAAGATATCTATGTCCTGCCTAAACCCAGGCAGACTGTGAAGTTAAAGCTTGTTGACTAGAAATCCAGTTGCCTTTGACTCCGCAGTTGAGATGCCCATATCCCGAGCTTTGATAAGCAGGCCTGAGGAACAGCTTTTGGCTACAAATCCAGAGTGAAGCTTCAGTTCTAACACATAGACCCTTAGATAAACACTCATCCTGCTTCTGCAGTGGCACCTGGCAGCACACTGGCAGGGCCAGGTGATAGAGAAGCTAAGAGGATGATTTGGAAGGAAGACAGAGCATTCCCATGAGGAATCAGAATCTCTTCAACAGTTCAGTAGGATTTCATACCCCACAGAGAAGTGGAAACAGATTTAGGGCTGTTCTCTCTTGGGATAACTGAATATGTGTGCATATCTGGGCACAAGCCCGTGTTTGGTCGGTCTGTGCAGGCCAGCCCAGACCCAGACTCTCTTCTATCATTCGTGCTCTTTTCTCATTCTTTTTCTTTCTTTTGTTTCTGTATTTTGCAGTTGAACCAAAATCTTCACGATGTCCTGCTGGGTCTAGACAAGCAGTACTCAGGCAATGCTTTCCCTGTTAAAGCACAGCCCAGGTCAGTAACTGTGGGTAGTGTCTTTCCCTCAGCAGGGGAGGAGGGACAGGGATGTCTCTACCCAGGGGTGTTGAAACCTCAGTGTTGTCAGTTGGGAGTGATTTGACTACCTGCCCGTGCCCTCCTGAGACTTCCTAGAACATGTCCAGGATTGCATTTGGCACTGGGTGATACAATACAATACCTCTTACTTTTCTAGGTTAGCATCTGGAGGCCTAAACTTTCACAAGGTGCTGATATGTAGGCAACTGATTCTCAGCTCTGCTTTTTTAAAGTCTAATTCCATGCATTGACATGTGCTACTGAGCTGCCCTTCCTTTTGGGTCCAGTTGCCCAGTACCTTCCTCAAAAGCTTCCACCATGTACCTACAGCTTGAGCACCAAGAGCCCATTTAGTTCCCCAGCTTCCTCTTTGGCCCTCCAAACTTGGAATCACCATTTTGCCAAAGCTTTATGCCCATCCTATGTACCCAGCTAAAGTGGATTTCCTTTTCTTTGTGTTGAGGAAGGAGTTGCAGCCTCACTAGTATGAGGCCTCCTGACCTCAGGGCACTTTGAGTTTGCACGTATGCAAGGAGTGAGTGTCCTCTGGGCCTTTAGTTTTCTTTCCTCAGCTGGGTCCTATTCTGTATGGTTAAGTGCAAGTCTGCACATTCTCTAGCACTGAGAAGGGAGGGAGAGGTTGGGCCCTGGATTAGGCTGACTGGCTCTCATCCAAGTGTGTGAGTGATGAAATATTGTTGGGCTCTGGCTTCCAGCTGCTGCTAATCCCATGTGCTGGGCAAGCAGGAGCACAGCCCAAGTCCTCAGTTGGTGTATTGATGGAGGGAGGAGGTGAAGTCAGCATGAAGTAAGGGCAAGCTGTGGTCTGAGTGCGTTGATTCAGAAGGGGTAGATCAGCTGTTGAGACCTCTGTGCTCCCTTGTCGTTCCTCCCAGTTTAACCTTCTGTTGCAGTCATGGCTAGATGACTTGTGTGCCGCCTTCCTCCAGTGAGTGCAGGGTTTGCCAGCTCTAAAGAAAAAGTAAGTTTGAATTGAATTTGGCCTCTGAATTTTGGATTGCTGACACCAGATTTCAGAGATGCTAGTTAGGAGGGCTATTTGTGAAAATGATGTCTTCTTCCCAATTTAGCATAGGGCGTCTGTTGATCACCCCAACTCAACTAGACTGAAACCTTGTGTGGAGGCTGTGGTGCCAATCCTCTTGCTGCCATGGGCCATGTTGTCTCTATTAGTAGCATCCTCCAGGGTCTTTGGAGGAGGATGAGGTAACAGGACAGATAAAGGCTATAGCCATTGCTTTGTCCAGCTTCTTCCTCCTCCTTTCTTTCTACCTTGACAAATTAATTGCAGGCTGCAGTGACAGTCTGGCCCAGAGATGTTCATTGCTGTTGTGGCATGAAGTTTCTGGCCTGAAAGAGCTTTCAGTGAACGAATTACCTATCCTCACGATTCCTGCCCCCACAAACTGCTGGCTTCATCTGAGACTGTAATGGGTGTCTCAGCTGCAGTTTGTGCTCTTTGTCTGGCTATGAGACCATATGGCCCCAAAGCCAAAACCAGAGCACACACAGGGATTCCTGTGTGGGGAGCAATCTGAGTGCTGCTGCTTCATCTTGCTGTATCTTAGCTGAGATGCCAGATCTGCCCCAGAGCAACTTTCTTCCTCCCGAGCGCAGGGGAGCAGGGTGTTGTAGGAGGATGTAGCAAAGGTTTGCCAAGGTAGTAAATATGTTTTGCAGTGAAATGATGTGAGGCACTTCTGTCTCTGCTGCACATCTGGCCTCTCCTTGTGGCACAAAGCTGGAGTGAGAGTGTGTGGGAGGAAATAGCGTATTGTGGTCTGCAGTAGGAGCAGATGCTTCCCTGACCCTTTTCTACTGGGAAGGGGATTGGAGATTGATACAGTGGCAGGAAATTGATGAGGAGGTGTGAGAAGAGAGGCAGTGATCTGTACACATCATTATGACATTCGTGTGAGGTCCTACAGAAATACTACTGTGGTTGATGAATCTGATGCTGGCAGTGTAGCACAGTAGCACAGAGCAGTTGGTGTATTTCTGGGAACCTCAGGCATGGTTTTGCGATTTGTTTCTGAGAGAGCTTGAATATTCAGGGCTCAGATGCCTAGAAGAGCTAGGAGATCTGTAGTGTTATCCTAGTATGATTGGACAAACTGGAAAAAACCATGGTAGGAAAGCTGATGGTTAAGTTCCATGTATAAGACTCTGCAGATCACGTAAGTAAAGGAGAATGGGGAGCTTGTTTCTTTTGCAGCAATATTCACAGCACAGAGTGAGCAGCTGTGAAAAAAGGACTTTTACAGGACTCTAGTGGTTTATACAGTTTCCTTTTTCTTCTTCTCCATGTGCTCCATGGCCCCATGTTCCAAAGTACAGGGAAAATTTTAGTTTGCTTACACGTATATAGATCTTTCACAGGTGTAAAAGCCCTTCTCCTACTTTCTCCAAACCAGGCCATAGCTTTCTAGGAATGAAGGGAAGTGTGTGTGTTAGTGTGTGTGTGAGAGAGAGAGATCTTGTCATCTTAATTACAACGAGTTTTGTGGCACCACATGAATGGGTGCATGGAAGCTTCCTGGTTTAACTGTGCCATCCTGTAACTGAAATGATTTGCGTGCCGTCCTCAACAGAAAGAAAACTAAACTGTTCGCCAGGCTGAGGAAAAAGATGAGCAGGTACTGGTATGGAGAGCAGCATTTCGATACATGTTTGATTTAGTTCCTAAAACTGGAGAGGCTGTTGCTGGACTCTAACAGCCTGGCACGTGTTAACCCTGTGGTGGGAGAGGGGTTCTCTGCATGATATGATGTGTTCATGGCCTGCTGGGTCCTGCTGAGATCTGTGTCTGGATAATCCCATTAACTGCTTGTGTGCCTGATTTGAATCCTTGCTTCTTTTCCTATCTAAGAAGGCAGTGTGAAAATTCAGACATTGTCTGTCCAGTTGTTTTTGTGTGATGGAAAATGCAGTGCTGTGTTTTCCATGGGAAATATGATCAATTTTAAGATTTTAACACTTCTAGCTTTAACTAGTGGGTTTGCCCATTTGAACAGGTCAGAAATGCTGTATTCTCATTTCCTGCCTGGCCAGGGAGGACCAATAGACAAGTCTTTCACACCCACAAGTCCTGTCCTATCTACCTGTTGCAGTTGGGAGGATAATGAAGTGGGAGAAGGACACTTCCAGCTTTGCTCCTTACTTGCTCTGTTCTTGAGGATTCTCACTGTCTTGCTCTTTCCATTTAAAATTTTGTGCAGGGCTGAAGGAAAAGGAAGTCGGTTGTCTTGTATAAAGACTAATGCCTGCATCTTGCTTTTCAAGATAATGATGGCATTGATTAACTGGATTGATACAATGCTGAGGGTTATCATAGGTTGAGTACTCTTACAAGAACATGCTCTGGAGCAAAGTGGGAATTGCCGCATAATTCCTCTAATTTTCATTTATTTTTACTCTTTATGTTGGTACTCCCTTCATGGGGCTCTTATAGGAAGAGAAAACCCTAAATTATCAGTATGGTGTCCTGCAAGCAATAAAAGCAAGTGCTGGTGGATTGGTATCCTTGCTTTTCTGATTCTGGCTTCCTGCTGCCTAGGGCAAGTCATGCCTTTCTCTTTGTCTTTGCCATGCATCCTTTGTAAAGTGGGAGCTTGAAGAGTGGAGAATGGTAATTGCA
The DNA here is from genome assembly GCA_035584735.1 of Pseudotriccus pelzelni. Classification (NCBI taxonomy): domain Eukaryota; kingdom Metazoa; phylum Chordata; class Aves; order Passeriformes; family Tyrannidae; genus Pseudotriccus; species Pseudotriccus pelzelni. The sequence continues at coordinate 14,287,311 of JAWMRA010000164.1, read as the reverse complement.
CAGGGAAGCTGATTCTTGATACTTACATCCACAAATTAAAAGTAGTGAAGCAATGTCTTATGTTGTTACTATTCTGAGGTTTTCTACTGTAGGAAAAGGAGGATTCACTGGAATACTTCTCTGGATGTCTGTCTTTGGTCTTGGTTGGACTGGTGGTGTACCTGCACAAGGCAGGTACTACTATTTCCAGTCGCTGAGAACAGATGGATGCTACAGCAGAAGGAGAACTGATAAATCTCACCTCAGTGAGCTCTAGCCCCAATGTCCACCTGCTCTGCCTTGATAAAATCCAACTGGCTCAGCAGTTAAGGTCCCTGACCTGGGTTCTGCTGGGGATTTTTGCTGTCAGAGTAGCTGCAGGGGTCACAGAGAAATGTGCAATCCCTGGTGCAGGGAAGAAGGACCTGGGGCTTGGTCAGTCTTTTATCTGCAGAAAGAATGTATATTTGTGCCATCATAGGTTTGAGTATGTAGGTGCTCTGTTTTTTTTGTTTTTTTTTTTTTTTTAATAATTCTTCAATGCTTTGGTGGTAAAAAATTAATTACTTTTGGATAAAAGGCCCTGTGTGAGCCTTAGCTGAGATGCCAACCTTTTTTTCTTTTTAACCTGAGAACTTGGCAGGAGGTAACTGGTCTGTTTTTGCCGTATTGGAAAGGAGATTTCATCCTCTAATGTAGGATTTTACAACTGCATGGGAATCCCATCTGCAGATGTTACTCTGCTCTTCCAGAACAAATGAAGCAGCCCCATGAGGGGTCTGGGTAAGCAGCGCTAAAAGAGGCTGGGGGATTTTTACTTTCCTTTCAGCTGGAGTAATTGCATTAGATCCTGTTCCTAGCTCTCTATTTGCAGAAGAAAGTTGACACCGCCTTCCCTTCCTCACCTGATATTCTTGGATTTGGCATCACTTTCCAATTGCTTGTGGGAAGGAAAAAGACTGAGCAGTGATGTTGTTTTGGCTTGCTTTTACTGTGTTACTGGTGCTTGGTCAGTGGGGTACAGTCCCAACACCCTTGCTCTTTCCTGTGTTTCCTGAAGCAAGCAGTTAGTTGGAGACAGGACTTTGCTCTGTGTGGGCAGTGTGTGCTCCCTGAGGACATGTGAAGGGCAGAGGATCTTGGTGACTGTCTCTCTTGACGCTCATTGCACTGGCTAAATTAGTGCAACAAGTGCAGGAATGAAGGTGCCGCTCAGGGTGGGGGGGGGCTGAAAAAGGCTCAGCCAAAATTAGCACTGGCATTTTCCTAGGGGGATTGGCCAGCACATCAAACAAGCTGTAAATAGTAGTGACTTAATGAAGTCTTTAGTGTGGGGTCCTCACAGCCCAGTTTCTTCCCCTCATCCTACAAGGGCTGACTCACACAGGAGCTTTTTACCAATATATCTCCAAATTAAGTAATTGCCAGGCACCCAGTATTCCCAGTGTAATCTGGGCATTTGAGAAGTCCTGGAAGTGTAGGTGTAGATCACTCTGTTCCCCATCTTCTCCAAAGTGCTTTCAGCTCTGGGAAGTTAACGTGGTTCCCCCCCACCTCCTTGCCACTCTGGCATCAAGGGACGTTTTCTGTAGTTTCCTGCTGTTTCCTGGTTGCTCCCATTTAGATCAGGACTTCCTTACCTTCACCCTCCAACAGTTACTATTTTGAATCTGTAGCACAGCTTTGTAAACTTTGCAGAATCCGTCACACAACCCACTGTATTGAAATGATTTCTGGGAACCTTTGAGGAAGGACACTGTAGGCATATCCAGTCAGACTGAAGAGTTGCAAGGGTTGGCGTACATGTTCTTTAGTCTATCCCCTTCCCTTTTTCCTTTTCATTTCCCTCTTTTTCCCTTGGTGTGTGTGCCCCTGGTTGAGAACTGCTGGCAGAGAACATCACTGGGTTTGTTGCATCATGTTGGTGTGCTGCTGGCATCATCGTCATCAGAAGTGTCCAACCTGCATGTGGACCTGAGAACAAGTGCTTTGTGGGGAAATGTGCGTGTGGGATGTGGATATGGGAAGAAAGTGGGGGGAATGGGTGAGGACGAAGTGAATGATGAGGGAATGGGATGGGGAGCTTGAAAGCTGGAATGCTGACCAGGGTGAGATGCTTGCTTGTAAGGGGAGACTTGTTGAAATGCCTTGCTATCCTTTCTTCCTTTTGCTATCCCCCAATTGTAAACAAATGTTTAGGAATGAGGCCATCATGCATGTTAGCCAATGACCACCAGAACTTAGGCATCCAAGTGTGAGTGGATGTACACGTCTGAAGCTCCGGGCCCTCTTGAGATACAGCAAAGAAATAAATGACTTGATGTCCCTTCAGAATCCAGTCTGTATTGCTCTAGTTCTGCCTTTTGCCAGGATTTCTTATATCAAGTTGTAGGAAAGGATCTGTTTCTTTCAGCCTCTCCCAAGGCCTTTACAAGATGTATAACTTCATAAGTGGAGGCAAATATCACATCCTGTAGATGAGGTTGCACACCCTTTTTGCAATATGCTATGATATTTTGTTTTTGGCTGTGTATAGTTTTGCCAAATAGTAACCATTTCTGCTGACATATCCCACACCAGTGTGTGCATTTCTATATGACTTGAGATATATTGATTAGTTGGTGTTTTGGGAGCTGAATTTCAGCCAAGATGATTTGGCTGTTCCTGAGAATTTGGTTGAGAAAAGAGTTTTGCCTTCATCCCTGTTGAAATTCTCTGGTAACCAACATTGTACTAAATTTTCATGATTCTGTACTTTGAAGCACTGACTTGACACCCAGCCAAGGCACCCCTCTAGGGAAAGGCATATGCCTCTTGCCATTCCTTTGAAAAATCTGCCCAAATCTGTCCAAGCTATGAACCAACAAATGCCATTGGCATATGCTTCTTGCAGCTTAATTCCCTGAAGAATCCCTCTGTGTGTCAGAAACAGTCCTGGAATAAGGACCAACCGGGGAGACTTTTCATAATAGAGAAATCTCTATTAGCAGCTGGAACCTCACTGTTTCTTTGCTGTCTGGAATGATCTGTGAAACCTCTGGCTAGTTTGCCTCTCTTCTAGCTTAGCCAGTTTGTACCACATAGAGGCAAATGATATTCTATGGTTACAGCCTTATTCAGGTATTATGATCTATTAGTCATAACCCATACAGGTGTCAGTAGACCACCACACAGAAAAATTCTAATCTGTAGAACTTAAATGAACAGCAAAGAACTCCTTTCCCCATCTTCTTCCCCATCATTAAAGACTATGACTTAATGTCAGTCACTTAGGTTAGAATCAAGCAAAATAAGTATGCCTGGTTGTTTTGTTTTTTTTGTTTTTCTATGTCTGAGGCAAGTATATCAGTTCTGTAGCCTGCTGCAAAGTAATGCTGCTGCAGTGTGTTGGTCTGCAAGTGACTCAGCGAAGATGCTTCTCAGAAGCTTGTTGAGGCTTCAGATATCTTCATCATGTGTCTGGGCAGCAAAGCAAAGAGATAATGGAGGCCACTGATCTGATCTGGTCTGGTTAGCACAACTCCTCCTAGGCCTGGCTCATACTTCTCTCTCTTTCTCTCTCTCTCTCCCTTTCTCTCTCTTCTTCCTTCAGTGACAGCACCCCAGCGAAAGCAAATAAAAGCCCCTCGCCTCCACCAGATGGATCTCCCATCACCAGCCCTGAGACCAAGACTGTCAACCATGAGCTGGAATCATCCACTTTGGAAGCACCTGGGGCAAGCATCCCAAAGTCTCCATCTCAGGTAGTGTCCCCATGACATTGACCATGTCTCCACAGTATGACCACTGATGGCACAAGCTCTGTGAGTCAAAGACATCCAGCAGTTGCTTTTTTGGACCTCATCCTGCTACTGAGAACACAGAACGTGACATGATGGTTGTTCTCTTTCATTGGTTCCTGAGAAAGTTCCTGAGAATTCCAGTTGCTTCTTGGTCATCTCTATATCATATAGGGAAGAACTGAGTATCTCTGAATGGCTTTACAGGGTGAAGGCCAGTAATATATTTTGCTGTCTGATATGATGGCCAAGAAGATCCAGGGAGGATGGAGTTCTATCTAGGCAAGGAAGTTTGTTCTTTACATTTAATTAACCTGTGGAATTCAATGGTCCAGTTTCTTCTCAAGAACTTCTGTAGCTGAAGAAAGTTAAAATAAAAAAGTGTATTATTGATGAGGAGAACATCTGTACTTTGGATGTTTTACTTTACTACCAAGATAACGTATTATGCTAAAAATAAAGGAGTTGTATTCTTATGCTATGAAGAAATTACGTGAGTTCCAGGAAGAAGACTGTCCATTATATGGAGTCTGATGCCTTCTATATGGCCTTTGTTAAGTCTTTCCATACACAGGAGATAGCCAGCAGCATGTTCAAAACAGTAGATATAGCTACTTAGCATATCATATGATATGTTTGACTTTGGGATTTAAGGAAAGTAAAACATTTACTTCCCCTTCCTGTCCCTGTGTTGCTGAGTGGGAGAAAAGCTTAGTAGGAAAAAGTAGTAAATAGGCCAAATTTATGTCTGGCCTCAATCTTGTATCTCAGTAAGTGGGACATAGGGAGTAGTCTTCCAGGAAGAGCTAAAGTTGAGAGAGGTTCTGGCCAAACTGGTATGGGAAAAACCTATTTCTTCTGACAAGAGATGGGTGCAATCCATAACTTCTTTGCCATTGCCATATGTAGCAGCGTGACCCCAAATCCAGGCCTGTGGGGTAGGCTTTCTCCTGTTTCTGGAGAGCCTCTCAGAATATTTTTCTCTCCGCTGCATTTTTGACTTTTATGATTATTCAGGGAGAGGAAGGGGATGTTTTTTCATTGGCAAAAGGTTCCAGCCCCATGAGATCTGTGGATTCCTGGCAGTGTCTTTTCAGGACTTCTCCTGGGTCTTGGCATTGCACAGCCTAGAGTGGCTTCACCACGACCCTGGCTAGGACCTTGGAGTAGGCTATGTGTATGGGGGAGAGAAGATAGTATATCCACAATTGCCTTTCTTTTGTGGGTTTGGTTTTGACCTTTTTTTTCCCTCCCAGAGGTTTCCAGAACTTGACTAAAATTTTGAATAAGAAATTGTACATATTTATTAAGCTGTTCACAGCAGACTTCACTCACCCTACTTGTGGACTTGTCTTAATTAGTTTAGCTTCTTCACTTTCCTTTAAATAGCACAGATAACCTTTGTTTTTGCCAGCCTGCAAGTGCTTTCTTATTCACTTGCTGTCTGCCTGCCTGCCCACAGGAATGGGGCTAGAAGCACCCCTTGCCAAGCAAGCAGAATATTCCAGTGCAGCCCTGCTGGAACCTTGGATGGGCCTCAGGATGAGACTGAAATGGTATTTGCAGCTAATGCTGCCACCACCTGGCAGCTCGTTCCCAGTCTATATTTCATTCACCCCTCCAGGCATCACTACAGTGAAGAGCAAGAGCTCCACTCCATATTCACACTACCTGATAAGAAATGGAGCTGGCTCCAGAGGGAGGGAAGACAAGGGCAGGAGTTTCACACTCAGAGCCAAGCCTGGTATCCATATGAATAAAGTCTAGAAAGTGTATGTCAGCTTACCAGCCAGCTGGGAAACACAAGTGTCTGCCCTCTCAACAGTGCTCAACTTTAATACTGAAGTCTTTGCAGGTCTTATTACCTTTGACCTCTGGGTAAGTGATTTGTTCCACAGTCCTCTAGGGGAGGCTGGGGGGCCTCACCATCCACGGGAGGATGGGCCAAAATGCAAAAAGCAAGAACAATTCTCTGGCCTCTTCATGTCTGAATTACTAACACAAACCACAAGCAAAGGCTGTGGAAAGAAAGACGTGGAAAGAAACAGGAGTGACCAAAGAAATGCTAACTAAATTTTGAACTGGTCCCTTTACCACAAAAAAACCCCAAACCTCTTTTACTGTTCTTTAATTCTTGAGAACAGTTTATTTCTGTCTTTTGGAAGAAATGAATGTTGTCAGCTCTCTGTGTAGTAAGTTGATGATGACACAGAATTTCAGGGAGCCTGTGAGACTTCAAAGGTCAGACTTCTGCTCTCAGTTACACCACTGAAATGCTCTAATGAGACTTTTGAAATCAGTGCAACTATGTTGAATTTGGACAGGTAAAGCTCTGGGGGATCCAAGTCAGCAGAAAAATTTTAGAGGATTTGCTTTATTCTAGGCAACAAAACTTTTAGTGAGTGATTAATTTGTGGGTATAACCCAACATCAGTATGTAGTCATCTTGTCTTTGAAATGTGATTTTAGACTGCCATTGGAGGTAATGCTGGTGGATAGTGCAGAAGTGGTTGTCTCCAAAACATTAATGCATTGGAAGGAAGGAGACTAACTATATTAGAGGAATAAATAGCAGAAAAGTGATATTTTTGACTTTAGAGTTAGTAATTGGAGCCTTTCATTTCTGCAGAGGGTGGCTCGGTTCTGAGAATAGCTTTTCCCTGAAATTTCTGATCTCATCTTACAAGCAGGAGTTTTTCAGAAAGGAATTGTTCTCAGGGAGTATGGACATGACTGGACCTTCTGCAACCAGTGAAAAGCTGGAAGAACACATTATTTTTATTATTTCCCCTAGTTAGCTATACAGGGGAAAACTGTGTGTGTTCATACATACTCACTGTCTCTCTAAAGTAGGTTAACCCTACAGAAAACCAGGCATGTTGTTAGGAATCTAAAGAAATGCCTTGTAGAGCTCAGTTCTAAGTTGGAGGAGTGTGAACACAGGACTAGGAGCCACGGATTTCCGTGTTTCAGATCTAGGCTTGACGCTGATTGTCAGGTCTCTGAGTCCTGTTGCCTTGGGATCCTAAGTATGATGAGAAGATCAAGCACCTGTAAAACTGCATTGTAAGTGGAAAACATTGTCACTGCTGAGCATTGCTTTGATGCTGAGAACTTGTATGGCTGCTTTGTTTCAACACAGTAGCAGCTCCTCAAAATCTGATTTGATCTAGAAATGATCATTAAGCCTTGAGCACAGGAAAATGTGAAAAGGATGTGGATGGGTTGATCTAGAGAGGGTCTACCACAGCTTCCACAGGGTTGTGAATGCAGTGTCAGGCTGAGTTTTTGGCATGATGGTGGGTATTAGGTATTACAGGTCAGATGGTTTTATGCATTCCCTGGGATCTCCGTTTGGAAAACATGACTTCATTAGTGTCAATGCTCATTGGTGAAACTGAGAGCAGAGCTGGGTTCACAGCAGTTGTGGCTTCTCGGGAGTTTGAGTTGTTCTTGTCTAAAGCCAAGATGCCATCAAGAGCTCCTACAGACCTCTCTTACAGCACACTGATAACCAGTGCACCTGGGAGCCAGTACTGGGCAGCTCATGGTCACCTGCGCATAGCAGGACAAATTGAGCCTGTTCTCTCATTCCCGTAGGTATGGTAAGTACAGCAAAGGGAGGCAGTGCTGGCCTGTTCTGTTGGATCATGTTCTCAGTAATTGATCTGTTCCCTTCCCAGTGGTTCTTTTGAAGGTTGCACATGCTTTAATTATGTATGCATGTCCTGTCAATGCATATTAATTGTGTTACGCTTCTCCTCTGCAGAGGGAAATTTGCCCACGGCTGAAGTGTAACTAATGATGCCAAACCTTCTCTGGAGGCGTGTGATTGTTTATTTTGTTTTGTTTCAATAGAGCCCTTCACCCCCCACTCCCTCCCTCTTCAGATGGAGTTGATTGGACACTGTTCTATGCCAGTGATTGTGATTTCCGTCACCTTCAGTTTTTGTGACTAACCTGGTTCCTGTCTTTGGTTTTTTTGGGTGTCGCCGTCTGTGCTGTGGCTGTGTGCTCACTTGCATGCAGTTGAGGAAAGGGCCTCCGGTGCCTCCGCCTCCAAAAGTCACCCCCTCCAAGGAGATCAAGCAGGAGAACATCATCAGTCTGTTTGATGACAATTTTGTCCCTGAGATAAGTGTGACAACCCCTTCGCAGGTTAGCTGCTATGCCCTGCCTAATTTTTATCTGTCTCTGAGCTTTTCCTTTCATTCTTTCTTCTCTTTGGAGGTTTTAAGTCATGAAACCTGGTCAGGTGAAGGAGGAAAGGAAGCTCAGCATTGGACCTTGGAAGGCAGTGAGTTAGATATGAGGCTACCTTAAAGGTGAGGATAGCCAGAAGGGAGCCTTGAGTAACACTCTGCCCTTTGAGAGCTCTCATTCACAGAAGAAACAGGAGAAATGCAGCTGGTCAAGATGCCAGAAAGTAATCACTGCATTTGTTCAGTAGCAATGCACACGGATTACAGCTCTCTTTATATCCAATGATATGTTCTCTCCAAACTCACTGATCCCAAGTGTGGATGAAGCATGTTTTTTTCTGCTCATGTATGACCCTAGTTGCTGACCCAGGTATCTCTACTAGTTTTGGGAGAAGGCAGTTTTTTGCTCTCTATGCCTTTACACATGGGTTTTGTGGCTTAAAGCCCACACCTGCCTAGGAAAGACCAAGGGGAATTGCATGAAGTTCTCTTTGCAAAGAATAGAGGCCTGTAGTTAGATGGGCAGGACTGTGCTGTTATGTTAGAACTGCTTACACAGTCTGTCAGTATTTCTTGCCAGGTGGCACCTTTTGAAACACTGAAAAAGGAAAAACATTTTCAAATTATATATTTTCCTTTTCACTTTCCCTTTTATTTACATCACTGCCAGAGAGGATAGGATGCCCAGGTAGGGAGTTCTGTGTTGGATCTAGGTGAATGGCAGTCCTTATGTATATAAGAGCCTGACCAGATTTCTGGCTGTATAATGAAATACTTGCATATATTTTATATATTTATATATATATACATATGTATATTTATATGTATATATATTTTTCTCCCTAAGTGCTTGTTAAAGCACAAATAATGTCTCTATTAGTGCTCATCTGTGATTCATTCCCTAACTTCTCTTTGCATCATGCTGCTCCACTGCCTCTGGCTTGCCACCTTCCATCCATCTGCTGAGGAGCAGAGATGAAGTGGGGAGGGAAGGAAGTCCATGTCAGCTTTTACATTGCAGAGCAGAGAGATGATTTGACATCAGTGTTGGAAGGCGGGGACCGCAGGCAGCTGAGCAACTCTTTCATTTTCTGTGCTTCCTTCTCCTGCACTGTAATGGACAGCTCTGCCTGCTCCATGGTTTGTATCATGTATTTCCACGTGAATGCCAGCCCTTAGTCAGACGTGCTCTTCTGCACCTGGTCAGTGCTCTGACCGGGGGTGGCATGTGCTGTGACTTTCAATTAGATGGTAGTTCCAAGGGAGGACTCTGATTGCCAAAACAATCTTCATGGAAGTACCCAACAGCTCCTAAAACTCGATGTGTTGCCCAGGTCTGTTCCTGTCAGATGTCTTAGTTCCAATGAGAGATGTCTTAGTTTCAATGAGCTGTCCTGTGGGAGATCTGGATAAAGGCAAGGAGTGCTAGCCCTTGCATTTAAATCTTGAACGGTAGGTAAGACTATTCCACGACTGCAGCCTTTGATGTCTCACTACCAAATGAAAATAAAGATTGCCTTTGGAACCACTCTGACGGGTATCCTGGATGTGCTGGAATAGCATAGTAGAATGCCAGTGGGTTTTTGCATACTGGTCAGGGTTTATTATTGTGAGATGAGAGAGCTTGTCCTCATCCTTGTGGATGTCAAAAAGACACGTTCATAAGGGAGAGAAAAATCTCTAAGAGAACTGGATTAAGAGGAAATTAGAGGAGGAGAAAATGATGGTGGTGTTGGTTGTATTCAGGGAACTTCTCTTAAATGGTGTGTCTTGCTACTTTCCAGAAGTTTTTCCATTGTGGGGCTATGCTATAACTGTGGAGACCAACTTGCCACATTTGTTGGAAAGCTCACTGAAACAGCAAGGCCAGTCTCCTGGGAGATCAAAGGAAACAGGGGCAAACCTTCCTGACGTCCTGGAGGGAGCAGCTTCCTCTGAAGCTGAGTAGAAAGGAGTGGCTTGTACTGGTTAGATTACATCTGAAACACAAAAGTGATAGTCCAGTTTTGAATACTAATTACTCGTGTCCTTTGTAGTGACTGTTTTATTAATGGCAATCAACGAATGTGCCATCATTGTCCTTAGGCAGAGCATTAATCACTCAAAGGGAGTTATTCTGCTGAAATTGTAGAGAGTAGCAAAGCTTCTCAAATTTATGCTTTTTCAGAAGATTTGTATGTGTATATTTCTGGGTTGCCCAGAAATGGAAACCATTGAAAATGCCATTTTTGAACTTGGAAGGAATTCAAATCTCCTACTAGGGTGAGTTGCTGTATTTTGTTTCTGTTTCAGAAGGCAGGAGGAAATTAAGAGCTTTGGTAGTTAGCTCTGAGGTCTCTCAGACTTGCCTTCCAGAAGTCTGAGTGGTTTTCTCCCTGGATTTTTGTTCCTGAGATAGGTTGTATAGATGGCAGCTCTTTTGTATGTATTTGAGGGAGTCAGTCTTGGTCTGTCAGTACAAAGGCAGTTGGATGAGCTGTGAGGAATAGATATAAATAGAAGAACAGCCTTTCTGACTCGGCAGTGGCAATGATCCTTTTGAGGTCAGGTGCTGACACTACGTCAGTTCATTTGGCCAGGTGAGAAGATGAATGAATCCCATGGAAAAGGCTCAGATTTGCTTTACGGTGGCACCCTATGCTACCTGCTTGTGATTGTAGGATCCAGGCAGTCAGGAATCACATCAGGTGTTTGCGTTGCCATCATGTCTTCTGCGCTTGCAGCTTTAGCTCCGGGATATCACATACCCTCCCTGCACTGTGCACACCCGTGTGTGTGTCTAATGCTCGTACTGCTTTTCTTCCTCACTGCTGCCAAGTTTGACGCCCCTGGGCCCTTCCAGGAGGGAGCCAGCCTGTTGGATCTGGATTTTGATCCCATTAAACCAGATGCCACTGTGGGGAAGACCCCCACGCCCGCCTCCCAGGTTGGTTCATATCACCATTCCTTCTCCCTTTGTAACTGACTTGTTGCCACGTGTTTTGTGACTTGCAGTCACCTGAACGATAATGTGGACCTGAGCTGTGGGTGGCTGGGCCTTATATGTGGGAGCCCAGACCTGGGCACTGGACACCTAGGTCTCCTTTCTGCTGGATGTGCAGGTCCAGTGAGAATCAGATGCCTACCAGCCTGGCCACAGTCTGGTACTAGGTGTTTGTGGGATGCTGTGCTTTGCTCTTATGATCTACTGATTGACAGCTCATTCAACTTAATGTATGTCCCTCCCTAGTTTAGCATCCTCTGTATGCTATATGGATTTAAACTGTTATTCTGTGGATGGGAAGCCAGCCTGAGTTCTGTGCTCCTGTTATAAACTGCTCTCAAAGGGATTTTTAATTGACAGACACTTTGATAATCTGCAGTGACTTAAGGTGAATAAAGCTGTAGATGCATATTCAAGTGATGTGAAGCCCTTCTTTTTCTGTGTGTAACATAGCCTGTGTTCATAGTTAAGAAGTAGCCTCCTCCTTGGTCACAGTGCTGCACAGTGCAGTATCAAAAAGCCCTAATTCTGGTCTGTCCTGTAGCTGGTCCTGTCCACCATCAGAGGCAAGTGGGCTGCACTTCATTTTATGTCTGAATGGCTGGAGGCTTTGAAATGCACGCTGATTTTGGTTGTTGTCCTCACTGAGACTTTCCATTTAATGTGTATGGACTGCTTATTTTTTGTGGATGTCATTAAAATTTGTAATAAACATAATTGGGATGTTTACAGTATTTCTCCAGTAGCATCATGTCAAGTAGGTCTGTATGGCACAGATTTCTGTAGGAATAAGACCTCTCTTATTAAAGAGTTCAAACATTAGGCATTTGATTCTCCTAAATTAAAATACTGTATCTGCAAGATAATAGTTATCATAATTTAATACACACCAATATGGCCAGCTACCTCTTTTTGGAACTTTAAGTGGGTAGATGGGCATTTTGTGTCTAACTTGCCTTACAGAACAAGCTGCGAGACAAATTTACAGGATAAGCTTTTTTTTTTTTTAGATTTATTTACTAGGGTTTTTTTTCTAAATCACCAGTTATAACCTGGATAGTTGGTTATACTGACATAAGGTATGAGTATAAATTAGATTTAAAATGGAATTATTTGTTACCCTTTCAGCAAGCAACAGATTTTACACTAAATGGGTTTTCCAAAACTGCTCGGCAATAGAATATTTGGTGTTCTAACCTAATTATTATTAGCTTCAGAAGACAGTAAAAGAAAGAGTCCAAAATTGATAATTTCTAATGGTAACCAAAGTGTAAAACCTAGTGGAAACCACCTACTTATCAAAGCAGTAAGATTTATTTCCTATAGGGTGGGCAGTATGGCAAACAGGTTAAGATATTTGGCTGCTGATCCAAAGACACCATAGAATCATAGAGCGTTAAGAGATTGGAAGGGACCTTAAAGGTCATCTAGTTCCAACCCTACGTGCCATGGGCAGAGACACTTTGCATTCGACCAGGTTGCTCAAGGCCTTATCCAGCCTGGCCTTGAAAGCTGCCAGGGTTGGGGCACCAGTTGATATCTTGTTCTGAAATCATGCTAACTCTGTTGGGTGTAGATACGTGGGAAAACATTTAACCCTAATGGACTGCAAACTTATGAGTTTAGTTTGGGGTTTTTGTTTGTTTGGTTGGTTTTTTTTTCTTCTGACTATGTAATCTGCCACTGCTACCTGAATGTGGCTTTGACTGTCTCTCTTCATACCAGAGGTAGGAACAACCCTTACTCAAATGCCTTGGTGCTTAGATTTGAATATGCAGTGCGGAGGGGTGTATAAATTCAGGTACTTTGTTAGTATTTTCAAAACATCCAGAGATAAGTGCTGTTGAATGTGTATGTCTGCTTCAGTCTGATCAGCGTCTGTAATGTTTGTACTCACTGAAATAATCACGTATAAACATGTTTTATTTTTGTTGCTCTTTGACATGCTTAGTCTTTACCTTGGGATTTATGGGAGGTAAGAAATTCATATGGCTTTCATCTTTCATCATGTACTGTTCACATGCCAGTGCCATCTCTGTTTGCATACCTGTCTCCCTCACTGTTTTTCCTTTCTGCACACCCTGAACCAAAGTTGCTATATGTGCTGCTGAACACACTTATGTGCCATCTGTGAAGCCCCAGGGGCAACCATGGGACATGTCTGAAAGTCAAGTCTGGCACTCTAACATGTACAATTCTACCAGTTCACAAACCCATTGCTTTTTCCTGCTAACTCACTCACCTTTCCCTTGGCATAATGCTGTGACCTTCACCTCATACTTAATACCACTATGGCATCGTGCTCAGTCTCTACTACACAGTATTTCCTGAACTCTGTACATCCTGTTGGTCTTGTGTGCAATACAGAAATATCTCAGCTGCCCCCCGTCATTACTGCCTGTACCATTGGGTATGTACACATCTGGAATTATCTGTGGTGTTCCTGTTCATTAACTGTCATTGTCAGAAAGGCTAATGTGAATTAGCTCACCCTGTGTCTACTACACTGAAAGTTAGGTGCAGGCCCAAGATTCACCTGGCATCTGTCTCAACCTCAGTTTGAAGCTCACTGGGAGACCCTATACATGCTCTGCATCTGAACTGAAACCATACTTATGAAAAATATTTATGCCCTCTATATCCATCTGGTCTGAGAAGGTCTCGGGTTACTGCACATTAGCCTGTTGTGAGACATTTCAAGCATAACTACTTTCTAGTCCTTCTGGACCAACAGCCAGCAGTTTGGACAGAAAACACTTGATCTGGGTATTCAAGCCTGCTACTTGAGCTGGCTATATCCAATGTGTGAGCTCACAGCCTTGGCTTATGCTGGGGAATTGAGTTCTACCAACCTTTCCATTCCCCAGGGCCAGATCACCATCTAGAGTGAGTGCTTGGGAGGACATAGCTGTGGCTGAGAGCCTGGCCTAAGGACTCCCTTTGGCTGGTACTCTCCTTCACATGAGCTTGGGGTGATGCCCAGGAAGAGGTTTCCCTTGTGTGTTTTATCAGCCATCAGCGTTTAACACCCGTCATTCCTGTGTATGTACATTGTCAGTCTGTCTTTGTAAGACACACTAGTTTAGCAAGGAAAAATCTTATTCAAGTGGAAGGGCAGGGGTGAGGTATGACTATCTGATCGAGTTGCACTTACAGTCTTGGGTGTAAAAAGTGTTTCCCTTCCTGGAAACTGATTTCACCCAAAGGACAATTTACTTAACCAGGGAATGCTACTGGTCAAGATGTTCTCACCATACCAATTCTCACCTTGGCATGCCATGCATGGTCGAAGAACAGAGCTCCCTATAGCTGAGGAATCTTCCTCTTCAAGCTTTCTAAAGTGCTTTTGCTGTTGATGAGAGGAGACTTTTTATATGGTTATGTAGTCCCTTAGACCATGAAGTTAACAACTGCATAGAAACTTGAATGCAGCAGAACTTGCTTAGTTCCGCAGAATGGAAAACTTGCATTTGGTGTATATGATGCTGCTGTTGGAATAATCAAAGCTTTCAAACCTGGTCACAGCATTGAGCAATTCTTCTTCTCCCTATGGTATCTTTCCGTGACTGTAAATGCTTTTATAGGCCTTGGGATGCCCCACAGGTATGTAAAATAGAAAAATTAGTAGCTGACATATTGAAATACAGGGGATTAATTTAAATTCAGTTTCTCTGATTATTAAATACTGGTTTTGCAAATTAGCTGCTTTTAAGAAAAAAACCCTCATGCTGAGCTCCTTTTCACTTGTCCACATAAAAAACATGCTTGGCCAGATAGAATTGGCCTGGCGTCAGCCCCAATTCCAGTTTGACTGAATCCAAATAAAAAGCAATCTGGGAGTGAATCCAGTTACACAGGAGAACCCTTTGTAGCGTTTCATATGCATATATTTGCCTTAGCGCTACCAAAGCTGCAAAGGGAATCTTCTGTTGGATGGGAACAGCTCTGCTCGTTGTAATGTCTTTTGGCAGTATGTGGACATGGTGATGGGGGGACATGAGGAAGGATGTGATAGGAGAGGAAAACATATGTTAGATGACACCACTGGAGCAGGTGAAGGTACAGCAATGGACTTTTATCAAATCAAGGATATATTTCTTTGTTATTGCTGCTATTTAGAATGCTACTTGGAGCACTGTGCCAATGCATGGCTAGTAGCCAGATGGGTGTATGTTTAAGGGTTACCATGGTCATTACACTGGGCTTTATTGAGGTTGGGACTATAAGAATTGCAACATTAAGGAATCTGGACAACGCTCTGTTTTGAATAGGATTGTGTGCAGGGGTAGGTGTGTCATGGTTTAGCTGCAGCTGGCAACTAAGCACCATTTCCCTGACAGCTTATTTCCCTCCGCCTTGATGGGAGGGGGTAGAGAATTGTAAGAGTAAAAGTAAGGAAACTTGTGGGTTGAGATGAGAACAGCTTGATTCAAATAAAATAATAAGAATCAATTATCATGTAGAGGAAAATAAAAATAAGAGAGAAATAAAACTGAAGAAAAACAAGTTATGCAAATGAAAAACAATTGCTTATCACCACTGGTGCCCAGCCCATTCCTGTGCAGTAGCCCTTGGCCAGCTTTACCCCTAGTTTATATACTGAGCATGATGACATCTGATATCACATATCCCTACAGCCAGTTTGGGTCACTTGTCCTGGCTGTGTCCCCTCCCAGCTTTTTGTGCCCCCCAGGGCTCCTCACTGACAGGGCATCATGAGAAGCTGAAAAGTCCTTGATTTAATGTAGGCACTGGTCAGCAATAACTAAAACATCACTGTGTTATCAACTCTACTCTCATCCTAAATTCAAAACATAGCTGTACCTGTACCAGCTATTAGGAACAAAGTAACCTGTATCCCAGCTGAACCAGGCCAACATGTTTATCAAATGTATGAGGCTTGTAGGCATGCTAAAGTTGGTTATTCCTATGTATTAAAAATGGCAACTCTTGGGAGTCTTCCCAGATGCTGCCTGGCCCATCTCCCAGGGGGCTGATCTACAACACTGATGCTACCAGATCCAACATATTTCCTGCATTGCTGCAATGTCTGGGAGGGGAAAATGAATATTTTTAGTTTTGTCTTAAAACAGAGTTAATGTCATATTGATGCTGGGTCCAGACTAAGTTCCATATCTGAACACATCACTACCATGCTTTTCTGTTCCTGGGAGGCAGCAGGTGCTTAAATATTCTGTGATTGTATCCTTGGAAGTAGCTTATTGAGAGATCCTTGAACTTTGGCATGCAAGAGAACTTGTATTCACATACAAGTGGGCAATCTAGATGTAGTACTAGATACTGTGCATGTATAAAGTAGGTCTGCAGTTTAAATCGTGAAAAGAAGGAGATTCAGGAAGTTTTTGGAGTTTCATTGATTTCCTGCTGTGAGCCTGAAGTGAGGGAATTGAGGCAATTCAGGATATGTGGTGATTTCTGTGGATTGCAGAGAAAGAGGGAGGAAGAAACATAGCCAGAGCCTGCGGTGTCTCACCTGTTTGCAGCAGGTGGCAGCAGGCAGCAGCAGAGCACTTGGGCAGGCTGGCTGCAGGTTGCTGCACACACATGTAGCTGGAATGAGAATAATTTCCCACTGGGATAACTTTTGTATTGCAGCCTGCAGAAGCAGCCCATGCAGGAGCTGAAGCAGCTGGATCAGAAGCAGCAGCTGGAGCTGAAGCATCTAAAACCGAAGCTGACTCAGGATCGGTAAATACCTCAAGGGGCAGCAGTCTCTTTTCTCCATCACATCCCTTTGTTATACAGAAGATGTGGGAGACTAGTCTGGGAAAAGAGCTGCATAGCTTGGAAAAGCACATCCCTGCCACCTGAGGAGATACAATGCTCTTATTCAGAGGCTTAGTTGTTGTATTTTATCTGTGTAGTGCTTAGGGAGAAGTTCTGCTGGAAGGTTCACTAAAAGAATTGTCTCTTCACCCATCCTGAGAAGCCAGTCCACAGCCCATGCTGTCCCAAGCTTGTGTTGTCTGCTGGATTTCCCCTTACTTGACATTTACTTTATTTGCCCCTGTCCTCTGGGCTCTGCCTGTGTCCCCTGAATATCTAGCCATCCTCTTTTTTTTTTGGTGATACTGCCACGTTTTTAGAGGACTGGAGTAGATCCCAACTTGTGGCAGCTTGGTTCTTACAGGCTGTCACATTTGAGTTGTCTGTTCCGAGAGGGCTCTGTATGAATGCACTGTGACCACAACAAACGGGAAATGCTGGGCATTATGGTCCCAGAAAAGCTATAAATAATCTCTGCCTTTCTGCAGCCTTAGGCAGAGGAAGACAGCAGTCACCAACCCGTCTCACTACTGCCTCTGCTTTCCTTTGGGGTGGTTTTGTCACTGTCTGGTGGGCTGGGAAAACGCATTGAAGCCAGGGGATGGTTGGGATGTGGATCCTCCAGGATGGACTTGGATCTTCAGTTTTGGATTGTTTTTTCTCAATGACTTTTTTCCTTTTTTGGCTGCCACTGCCTACCAGACCTCTCTGCCTGCTGTTGTTGTGGAAACTTTCCCTGCAACTGTCAATGGCACTGTGGAAGGAGGCGCTTCATCTGAAAGAGCTGACATGCCCCCAGGATTTCTGTTCAAGGTGAGTGCGTGATGGTGGGACATTGAGTTCCCGGTGATTATCTTTTCTTTCCTGTAATGAGTTAGTTGCTTTCACTCAGCATGTCCATGGGCTATGTTGCATTAAAAGGCAGAAAGGAAGTTGAAGGAGATACACCTTCCTCAGTGCAGCATCATGCAGTTCCAAATGTTCCAAGGGACTGTGTAAGAGCATCAGCATCTAAAGGTGTTACTGCACTGTGTAGGAAAACCCCTTCTCTCTGCTGCAGTTGTTTCTGTCTTGGTGGTGTGGTAGTGTCTGTCACAGACTCTGGATAGTAGATAAAAAGTTGTGCTCCCAACTGAAAAAGTTAAGCTTTGATGCAAGTGGTAATTGGAGAAGAGTTGGAAATACCAGCAGAAACAGAGGACTCTATGTTTGGAGAAATGAGAAAGCCAGGATGAACAGAGGAAAATAAAGGAGTAGGAAGGGAAGTTGGGTGGATGTTCTGATCATGTCAAAGATCACTTGCAGCTTTTTTCAAAGGGGTGGAGGAAGGAGTGATTCTGGGTGAGGATAGGCTGCAAATGTAATGTGCATAATGGAATATGGTAGGAAGACAGCACAGGTACATCATGCCCTGAAAAGTGAGAAATTACAGCCTCCTGCTGTAGGACTGCTTTTCTCTGCTTTAGTTGTGTCCACTGTTTTTTTTTTTCCCCGGGAGTTCTACTAAAATCAGAATAATGGGAAAACTCTAGTGAACAATAGGAGGCCCATAACATTTAGGCTCGTTACAGGTGGCATTATAGGTTTTAGTGCTCAAAGTGGAAAGCTGTGGTTTGAAGAAAAGCTGTAATACAGATGCTAAAAGGCGTTAGGCTGAGTACCAAAGACAAAACATGGCAGGATATCATCATGCAAATTAATACTCTTTTCTACATTTCCTCTCCCTGCTTATTGTGACAGAGGTGGGAAGCTATGATCTCTAATAGTCTTGCAGTCCAGCTGGAACAAGAATAAAGGGCACCATTCAAGCGGACACTGGCTTTCTACCCTGTGAGGTTTTTATGCCCACACCATGAGAATTCAATCCTCCTAAAGGACAGGGAGGTGCTGATACATAACAAATTGCATGAGACTCACCAGGATGCTGTTGTGACCAAGGAGAGCTGCATGTCAGGCTGTATGAACAAGCCTGTAGTCATTAAATTAAGGGAAGTAGTTATTCCCCTGGATGTGACATTTGATCAACGCTTGCTCTACATTAAGCATCAGGTTGGATCAGATGCCCTCCAAATGTGCTTTCCAACCTGAATCATCTAGTGAATCAATGAGGAGGAAAGCCTTGCCACCTGTTATGGAGCTGGGTGAGAGAAGGCTGGGCTCACCCACCTCTCCTCTCCTCTCTCTGTAGGTCCAGGCCATGCACGATTACACCGCCACCGACAGTGATGAGCTGCAGCTGAAGGCCGGGGATGTGGTGCTTGTGATTCCATTTGAGAACCCTGAGGAGCAGGTGAGTGGGGAAAGATGGGGTGTGAGCCTGGCCCATGTGAAGCCAATGGGATTTCCAGAGCTGCTTCTTTCTTCACTAACAGTCGGCTGGCTGGATGCAGAGCCATTAGTTTGTGGCTGGGAGCTGGCAAGAGAGACGGTTGTCCTTGAGCTTGAGATTGGCTTCCTGCAACAGAAGGGAGGAATCTGCTTGTTATCAGAAAGTGGAGGCATTATCCTGCATAAAGTATATGGAGTAGCTATGGGTTTCTGTCCCTATCAGAACATTTAAGACGATACTATGGCTCCTGTGATCAGAGAGCCCAACAGAGCCCATATTTTGCCTCCTCACTGCCCCTTAAATTGATGCACGTTCCCTGTGATCACTACAGCACTTTATGATGGTGTTTTCTCCTGTTTTGAGAAATGCTGGAGCTCCAAGAAAGCAGCTGGCAGTGGATAATGTCTTGTACTTCACCACAGCAATGGCTGTTTCCCAATGACCATGTTTGGTCAGGAGATGGCAGCAGAATCAAAGGCTGGAGCACGTCTCTCAGCCCCAGGGAACAGACTTGCTGCCCATCTTCAACCCGAATTTAATTGGCCATGTTTTTCTTTGAGTTATTTCTGGAAGCCTTGACCTAGTCCTACTCACTTGCTGTGTTTGAGGGCACTCAGCTGAAAATCTGCAGCAGTATTACTACTTCCACTGAGAGAGATGGTGCATGGTCACATCTCTAGCTTTCTGTTTGGAAAAGAACGAAAATTTTTCAAATCGATTCAACAGTCATCAGCGCTTTGGGTTTGGCCAAGTCCAGGCAAGATCCAGATTCCACAAGGGATAAAGGGAAGGTGAGGTAGTACACTACCTCAGAAGATGTGGATCTTCTTTGTGGCTCATCTGTTGGCTTTGTGAATTATGGAGGCAGATCTTGCTGGTGCCTGTGAAATAGAGCTATAATCTACCAACAGTTCCCACAGAGCTAGGGGGAAAAGGCTCTTTAGGGAACACACAGTGATTCCTTCTGGAGACAAGACTTCGCTGAGTGAAACTGCCCTGCACAAGCATTTCTGAGCATTTCTTTCTCAGAAAGCTTCCTGGATGGGAAAAGACTGGCAGCTCCCCTAGTTTCTGTGGTAGGAGTTGGCATTTGTGAAGCAGTTTTTCAACGCCCTATGTTTGCACTCTAGCTGGATGTGGGTGCAACAGCCATGAACTCGAGACTCTCCAAGCTGCAGAGGGTGAGCTCTGAGTGTTGCTAACATAACACTGTAGCTGCACTGAAGCCCTTTAACCCTTCTACAGTGCATCCTGTGCTACAGCTCATTTCCCTAACTTCGACTGTCACCAGCCAGAAAATGCTGGCTGTTAACATGTGCATGAACTGTGCACGTGAGTGGAGGAAGCTTAGGATAATAGACTGTTGTCCATGTCCCCATCTTGCAGCTTAGGTATCAGTTTGTAGGTATGTCATCCAGGTCTGGATTCATCTCTCTTGATAGAAGAAAGGGTTGAGGGCAACAGTGCTTCGAAGCTGGCACTTAAGTGGCATGGTTTATAATTGTCAGGGTCCTTGTGTCTAATCCCTACAGCTGAGGAGACCCTTGGTAGCAGGATGTGGTGGGAGTGATGCATGCTGTATGGCACAGGTGCTATGTGCAAATGGATGAGCTTTTGTGCTTGGCGTGCTGTGAGCGGGAAGCTGCCTTCCAGACACTTGGGCCCAGTGTCTTCTGCCGAGTGGTTTGTCTTCCTGATTAATGGCATGTCAATCCTCCCACAGCCCCTGCAGCTGACGGCTGCAGATGGGCTCCCATCCCATGCCATTCTCATGACATCTCCTGAATGTTCAAACCTAAGGCAGCAGCAAGGGCTAAGTGAGCCTGCAGGCACCCAGAGATAAGCGGCTCTTGTGCCTCGTGCTGCACCCTTAACCCATAGGCTGCCCCACTGCAAATGGCTCACATGAGTGGGTACATTTGCAGGCTGAAGGGGTGCTTCCATGGTGGCAGCTCCAAGGCATGTAGTGCAAGCAGTGCAGCCTTCCCACCTTGAATATCTTGTCTCCCTCATGTGGCTAGGATGGAGCAGAAATCTTGATGCTAGACAAGCCTGCAGGCAGAGGGTGAGAAGTCTGGTTCTCCTAATGAGCAGATTCTACTAAGCACGACTCCATTTACCTTAGTGAAAATTCATAGATGTTTATAGATGTATAGGTTGGTGGCTAGGGAAGACCCTGCAGAGAGACCTTGAGTCTTAAATCATGTGCAGCCCAAGTTTGAGAGTTTTGCAGACCTCACGCTGCATCAAGCCCAACAGACTGCTGAGTTTTGGGAAGATGGGTTGAGCTTCTCAGCTCTCAGTTCTCATAGATCAGAATTTCAGCATGGCAAACAAGACTTATTTTGCCTGTACCACCTAATGCTAATCATCAAGCTCTCTGACTGAAGCAGGGGATGAGCACCTCCAGGGATTCCATTCATCCTTTCTAGAGACTGTGCCCAAGATGAATGGGTTGAATTACACTCTGAAAGTGCCTGCCTCTTTTATGGCTATGGAAAATGCTTGACCCCTTCATGTTTAGGTGGTGAAAGGTGAGATAGGTGATTCCCATCCTATACCTCTAGGGTATCTTTTGGTAGAATTTCTCTTGCTTCGGTTAGTGTAAATTACAACATATTTCTGTTACACTTCAGTATTTACAGTTTCACTGTGCACAGTCTGGGTCAAATTGGCCCTTTGGTACCTACTCTGGTGGGATGTAGCATTCTCTCCAATTAAAAGGGAACAAATGCATTTTTTCCTTTTTCCCCATACTCCTACTGGATTGTCTCCAAGCCAGATACGAGCATGGCTTTGATAATGCCTTGACACCTCCTTGTCCTGCAGCCTGTAACAAAAATCCCTGCTCACATCTATCCCTTAGCACCTGATTTCTGTCTTCTCCTCCAGGATGAAGGATGGCTGATGGGCGTGAAGGAGTCTGACTGGATCCAGCATAAGGAACTTGACCAATGCCGAGGGGTTTTCCCTGAGAATTTCACAGAACGGGTGCAGTGAAAGCCCAAGCCCACCAGCTGCATTTCTGCTGGAAGAAAGCAAGTTTTCTGATAGATAATTGAAAAAGAACAACGGAAGGAAGAGAGAATTTTAAAGGATCAGAAGCCTGAAAAAAAGTCAGCTTAAAGGGTGTGTTCTTCTCCAAGGGCAAGGTTTCAGAAGTAAATTGAAATTCAAAGTGTTATTGAAATATACACATATTAATAACAATAAGACAATTCAGATACCCTCTTTCCCCTTTGGTTAAACAGCATTTGAATTCAAAGGACTGTTGCAGAAGCAACTCAGTGTGGTTCTCTAAATACTGCATTGATTGAATTGGCGAGACGTCAGTCTGATCCCTGGAAAGGCAGTATTTGTCTAACAGCTTGAGAGTAGAAAGTGCATTTGCTCTTGGGTGGGTTAATCTGTTTTGTCTTGAAGGTGGCTTGCATGGCAACCATAAAAATTCAGCCTTCCCTACATGTTCAACCTACAGTAGGCCAGACTTTCTGTTATGCTGTTGAAAAAAAATATTTAGTGTATAGCGTTCCCCAATACAATGTGTGTGTGTGTGTGTATTTTATTTTCTTCCTTTAAAACGATGTTACACAAACTGTGATTTTGTACATGTAAAGATAGAAGAAACTACATGGAAAGGGCATGAAGAAGGTGAAACGTGAAGCTGTACTCAGTCCAAAGTTCTTTCAAATGCAGACACTTAAATTCTCACAGTAGTGTTAACCTGTGAAATCCTAACGGGAATGGACAAATTCAAGAGGAGAAACACAGAAAAACAAACATGCCATTTGGATGTCTCTGAAATTTAGGAGAGGAAATCCTCTGCCCCCACCCCCCTCCCAAACCCCATAGGTAATTTCAGAAAAGCTTAGATTCATGTAGATGGAAGATAGCTCTAAAATCTACTGGTTAGAAAATTTGCTTTTAAAGAAAGAGATAAGGGAAGAATTTTATTTTTTCTGTAAGAATATCAAAGAAAAAAACACCAAGGAAAAAACAACTTGCTTTCTGTGTTTTTCATTGGCATTGTTTTTTGTGGAATTGTATTACTTATTTTCCTTTGAAGAGTTCTGTAAGTGAAGTATCATTAGATCAGCTTTCTCCAGTGCTGTGCTGATGATCAAGTTAACCTCTATGAAAACTGGACTCTTCAAATGCTCGTTTAAAATGGCTGCGTGACTTCATGATATTTTAATGCATTAGAAAGGAAGGCAAGAATATCAAAGTGTCAGTGTCAAGGAGACACTCTGCAGTCTAATACTGATGCTAAGTCCTTTCCTATACCTTTCCTTTGCTTCTGTTTGTTTTTGAGTTTTGTTTCTTTAGTTTAGATAAGCAGATGACAAGGCTATTTCTAAGTGCATATTACACTTGTTAAAATAAGCCGGTCTGACTCTCCAAGACTCTAAAGTCCCAGAAAGGTACTTTAAACTTTACTTGAATACTGATGCAGCTGGCAAGCAAGTCAGGCTATTTTAATTTTTTATGGCTTCCCCTCTTCCCCCATGATCGTTGTGCCCTGATGGACTTTTAACAGTGAGGTTACCTCCTGCTGCAAAGGGACAGGATTACTCTGAAATTATCTTCTGAACTGTTAGGAGTTGGCTTTTGTCAAAGCTGCACAAAATGCTGACAAAGACTACTGAAAAGCCCACCCTTTCCAATCTGTTTGGATTATTCATAGAACAACCGAAAAAACATTGTAGGGCAAAAAATGTGTTTTTTAACAACAATTAGTTCAGAGGGACAGATCTGATTTTGATTAGTAAATATATTCTTATAAATGCATGAATTGTTGGAGTTCCTTCTGCTTTCAGTTTGAAAGATGATCCATGCTTGCTATTTACAGCAATCAGTAGGCATCAAATCTGTTCTACATACCCAAATCCCTTATCTTTTTTTTTTTGGTTTGGTTTTTTTTTTTGTTTGTGGTTTTTTTGGGTTTTTTTGTTTTTTTGTTTTTTTACTAAATGTGCAGGAATTTATTATACACCACTGTTAGAAAACCCAATCATATTTAGGAGTAACTGCTCACAATACAGAAGGACTGGACTCCACAAATTGTAGTGTGGTGAGCTGTTGCTTTAGAGTACTGCCCTGTTTGATATATTTTTTTTTCCTTTTTCATCAGGGTTGTCTTTATTATTACTCTTTTTTTCCAAAATATCTATTTTTATGTATTTGTGACTCCCATTACTCCTTTAAAGATTATTCATATAAAATATATGTTTAAATATACATAGAAATATATATATATTAAAAAGCGGGTTGATCCAATTAACATAATGCTGTCAGCTTAAAATGTTTATTTTTATGCAAAACCTGTGGATAATAGCTTTGGGTTTTTTTAAAAAAAGACAAGATTCTAAGTACCAGAGCTGTGATTTTTTGTCTTGTAGTAAGTGTTCTAGACCATTTAGAAAGCTGTGCTGATACCTAATTTATTGTGAGTTTTTTTAGCTGTTGTTTTTGTCCTCTGCTGTGTTTAAACCAGATGACTGTCCCAACAAAGATCCTTGTAAGGCCTTTTCATTTTATTGAGCTTGCAAAGTAACTATCCAGTACTGTATTGTCCCTGCAGAAGTGGTAGCACTCTGCACAAAAGGGATGTTGTTTTCAGGTCACGAGTGATGTTCCAGTATTGCCAGTGGGGAAGGTGTTATGCCTCTCTCCATTTGCTTCCCCAAACCCAAAAACCCCAAGCCCCACACCCCCTTGTTTAGAGCAGGTTAGGGTGGGTTACCTGGATCTTGCATTGCTCACAGATAAGTGGTGTCAGCACATCTCAGTCAGATTCTGAAAATGCGGGATCAGACCCACAGTTTATAAATTGCCTTATATGAGAATAGGATGGCATAGCAGTAAACTTGTAGATGACCATGTTTTTTGGAACCAGGAGATCTATCTCCTGGGTCATGTTCAGCCCCTTGTAAGCAGCCATGGCTCCTCCCATTTTCAGTATTTTTACATCTCCTAAATACCTTGATTCTGGTTGGTATTAGCTGATGAAATGAATTTCCCATCTTCTTTGGCTTAGGTCTGATTCAAATAGAAAGAGGGACAAGTAAACTCCCAAGTAGGCTGTGCCCACAGTGGTTTTTCAGTTTGCAGGCTGAACTGAAAAATCTGATGAAAAAAGTTGTAAGGGTGACCTGAGACAACTTTTTTTCCCCATTATCTCAGTGGAATGAAAAAGGTAAAAATTGAAACAAACAAACAAATCCTTTCATGCCAAAATGA
The DNA here is from genome assembly GCA_035584735.1 of Pseudotriccus pelzelni. Taxonomy (NCBI): domain Eukaryota; kingdom Metazoa; phylum Chordata; class Aves; order Passeriformes; family Tyrannidae; genus Pseudotriccus; species Pseudotriccus pelzelni. The sequence continues at coordinate 14,262,012 of JAWMRA010000164.1, read as the reverse complement.
AACATTCATTTCTAAGGTTGCTTTTTAACTTTTAAAAAAACATTATGTCTTGGCCTATAACAAATTGCTTTGAAGTAAAAATGTGAAACTTTCTGTTCTAAAAATGCTGAAAGAAAATATTTTAATGTTAGTAATCTTTTTGCCTTTGCTTTTCTTCTTACTCTGATGACTGGTTACAGTTAACCCTAAACTGTATTTTTTTGCAAATACATTATCCACTGAAGAGAACCCAAAGAAGCCTATTGCCCAGTTCTGCTCTGCTGACAGGCACACTGGACACATTTCAGGGATTATGTAGTACCTGGCCCGGCAAAGCTGCTGTTTCCCCATTTAATAATCTTCCATTTGATTGTTTTACTGGGTGAACAATAAAAGCATCTTTCATCCTGTGCCATTGACTGGTTTTGTAGATTGGCTTAGGAAGACATTCTTGCTCTGGTCTCAGTTTGGTCACAGATTTATGACTATAGATTTAGGATACTACCCCAGTTTGAGCCTAATCCTACCATGCAGTGGGAATTATCATTTGCCCAACTAATAAGAAAGAAATAAGGCATTGTTTTTTCTCCTTTTTTTTGTCCTAGCAGTGTCAGTAGTATATCTTTATTAGATAGAATTAAGGAAGGTCCCAAGATAAAAATGAGTGTGGTGTTCCAGGCCAGACTCCTGCATACTCTGCTTTCCTGCCCCTCTATTCAAAGACTGTGGCCAAGGCAGACACCCCCAAGTCAAAGGGGACCTGAAGCAGGAGTGAGGGCTCCTTATTCTGCCTGGAAATGGGACGTCAGCTCAATTAAGTTTTTCAGCAGTCTCTTGGAGGCAACAGGCCCAAGGCTAAGGAGATGCTGGGAGAGGATGGAGAGATGAACCATTAGCTTTTTCATTTTGGGTTAATGTGCTGACTGCCTCACCTCTTAGTTCCAGGAAAGTCCAGAAACTGTTTAGGTCTGAGAACAACACACAAATACAGATGTGCATGGTCAATATGATAACAGTTGCCTTTCACCTGCCAAGGACACTGAGGTTGGAGTTTCCTCTTTCCTGCTTTTGTGCTAGACATACTGAATGCTGCCAGTATTGTAAATGTTTTGGATGCTGTGCAGTCAGTGCCCCAAAACAGGGAATGTTCTTTGCTGGAGGATACAGAGGTTTCTCTCAGCTCTTTCTAGAAGACCTACAGCTCTTCTACAAGCAAGACCTGTGTGCATCTAACACGGTAACCTCTGATTTCAATAACCTGTGTGTTTTCATCATCTGACCCCACTCTCCAGCTCCTTCCACTTCCCAGCCTCTCCCATGCTCTTTGAGGATGATGGCAGCATAGGGCACGTCCCACCAGCCAAAAGTGCAAAGCTAGAAGATGCACAAACATGTCTGCCACCAAACCCTACACCCTAATGCAGCTTGATAGTGCTGATGTCAGGAAAACAAGCAACGACTTTTTGTCTCTGGGCTGCCAAAAGAGAAGCTATTCTTTGCCACCCTTTGTACCGGTGCAGACACCTTTCTGCATGCATGCTCTGGTTCAGACATTTCTGCATAGCAACTCCTGATGGAAAGGGGCCCTGTGGTCCCCAGAGGTGGATTGTGCCACCAGCCTTCATGAAGCATCAGGTCTGTAGCTGGTGTATGGGGTCTAAGAGTTAGAAGGTCCTTTTGGAAATTTTGCTTATGAAACTAAATGGACAAGCTACAGCTGTGAAGACTGGTCTGTATGAGCTTGTACTTAGATGTGTCCTATGGCTATAATTCCTTCACCTGTTTTGCAGCACATTCTGCTAATCCTGACATCAGTCTGCATTTCATGTGGAAGGTCCCTACTTGAAACTTACCAGATGCAGTCCTGGGCTTATTGCTTTGCTTTAACTGAATTAAATGGGAACTACTTTGGCAATGTATTAGCAATCTCTTTTCCTTCTGTTTATTCAGTCTCTGAGTTTAATCACAATGACCTGAGAAATGTTTGAGGGTTGAGTGTGGATTTTTTTTATTATTTTCATTTTTGTTTTGTTTAAACAAAGCTGAGCAATTCCCATTGTATTCAGAGCTGTGATGCCCAGTTCCAGTGACAAGTGCTAGATGAATTTGTCCCATCTTGTTTCTTGGCGATGTTCAGAAATATAATTTGTGTCATCCTAAGTCCTGCGTCCGTTTCTCTCTCTCTTGTTTTCCTCTACCTTTATGTTAAGAAGCTGAAACAGCTCAGGAATTTTTCTCCTCAAAGAGGTGAGTAGCTTCAAAGAGGTTTGGTGTCCGGGCACCTTTAACACTGGGAATTCTTACAAACACATGGGATGGAGAGGGCAATGCTGGTCCTTACCTGAATGACTACTACAGTAGAATAAACTCTTCTAGTAGCCATCTCTGTTCCAGTTGATTGTGAGGACCTGACACCATACAAATATAGTGTAGAGAAGGATTTGAGACCTTTGCTTTTATAGCTCCTGACCCCTAAGTGACGTGAGCTTCATTCTCTAGGGCAAGTCTATTGTGAATATAACACTGCAAGGACACTTTACCCCATCTGGCCAAACTTCTCCCAGTTCCCTCTGGCCTGTTGCCACACCTGCTCTCTGTTCCCAGGCTGGCTTTGGGATCTGCTCTCTAATGGGGTAGAAAGGGGGTGTTGGTGCCTTTTAACCACAGTGATTTGGGACCTAAGAGGGACAGGATTAGAGGGATTCACAGTTCATAGCTGACTGATTGGGGCCAGTCCCTTGGATGCCTCATTCTAGACAGGCTTGGCACAGCCGCACATGGGACATGTGTGTAAATAGCAAGTTCTGGCCAAAGGCCAGATGAGGATCTGATGCAAATCAGTGCCAGTTTGCACTTTGATGAATGGACTGCCAGAGTCCACTTTAGCTTTAGTATGCAAGCCTCAGAGCCAGCACAGGGAGCTGGCCAGGCTGTGCTCACACCATTCCTTCACTTAGTGCCTTTTACCCTCTCACCTCTATGCCACCGTGTTGGACCTGAATCAAGTCTTGTGGCAGAGGGGAAGAGGCAGGTTGTGCCGCTGAAACTCACTGCAGTTGAGAATTCGGGCTCTGCCTTAGCATGGCATGATGACTCCTACAAGGCTGAGCTGGGCTAGCTCTGCTACAGCAGGAAGCTTGCAGGGCAGGAGTGAGGCCAGGAGGCATGGGGGCTCTGTGCATGCCTTCTGTTTGCCCTTCTTCACCCAGTTTCATTCCCATCACCCAGAAATACAAAGGAAATGGGAGGGGAGAAGACTTCCGGAGGAGGGGAAGTAGTGAATAATTAATTGTCAGCCGCCTCTGTTCAGCTACATAATTTATTCCCAATGATGTTTTCTTGCTCCAAACAAGCAGCACTTGGGCTCATTGGCCATGTGCAGACTGGGGCCACATAAGCCCTGGCAGCACATCTGGAACAGCATTAGGCTCATGGTTCCCTGGGTCCAACCTTGAGAGCCCTCACCACACTGAGGGAAGAGCAGGAACACAGCTGGAGAAGGAAGCTTCTAAAATGGAGAATACACATGTGGTATCAGGTGAGGCCAGGGTGCCTGGGAGCGGGCAAGGTGGAAACCATGGCATTATGTAAGGGACTGGCAGTGACTGGTGTCAGTTGCTCCATGACATCCCAAAGTGAAGGGAGGAGGGGTAGCAGGGTTGTCCTTCACTGGCAGCCAGTGTCGCCTGGGAAGACACTGTGGTGGGGAGTTTGAGCCTGAGTGGAGCTAGGAGTCATTTTGCAACCCTGAGGAGGAGATGGGAGTTTGGGGCAGCTCTCAGCAATTTCTTCAGATTGCTGGGTGGATGAAGCTGATGTCCTTTGCAGAGCAGGATTGCTGCTTCAGCACATGGAGGAGCCTCTGCTGCCCGTCTGCTATGCGGCCCAATCCACAGAGCCATTAATAACGGTGTGGGAACAGGAATTCAGCAAGTGCCCATGATTAATTAGCTCATCACGGGCAGTTAATGGCCAGCCTGCTCCCCTTGGCCCTGTGGTGCAGGTAATGGAGTAGGCATCACTTCTCACCATGCAGGGTGCAGCCCCCTGCCAGGAGCAGCAGTCAGAATCTGTGAGCTGTTCTGATGTACTGCTCGTAGGTGTTTGGTGAGATCGCTTTTTCTGGGGAATAGATGGGAGAATAGATCTGTAAGGGGACTTGTTAGTTATCAGAGTCAGGTAGCCAGCTCTCTGGCAGGGGCCCAATTTAATATCAGCTTTTGGTTTTTTTTAACACTGATGGTAACTCAATTCTTGTCTGCATTTTGAAATGCTCCCTCTTACTGAGGCTGACTTCTCCATAGGTACTCTGCTTGTCTCAGCACTAACTAATGAATTAATATATAAAAATATATTCAGGCACCACCTATGCTGCATCAGGCACAGGGGGATGGCAGAGCCATGCAGTAAGGAGAACATGCGAGCAAGGCTGCTTTTTGAAATCCAAGTGAAGAGGAAGCAATCCACTCCACAGGTGACCCTGCCAGGGTGGGGGTTGAGCTCCACCAAGTGCAGGTCGTCACCTTTGTCCCAGCTGCTTTGCGATAAGGTAGGTGAAAGTAAAGTTCTAGCAGGAGTGCAACATGTTAAAATTAAATTGCACATGTTCACATTGTTTGAGCAGCATGACACAGCCCAAAGTATGAAATTAATGTGATAGTAACTGGGACTGCTGCTGTGCCAGTAAGGAGTGCAAGTTTGTTGTTCTGTGTCCCAAAGGGGATCGTGTTCCCCTTTAGGGCACATTGTGTGACTGTCACAATGCTGGCTGCTGTGGCAGAAGTGAAGTTTATTCAGTAACTCCTGCGCCACAGACTGTAATTTCTCCTATCTTCAATTCAGAGACCTGTGAGAGCCTCCTGGAGTGATTTCCCCTCTCTAATGTCCAGGATTGCCTCTGTATATCTCTATTAGAGGCTTCCAGGAGAGACACGACTATTGATTTTGCACAAAGTGCTGTATTAGCTGTTAAAGGTGACGCTGTGGTTAGGTGTGAGCCGGCCACACGGAGGCACTCGAGACATCTGTGAGCGCCTTACCTCAGTACAAAACATCCCGAATGCCTGAAAAACACCTTCTGTATGCCATACTTCTGCCTGACCCCTCTGAGGAAATCTGAGGAAATCTCAAACTGAGAGCATCTGTGCTGGGAGCAGGGTGTTTTAGTGGCTGGGTCATGGCTTTGCACTTGATGATAATATTAACCAGAGACACTTTCAGCCCTCTAAGAACTTTCCCCATCATGCACACCAGAGGCTGGCTTTGCTCCTCTGTGACAAGTGGCCACCTTCCTAAATCCTCAGCGAGTTTCCCCATGATCCATCTTGTGAAGTGTCATGTTCATGCTTTCCCCCCTAAGTCCTCTTTCCTGTGGGAGGTACAGGAAGGCAATGGGTCCTGCCCCACAGAGGTAGTAATGTACCACATCAGGGGGACAGGTATTTAATTTGCTTTGCCCTGCTCTTTCTGGCAGCTCCCAGCACTGCTCACTGTGTCTCAGGCATTCTGCTGTGTCTGAGGAATTGTTGCTCTTTCCCATATGATACAGATGTTTTTGCAGGATTGTAAATTACTTCCATCCAGTAACTCTTTTAAGAAGCACTCTTTTTCCATATGGTAAAGAAAAATGCCATTGTAGTTGGTAATTAAATGTTTACTATTAAGTACTTTATATATTATATACTACAGATCATTCTATCCATTAAACATTCCATTTAACTCCCTTCAACAGTGTTATTGTCTATTATTAGGTTAATCAGCATTCACATCCTGTAACTCTGCATTTCTATCTAATTAGCCCGTCTTTCTTACTTCATATTTCTATTTAATTAAGCTGAGCATCAGAGTTGAATTCCGTGTGCTCAGCACTAGCAGAGGACTTGATCCTTTCAGTGCTTGGGGGGTGGAGAGGCACAAGGTTTTAAGCAGCCTCCTTAGATATCTGACAAGGTTTTCTTCCTGGAGTCAGTCCCTACTTAACTCCTAAGAAATTTTTTGTCCACGTAAGAAGCTGTAGGTTTGTCACCTTCTCAGTTACCTCAGATTATGGAAGAGCTCCCCTATGTGTGATAGCTGCAGCTGGTGTAAGGGTGCTGCAATGATTGCGTGGAGCATCCAGACACCGCACATGGTATATGTTGGATTGGGAGCTTCTTGACTTCATGACTGGAAGGGCAGGGAGTTTGTGTTGTAAAGATCAGCAGCTGGGAATAGCTGACATCTTACCTGACCGGGGCAAAATGCTGGTGCTCTTCCACTTGCTCCAAGGCTTTAGCTGTGGGTGACGGCTGGTGGGACAGGACACAGCACCTGCCTGTGCATGGGGGATTGTCAACGTGCACCAGTTTTATATGTAATTCTCCAGGCCCCATTTGATAACCCCTTGCAGAGCTGCTCAGACTTTGATCTCCAGGGGGATGCACTTGTAAGTGGTGTGCTGTTGAGCTAGTGCCTCTGACCCATGAAATGGGTGGGTATGGGGAGGCCCTGTATTGTGCACTGAGCTGGGTGAGGCTGGTCTGGGTCTGCGCGCTGCTCTGACACTGTAGCTCATACCATGCTTGGTGATAACATGCTCTTTTGGCATAAACGTTTGCTCTGTTCTTTCAATCCCTGAGCCCTGAGGTCTGCTACAGGAGGCTGTCAATTATAATCTCTCCCCCTCAATGTTTTTGGGGATACCCAAGGTGCCCAGTGTGACAGCATCACTGAAAAATGGATTAAATAGCAGACAGGGAACACCTCGCTTGTCACCACTTAGCAACCAAGCTGCAATGGCTTTGAGGAATTGTCTGGGCCCTTCCAGAGTCCCTGAACAGCTCTTTTAGCTAGTACCAGTCCAGAGCAATCAGCAAATTGAGTTCTTTTTATTAACTTTAAAAGAAGACATTAGCCTCAGCTAGGAGAATAAAACCAATTTATGAGGCAATTAGCTCTGCAAAAACATTTCAGTCTCCCCAGAGCAGCCATCTGAGGAGCATCTTATTCCAGCTGCACAGCTTCTTCCGGCCTTGGGTTTACAGCACACTCCATTTATCATAAATAATAATAACATATAAACAAATGGATTCCTTGTCAGTGTGTGACAGCCAGGAAGGTCTTCTCTGCCTGAAACTAGACTATATTGTTGGTTTCCTTCTTTCAGGTGCCATTCTGGTGGCCCGTTACTTGATTGTCATTCATTTTGATGCTCAAGCTCTTTATAAGCAGTATGTGCTGGAAATTTGGAAAAAAAAAAAAGAAAAAAAGAGGGTCTTCCTCTGCCATTATTGTCCTAACACAATAAATTTTGTGTGAACAAGGTGGTGCAGGAAGGAATGCGGATTTGAGTTGACACAAAAGTTTGATTTGCTACTCATGGTTTAGCCTGCAACTTCCAAATTTACCTTAAAAGAAAATTAAGATAAAAAAGTTAAAATTGAGTTTCAGTGAGCTGATGCACAATATCGTTCTACCAATCACAGAACTCCTATTTGCTGTATTTTCCTGTTTCAGCTTTTCCATTCTTATTATAAACAATGAAAGTGAAAACAAAATAAGATAACAAAAACACCAGAACATAACATTTTTACTACAAATATTATACAAAACTTTACAATTCTGTTAATTCAACATCTTTTTTGATGTGAGATAATGCAGCTGGAGGAGTGCTGACCAGCTTTGTTTGCCTTATAAACAGAGCACTCCTTAGAAGAGCCCTGGGCTTGCACCATTTTTATCTCCAACAGCAGGAGGGAATCCTGTAGATCTTAGTGTGTGTTAAGAAACCTAAGGGGAAAGAAAGTGCAATTACTGTGATAGTATTAAAATATCCAGAAAAAGAAAGTGTTAAACTCCAAGGTTTTCACTATGAATCAGTATGCCCATAAAGGCAGTTTTCTCTGGAGACTTTTCAGGTGTGTACTGTCTGTACCTCTGTTTCCTTATGATCCTTGTTTCTGAATCTCAAACAGGATGTACCCAGTTCTGAAATTCAATAGTCCTTATAGGCTAAAGAGTATGAAAGGACAGGGGCAAACTAATGAAAGGCAGTGTTCAGAGTCACAACCAGCAACAGTCCTGCTGGTCTCTGTGACTGCTGGATATGGCTGTGGATACAGCATAGGATATAGCAAGAATACCTTTAGATTAAAGACCTTACAGGACCCCTACCTTAGGCATGCTGGCTGCAAGCCCTGGGGCGGTGAGCTGCTTGGAAGGAGGCCGTGTGAGGAACCCAGCTTACTCCAGACTTTTGCAGCAACTTCTTGGACAGTTTCTAGCTGTGGATTTGCCTCATGTTCCACACTGCAGATTAAGTGTGGGATTACAGTCACTCAGAAGTGCTCCTATCAGTAGCTTGACCAGCCCAAATCCATCAGAGACTTTGAAGGAATTTTTCTCCTTTATTTTTTAAAATCCTTTCCTGCTCCACTTCTTTCTCCATCATAGATTTAAAGGTCTGGTTAGCATCTACTTTGGAATAGTTCTGCCTTTAAATTTTGATGACTCTGTGAGTCCATCCAAGGCTTTTTAAAAGCTTTTAATTCTAAGCTTTGGGGGTTTTACACGGTTAGTTAAATCTGTAATGACTTTTCTTCATTCCCAATTGAACGTTCTACTGTTCTGGTGCTCTTTAACTCCTAGAAGGCCTCATTTACGTTCTGTCAAAGTACTTGCACCAGGAGATAAATGATTCTTCCTATACTCCTTTTTTATTAATCTGTAGGTTTAGAAATGATGCTGCCACTGAAGGGATTAAGCATAGCCTGAAGCAGACACAACCTCCTAAGGTGTCAGCTGTCACGGCTGCATCATTCTGTATAGAGCCTGTAGCAACTGAACTACATCCTCTGTGTGCATGTAATAGACCACCCGTGTATAGCACTGAAGTCATTCCTGCCTCTGCCCTCCCTAGGCCTGTGCACTTTATTGTTTATCCAAGCAGTTTTTACATCTTAGTCTGTATGACCAGGAATATGGATGCTTCAACAAGCCATTATTGCCTGAAAGGAAGGACTGGACTCAGCCTAGTTTTTAAAACTGAGGGGTTGGTTTTGTGGTCAGGGCTGGTGCCAACTATCACACTTGCTTGAGCAGAAAGGTCTCGAGCTGCAGAAAAAATTGGGCTCTCCGTGGCTGAAGGTGAAGGGACTCTTTGGCACAACAGTAGTGAAGAGAGCAATGTTTGAGCGGCAATTCTCTGCAGGGCAGGTAGCCAGGGCAAACCTTTTAGTCAGCACTCATGCTAACACCCATGGAATATCACACAGCAGGAGCACTCCTAAAGCACCTCTGCTTCACCTGTCTTCAGGTGTGAGACAGTCACTAGGCAGTTGCTTGAGTGGAAAAAAAAGGACAAATAAGGAAAGAAAACAGGAGGAAACAGTGAATAATTACGTTGTGTTGTAGTTGGAAACCATCTTCTGTTATCTGTGTTATTACATGCGTCAGCTTTGATAGGCTGCTTAGTCATCTTATGGCCAAATACTCCTGTGATGATGTACAAAAGCTGTCCCACTTTGATATTCACTCATACAAACGTAGGCACTGCTGCAGTGGAAGCAGCTGTCAGCTGGATAATTGCATGCGGGCTGCTGGTTTTCCGTGTTGATTATGAAAGAATTCAGACATCCTAGTTGGAGGCTACAGTGTGATGTTGGGGCTGGATTTTCTAAGGAGTTTAGGTGCTGGAAGATTCAGATAAATGCTTGTGGGGACTGACTGAGAAGTCTCTGTGCCCAAATCTTACTGAAATCATGTGTGTTTTGGCGTCAGAGCTGCCACAATTCTTCTGAGAAGTCTCATTTTTAGGAATAAACCTTGGTAACATACTTGTGTCATGGAGAACTGGTAGTTACAAAAATACCCAATGCCAAGTAGAGTAATCAAGCTAAATATATAATTTGATATCCTTTCCACTGATAAAGGATTGCCTCTGAAATATTAGAGATCATCTCTAAGGAAGAGTAGAAGGGTCAGGAAAGGAAGTTCACCTGAAACCTATGTAGGAAGTGGCCTCGTGACGGATTTCACCAGGGCATTCAGGGGTTACGTCTTAAAGTGGATGTGACATCCCCTCTGCTGGCACCTTCTGTTGTGGGTACCTGTTGTGGGCTGAGAGTGATGGTTACTCTCTCTCTGCTAGTTGGTGTTGGGAATAGTCAGGGGCTTCCTGTGGGATGAGATGGCTGCTTCTGCTCTCCAGAAATAATATTGTTCATGTTTTCTCAGCAGGAAACCTGTCACAAAAGCCTGGTATTATGCTAGGCTACCATGATACGTCTTCTAGGCGTTGATTTTCCTTTTGGGATGGTCTGAAAGGAACACATCTCTCTTGTAAAATCCATTGCAGAAATGATAAAGTGTCTTTCAATGTTACCAGAGACAACATTGTGTGACTTTGCTTCTTCATATTCAAGGTTACAGGGCAGCAGACCACCTTCAGCTGTCAGACATGGAGAACAAACAGTGCCCTCCTCTTCTGGCTTCTTTCAGACTTAACTCTTCCTTATGACATTCAGGTCTTATTCTTTTGCTATAACCATGGTCGTGGCTGGCTCCTGAGCTGGGTTTTGACAGGGATGAGTCTTTGCTTGCAAACCATTCCTTTACAGCTCTTGTAGGACTTGTTGCTGTGGCATTTTGGGCTTTTGATATGACCCTGCTGCTGCCACCAGGTAGTGGTTACCTTCCTTAAGCAGACCTCAGCTCTGCAGTCTCAGCCCAGATCTGCATTTGGGGGGAAAAAAATTGGAGCACGAGGGAGGCTGTGGAGTCCCAGCAAGAGGCAAACTCCTTGCATCCAGCCTCATGCTGTGGCTGGAAATTTTCTTGCAAGTGTCACTGGTCCATGGGATGGGATGGAGAAAAACTAACAGGCCTCATCTCAGCTGGGGATAAGAGTTTTGTAATTAGGATAAAACCCTACGTCTGCCAGAGTTGTAATTTCTTTTCTACTTTTTTTACTATGGGGAAGCGAGTTGTGTTGCCTGCTCCTTAGAGGATAAAAGTTCTGTTGTCTGAGGCTGGATTGCACCCAGCGGTGTGGTCCAGACATCGGATGGAGAAGGGCAGAGCATAATGACAGCTGGGCAGGCTTTTCATCAGAAAATAGGAGACAAGGCCAACTTTTCTTATGAGGAGCTGGGGAGTGTGTGTTACAGTCATTAGCACAGACTTTAAAAGAACCAGCAGTGCCCTGTGTTTTCAAGTCCAGTCAGTAGCACTTAATAGCCCTGGATCCCTGCAAAACTCCCTCAGCCTGTTTGCAGTCACTCCCAGCAGTGAGACTGGTAGATTTATATGATTTTACAGGGATACAAAAGAGTTGCTTTGCAGCACAGCACCATTCCCCCTTAATGGACTCTGTGACAAAGCAAATTTTGGTGGTGTAAAAGTGCCTGAGCTGCTGGACCAAAGTACTCCATTTGCAACACCCTGTGGTGAGTGAAAGCCACAGGACTGGTTATAACCACGCTGAAAGGTTGTGGAAGCACTGATCACACCAGGCACTTATAAAACCCAGATTTATAGCACTGACCTGTGCTCTATAAAGAATATCATTATTTTTGCTCCTAAATTCAGCCTAATGTTAAAGAGTCAGTGTGCTGAGTGTTGCACAGGATGTTGCAGACAGGGTATGTCCACGGAACTGGTGTGTTACTGACATGCTTGTGCAAGGGCTTATTTCTTCCTTCCAGGTGGCTCAACTCCTGTGAGGAAGCAAAACAGTCCCTGCGAGGTGGCCGGGTCCCCTGGGAGCAGCATGACCTCTCAGCCATGGGGAAGTTGCAGGAGGCAGGTTGTGAGCAGGGAAAAATGCTTGAAGGGTGGCCCTGGTAAGAGAGGAATAGCACACTGTGGGAAGAGAGAAGAAATCTTACAGTCAGGATTGAGACAGCCACAGTTTGCTGGTAAACACGCAGGTATAGGCCTTTATGTCACAATGCCAAGCAAAGTTTCTGTCCCTTAAACACTTGGTATTGCATCTGTTGTGTTTGAACTCCAGAATTTCTCCCAGTGATGAAGGCTGGGAGGCTCAGCAATGGGTGTGTCACAGGGAATCTGGATTGATGGACTGGTGTTATAGCTGACTCCTGACAGACTTTTATCTACAGAGCACAGATATGGGTGCCATGCCTGGTTAACATATTACTTGGACTTTAGGAATAAGACACATCTATTCCACTTGGGTGGCTTATTACAGAAGGTGCCTACAGCTAAGCTGGCTGTCCAGGACCCAGGAGGGGAGAGGAGGAGCACCTATAAGTTACAGTACATTTTATCTGGTGGTAGGTGCCAGATGTAGGCCAGACAAAGTTGTCCCTGTTGACCAAAGAGGAATCAAGCCAGTTAGTTCAGGTACAGACAGCATTGGCAAGTGGGGCTGGGTTAGTGTGGGGAGCTGAGTTGCACCATGTGTGGGCACAAATGGTTTGAGTTTTCTCAGGAGCCTAAAGGAGGATAGACATTTTCCATGTTCAGATGACACGTCCACACTCTCTTAAGTGCATGCATTGCCTCAGACCAGGAAAACAGTTGTGCTACTTTTGTGGACAAGTGACCAAAGCAGAAGTTAGATAGATATCTGGATCAACATCAGGTCTATCCAGATATAAACCAATTTAGACCCATTCTCCCTTCAGCCCTGTGGGCATCATGAAAGTAAAGTGACTTCTAATACTCCAGTTTACAGTCCAGCCACCTGATATAAGACCAACACTTGTTGATATTGAGATGAAAACTCATTTTAAGTCCCAAATGAGTGATCAGCCATACACCAGTACCCTCAGAAGACAGAGGATGAGCCAGGTGGATGCTGGATATGTGTCATTGGGATGACTTTGAATGAGTGTGATATGAATAGAGGGGTATCATCCATGCTCAGGTCTCTGAAACAACCCGGTCTACAGATGCAGATGTCTGAGAACCTGCAAACTGTGAATAGCCAGGCTGGGAGCATTGAGTGCACTCACACTGCTGCAAGTACACGGGGTCTGGAGTCTCATTCCCAGGGTCCCAGACACTCTGTGGCTTCTGGGACGTAACCCAAAGGTGATGCAGAGAGGAAAGGATCTTGTTGAAGCCAGAAGCAGTTTGAGAGCTTGCTTAATGGCTACAGGAGCTGCTGCCTGAGCCAGTCCTTTGCCTTATGCAGCTAAACTCCTTTGTCTGCCTTGCTGGTGTGCACATCCGCAGGAGCAGCTCAGGGTGGCAGTGCTGCCCTGTGGTTTGCAGTGTTCCAGGCACTGATTTAATTTCCTTGCTGACACGCAGGGAGTTGTATTCCCAGAATGAGCATCCGGGGTTTCATAGGAAAAAGCCCACAGATGCAAACTGCAGAAATCTGTGTCCTACCATGCTGGGTTTAATTAAGGGTGCACTGAAAAAGCCACTGTTGGTAACACCTCTCTCTCTTCAGTCATGCTGTGTTGGAATTTAAGTGGCTTTATGGCAAGACTGAGTTTGGATTCACATCTGGCAATACTAAATCACTGCCCTGAAGGAAAAGAAGGTTATTTCAAATTTCTCTGTTTTTCTGCATTTCAAGTCACTACATGTGCCAAACACACATTTCTGCTGCAAGTGGTAGCAATGAAAAATGTGCAACCTCTGTAGGAAGCATCAGAAAAGAACAATATAAAATGCCACGCCATTGATCGTTAGCACTGTCTAGTCCCAAAGGAAAGTGTAGTCTTTGAATGACAGCACTTCATCTGGACATCATCTGGCTGAGAGGTAGCAGTGGCACATGTGTCTGAAACAAATGCAACCTTGTGGTGTGCTAGCTGCTGTTTAATTTGTGCTCCCAGCACTGACCTGTCTCCTGGGGATGACTGACAGAGTTTTACATGTTTGGGAAACTTCAAGCAACAGGTATATGGATGTAAAATCTGCCTACTAAATATATTTCATTTATTTTCCTATGCAATTTGTCATCCATGAAATCTATTTATTTCATATAATCTACCTACCTAATTAGATAAAGTTATATAAACAGATATTAAGGCAAAGGAATATTACATTTTTTTCGTAGACATGTCCGCTTTATCCACCCAAAAATCATTGTTCAGCTTGATTTTAAGAATTTTGATTATTTTTCCTGGATATCCAGTGTAGTCTGACTTAAGGTGCCTAAGCTGTATTCTTTTCCCTGACAAACAAATCTGCTGTGTGGATGCTCTGTGCTTTTTATGTGAAACCTGTGGCCCATGTGCTTAAAAGCATGTATATTTGTCCAGGGGCTCCCAGACAGAAATAAGGCAGCTCTCATGATGTATAAAGAGATATAGAAATTCATTTATGTATCTAGATATGAATTATAAATCCACCCCCGACACCCTGCAATTTACAGAGGCTTTCTGTCAGCCTAGTGGTGGAGAATTTCAGGAGCCCTGGTAGAAAGGTGTCCTGTCACAGGCATCCTGCTGCGTGACATGGCGTTTAAATGAATACATATGTATGTTGTGTGCTTCTCTGCAATGCATCACTCAGGATTATTCCAGCCTGAGAGGTAACATCCCAACCTGGTGCAGTGACAGTTTTAGGGCCTGAAATATCCCTGAAGCTTTGTTGATTTGGGGAGTGCCTCCACTTGTTCTAGACAGCATCAGGGCTTCCCAGGACCTTTGGCAATGCCCAAGACAGCTAACTGGCTTTTGAGTTATGACTTCTGCTCCTCACCCAGCTGGAGGTTTCCCTCACCACATTTCCCTCCCTTGTCCTTGCTGTGCTTTGGATCTGCTCCTTGTATAGGTAAGTAATAACCCTGAGCCATACAGGGATTAGTTGTGCTTATAAAGCAGACTGTCAGCAGTGCTTGGGCAGAGTGGGTCGTGCTGGTGGATGACCATCTCCACTTATTTCCAGATCTGTTTTCTGTATCTCTATGCCTATGTGAAATCAAACCTGGTGTTGCCCAAAGCGAAAGAGCTCCATCGGAAAAAAAGATTTGCTTTCTGATCCTACACTCACTTCCCCTAACTGTAAACCAGTACAGATATTTTGCCAAGGCTACGAAAGCTCTTTGGCTTGAACTAGGAAAAGGCAAAGTGAAAGAATAAGGAGAAGTAGCAATGTGTAAAATGGAGTCAAACACAGTTTTCCAGGATTTGCAAACCATACAAAATTCAAGCAGGGTATTTTATTCCTCAGAGCAGGGACAGCAGCTGCTTTTTAGGAGGATGAGATATTCTGTTGACTGTCTGCAGCACAAGTCTCTGCTGTTGTGCCTCTTCTGCTGCTGCTAGAAAGGGAGCACAAAGGCTCCTGCTTAGTAGATATGGCCAAGGATTTCTCGGAAGAATCAGATGTCAAATCAACATTTTCAATCTCTTCTCTCTGCCTGTGTTGCTTTTCCTTCATATTTCTTTCACTGTTTTCCTCCTTCTAAATCCTCCGCCTCCTTCTCCCAGATAAAACCCTTTCTCTCATGGCAAACATCATTACTACAGTAGGCAAGATGAAATACACCTCAGTCTACCTCAATCCCAGTGCAGACAGAAACCCAAGAGAGAAGGGCGAATAAGGAGGTTTGCAGAATGCCAACACAGCAATGACAGTGAGAAATACAAGACAGAGCAGTTAACCACATAAGGAAATAAATGCTCCTGTGGGAAAAATCATACACTAATGCCTATTAGCTTAATAGCCCTGTGGTTTAGGCAGAGGGCTGATAGACAGGGTGTCTGTGCTCTGTGTGTTTCTGTCACTTGGGAGACTGGATGCTCGCTCTGCCCTTGGTCATCTTTACTTTCAGCTTTGCCACTTTCCAGTATAAAATGGGATCCAGTTTCTCCTGGAGCTGTCAGACACCAGCAGAGGCCAGCAACACCTGGAGGTACACCCGCTGCTGGATGAAGGACTTTACCAGATGTGTGCACACACTTGTGCAAGGGACAGATCTCTCCCTGCATGTGGTCTCTCCTCTCCCATCTCACTCTCTGTCCAGAAGCTGGAGGTGAGTGAAGGTCTCCAGCACTTCTCTTCAGAAAGAGATTACACACAGTGTGCCCAGTCCAAACCCAAAGCATTATGCAGGTTGTTGGTTTTTATTCATTGTTGGGACTTTGGGGACTGAACCTCTGAACAAAAACGTCAAAGCAAAAACGGAATGAAAGGGAAGCAAATGGTAGAGCCAGTTCAATGGAGATCAGGAGATAATCAGCAGTACCAGTTTACCAGGAAGGTTTATGAGGGAAGTAGAGCAAAGATTCCCTGGGAGAAAAGATAAAGAGGCAGATTATTATATACTTTACTTCATAGTTCTTCCAGAAAAAGAGCTAAGGGCATTGTTTTCTGCTTTAATATATTGTGTTAAACGTTAAAGGGATGAAGGCAAGGACCCTGAGTAGCGATGAGTTAATCCGAAAAGAAAGATTTTTTTGGCCGGGGAGTAGAGGAACTTTATTGGTTATTATTAGAATTTTCATCTCACAATGAACAAGTCAATATATTTTCTTTTGACTGCTGCTGTTTCCTCCTTCAATTGCTAAATCCCCTCTGCCCAGAAATACCCTCCTTTGAAAAAAATCTGCTTATACTTAGCAAATGGCCTGAGAATGTGAGCATTGAGTCAATGGGGCACATAACTCAGTCTGAGAACTGCAGAGGCTACATTTGAGAAGGTACTGGGTTAATAAGAGGGAAAAACTCTCTCTAGCTCTTAACACCAGGATTTGTATCAGGTTGCAAGAATGTATCATTGCAAGAATGTATCAGGTCCCAGCACCTTTGGGAAGAATGAGACCTTAGGGAGGATAAATAAGGGGATGAAATTCTGTGTTATGGTTATGAATGTTCTATACAAGAAATTTTAAAGAAGAGTGGTTGAATAGAGGTCCTACTACTAGTGACTCAAGGTATGAGACCTTTCTCACTTTTTAGCCTTCTAAGACTGTCGGGAGCTAACACAAAAGTAATTGTTGGACAGTGGGTAGGTGGTGATGCTTAAGCACCCCAGGGGAAAGAGAGGTCTCTAATGGTGAGGGTGTTGCCAAACACTGCAAAAGGCTTCATCGAGCCAAATATTACTATTAGCTGTTGTTAACTACTGCTTCTTACACTGCTTAAGAAGTAAGGACAAAGTTTCCTATACCTGGCAACTTCTACAAGCATGGAGATGAATTTCAAGTAGACATTTGTAAAAAAGAGTAAAATTTTATACTTTTCCTCTTATGACCATGTCATGTCAGATTTAGTGCAGTGGCTAGCAAGAAACTTGTTAGGAAATAATACTGCTACCTCTGAGCTGGGATATTAATTTTTAATCGATTACTTCTTTCTGATGATGATGAAAGTGGAATATCAAAGATGGGTGAATAGTGTAGTACATACCCTGGCTGTTCTGGAAGCACACGC
Source organism: Pseudotriccus pelzelni (assembly GCA_035584735.1). Taxonomy (NCBI): domain Eukaryota; kingdom Metazoa; phylum Chordata; class Aves; order Passeriformes; family Tyrannidae; genus Pseudotriccus; species Pseudotriccus pelzelni. The sequence goes on along the minus strand of JAWMRA010000164.1, from coordinate 14,244,693 downwards.
TAAGCCCCAAGCTGTTCTCGAGGTTTTTCTTTCCCAGCTGGCCCAAATAAGATGCACCAGCCTTCTCCTGCACCCACTGGCTTGTGAACATCTCCCAGTCTCTAATGCATTTATTATCACCATGTCACCATGGGTGACAGATGAGGAAGCAAGGGCAGGGAGAAGGGTTAAACCCTTTGGTTCTATCAAGAATGAATCGCTGAAAGTTGGTTTATGATGTTGATGAAAATTAATAGAAATCCCTGGCAGAGGAAGAAAGCAGAATTTGGATCACTCCATGATCTGAAGGGGACAACCAAAGAGCGGCACAGGACGCCCAGAATAGCTAGACTTGTCTTGGAAGGGGACTGATATTTGCTAGTGCCACCAGAGAGGCATGACCATGAGTCCCCGACTCCTGCCACAGCTGCTGTGCTGAGAGCCCAGTGTCATTCACTTCTGTGTGTGACTAAGATCCAGCTCTGCCATTGAGTCTCTTCAGGCTTTCCCACAAGGTGGGTACCCAAGGCTCCAGCCAGCCCCAAACAAATGCTCCATGAGGACTTTGCTTGGAAATGGAGCTGCTCTTTCCCCTAAGCTGTGCTCTCTACCTGCAAAATATGTTATTCAGTTCAAAGCAAAGCACCTGAGATTAGCTCCCTTAATGAGATATGGTGCCAATTAACACCAAGTTTGCAGGTTCCATCCCTGTATGGGCCATTCATTTAAGAGTTAGACTCTATGATCCTTGTGGGTCCTTTCCAAAACAGTGTATTCTGTGATCTGTTGGATACACATAATAAGACTGAAAAGCGAACGTCTGAGGATAAAATATGAAGGGAAAAAAACTACTCCAGTTGTAGCTGCTGGCAAGGAGCAGCATGTAATCAGAGAGCCTGAGAACCAGCCAGAGAAACACCAACCCTCAGGGCCTCTCTGGGTAATGTCCCCGGCAAACCATACTTGCCACAAATGGTCAAATGCCTTGCTTTTTAATATCTCACCCGAGGAAATGGCCCCTCTACGCCCCCACCCCCTCAAGCTGAAACAATTTGGCCGTTAATGTGAATCATGAATGCTATTTTCCCAGAGTGAGCCATGTTTCTCCTTAGAAACTTCATGAAACAGTCAGGAAGTAACAAACTTGGGCTTTCAAAGACTACGTACAATCAGAACTTCTGGTGGTGGGAGGATGATCATGTGTATATGCATATACACACATGTTATTTACAAACAAATTAGGGCTTGTTTTCCAAATGGAGTTAATGCCTGATTTTTGTGTGTTTGGCTTTGTAAACTTGACAAATCTTTTTAAGGTAACAACAAATTTTTTCACAAAAAAGCTTTCAATCTCCCTTAGTCTGAATCTGTTATCTCAGCTGCATAATTGTTCACTTCAGCGTAGGCTGAGTAACATGGTCCCCAGCCTTCTCTGTAAAACACAGGAGGAAAGAGCCTACTGGAGTTGATAGATAGGGATTGATGTTTTGTGAGTGTGTGTGTGCACCTATGTACACTTCAGCCTCAGAAAACATAGATCTGCCATCTGTTTGATGAAAGAAGTTTGAAGCTTTGAAGCTTAAATAGCAAATCAAGCAACAATGGGAAGTGTAAAACAATTTTTTCCCCCTTTTTTCTCTTTTGGCCTTTCTGATTCATAAAGAAATTCTCCGGTCAGTCCTAGTGCATTTCTAGAAGCTTAGTTGGCAAGGAAACCAAGTTAAAAGTAATGCAGTGAGTTGCTGTCTTGAAGCTTGTTTCTATTCATAATGATTCTTTGAAATATCCTAGATTGTATGAATACAATGTGTATGCACTGCATAAGGAATCACAAAGCCAGCTTTGCTCCCCTATTGCAGATATGCTTTTAAGCGTCACAGGTGAAGGGGAAAGTTTGAGAAAAGTGTGCTTTCGGTTTCTCCTTCCATGGGGCTCACAGAGAGCACTAGCCAAGGTTGTGGCTGCTTGCCTGTTATGCAAAGTAAGTAATAGTGCCTCTTAAATTCTATGCAGTCAAAGACTTCAGTTTCAAAATGTTCCCAATGGGGCTTGTGACAACACAGGCAAAAGGGCACAGCTTGGGGATGCAGGACAGTACTCTGTGAAGGGTCTACCACATTTGCTTTCACCTGAAAAGCGACTCTCTGAGACGAGCAGGCAACTTGTTGCTTTTGGTTTTCAAGAAACAGAGAGATGAAAAAGGCTTCCCGGTTCTCATCAGTCTTACCTCCTTGTCTGACTGCTTGGTGCTCATTGAGAAACTTAAACAACAATGTGGAGCACCTGACCCCAGTGGGAGCTGGATTTGACTGCTCTGACTTAGTCAAGTTAGAATGTATCTCCTAGAAACTGTCTGAGGGCATCATCCATTACTGTCATGTTTGGGTTTGGGTCGATGAGCGCCATCTCTGCCCACAGGGACAAAGCTGTCACTGGTCAGTCTGGACTGGAAGAGAGAGAAGAAATCTGTAATTTCAGAGAAAAAATATCTACTGGCTGAAAACTAAGTGTGCTAGGCTTTTCAAAAAGTAGCCCCTTTTAACCAATTCTTCTTTCTCTGAAGGATCAAAAGCAATTCAAGAACACAGAAAGAGGGAAAATAGAACTGGGATTTGCAAGCAAAAGGAGTCTATTGGGTAACAGGACTGAACCCATCCCCTGGTTTACATTTCCCTGCTCATCTTGGGGCAAAATTCAATCCTGAGGTTTGCCTTTGCCTCTGCATTGAACACAGTGATTACGTTCATCCTGTTCAGATTCCAGACTCAATTTTCCTTTTTCAAAGACTTGCGCTGTTATTTTCCATCTATCCACTCTTACAGTTAGAAAGTGTACATTTGGGGGGCTGACTTGATTTGTTCTTTTCTCTGGGAATAATAGATGTCATGCTGTTTAGAAAAATGAAAAGAAAAAAAACCCTTTCCGTGCACCTAAGAGTGTGGGGACAAAACCATACTAAAAATCTGCATCCTAAAAGCCGTAATCTAGGGCTGACAAAGAGGGTCTTGGGTTTATTTTCTTCTTCTGGCTCAACCTTCCTTTAGCCTGTCTCTCCAGGGAGTATGACCAGCATTGTCTCAAGCTGTGTACTTTCTCCACCATTAACAGGCAACATTCATGGAAGTTTTCTGACTCTTTTTGTTAATATTCTAGCAAAATAGATTTTCCAAACAACCACAACTCTTTTGTCCTTTTCAGTCCTGTCTGATGCTTCATTGTAGGTGTCTGTGAAAGGCAAACAGACATCTGTGGAATCTATAGAGGAGCTCTGACAATTTTACAGAGCCCCCCACTGCCTGCCTCTATAATCTGACAATAAAATTAGATTTTTGGTATCTCTTTAACAATCCAAAAAGTAAAGGCCTTTCATAACATGTATCATTTTCCAAGGCAATTTGAAGAAAATACCTTTGACTTTCAAATTGCCCTTTGGCAGCTTTGAAACCACTGTTGTTTTGTGAAGGCTCTTGGCATTTAAAACTGCTTTGTAAGGAGGAGGAGGAATAATAATAAAAAACCCCTCCCAATCCTGGCTACTTCACGTTCCTTCTGATCTGTCCATAGCTTTTCAAGTGAACGGGAACATGCCGACAAATGCATTCTGAAGAAAATCTCATTTCAACCCTAAATGGCGCTTCACAATTTCCAATTCACGCTGTTGCCATTTTTGCAGGAATTGATGGCTGCCATTGTTATCAGAGCTGACAGGCCTCGGGTAGGTTGCACAATCAGCGCAACCTGCCCGAGCCTTTCATTATTCCCAAGTGGCAGGTTCTCATGATATCTCTCTTTTATAGGCATTGCTCATTTTTATTTTGCATTTGACATGGCTCCTCCACTTGCTCACTGCTGGGGTGCTGAGATAAAATGGCTCCTCTGAAGTTAAAGGAAAAAAGCCCCGACACACGCCGAAGGTGGTTGGCAGCTTCTGCCCTTCCAGTGTGCTCCAGATCAGAAGTGGCTCTGTTTGTTGAAATTAGCAGTTGGGTAATTTCCCAGCATGTGGGTCCATTCTGCTCAGCCCTGGCATTCAGGCAGAGCTTTGCAGACATGCAAAATATCCTCAAAAAGCAAATCTAAATCAAAGGTTTGTAGAGTTTTTGTGTTTACAAAAATAAGGAGGACAGTAGTTTTGTTGAGCTGCCCTTTTTCTAAGTCTTTCTCTCTGTATCTCATCTGCAAGAACCTGGCAGGCTGCTGAAATGCCCCCCTAATGACCAAATTAGTCAAACAGGATGAGTGAAGGAAGGGTGGCCAACCCTCCAGGAACATGAAGGAGTTGAATGGAAGATGAAGCAGTCAAGAGGTGCCTCCCTGCATCAGCACAATTCAGGCAACCTGAAAGGATGATATCTCCTTCCCATCCATGTTTTCTCATTTATAAAACTCTAGCTAGAGGCTCTGACCCATGAGTTCCTTGTGTGACACAGACATCCCTAAAGGGTGAAAAAAAGAAAGGCTTTTTGACCAAACCTTTATACACTTATATTTTTTTCAGGATTTTACTCTATAAGATTTGCATAATGTCTGCATAATAATAAGTAGGTGATTCCTGGTAGATCTGATAAGAGATCATCTGTTGTTATCACAAAGGCTTTCTCTTTGACCCTACTGGATTCCTGTAGGATTCTTCTCTTGCCTTTGCCTTCAACCCCAGCTGTGCTTTCAGCCTGACTTTTTTTTTCCCTTTTTTTCTATTATTTAGCCTGGAATTTAACTTTGAACCTGTCCTTTATGAAAACTACCTCTCTATGAAAAAACTGCTGTGGTTGCTGGCTGTGTCTGTCTTGCTCCCTGAAGTGGGTTTCTCCCAGACACTGGATTTGGGGGCAGCTTTCTGAAGGTATGGTGACGTCTGCCTATCAACAGGTGTATGGGACCAGCTGTATAAACGTAGTTCTGCAGCTGTTATGTGCTTGTACTTACACCATTTAGATGCAATGTGAGGAGGAGGGATCTCTGCTTCTGCACCAGACCTGGCTTCTCTTGATTTAGTTAAGTTTTACCCAGGCTCTGTTGAGTGTTGTACATCATGAAGAAGTTACATTTCTTTATAGGAGAATGCCCAGTGAGAGATGTGGGTAGGTGCAGAGTCAGTGAACATCATAGGCATAGGGATGCAAGGGAAAGCGGGACACAGACCCACAAAAAGTGCTGTACTAGAACAAGAAGAAGTAGCATCTCCCCCATCTTCTGGCCTTGCATCATGAAGGCAGTCCAAAACAGGGGCTTTCATGGTGTGAGCCTGCTTTCCTGCTTCTGGTGCTTAGGATAATTGCCATAAGGGAAGATTTATTGCTATAGAAATAAAGAAGGAGGAAAAAATAAGCCTTGCAGGTAAATTAAAAAAAATATTATGAACAAATAAATTTGTGGCCAGATATTGACAACTAAATAACTCTACAGCCCCTAGCAGTGTAATTGCCATAAATACTTGAGATAAGATTGGCAGACAGGGATAGTATCTTTTCTTATTAGATCAAGATCCATACCTAGAAAAAAATTAAAAATCGAAGGAACTGGTGGGCATAACAGCCTTCTTTTGGGCCTGAAATAGAAGCAGCAAACTTCCAGGTAAGTAAATGTTAAGGACAGTTGTCCTACTTTGATTTAATTACACGAATCAATAAAACAGTTAGAGAGAAAAGGTTTCTAAAATCTCAGAAGCAGGTGGGAATATTCAGGTTTGAATTCCCAATGTAAGTTTCATGATGACACTGAGTCAGGTATTCAATCCCTTCCTTCCCCTTGCTGTTCCTGGTCTTACCTTTGCTGCACAGACAATCACTGTTTGTGCAAAGGTGCTGGAACAGGGTCAGAGAACTGAGTGAATTAAAAAATAATTCATGAAAAAATTATAAGTTTTTTTCCTTTAGGTCACAGGGCAGCTGCAGAGGTAGAAGGAGATGACAGTTGCTGCTAAAAATTTCAACTTGTGCCGCTACTGCTTCCAGAACTACTGCTATGAATAGCTGATGTGTACTTGGCTCAGCTGGACCTGGAATCACTAGAAATTAGTGGAAAGTGGGAAAAGGTTGGCCGACCACTGTCAAACCATGCAGGACGTGCATTGTTGTATCGAGGGCATGCAGTCCAGTGGCTGTTTGTCATGTAAGCTGGAACCTAAGATGTGCCATAGAAAGAGCCTGAGGACAGGAGGACTTTTAATGATGGATGATGGGGAAATAGATATATTTAGTATGTGTGGGTAGGGTTTAGGATAGACTTACTATTTGCTTTGTTAGAGCTGAAGAATAATAGCCCTCTATGTAATTGGGAGAGACTTAATTTCCATAAATGATTTTGATATCACTGCAGACCAGATGTGCTATGAGGATAACAGGTTCTTACAATATTACAGCAGTTTGATAAACCAGATCTTGCTCTTCTGATAAAACTCAGAAGAAAAAGACATGTTGCTGATGAAGCAAGACGTTGGATATGTTTCTTTCTTAAGTACAGATGAGAGATTCAGTGTGGATCATACTATTTCTCACCTGACAGGAATATCAGCAAATGTGGATACCAGTAACAAACACAGACTAAGAGCCTATAAACAATCTAGGTGAACAGACAGCTCTACACCTGTATCCCCTGCCTGTTTCTCATCTATGGAAATCCTTGCTTGTAAACTTCCAAAGGACATGCTGGAGTCTCATAACCTGACAGAAAACTGGTAGAGGATGCTGGTTGCAGACTCCAGCTACCCAAGGCACTCCACTCACATCCATGTTCCCTACAGTTCCTGCTGGGAGGTAGCATAAGTGATGAATTTCACACTGTTCACCATCACAGAACAAAGTGACAGCTTCTTATTTGATGCATAAATTATCCTCTTTCATTATGTTGGACGCTTAAACACACTGAAGACATAGTCTTCTTTGTTATAAGATATAAGAGGTTTCACTATTTTTAATGTGACAGAGGAGCTTGTTTAGAGAATAAATCTCTTATTTAAAGGATAAATCCCCTGCAGTGCACATTTGCCTGGAAATGAGAGAAAGTATTTTTTAATATTCAGTTATCCAAAAGCCCCCAAAGGCTATGGATATGCACCCAATGTGTGATTCCAGTCCATTATCATGAGTAAAATAACAGTGGCCAGAAATATGTTGCTTTCATGGACCTTTCACAGCAGCTGCAGCAGTCACATGGGTGTTGATCACTTGATCAGTTTTGGGGAAAGGACAACCCCTGTGCTTTGTGCTTTTGTCCTTCCCCAAAGTAAAGCCCTGACCCAATTTTTATCTTTAATTCATTTTGTTGTGCTGCTGAGATGAAGGAAGAATTTAATGTCAGAGATTAGTTCTTTCGGTCCTGCTGAAGCCTTCTGCTTACTTAGGTAAGTGACCAAAAGCTGATTCAGTGGCAGGAGTTTATCAGCTGTTAGAGGTAAGACTTGAACAAGCTGGTGCCATGTATTCCTCCTCCTGCACTGCTGATCCTTGCTTCATTCCTGGGGATTTGCTGTCATTACTGCTTGTCTTTGCTGCTTCCTCTCACTGTTAATGTGACTGATGGGCCATATGCAAAGCCTGTTATCTCTTTCTGTGGTTTAAGCAACATAATGTCTAGGTTGAAATCACCACTGAGCAATTTTTTGAAGGAGTGTAATTTATACTGGGCTAGAGGCAGAGTGTACCGTGCCCTGTTGTCTGCCTTCTCCTTGATCCTGAACCAAAATTATTCCTGGTTTGCCATCAAATACCAGAGTTTTAATGGCACCTGTTGAAAGGAGAATTTTTATGGGATGAAGTAGGTGCAAGGTGACATCACAGGCATTCTCAGCACATGTTGTCCCCATGAGTCTGATTTTTTTCCAAAGCAACCTGGAATATATTTAGATTATTTCCAGCGCGATTCTGTGATGTCCCTTGTAGCTCTCTGGGATTTTACCTTTGTTGTCTCCAAGTACTGGAAGCTTCTGTTACCGCTCATAGCAACACAAGAAATCCTGCCTGTCAAGTGCAGATCCAAGTCTGGAGAAGGTACATTTGAAGTACTCTGGCCTTGAGCCCAGCCCTTAAAGCCACATCCCTTTAATCTTGTAGCGAGTCATGCTGATGAAGGTGCTGCACTTGACTTTTTGTGAAATCCAAGAGGTAGAGTGTTAGCTCCTGTAAGTCTGTCCCATATCTTGCCTGATTTGGTATTTTGGGGAATGTCTGAGTGGGAAATGACTTTTAAGCTTCCTTCAGGCACTTTTAGACAAACCCAGGAGGTGTTTTTCGATGATGTTAAATAGCACAATTTAGCAGTGCTATTGTGTCAGTATATTACAAATATTAGCCCTTTGTAGTTACTGTCTTCAAAGTGACAATAAATGAGCCAGATTGGAGCATCTATAAGTCACTTGCATTTTGTGTTATTTTTGTACAATTATGTGTTTGAAGAGAGAGTGGTTTTTCTTCTTCTTCTTTTTTTTTTTTTTTTCCCTTTCCAAAGCTCCCTTAATTACTTTCAGTTCAGGTTGACTTACCATCTTATTCTGGGTAATGAAAGTCAGATGGGAAATAGTGAAACTTAGTCTAAAGTCAGTCAGTCTGTTAAGCTGAATACAAAATGCACTTATGGTTCATTCACTCCTGGTAGGGAAAAAGAGATGCAGATGATTCCCACTGAACACCAAGAGAAGAAATGGAAAAAAAAAATCATTAAAGCAAATATCAACACTGCAAATAGGAGAGAGAATGAACACAATGTGTGCTCTATCTCTGAAGTGCTGCTGCATTACAAAAGCCTGGGAAATAGTTCACATGAATTTCAGAAGTTTTTATCTTTTCTTTTTTTTCTGCCTCCCTTCCCAAAAGCTCCATCAGGCCAGATTATGCATGATGGAGTGACACAAAGAAATGGTACTTTTATTGCAGTTTGCATATTCCTATGTGTGAGACTAAAGTGAAGTGCCCATGACTTACCCCTTCTAAGAGACTGAAATGGTTTTGTGGAGGGGATGGAGCTCCATCCCCTCTAGTTCATAGGCTGGTGCAGAGCTGAGAGAGGCTGTGATGTTTTGGGCTGTTGAAAATGACTTGTGTGCCTTTGTGCTTTCAATCCTCTTCCCTACCCAGAGGGCTGTAATTGATCGATAGAGGTCTTGGGCAGAGGTTGGCAGCTGCAGCTGGGCCTTGGCAGCTTGTGGGGCTGTTCTCAGCATCAGCATGTGCCTGCTTTTGGCAGACAGGTTTCTTGGTTATTCCTCTCTCCCAGCTCCCTCTGAAGCAGGACTGCAGACTCGGCCTGCTTGTTCAACCCAGACCGGGTCAAAAACTGTGTGTGTCCTTCCTCAGGCTGGGATGCAGAAGAGACCAATTCTAGTGTATTGTGCCTTTCCATCTGTGCTTCACTTTCCCTGGCTATAAGGTGATGAAAAGGTTTCCAAACTCCTCCAAGCAGGCAGTTTTGGACCAGCTGCATGCAGTGTGCCACAGTGAGGTTAACTGGGCACTGGCTTTTCTAATCTCCTCGACTCCTTAGCTGGAAAGATCTGTCTGAGCAGAGAAATCCTCATTTTCAGTTCACAACCTACACATTAAAGCTGCAGCAAAATTTCCAAGGTAGGGTGACATATGTAAAGTATTGTAACTGCTGATTTCTCTCTGGCTTGCAGGTGTTGGATTTGTTTTCAGCTCATTGCCATTAATTGGAATGAATTTTAATGACTTCACGTGGCTCAGAATTGAGGCAGTTATAACTAATTCCATGTGTACATGCCAGATATACGTGTATGAGAAATCTCATGATCAAAGAATTATTTCCTTGCAGGAACAAAAGCTGACAGTGCCAGCAGCTACTTAACACCAGCCTGGACTGTGCAGCCTGAATTACTCTGAGGCTGCAAAACCAGGTACAGTTACTCCTAATCCCTGAGACTAGAGGCAAGGTCCCTCACGATGATGTGCCGCAGTTCCACCTCTCTGCAAGGATGTCAGTGCTAGGAGTCACCTTTCAAAAAGGTTTTTAAGATCACTTAACAAACAGTGCAGTGTGACCAAACATGGCCATAGAATCATAAAATCATTTAGATTGGAAGTCCAGTCATTAAGCCAGCACTGCCAAGTCTGCCACTAAACCCTGACCCTTAGTGCCACATGTGGGCAAAGTCACTCCAGGAAAGGGATGGCAGCTTAGCTCTCCATGAATGTAATTTAGTGGCCTCTGTGAGAGACAGAGCATGGGAGAAAACTATTCATCTCAGCTTCTCTCATGAAGAGGGGTTCCATTTACAGTCCTGATCAGAGTATCCTTTCCTGATATGACAAGATAAGGGTGAGAAGGTGGCCTTGTGGTGATTTTTCAGGCTTCTCCTGCCCTTTCCTAGTGTTTGATTTTTCCTTTCCAGATGCAAGGCCTTGTGCTAATGAAGATTAAAATGTCTGTCCATCCTTCCTTGGTGCAGGCACAGAACAAGTCAGTCGGTGTCAGTATGGCTCTGGCTGTTCTCAGGCAGCTCAAGGTTTCACAGGGAAGAAGATGGGTGGCTGGTTGAAATGACCCATTTGTCTCAGTAGGCAGGTGTGTGAGAGGCTCCTGAATGGCTACAGCGCACATGTATTCCTCTTTTAGGAGCTCAAATTTAAACATCCCTCCTAATAAGGATGAGGCACTTACATTTGCATAAGTGTCAGCCTTAATGAACATTAAAATGGATAAAACAGCATAGGGATCACTCCTGTACAATCGGAGAGGCTGATGAGATGGACTGTGAGGAGCAGTGCGTACCTTCCTGATGTGGAGGGTAATGCCTGTGATTGTCACCAGCACCGGCACAGGGTGCTATCGGGAAGCTTAACAAATTGTGCTCCATAAGAGATGACAGAAGAGCCCAAAACTACACAGGATAACGTAAGAAACAGCATCCAGTATGCATATTAAAAGAGATACTGTGAAATATGGAGCGTAGGCTATTTTCCAAATTAAAGCAATTCATTGTGTTACTGGGAGGCAGTTGTACACTGGTGACTGTCCCTCTGTTCATATGGTTTTACTCTGCAGCTGGTGCAGCATGGTGTAACCTTTTTTTTTCCTGGGTATAAGCCATGCTGTATTATCTAGGATGTTACCAAGGGCTAGGGAGGAGAATTACTGCAGCCTAGCTGCTGTGTAATAATGTACCAATCAGCAGCATGGTGTTCTGCTCCAGCCAGATTTTGAGCCTGAGCTTTGAGTGTGATTTGATTTGAGTGTCCCTTGGGTGCGCTCAGATCTTGCTGTATTTTAGTAAAGGTTGGAGAGGACTTTCTAAGAAGTATCTGTTTTCTCACTGCCTTGACTCTGTGCTGTCTTCTTCCAAACTGGAGGACGTGAGAGCCTGCAGGAGAGCCACAGTGACTTTGACATAATGAACCAAGACAGGTTTCTGCAGGGACACTGTGGCTGAATGCACTGCTGGTCCTTTGGCAATCCAGTATAGGAGTGTGTCTGAGAAGATGAGAAAGTGAGTATCCACTGATGGCCAAGAGGAAAGGGTCTTAATTCAGCTACAAAACTCTTTGTAACTATTTATGTCCGATTCCAGGCGACAGCATTCTAGGAAAGACTCTCTATCAGCCTTAGAAACATGAGATGTTTACCTAGTTTATCTTAGGAAAAGGATCTCACAGAGCTGCCACAATCCCTCTAACTGAACACTGACAGAAACCTGACATTTTCTGCCCATGGCTTCTGCTGCTTTGACCTACTGCAGCCCTTCTATGGGGATCTCAGCAGGACTAGCTAATTCTGGCTCACCACTGAGCTAAAGCAGAGATGTGGTTGCTAAAAGGCTTCGGTAAATCAGAGGGTGGCCAGGGGGCTTGGATCCAATCCAGCTGTCAGTGTAGACACACAGCAAATAATATATTGACCAAACTTGTCTATGTCCCGTTGCAGAGATCAGATCCTGGTCCCTGCTTCACAACTACTAACACTGCTCTGACAGGAGTGACTGATGCCTTTAGATCCAAGAGTCACAGTTCAGCTCATGTGCATGACCCAGCCAATGGACTGTAGCATGGTTTTTCAGAAAACTATTTCATTGCAGTCCAGACTCAGTTTCAGACTCTTACATGGGAAAGCTAGTGCCTCAGAAAGGTTATTTTGTAGCTTCCTTTATTTCTGTCAAAGTAGCTCTATTTTTTTTCCCGTTGATTCTACTCTGTAACAGTAACGATTATAAATTGTATTTGATATAACTTTCCATCGTCTTAAAAGGTTGCTCATCTGGCCCTTGGTTTGGAAAGGGCTGATCTCACAGCACTCCTTATCCCTTTTCTTGGTGTTAGAAATAGCCCCATTAGGGCTGGAATCTGAAAGGTTGATTGACAAAACCATAATTTATTGAAAGTTTCATCTCCCTGGTGTGAGCTGGGGACATCCCACAATGGGGATAGGTGAGTCCTCAGGAAAGACAGCTGGATGGCAGGGAGACAGCTCGCTCGTTGGCATGGTAGCCCTGTGTGAGGTGATAGATTCCTGAGTCTATACATATTTCCAGATTCAGCAGCCTGAAGAGGTGCCACAGTCTAATCCAGTCCTGCCTAAGGTCCAGATGGCCTGCACACAACCTGGTCTTGCAGACAGCCTCAGACTTTGTGTTGATACCTTGTGGGTCCTTGAGGCAGGACCTGGTAGAACTGTCCAGCCTAGGAGTGCAGGCAGTTGCTGCACTCCCTTAACCCTGAGTGTTTCTCTGGAGCGCTTCTCCAAGAACATGTGGTAGTTCTGGTGTGGGTCAGGATGTATGGATTAGGAGCCCAGCCACCGTGCTTTTCCAGGTGGGCTTCCAAAACATCAACAACAAGTGGTACACTTGACTTTGTGATCTTGAAATGAAAGTGTCCTTGTAACCTCTCCTGCTTCAGTGACAAGGAGTAACATGGTGTGATGCTACCCTGGGATTTGTGCCCAGCTACTACAGAGAGAAATAAAGGTAACACCTAAAGCTCTGCAGCCTTTCCATGTGGAGTGGAGGCTGCTGGTGGTAGGGGAGATACTGTCTCCCTACTGTGAAACTTTGGTCAGAAGTGGAAACACACATGCCTTTTTAAAAGGGAGTCTGTAGATCGGGAAAAAAAAGGAGCAAAAGCACTCTCTATTATTTTTTCTTTTATTTTTCCTAAGAAGAGAAAAACAGCTGTCTCAGCCCTGTAAGGTACATTTGAAATTGTTTTGAAAAGCACTGTGGGGAGCTGGACTTCTCTTTAACCATTTTCTGCAGCTAAATAAGAAAAAGTAGCAAAACATGAAACAAAAGTGAGGAAGTCCAGAGGCATCTCAGAAACTTTGCTGGTGAAAGAGAAGTTTTCCCTGTGACTGAGTGGGTAACTGCTGGCCAGGACAACCTTTGAAGCATCTCAGCAAAGAGATAAGCATATGTGTATGTGTGCATGTGTGAATCCTTCAGACAGCTTTGAGTGAGGAAAAAAGCCTCACTGAAAGTGGCAGGAGGCAGTGTAGGAGTTAGAGTCATCAAATGCTCCCCCTTCTTTCTTTGAAAAATCATACAAAAGGCTGGGTACTTTCCTCACATATTAGAATGAAAATAATGGCTTTTCTAGTGAAGCCCACATGTGGTGAGGGAGACGTTTTCTATACGTATATGCGTATTTTCATACATAGGTACACAGTGACTTTACACACATAAATATAATAATATATGTATACGTGTATGTATAAGGAATAGTAGACCATTTTTAGCAGTTTCTCTTTGATGATATATTTCCCTCTGCTTCTTTATGCTCGTTTTTATGCTTTTGTTGCCCACTTTCACATTTCCCATCTTTTCCCTAAGACAGAACCTGCATGGCCAGGTCCTGTCTTTCTGCAACTGGCCCACTCAAAGCCAGAAGTAAAGAAATACAGGGCTTTCTGTGTGTGAAAGATTTTCTCTTTCCCCAGATAAGTGAAAATAAATAGTGATTAGATTAAAACAAACAACCATGTGCTCCTGTACCCCACTACTAAACTGGACCTGGGAAAAAAAATGGAGGAGATTGCTGGCGTGGGACTGTAGTAATCATAGCTTGGCATGATGGAGCACCCTTCAGGCAGAGAAAATAGACCCCCAGCTTGCTTTGTGTTTTATTGTTCTGATCCTGTGGAGCTGTGTTGATTTACCACAGCAGAAAAAGCTGTGTTTTTAGACGTGTGTTAGCAAAATCAATTCCCCCACTCCGGAGCGCAGACTGGTGGAGCTGAGCACAGCAGGGGCTCCGTGCCCCTGGCAGCAGGCAAATGCTCAGGACAGCAAGAGAGGAATGGAGGAGACAAACACATGCAGGTGACATGACTCAGGAGGTAACCAGGCAAGTAGGAAACCTCTGCAGTGATTTGTGGTGATGGTCATTTCCCTGGCCCCTTGCCCACTTGATGAACATCAAGAGCTGCCTTCTACATGGCCATTTCAGCTTGCCCTGACAGACTTCTTGCTGATAACATCATGGCCTTTGGAGCCTAATGTTGTAAGGATGATTCCTTGCTAATTAACGCACTTGGAGATGTTCAACATGAAGGGTCCCCAGCTCCTGTCTCATGAAGGAATGGCAGGGAAGGCATCAGAAACCAAAGTGATCGGAGGAAGCTGGGAGTGGAAAATCTGAATAAATAAGAAATTCTGTGAGCAATGGAGTCACTGAAATGCTCTTAATGATCTCTTTCCCCCTTTTCTTGTAACACTCCAGTCTGGGCAGACTTTCAGATATCTCCTTTCACACAATAGTGTGCTATGGGGCAAGGAAGCCTTAGCAAGTATGGGGAGAGAGTTTACCTGAGACTGGACCAGTGCAGTTTGCAAGCTAGCTGAAAGCCCAGTGAAAATGCACCACTTAGAGAATGTATAAATAATTCCATACATTATTCTATAGCACATCAAAACACAGAGCCAGCCTCACACACTTCAGCAATTTTTGCTTCTGAGTGTTTTAAATGAGCTTGAAACCCTCTCAGATGCTTTTCTTCATAGGTGAATGGCTGTCCAATGTACCAAAAGCAAAAATGTAATTAAACTTTAAGCTCTTAAAATGCCAGGTACCACTGGGATAACACACGGGTAAAACATAGTAATTGTTTATATTTACTCTATGTCTAGTTACCATTTCTTTTCAGATGCCTGCCAGAAATGCAAGCTTAGGAAAGGCAAAAAATGTAAGAATCAGTTTCTCTTTGTAAAGTCAAAACTACAAAGTCTTCATTGACTTTCAATGTGGTGTGATCTCATTACCTGCATGCTGAGAACAGTGCCCTACTTGATGCTGATAATGCAAGGGGGCTTATTTCCCACAAATTTCAAAGCCCTCCCCTTTCTCTAAAGCCCTGGTAGCACTGCATCTCATCTCAGAGGATCTGAACATTCTGTGTGTCAGGCCTTGAGGCTTCACTTTTAAAACAGAAGAATGAGTATCTGCTCTCTTTCTCTCAGGTCCTTTCCCCCTCTTCCCAGGGCTATGGCCACTTACAGACACTGGAAACCCCCATGTCCTGGACGTCAGACTAACATCTGTGTGCTGTATTGCTCCTTACAGGAAAAAGGGCAGAAGAAAGGGTATCTAAATTGCCACACCAAGGAATTTTGTTGCTGACAGGTCATATGTCAAATCATGTTAAAGCTTTTGGAATCAAGTGTGAGGCCCTATGTCTCAAGTGTGACGACACAGATGCATATGCAGCACCTAAATAATCCTACTAAAAGTTAAGGGATTTATTGAATTTATGAACAGACTCCAAAAAAACTCTGCTCTGGTTGAGAAGAAATGTTTATTACATTTCCAATTCTGTTTTTAATATGTTCACTATAAAAAATATATGGGAGAGAAAAGCAAATATGGACTGAAGCCCACCTTTCTTGAACATTGCAGTTGGTTCATAGGAGGAGGTATGAACTTTTCTTTGCCTTTTGAAGGGGTTACTGTGTGTGTAACTGGCAGGAGCTGTGTAGGGACTCTGAGGTTAGTAAACACTGCAGGGAATTTTTCTCTTTACACTTTTTCCTATTGCAAAATGGACTTTTCCACTATCAATAAACCATGGTTTCCAAGTAAAGGTGTTATGCACAGGGTGCCTGTTTAACTTGGCCCCAGCTTGGTTTTGAGCAGATGTGAATGTCCAATTTTCATACTAATGGGTGTGTTGAGCTTATAAAATATTCAAAAGAAAACTATGATAAAACATCTTAGTAGCAATTGTGAATCTGTGTTTTTCCAGACTGCTCCAGTTTACTGACGGTTCAGGTGGTTCCACAAGTTCCCAAAAGATCCACCTTTGCAGAGCAGGTTCTGATAATGCTCAGATATTTTGCATTAAGCATATTGTAGACTGCTACAGATTGTATCCTTCCCTGTTATGAGGCACTGGAAAGTTGTATACCAATCCACTCTAAAGATCAGACTTGCAGTGTATTGCTGTAAACAAGATCTCTGGAGTGATCAAAAAATTAGAAAAAGCTTTTGGAAAGTTTCTGAACTTCTGTGGAGGTTTGATTAATTCTCAAGATAAAAGATTTTCTTCTGTATCTAGACAATCCCTCCCCTCAACATTCATTCTAGTTCACCTCAAAGAGCTGGTCACCTGGGTAAGGCAGCTAAAGCAAAAACAGTCCTTTTACTCCCACCCGTCTTTTTAAAATGGCATGTGATAAAACATTGCAGTAAAGACCAGTGTCATCAGCACTATAATGCTAATAAGAGATTAAACACAAACAGTTATGTGGGTTTGGGCTTTTGTTTATTTGGCTTTTTGTTTGGTTTCGTTGCTGGTGCTTTATTTTAGCTTTTTTGTTTGTTTGTTTTTTTAAACTTTCTCCATTTTGCAGACTCTGGAGCTCATATGGCCAATTTAGCCACCCATACTGCAGAACCTATGTCAGCCTGTCTGTTTGGACTCCCTTGGTGGTGAGGGGGAGAGACGTGCTTCCAAGGGTATTGTTTATGCCTCAGGGAGTGCTGCTGGTGGGAGGGATTAAACCAGCCCCATTCCCTCAGCAGTTTATGTAGGAAATATAAATTGTAAGACCACAAGGTTTCCAGCTGTGTGTTCTGGGGACCTTTGTGCAAATTTGCTAACAGTTTACCTCTAGGCACATACTGCAGAGGCTGGAGAATATGTATCAGTAACCTCTTTGCATGATCGTAAGACTCTTGTGGCAATTAGCTTTTCTAGGTGTGATCTCAGGCTATCCATGGGGAAAGGGAAGCCAATTGCTCTAGAGTTAAATACCGTGGCACAGTCTTTTAGCCTAGATACACATGAAAGGCCCATGTGCAAGAACAGGCTTATTCCTTTTGTGAGCACTCTGCTGCAGGGTAGCCTAAAAGTCAGTTGAAAACCAACCCGCAAAAAGGTGGTCAGACAGGCCAGAGAGAACTCCTTCCTTTTAGCACCTGGGAGTCTGTAGGCTTCCCATCCGATGCTGTTTGTTATTAACAGCCAAGCAGCAAGGCAAAAGCATCTCTTCCCTCTCTCCAGGCTGGGAGGTGTTAATGGATGGGTGTGAGGTGAAAGGCCAGGAATCTGAACACATCCATTAGGCTCATTCCTGCCAGCTGCTCTGAGCCAAGTAAAGTGATAAAACCAGAGAGAAGGCAAACCAGGCAGATCTGAGGAGCTGTGTATTAATTATATTCATCCTCTCTTTTAGCGACCTGTGAGGGCTGTGGGGTTTGGCTTTTTTAGGTGGAAAAGGCACCCGTCTGAGTCAGAGGTCACCACCAGATCCCAAAGGATCACATCTCCTGGGGTTTGCAGAATTTCTTTTTCTTTGCATTCATTAATTTGTTTCTTTCAGCTTTTCTTTGTCTTTCTATTGAAAGTTATTTCCCGTCTCTTTTCAAGTCTCAATCCTTCTTTTTTCCTTGCTTCATATTGGCTCTATCAGGCCTCCTGTACTGAAACTTGCCACTGCAACCATTCTTACCCCTTTCCATGAATACCTGCCTGCTCGTCCTCCCATCTCTGACAACCTTTCTTCTTTAGATTTGGTTCAATCGGTTAGAAATCCTTTTTCAGCTTCCCCATGTCCTGTTCAACCTCATACCCTTCTATATAGCTTTCTTCACCTTGCAAGTGATGAGTCCTCCTTATTTCTCTTTAATTTTAGGATTTCTCTCTTGCATTTCTTTTGGTTTCTGCCATATCCTGAGTTTACCTCTCCTATACTGCTGCACTGTAGGGAGATTTTTCAGGTTCTTTATGGATCAGCTTAGTCTTATCTTCTCAACTTCTCTCTAACAGTAGCTAATTATGTTCTATGTGTAATGTTGGCTGGGTTTTCTCTTACAATGCCTTTCAACCATCAGAGGCTCCATAAAGTTATACGGCATTATTCTGTATTACAGCTTTACAATATAATCATGTTACCCAGCAGAAAGGCTGCAAAAATCTAAGATTACATGTCTTCCTACTAGGTGGTGAATTGTGATTAGTGAACCCCATGGAAAACTGGGTTGTTCCATTTAGTTCTGCTCTCAATTCATCAGTCTGAGAGTTAATCGCTTGCCTGTGGCCATGGCAGACTGAAATAGCACCATTTGTTCTAGCAAGTGGGCAGAGAGGCCATGGCTAACCTGCTGAGTTTCTCTCTGCCAACTGGCTGCTGTTTGGAGATGTGGCCTGAAGTGAAGATCTGCTTGTCTGTGCTTTGAATCTAATTATGTTTGTTGACCTTCTGACATTTTCTGTTGTGCATCAGATCTAAACCTGGGAGCAAAGTGCTATTTTGGTCCTCAAGCAAAAAGGGCTGCTTGGGTCCTACCTGTCTTTGTACATCTAGGGGAAATTATGAGTGCCTTATTTTTGTAAGATCACAGAATTAGATGAAAAGGGGCACTAAAAGCTTTTAGAAATATGTCTTAAAGTAGATAGCATAGGATTTGGCTCAATTAGTTTTTGATGAGGTTTCTATAATGCAAAGCAGCACAGACAAATGTTTCAGGATTGTTATCATCACAGTTTATTTCATGAGGTGAGAGGAGAGTATCCCACTTTCTCTATTTCTCCAGAACCTTAGGTATATTGCTTTGTGGTCTTTTATTGAAAAAGCTAGTATGGTTACTCACCTGGCTTCTAAGAATCATCCTGGGTACGTCAGCAACATATCAAATGACAAAAGTTAAAAGATGGTATCTGGACACCCAACTTCCCAGTAGCTTTTGTGCTTTTTATCACACTCCAAAGGTTTTAATCAGGGCTGAAATGCTGAGATATGCCTCTCTCTATCTTTGTGGCTTGGTTACTATTAGGTATGAGTGAAGTGACAATAGAATAGTGCTGTGGCATGCTGTTAAAAATCCAGTATAATCCTTTCAATTTAAAATGGAACTTCTACTGGGGTAAATGGAAAAAAGGTTCAGAGTCTTGATCTGCACAACACTTATGCCTTCTTTCTCTATAGCCTGAAAATACTGTCTTTGTTCTACTTTCCATTACAGATGAATTGGGACCACTTCAAGCTATGTGTTGTTCTATATTTTAAAACTGTTACTAGTAAGAAATTATAATACATCCTGTTTCAGTGAACTATGTTTGAGGGACAGATAAAGAACTCATGACTGTCAGTTGAAAAAATACTAGTGTACAAATGTGAATAAATACATGAATACATATGTGTAAGTATATTTACAAAGGCATATATATATAAAATAACAATTCCCATGTTCCATTCCTAATGGTACTGCTCTAAAGGACACTGCTTCTGTCACATGGTTAAAAACGCAGTGGTTATTTCTGTAGTTTTTCCATATCTCCTTTTTCTTTTTTTGGTCATGTTTCCTGATTAGCCTACCTCGTTTGAGTTTGTTTCTTGTCAACAGTCAGTTTCCTTTTCTGTTAGCACAGCCCCTCTAATTTTTCCAATAGTGCAGCATGAAAAAACAAAGGAATAACTATTTTCAGTTGGGATTTATTTCTTGCAATATTGTGGAAGGAATGGTAATTAAACAACACTGGCTCAGAAAACTGAGCACTCAGTACTCAGACAATGAGTCAGTGCAGTGTCTGAACACTCCATAGCATTAAGGTATTTATCTTCAAGACAACTTCTTCCAGGAGGTGAGAGAGCAATATCTGTTTTTACTGATGATGAATGGATGCACCGAACTATTAACTGACTTCCTAATTGACTCTTTCTTCCATGGAAGGAAGAGTCACAAGTCAAACTTAGGTCTCTTAGCTGCAGAACTTTTAACCATAAGAACAAATTCCTTTCAATAACTCATGTGTTCTATATTCACATTCAACATATCCTCTGCTTTCTCTTTGTGGGTCCATCTGATACTGCTGGCAATAATGTTGGGGTAATATATTTTAATAACAGTAAATAGGAGGAATCTCAACTTCTAAAAGTTCTACCTATTTAGGAGTTTTGGTGTTTGGCATTACAGAAATAGGAATCAGCTAGTTTTTGCCAATTACTTTTCCCCAAAAATGCAAATTATATCTTTCATGCCCAAGGCTTTAGATTCACATTTTCTGTTAATTTTTTCAAATGGAATATATTTAGAGGATGGCAATAGGATGAGAAAATATTGATAAGAGGGTTGGGAGGCTACTTGTTTAGGCAGTCAATTTTTTGAACTAGGTAGTTTAAGTTCTGAAAGGGCATGTTTAAGAAGTGGTTCTTTAGGGGTTTCCTTAGTATGAGATTTCTTTAATAACACCAGCTAACCTGCTAGTCTGAGAACTCTGTGAATATGAAAAGATGAATAAGCTGCTTGCAAGCTTTTTGCTTTATCAGACTATGATTTTTTAAGGTATTATTTATTATTTAAATATTAAGATGGCTCTGATCATTTTGTGGCCGAGACTTTCTGCAGTGAACTGACAGAATCAAAACTAACCAAAGTACAAATTGTTAATTAAGTTCTGCCTATTGTCATGCGATGTGACTGCTAGTACTTTGTTTTACTCACTCCTCAACCTTTTCCTCATCCAAGCTCAGTCACTGCGCATATTGCATGCTTCTTCTTCAAAAGTCCCACCTAGAGTTAGACAATGAGTTAATCTATTTTATGGGAGAAAGGCACAAAGAAACTAAACAGTTTGCCAGAGATCTAAAAAGCAAAGTGGAGAAGTGAACAACTCTGCCTACAAATCTCAGTCCCTGAGCAGGATACAAAACATGGATATTTGGATATTGTTGTTACACTGCTTCAAATTTTGAGTTATTCTGTTCACTGAACACCATAAGATTTCAAGGATGCTGGTTTCAGGTCCCAAAGACCCCCTGCCCTTCATTAGTCTAAGCTGAAATTTATCACTGTCTTACTAGAAAACAAGCAAAACCAAACTCTGTGGTGAACTGACAGGCTGGAGCATTTCCTTTTTCACTTGATTTCTCTTTTGTGTCACAAATTACAAGCCTTTACAGCTGATGCTGAGCTTTCTGACACTGGTTTTCTGGAAGGACATGTCTTCTTTCTCCCACTTTGCTTTGTAAGAAAGTGGCAGTGCATGAGCAAGGTGCGCTTGGTCTCAAGCCAAGAGGATCAGGCGCAGGTGACAGCAGTGCCAGACCTACCATGTTGTCACTGAACAGATGATCTGCAGTGCAGGACTGCGAGTCCAAGCTCAGTACAATTGCAAGCCATCCTGCTGGTTGGCTATGAAAACATTTAGCTGTGCCAGTGGAAGAAGCTTTTGAACGGGTCCGTGACCATGGATAGTGCCTTGGAGGAAAGACAGTAGTGCATGGAGAGGCTGTAACACAACCTCAGGTTGTAAAGGTGATGACAGTCATGAGGCAAGGTTCCCTTTGCTAAACCAATCGTTCACCAGATGGAGCACACCTGTCTGCCACTACTCTTGGAGGGCATTCTGTATGGGAGAGGCGTAAATGAGAACTGGAATAAAGTTTCTTTAGCAATGGCATGAGTTTCTACTCATTGTAAAATCAAACAGGACAAGCTGGTGCCACCACATGGGTGTGGTAGTACTCTACCATACCATCATATCTCTGTTTTCTTCCTAAAATATTAACTATTGTGTATCAGCAGAGATTTCTATGAATGTTGTAGGTCTGCAAAACTCTGGTGTCATGCTGCACTGAGATCTGTGCCTAAATAGGCATTAATTTTGTGCCAAAGGGGCACTGTGACTACCTGCTCTTCTGTCCTGTTGTGTCACTGGTAAGGATACTATTCTTTTTCGGAAGCTGTAGCTCAGGTGCAATTTTTTTGTTCAGGCAGCAACTGCTGTGAGTGAAAGCTGATGGACAGCAAAAGGAAGTGAAGAAGTGAAGACACCAGGAAAACAACAGACAGGTGAGCTGTGGTAGCGGTTCTGTGTTAAGTGCTTTTGTATTCATGACAACCTACTCATTTGCAAAGGGAACAGAAAATCAATCAAAATCAAAAGCAAATGAAGAAATGATAAATTAATCAATAAAGACATAGGCTAATCAAATGGCATCCTCCTCAATTACTCTAATAGAAAAGGAACAATCGTTGGGTTTGGCTCCTGATTTAGAGTGACAGTATTTGCAAACAAGCACTGATTCAGACGTTAGTTAATTAAGTCAAGGGAGCTGTATGGAATAGGATTCCACTTTTTGGTGGGTTTCTGTTGTTTTGTTTTGTTTTTAGTTAATGAGATAAATGGATTCAATTTCCCAATTTCATACACCTTCCCCAAAGACTGTAAAAACCCATGCACATGAGTTTATACATAGCTATATATTTTAAAGGCAGATTTAGGACTACAAGTCTTAGAAGAGCTCTGCTCCACTGCATAATCTTACAGTTTTACACAATATAATAATCCCTGTCATACAGTCTAACTTCAGCTTCAAAACCAGTAACCTCTACTTTTGATGTTCTAGAAATTCTCTCCTCCATCTACTAGAAATAACTTCCTGGTTTCCAGATTAACTATGTCTAAACTACCTTGTATTTAGTTCTTTCAAAAGCTGAGTGTCTGTGGTTGTATTGTCTTCACTTGTGTCTTATGCATGGTTGGGGATGCAGTGGTGGGAATTTGTATTACAGAGAGAATCCACCTTGTCTGTCAAAGAGCAGGCTTTTTGGCTTAGGTAATCATGGTGATCATGCAATTACTTTGGCCTTCAGCCTCTCGGAGAGGGCACAGCAATGGATTTGATTCTGTGGTGTGGTGTATTCTGTGGGCCTAGGTTGATGCAGAGATGCTATTTGGATACTGCAATAAACTGTGCTTTGATGTCCTTGGCACTCTGGGGATATTTTCAAGCAGGCAGTGGGTGCTTTTACAAAGGGAGTCATCACCAGTGATGTTGTACCAGACTAACTGAAAGTGTTTGCTACTGTCTTCCCTTAAAGAATCTAAGACTGGAAACCAGCAGCAACATTTGCCTTCCATCTTCTCCAGAAAGTCTGCTCCCACAAATTTTTCATGAGTTTTTTAGTTTTACTTTTTTTTTTCTTTTTTTTTGTAAGAGTGTACCTTGAGTCAAGGTAATGAGCTTCATGCATTCAAATCAGTGCTTGAGTGTTAATTAGGTCACTTTTACTTGGAATGATTTATTGACCTATATTCAGTATTAGCAGCCCTAAGTTTTCCTCCATAGGGAGTCAGTGAAAATCACCTTCATAAATCTTCAAGACATTGATAATCTTAATTTTTTTCTCTAGCTTAGATTTTCAGAGCAGATTAATAAATAATCTACTCTGAGGGTCTGATTGGGTAGTTTTTTAAGATGCCTCAAAAGAGAAAATAAGCCTTGATTTTTACATTTTTCAAAGCAGACTAACAAAGATCAGCTTTTGGAGACTGATTAACTCTTTGAGCTGAACTGGAGGGCTATCACTGATTCTGGTAGTCAGTGGATGATTTTTTTTCATAAGTGTTGGCGCAGGGGACAGGCAAACTGAGTATTAGTAACCTTCAGATTTGTGTGTATTTGAAGATCTAGTGTGCCTAGTGAAACTCTGATGCTGGTCTCTGGAGTAGCCTGCAGGCCAGACACTTCCTTGTACTGACTGGGAAGATTTTTTAAAAAATCTGACAAATTACAAACTCATGCCCTTTTCAATATGTTGACATGAAACTGTCATGACTTGGAGCAAAAAAAGGAAGCCATCTTCACAAAATGTACCCTTAGGCTGTGGAGTTCCTTGCTGCAGATGCTGTAGATGCTAGAAGTTTACATACATGTAGAACATAAGTGGAGAAATTCACAGAAAAAAAAGTCCTTTGATGGGTAGCCCCTCTGGTTTTGGAAAACTTTCAACAGGATTTCCTGTAGGCTGGAAAAATACTCAAGGTATCATTGAATGCTTGCCATGTTCTAATATATTTCCTAAAATAGCTGGCATTGATCAGCATTATAGGGGAACCTTGGATGAGCTAATCCCCTGTCATGTTGTCCTTGGCTTATGTGACCATGCTTCCTGTGTCTATGTAGGCATGTGTGTTCATATTCTACCTGTATCAATTTTTTCAGGGGGTTGAATTATCACCAAATTTGGCAGAGGGATAGAAATCTCAAGTATAGCCAGGTACTAGTTATTTGGAAAAACAAGAGACCTGAAAGAAGTTAAGGAGAATTTTGCTATGTTGTCTGTAAGAAAGGCTTGCAGGGAGCAATCAACTGCCACTGCACTCTGTGTGAGCAGGGCTTAAAGGCAGCACAGGATTTCCCAGGTGGGAACAGTTACTTGACAATGTGTATATATTTTCTGGTTTAAATAAAAAATAAAATCCACCTTTGTCAGCCCTCCTTTATCTCCCTTCACTTTCTAGTCTCACTTTTTCCATTCTAATAAGACCAAAAGGGCATCTAAAAGTAACAAAAGATTTTTTTTCTCTACTAGTGAGCTTTCATCTCCAGCATGTTGTTGCTCCTGATAACTGACCGTGCCTTGTTATTTATTCATGAGAGTGATTCTAGCCTACAGATCCACACAGCTGATAGTGAGCAGCTCACTTTGGAGACATGACTGGACAAGAGCAACTAATTGGTACACAGGGTTGGGGAACATTTGCAGTGAAAACTGTTCTCTGGGGAGGTTAGAAATGGTGAGAAACGTCATCTGCTCAGCATCTCTGTGTAAGTGCATGCAGACTGGCATTTAGTTAATAGAGGAACAAGGAAGAGAGCTTGGCTCTTTCAGCACCAGTATAGATTAGCACCAACTAGTTATCATAAATTGACACTGATGTTGAGCCTCAAGGACTAAAGCAGTTAGTTATTATGCAGAAGTGAGTGTTACTGAACAAAAATAAAATGCTAATGACTGCATGGAGGAAAGGAGTGTATAGGCTCATTTGACCTTCAATCGTCATCACTGATGTGCTGTGGAAGGATACCAGGCTGGACACTTGTTTAAACCCAGAATGACTGTTCTTAGTTTCTCATATAACATAATAGATAATAATTTTGATTAGAAAAATCTATTTTCCTTTCATATACTTGTGTGCTAAAGGAAGGGGGGAATGAGATAGATTGGAAAAGGTGCAAAAGTGAAAAAAATTGGCCAAAATATGGAAGGGTTTTGGCACTGTTCTTGAATTGGAGATGGAGTTGTTTGATTTTGTTGATGCATTTCTAGCTTTTTGGCCTTTAAAAAAAGTTTCTAATAAAAATCAAATCCCAAAAAGAGAGCAGCAATTTCTCAGAGGTGGAAAATAACATCAAAGAGAAATGATTTTTAGAGCTGGCATTTCTGGGATGTTTAATGATAAGTCAGACTTTCCAGAACAGAGAAAAGCTAAGCTAATACACAAAGTCAGAGATTTTTCTCTTGACTACGCAACTAATACTATCAAAAAGCCTCCATATTGCCTACAAAGAGGAGGTGGGAAAGCATCATTTAATGACTATATATACAAGCTTTGGAATTTCTTCCTTGCAAAAATGCAGATACTCCAGATAAAAGTTTTTGATCCTATATATACTTACGAATAACTACTAAGTGAAGATCAAATTCCTTGGATACAATCCTTGCAAAGCCTCTTCTATTTATTGCATATATTTACTTCACTGCTGTAGGAAGAAACCTTCTTCCCTCCTTTCCAATTCAAACACCCAAGGGAAAATGGATGCCAAATTTTGTGGTTCCGTCAGGAAGAAGAAATCTGAATTAAGAGATGTAGGATTATCTGGAACAGGTCTGGCTTGCTGATGGATAGTAGGAGAGGACTTGCAGTTCGACCTGGTACTGCTCATAATCTGTGGACCAACTGGGAGTCCCATTGAGCACTTAGGTTCATTCCTGGATTTTGGAGGAAGATGGCTAAAGTCTTCCTGAACTCTTTATTGCTGCACTCAGCAGAATTGAGCAGCCAATAGAGTTTAGACCCCCAATAGACTTTAAATAAGGTACAGAATGAGAAGAAACACAGAAGGAAAAGAACTTGCAAGTGTAATCTGGAGGAGGTGCAGAAGGACTGCTCTGAACACATTCTTTTAATGCAGGGCATGAACTGGTCCGCATATCTGGCAGAGGTGTCTGTGCAGGCTCACAGCACCTCTACATAGGGAAAAGCCCAGAGCAAAAGATCTTTGGTTTTAATCCAAGGATTAGCAGAGACTTACCTTCTGGGCCTGTTTCAGGAAACCTCTTCCCAGGTACATTCTGCTTGATAAAAAATTAAAATCTTTTAAAAGAGAAACCTATTCATTAAAATGAGAATATGGAAAGGCCAGTTGTACATGCTAACTTTAAACAGAGATTTGAGGGAGGTAACCATTATTTTGCTCTTGCTATTAACAGCGTTTTTAAGATTTCCTGTCAGTATTGGGATATAGCATATATTAAATTTAGCAACTGCTTCTGGTTTGTGTGGAGTACATACTGCTGGGTTAAGAATCTCATTAGCAATATTTGTTGAATTCCTGTTTATTCCCAGAATCAATACTTGTAACATACTAATTAAATCATCTGTTTAGGACAGCCCCATGCTGTACCAGAAGGAGCCTGTTCCCATCATGACACGTGCAATACAGCATTTAGTTCCCATTATTATTAATGAACACTGCAGGCTTAATTCCCGATGTGAGTCTCTGAGCAGGCATGCACAGCCTCATCCCTCTGCTGAATGTTTTAAGCAGTGCTTTTTCCAGCACTCAGGGTGCATTAACCCTCCTGCCACCTTTGCTTTGGGGTTCTGAATGGAATTCAACAGCGACTCCAAAACCACTGAAGAACTCATCATTATTTTGGTGAACTTTGAAGGAGGGCCTGGGAGCCTTTGCAAGGAACCCAAAGGGACAAGTTGGATATGGTGGACCTGTGGAACTGCGTGAAAGAGTAAGAACATTCAGATTTCCCCATTTTCCTGGAGGCTGAGTCATTTTAAGAGGAAAGTAGTGCTTCTGGCTGTTGGTTGTCTTGCCCTTATGTTAAAATAATAATGATTTTAATGATTCCCTGTTCTCAGTATTCTTTATTGTATCATGAAACATTTTATTATTTTAATTTCTTTAATTGTGTGAGGATACAATTTCCTGTGCTGGAATTTGGCTGCTGAACTCAGTCTTTCCTCAAGGGCTTCTCACTGCTGGAAGAAGATGTGCACTGGTGTCTGCAAGTCCCAGCTTTCAGCTGCAGTTCCGTTTCAAGACATGGATTTCTGCAGCACTTTTGCCAAATGATGACCAGGAATTGCAAGGAACAGGTTGAACTTTTAGAGGTTATTAATTCATCGGCTCCAATTGTTCCCTTGCTGAAATCTAGGAAGTGGAATAAAGTCTCTGCTGTAATTGGCAGAGGTTGGGTGGGTGTAGAAATAGCTGTTGACCTCCCACTGCAATTCCTTGCTCTCTTTTGCCTTTGTCAAAGTGTGTGTGTGTGTGAGAATAATTTCTTTATGGAATTTTGCATTACTGCAGCAGGGATGAGCGGCTTCTTGCTCCAGGACATCTGGTGGCTTCGAGGTTTCACTCATTATTACAGCAATATAAATTCCTCTGTCGTGACTAGACCTTATTTGACAGTGGGACAATTTATGGTAGGGGCAAAGTGCACGTGGTTGGCACTATGCTCGTTAGTTCCTCTTCTTCATCACTTTTTCTTTCTCTCATGTGCTCAAACAGCTGTTTGGGGTCTTCCCGCACTCTATAACTTTCTCAAAGTGGCTGAGGCTCTGTATGTCTGGCAGATATGTTCCTCTGAGCTCAGGAGAAACCATGTACTGCTGTGGGTGCTTAGCCCAGGCAGCAAGTCTGAGCTGTGCAGATGTGGAAATGGGTGTCCAGAGAGCCAAGGAATGGCACTTCCATGGCCACAATAGGTCTGAGAAGTACTGACTGGGATAACAGTGGTGCTGCATTTGTGGGAGGTGGGGACATGGTGGGACTGAATGGAGGAGGAGGTTTGTGACTTGCAGGGTCTGTGAAATAGTGAGTTTCCACTTAGACTAAGCATGGTGCAGGCAAGATTTCTCCAGTGTTATCACAGGCATGCAGTTTCTGCTCTCCAGCTGGTCCAAATTAAATCAAGACTAGCTTTAGATGACCTAGTATGGGCTGTCCTGGTGTAACAATTGCAAAATCCATGACTTTTGAATGATGGGCCAACAAGGAAACTTCAAAGTCAGGATTTTTCATTCTGTCTTTGTGCTGATTGCTAGAAAATCTGGGAAAACAGAGTCAGCTAGAAGGATACAAATACTGGGGGGGTTGTTTTGCTTTGTGAAGTGCCTTTGTACGGGTGGGGGGATGTTTGTGTGTTTGTGCACCGTGATTTCTGTGTGTTCAGTGCTGAACAGAATCAGTCCCAAAACCCACTGTGTGTTAAATGCCAAATCTACTGTTCTCTGAGGAGTTTGATCACTGCCTTTGATTAATCAGCATGACTGTCTGTCGTGAGGTCACCAAAGGAGCTGTGGGCATCTGATCATACTGTCTCCTAGGATTGCAGGGATTTCTATGAAGTTCATCCTGAAAATCTCATTTCACTATGAAGAAAGTATATGAGGGAATGAGTGGGTTTTTGGCACTTTTCCACCTTGCTTTTTCTCATTCTATCCCCCCTTCTCTTTTTTCACATAATTCTTAATATGAAAAAAAAAAAAATCCCCAGACCCAGCCCTGTCTGATGCAATTTGAGGCAAGGCTGGCACATTTTATTAAGCACTGCAAAACACTTAGTGGCACGAGGGTTTTCATGTGTAATCAGATACAGCAATTGGCTTGATTGCAATTGCTTCTGGGTCTGTTGCTCACAAGCACCTGATTAGATTTTAGCAGTGCTGCCAATTCTGGAGGAACCTTCAGCCTCATGACATGAATGGGCCTGGGGGAAATCATGTACCTCGTCCTTAGTGCCGCCACCTGGAGAAGGGAGAGATGGAATGGGCAAATGAGTTAGCAAGGACCTGCTCTCTAGAGAAGCTGTTGTTGAGTGGGAAAACCAGATGAATTTCCAGGTCCTCTGCCTGCCTCATTTAACACTGGGAGGTGCTTTCTTGCTCTTCCTTCAGTTTTCCAGTGGTATCACACAACTTTAGCCAGACACTTCCTCCTTGACCACACAGCTCATGGACTGTTGTGTAGTATCTCTGCTCTGCTGTAACATCCACATCCTGGAGAGGTGTATGAACATTGACAGGCAGGGAGGGACCCGATTCCTGGCTCTCCCTTCATGTGGGTGGGTAGCAGGCAGCAGTGCTCACCTGAACAAAGTGAGCAGAGGTGGCAGCATGGTGGCATCAGACACCAGGCAGGGATGGCAAAGCTGAGCCCTTCATAGCATCTCCTAATCATTCTGGGCCTTATCATCCCCGTCCCATTGTCCCACCTGTAGATATTATAGGTACTACCTTTACAGCCTTATGGCTAGGGCTGGTCTGTCTACAGTCCTAAAACACAGGGGATATTTCTCACCTCTTTCTCTGCCTCCCCAAAGTTTGTCTCCAGACTCTCAGCAGATTTGGAGCTCTTCAGCTGAGGTGAGAGAGGGAGCACTTAAGAGGGTGTTGAGTTTCCAGAAATGGTGGAGTCAGGTACTACTGCAGCTGCACTGTGGAAGTGCCCAGGAATGGGTGTGTGCCCCCACCTCCCAGGCCATTCAGGTGACTTCTGAGGCACAGGACAAGTGGTGGATGCAGTCATTTCAACTAGAGATTGAAAAAGGTTTTTTAAAAGGTGTTTTTCAGCTGTGAGGAAAATCCAATCTTTGTTGAATGCTTTTGCTCTGGAAAATCCCAATTCTGAACTATCAGACTGATGAATAGTGACATCTTTGATCTAAACAAATGCTGATGTTCTTGGTATTTTTGAAATGTCAGTGCAAAGCTAAAATCCTCTTATTTGACTCTTCTTCACTAAAAAAAATAGATCATCAAGTTGACACAAAGTTTACCTGTGAAAAATATCACCTGTAATTAAAAGAAAAAAGCAAGCTCTTTTCTTTCATGAAGGAAGAACTTTATCAAAAGAATTCAGCTCACTGTAGTGTGGTAAATTCAGTATTCTTCACATCAGCCACCACCCCGAGTGTTGTTTGAGGGAGCACAACTTCAACATCAGACTTTTTGTTGCACTTGTGGACATATTTTAAGAAGATCAGATTTATACATGTGAAATGCTCTGAAAATCACCCACCTTCTGGCTGTTTCCAGTTTGATGTTCA
Source organism: Pseudotriccus pelzelni (assembly GCA_035584735.1). Taxonomy (NCBI): domain Eukaryota; kingdom Metazoa; phylum Chordata; class Aves; order Passeriformes; family Tyrannidae; genus Pseudotriccus; species Pseudotriccus pelzelni. The sequence continues at coordinate 14,214,196 of JAWMRA010000164.1, read as the reverse complement.
GAAATGCCCTGTGGCTCTGGAAACTCTTGATGATTTCCAGCCACTCAGTCCCACTCTGGGAACTCATACCTGCCCCTGCCAGTGAAACTGATGAGAATTTTGCCTGAAGAAAGTTTGCAGAATTGGACTTGCTCCAATTTATTTTCCATGATGTCTAACAAAGTGTTTATTTACTTTTTTTTCACTTTGCCCAGCTTGGACAATTAAACCCCTGAGTCATTTTGCTTTTATTTCAAATGAGTTGCATTCCCTGGTTCTCTGACTTGCCCAGAGTTTTATAACACTTAGATACCAGAAGGGAAAAATGGCATTAACCCCCCTGAAGACGTTGAAATTCATATGTTTGAATTTACAGTGCTGCAGGGACTATCCATTAATTTGATGAATTTCTTGATTTCTCTGTATGTGTGCAAGTGTGTGTTCTTATTAATATTTTTAGCAGCAGTGAGATATGTTAACAGTTGTTCACCTCTTGAGAATAAAGCTGTATCATGCAGCAGAAGCAGAAGCTGTTCTCAGCCCAGGGGACCATGAAGTTGAGCAACATGGACAGACCTGAACCTGGGACACCTCATCGCAGTTACAACTTCCTTGTGAGGGGAAGAGGAGAGGCAGACACTGATCTGTTTTCTTTGGTGACCAGTGACAGAATTTGAGGGAATGGTCTGAAGTTGTCAGGGGAGATTTAGGCTGGATATTAGAAAAAGGTTCTTCACCCAGAGAGTGTTTGGTGCTGGAACAGGCTCCCCAGGGAAATGGTCACAGCACCAAGCCTGGCAAGTTTTGAGAGGCTTTTAGATGATACTCTGGGGCACATGGTGTGACTCTTGGGGATGGCCCTGTGTAGGGCCAGGAGTTGGACTTCGATGATCCTTGTGAGTCCCTTCCAACTTGGCATATTCTGTGAAGAGTTTGCCAGAAACATGCACATGGATGTCAGAACACAGGGACGGATTAGGTGCTTACAGCTTTATAAATCAAAAGCATTTCCAAATAGCTGCAATTTGTTGACTTCTAAATATTTCCCATGGACACTGAAGAGACTCTCTGAAATTCCACATCTGTGGTTACTGTACAGCACATGTGACCTTCTGTTACTATCCGTCCTTTCAAAAGTGCTTAGGGAGTAGCTAAACTGTGAATCTTGTGATGACTGTGAATAACTTACAGCTTTCCTAGCTGGAGATAAGACTTAGAAATGGACCCTTTCCAGTAGGACACAAATGGCAATAAAATATTCCTCTATATTTTTTATTTTTTTTTCCCCAAATTCCCATATTTTTGTTGTTTTTGCTTACTCTGTTTGCAAGCCTGGATCTAGAAATCCTGTTTGAGGTTTGGCCCTTTCAATTCTTGTTACAGAAAGCAAAGACAGCTGTGATAGGAATGCTAGCCAGCTTTTCATGTCTGGAGAAGTCATGCACTAACATAAATATTGCCATGTATTAATCTCCAGAGCACCTAGAGGCTCAGTACTGGGTTTGTTTCTTTTAGTTTCATCATTTATATATTTAAACAAATATTCTGATTGAGGGCATGCAGTTTGTACATTTGAGCCCAAATGTACAAACTCTGAACTCAGGTAGAAGGTGCAGGGGCAGACAGGCATGGACTAGAAGAGACAGGCAAGGGCCCTGTGAGCCAGTACTGAGTGTGAAAATAGACAGGTGTCATGTCATGAATTTATTCATTCATAGGAGTTATCCCTCCTCTTTCTCTCCTAGGTGTCTTTCAATGCGACATGGAGTAGACTATAGGGTCTGTAGGCAATTCTCATTTCTTGTGTCTAAAACTAATGCTGCTCTCAGACATCCACAGACACATCCTCCATCCCTGCTGGATTTTGAAGACAAGCTATGAGCAATTTTTCCCCTTTATATGTTGAGGACCACTTTTGGGGGGTAATCTGAGAGAGTGCTCCAAGTCAGTTTAATTCAGGTTGCAATTTTAAGGTTGTTCTTTCAACATAACCTGTTACTGAAAAGGATAGACTTTGAAGCCAAGCCAATAGCCTCTGGAATAAATAACATTTGCACCCACAAACCACAGGAACTCAAACTCTGGGGCAGTAGAGCGTGGCCACAGGCTGTCATGCCACATCAGGAAGCTCACTCAGTTTGCTGCCTGGCACAAGTGTAGCTTCTGTCACCAGTTTCCAGCAATGGAGCTGAAAGGTAGGTCAACTCCCCATGCTTCAGTATTCTCATGCCAAAGGATTTTGCTCTTCCCCAGGAAGCACATTTTTTCTGCCTCTCAAGAAAAAGCCACACTGTATCCACAGAGTATTCTTGACCTTTTGACAAATAGCAAAGGGATGAATCTTGGAGTACAGACTTGTTGCCGTACATCAGGGACTAAGCAAATAGTCTGTCTCAGAGGAGATGCTGCACATAGTATCCAAATCCCAAGCAATACAATCAACCCAGGTTCTGGCTAGGTTACAAAAAAGCAGATAGTTCTTCATACCTTTGATTTTTAGAGAGCTTTGGCTAAAATTCCTTGCTGTGTGCAAAGCACTGTAAGTGTCTTGGTGAAAGCTGGGTTTACAAACTACTCCCTCTTCAGTGTGAGACACTTCATTAACTGCAAGGGAAAGACAGAAACGGTACAGGATAGATGAAGGGCAGGTCTGTGTTTCACTGATGGGGTTGCAATTAGCACCTTCAGCTGCTGTAGGAAGAGAGCTTGGCAAGTTGGGATGTTTACAGGCTTGGTATTAGGAGGAAAAAAGCAAGAGAGAGAGATTAAAAAAGAAAGAAAAAGGAGAAGTCCAGGTCACAAATATAATAGAAAATAAAGTCAGCATTTTCTATCTACTTGTTATACAAGTCTTGTCTGTGCCTCACAGACAGTCTGCGCTGCTTCACAACAGAAGTGACCCATATTACTTCTTTATTGTTGAAACAAAGAAAGTTGCCAATTAAAATATCTTGAGTTTATTTCAGCTCTTGGTGCTCTGGGAGCCTCATTGATTGGAAGGGAAGTCTGCTCTGCTGTGAAGAAATAGTCTTTTCATGTACATCCTATTTGCCCAGCTTTTGATAGGAAACATGTCAAATCACAGATATCAAACATGTAGCAGAGACTCAATAGATCATATAATCCTACGCCTCCACCCCAGAGGCTGTTCCAGGGTGATGTTTTTCTGCATTGTTCATAACACCCTCTGCAAGAGTTATCCCACTCTTCTGAGTTACCTAGTTCCTAATTCTCATGATACCTAATTTAAATCTTTACTGCAGTTTACATCCACTGTTTTTGATCTGTCTCTAATGGACACAAGGGGATGTTATTGCACAGAGTTGGGCAGCTTTTGGGTGAACAGCCTCCTGTTCAAAATAGAGCTAACTCCAAAGTCAAAGAGGCTTTCTCCCTCTTGGTGACAACTGTTAACTTATTTGCATACCATTATCAGATCTTCTCCCATCCTGGAAGCAGTTTGGCATCAGCTGTTTGAATCTTTTCTTCATAGATCACATTTGGTAGTTTGTTGTTATTAGTCATTTCTGTGTTATTAGTCATAGTTGTATATCTGAGGGATGTTCTCATAGATATGTTAATGCATCCATACACAGCTAATTTTGATGACTAGATCAACAAAAGCAGACGTCTTTTCTTGCCAAAATGACTCAGTAAAGTGAACTTAATTCTGCAAGCTGGGAGTAGCAGACTGAGTTGGGCAATGTGAAGTGCAATGAAACATTAAAGGGCAATATGGTATCCAGCCACTATAAGTGGTTATATTTTGTACTGTGATAGATGTAGCATGCTTATTGATATGGCAACAGAGCCTCTACTTGGCTTTAGCCATTTCAGCAGCCCCTGGTGAAGGTAAGGGTCCCTCCAATCTCCTTTCAGAGTGCGTTGATCTGCCTGTCTGGCTGGCATTGCTGTGACTTTGACCACCAGTGTGATTTTAACCTGCTATCTCAGATGGCTCTTCAGCATCCCTACACTCACTGTTATAGTGATTTTGAGGAAATAGACTGTGAACAGGAGCTGGTGGTTTTTGCTGGATCACTGACAGGGTTGCGCTTTGGAGCCTGGCTGTGAGCAACAGGGATCATTTCTATATATCAATGACAGGGCTGTTCAGGTATCAATGGATAGGAGAATTGGTTCATAGTAACCTGGCTGAACATAGCTCTGAAAACTCAGAGCAAAGAAGCAAGGAAGCCAAACTGTGGTGCCAGTTTATTTATGCAGGAGTCAGTCCCCTTATCTGTAACCTTACCTGTTCCTTGCCCCAGTGTGGCCCAGGAACCATGCTACAATGCAGCTACTTCTAGGAGATAACAATATTGTAACATCTGCATGTTTGTAGTGTGGAGGAAATCCAGATACAGGGCAGACTCCATTGTGTCAAGGGCTGTACAAGCTGAGAAGAGAATTCAGTGATCACAAACTAAGCCTGTATAAAGGATAATAAAATGATACCAGGGGACTTAGTGCAACAAAGATATAGATCTTACAAAGCAATGAAAGCTGCTTAATGTTTACATAGTTTTGGGGAGCTGCTGTTGCACAGGGCTGTCATAAGGACTCAAGGAAGGAAGATTAGACAGCTGCCATAAATTTAGCCAGTTCTAGTAGCTGCTGTGTAAGGATTGTATTTGTCACACTTAAAACTTAGATTTTAAACAAGCTCAGACACATGTGCGATTACTATGCCAATGGTATATGGTCTGGTGTTATCATGCTTTTGTTGGGCAGGTATTTTTACTTTTATTTTACTCATTATCTTGTCACTTATTATAAAGTGATTGGGACAGTGATATTCTACCTGTAGCTAGTTCTGGGTCTCTTCTAGAGCATTCCTGAAAAGGAAACTAAGAAAACAAAGTTGTTTAACAGTTGGCTTGAATCACTGCAGGGGTTTTCACATGCTGCAGCCAGAATATGCTTAGACTCCAGCAAACTGAAAGAGGTTGAAAAATCGCTAGTGTAGAATAAATAAGCAGGAAAGAGTTGAACTTCTTGTTTTAATTTTACCCAGCAGATGTTTGGTTGTTGTGGCACCAGAGCACCGGATGCTGGAAGAGGCGTTTATGAATGACCTGCTCTCCCGTATCGTTGCCTCTGGGGGTGCCACCAAGCTGGGCTGGAGGCACAGCAGCTGGTGTGTCTCGGTGGGGTACTCGGGGTAATCGCTGTCATTTGCTGGACGGGTGCAAGTCATGATGGTCTTCTGCTCAGTCACCACCTGGTCCCTGTCACATACCATGGAGATTGATATAAATCAAACCCTTTCTGCAGTGGGGGCCTTGAGAAAACAAATCGATGTTTTAAAGCACAAGAAAGAAAGTATCAGAGATGCAGCCCTAACAGCCTGCCAGTGAGCTGTGGCGTTGTCTGCTGCTTGAGCTGAATGATGAAGGAAGACATGAACACAGGAGAACATCTCTGGGAGCATAATTGGAAGAGTAATCAAAGGCTAGGCCATATCAGAGGACACATCTCTGGTTATTGTATATAGTGGTGGTGAGCTCTGGTCTGAAATAGCAGCTAGGTTATTATTATAAGGTATGGTCTCTGTCTCTGAAGACATGGAGGACAGATGTCACCCAAGAAAGCAGAACAACCACTTACAGGTTTGCAGGAGACAGGAGACCTTTAATCTCAGAGCCCCCTATCATATGTCTCACTTTGAATATGTGGACTTTGACAAGCAGATGGATCAACTGATATCCTTGCTATTCTTCAGCCTTTTTTGCTGATAGCCTAGATTTGCTTCTTTTCTTCATTACTAAATATAGCCTCAAAAAGTGTCTGCATTGTTAAGGTTACTCTTTTGGAGCTGATCTCAGTGGTGGGAGAACAGAGTATTGGATGTTCACACCCCTTGGCAAATTCAGGGCAGATATGGGTTCTTGTGCCCAGTGTTACGCAGGACACTCAGGTCTTTGTCTTCAAATTAAAAATAAAACTCATAAGGAAGCATTCTCTATAGAGTGCATTTTCCGGGACTCTCATTTTTCTGTGTGATGGCTGCTACCTGAAAACAAAATGCAAAGATTGCTTTATCCCATCCTTGGGAGGAGATTAGTCAGAATAGGCCGTGACTCTGCTATGGATATTTCTACAAACATTAACAAAAGGGACAGGTACAGATGGTTCAACAGGAACCAGATCTACATTCATTTTTACCCACTCTGCAAAAAAACCCCAACCAAATAAAATAAAATTTAAAAAAAGAAGGAAAAAAGGAATTTCTGTATGATCAATCTGGATTATCAAAGTTCCCCAGTATAAATCACTCATGGAGCATTAATTTTTATGCCAGACAAGGAAAATTAAGTGGTCTAATCACATTACATGTTCACCACTTCAGGAACTGGAGAGTTTTTCCTGTATTTGGTTGGAGGCTATTCCATTTGGCTGGGCTCTTTTGATACTGCTTTGCCTATGTGTGCAATTAAAAGAATTTTTTTTTTATTAGCCAGTTTTTACATTATACTCAGCGGCCCCGTCACACAACTAAATGACCTGTTTAACAAGCATGATAAAATCCTCATTAGGGCCTATTATAGGATTTAGTGGAATCTTCCTGCTTCACTACAGTACAAGTCTAATCTAATTAACTCTGCCACTTAATTCTCTACCTCCCTCTTCTTGCTGTTTATTGGGCTTTTTGTGGAAAACAGATCCAAGGAACACAATTAACGTAATTTATCCTGGAAAATCCCCAAACATTAGCAAGCTACAAATGTAATTGGAAAAGGCCTCACAGAGTTCATGCATACTAGGCAATTACTCCAAAACTACAGCACTGCATATTATCGTGTTACTTCTTATTTTACTTTCCCAAGATGAGCAAGGAGGTAATTCTAACCAAGTGCTTTTAAAGAGTTAATTAAGGGTCATCTTTAGGTTTGAACAGCTTTCATATTTAATCGATGAAAAATGTGTGCATTCAAGAATGAACATTTTGCTAGGATGTGGAGTATGCAGAGGAACTGAATGTTGTATTCTTGAACTCATTGCTACAAATATAGAGCAGCTCTCAGTTATACTGTCTTGTGCTGTACTTTGTAGCCAGATCTGCCAATCACTAGAAAGCAGAATTCATCCACAAGAGATAGCTAGTCATTGGGTTTTTTTTTCATGGCAGCAAGATGTAAAAGTGTCTTTCATGAAACACAGGAGGTGTTGAGAAATGGTCTGTTGGCCACTGAACATGGGAAGGACACTTGGAAAGACAGCACCTTGTTGCCCTACTCTTTTCAAAAGGTGAAACCTTTAATTTGCAGCACTGGTAATCATTTTCCTAAAGGAGGAAAACTTCTAACACATCCCAAGATTAGTTACAGCCTAGTTACACTAAATCTGAGTTGCCAGCTGGTTCCAGAGGTGCTCTGAGGAGTTAGGGCCTGACTTTGCTATTCAGAACTGAAGATGTGGACAGTTGTTTGGATTCCTAGTTAGATACCCATAAGGTGAGGCTGCTGTCTGGGTGAAAAACTTCTGACACTTCTGTATTACCATTACCTAGTATTTCAGATAGATGTAAAAGGTGATTAAGTTGCTAAAAGAAATGAGATTAACCTCCACTGGTATGGCAACATAGTCCAAATTACATGTGGGAGAGTGGTCAAGAGGTGGGTGGTGGTGTAGAAATGTACAGGTCTTGTCTAGCTCTTCATTTTATTCTAATTTATACTGTTTATATGTTGGTAAGAATGAGAAAGAAGCCAAACTAACTTCTCATAGATGGACAAAAGGAGACAGGCACAAAGGATTGACCAAGTCATCACTTACTCAGAGGGAGTTGATTTCATGGGTATTTGCAAATAAACCATGTGTGGACCTCAACTTCCTCCTCCCGGAAGAAATTAACTAAATGCCCTATCTAAACTGACCAGCAGCCAAGTGTGACAAACACATAATTGAAGCATAGGATGAAGGAAAATTCAGTCCATATCTCCCATCTTTCTTTGAACTGACAGAGGAGAATTGTTTTAGCTTTATATAGATTTGGTTTATTTTGAAGTCATCAAATCAGGGAAAGCTGCCTTTTGGGTGATGTGCTTTCATGCCACACTGAGTACAAGATGGAATTATCTCATTTGCATCATGAAGGCAGTTGGACAAGGTGACATGGAATTTCCAGCATTTGACGGTTTTAATCTTTCTCATTACCTTGGGCCTTGGTTTTTGGAAGCTTTACTCCCAGGGGAGTTAAAATCTGATTTTGTTGAATGTAGCAAGCTTTTGAAAAATTTGGCGTAGTCTGTCAGTCTTCTGGAAAGCCCAGTTTTGGTTCATCTTCTCTAGTGCAGAGAAAGCAAGAATTCGGAAGGAAAGCAACCTGGGAATAATCAGATACTGAAACTGTAGCAGAAGGGACCAGAAGCCAAAGCTGAGCTGTACAACAGCCTCCTTACCCAGGAGTAAGGGAGTTTTATTGTTTCTGAGCCAAATTCTTTAATGAATCAATGCATTTTGAACAATAATAATTATCCATGTGGTGAAGAAAGCCCTTAATTAGTTTGCAATGATCTGAGAGGGATAGTGTGCCCACACACAGCTGCTCTGGCATGTGTGGTTCAAATCAACAAGAATGTCTCAGGCATTTCTTCGATTCCCTGCGGGACCTGGTGCTTAAAATGCGATTAGCTGCAGGAAAGATGCACTTATATTGCCTGGCTTTGTGGAATCTTTGCTGAAATGGAAAAGGATTGCTCCTTTCACTTCTCACAGATCATCTCAGGACAGTGACTGAGGTTTGACAGTCTGATACAGAAGAGGTTGGTACAGTGTGGGCAGGTGACAGGCACTTTGCTCTGCCTGGAGTCAAGCTCTGTCCTCCCCACTGATCGAGCTGCTGAGCATGGAGCACTGAATTTGCCCTGACTCACTATTGTGCAGGTGTGCACCAGAGTCAGAACAGGCATTTTGGGACCAAAGAAAGACACAGCTCATGTGCTCAGCAGTAGGTAAGACTAGGTGACCTCCAGAGGTAACATCTCACCAGCTTTTCTATGATCCTGTGTCTGTATTGTTTTGCCAAGTGTAGGCTCCATTACAATAAAATGCATGTGTCAATTTACTGTCATTGGAACAGGTTTCAATAATTTGAAAGAAAAAATGCTTTGATATTTAAAGCCATTAATGCATTTCATAAAAACAGGGTGGGTTTTTTTTGACTTCCAGCTCTGTTTTGTTTTTCTGGTTAAGTAAAATAGTGGTATGATTTCACATTACAATGAGGTCACTGAAAACACAGCTGCGGTAAACTAATAGAATATGATAACCAGAGTACTTTTGTTATACTTGCCACATTTGCCTAATTAATAATTATGTAAATTAGACTTTTAAAAGATAAAAATAATAGATGCCTTGAGTGGTTTCCTAGGGTGATGTCATAGGAACTGCTGTTCATCTTATTTCTACTTTACTGGGGCTGGAAATATGAGAAAACTCACCTATCATTAGTGCAAAGGTTAATTTCAGCAATAAAGGAAATTGGCTCATATTTTGTTTGTTTGTTTTTTTCCCCCCTATAAACAAGATTCCCTGTGATAACTGAGTGTGAGACTATTAAACAAACAGCTTAATACAGAAAAAGAATTGGAAGCTTCCCTTAACAATGAAATGGATCTGCATTCACAATCATCCTGGGATGGAGCATTATGGAGGAAAAATATGCCAAAGGGTGTGTAAGTATAAAACTCTGACGACAGCTTCATGCTTACAAAATGGTGCTGTTTGTTAGCAGTAAGCAGGTGTGCTCACAATGTGATCATACCCTGGCTGATGCAAGGCCAAAAAATGTCTAAGTAATTCTTGCTGGAGTCATCTTTGAAGTGAGGAAGGAGGATGTCCCGGTTTATTATGAGTATGACTGTAGAAGAAAATTCCAAACTACATTGTATCCACAGCTGGGCTCAGCAGGAGTGGGCTTTGCTGTCTCTCTGAAGTGCCTGCATGGTAATTACAACCTGGGTTTCAAGTTGGAGGGGCATGTCTCTGAGGCAGTGGGATCCTAGTGCTTGGGCAGGGAACTTCTTGGCAAGGAATGAAACTACCGTACCAAAACAGTAAGAAAAACCTGGAAGCTACAAGTAATACAGTCTTCTTATCCACCATTCACTGGGAAAAATTTTCTGGCCAGCCCAGTCAAATCCCCACGCTGCAAGTATTGTGAGAGGCATCAGGTACGTGTGACAACCTGAACAGCCTAGTCTAGTGGAAGGCATCCCTGCCCATGGCAGGAGGGTTGGAACTAGATTGATCTTTAAAGTCCATTCCAACCCAAACCATTCTATGATTCTATGTTATTATCAATAATTGCAATCGATTGACAGCTCTTTGGAAGGGAGTGGTTTCTGGGCTTTCTGGGCTTTTATCTGGAGTCAACTTTAGATTGTTGCAGAGCAACTGGTACAGGAAACCACTGAAGCAACTACAAAAAATGAACAAGGCAACAAGCTTGCTGACATCCATGACTGTCTCCCTTTAGGTGAGCTCAGCTGCAAAGCCCTGGAGAGAGCTGATGTTTGCTTCCTGGGCAGAATTTCATGTCTTACTCCAAACTTTCCTCTTTGTGCTGGGAACATGGAGGCATTCAGGTTTCAAATACAAGTGGAATGTAAGGAATTACTGCAAACCAGTCTGGCATTTGCTGGTAGACACATACAATGCAATGCGATCTGCCTCTGCTGGGAGCTTGGCATCAGACAGCTGTGCTGGAGTGAACACTCTGGCTCCAGCAGGGCTGGCTTGTGGTTTGTGGATCTAGATAAGTCAGCTTGGAGAGGTTCACCATTAACACGGACATGGGGAAATGATGTCCACACTGGGAGCAACATTGCCTTCAGCTTGGAAGACTGAACAGATGGAAACACTTGGTGCTAATGTTGTCAGAGAATGTTCTCTAAGGGGGTAATTTTCAGATTGTTTTATGCCTTTTGTTCTTCTTGTCTGGATGTTTCTTAATTCAGAAGGTTGAAAAAATCCTGCTGTAACTATCTGCTCTGATATTTTCTGTTTGGTGGACCAAATGCTTCACTGCATTGACTCTTGTTTCATCCACAGCTTGACTGAAAAAGCTATCCAGTCTTGATTCTAGGTCTCCCAGTGGTAGAAAATCATAGCTCTTAATTACCAGAATTGTATGTGTTTCCTTCTTGTTATCTCACTGCAGTCACTATTTTTGGGATTGCTTTTGTACCAACCTACTGATTTGAAGAGTGCGTGAGCCAAGTATTGTTCCCCAGATAACCCACGAAAGAGAGACAGTAGCTTTTGCCTCAACCATTCAGCTCTGAAGACTGACAGCTTGTCTCTCAGGTGGGAAGACTGAAGGAGGCCAATTTAGCTGCATAAAGGGAATTAAGGGAAAAGTGGGAAAAAAATCGTTTGGGAGTCATGTCCGCCCTTAAAAGGCAGGAGTTGATAGCCAGGTCTTAACTTTTGCACATGTAATGACAGCCATCTGATGAAAATGGGTTGTGATTTGTTATTATAACTGGAGGGTAAATAAGTGTGCTCTTCATCATGCACACTAATTTTTGCACTGCCAACTCAGCTTAATCTCCAATTTTCTGTGGGGATAACTGGGGCTCAGCAGGCTTTATAAACTACACTGTTTTGGAGGACTCTGTGAGTATGTCTGAGGGAGGGCATGTCCAGGTAAACCATTGCCCTGTAAAGAAAATGAGGACTGGTCTCCTCTGACCACATTTGCTAAAAGCGCAGAGCTTTCTTGGCCCTGCGGACTCAGCGTGGCAAGAAATTCCTCCACTGTGGAATCTCTTTCTGCTTTTTCTCTTTCATTTTATGAAGAGAAAACTGAAATAATAAGGAATTCCATCTTAACTTATTACCCCAATCTTGGTCTGACTAATATTTTTGATTTAAGCCCTCAGAATGTTTCCGTTTTCATGATGGCTTTTTGGTTTACTGTTGGCCAGCATTATAGCAGGGAATGACTCATATTCTCTGTACTGTGAAGGATAGGAAGGAGGGAACATGCAAGGTTTTGTTCCCACTGGCAGACTGTGGAACACACAGTAATTTGAAGTTCTGTCTCCCAGAGCAAGAGTAGGCTCAGGCACTAGAAAAAAAGGCCAGTCAATTTTTCTGTTTAAAAATTAGCTTTTAAAAAACAAATGTGTCAGTTTTCTGGGGAAAAATAGTTTCAGATAAAAATGTGAGTATTGTAAAGACTGATTTCTTTTCTAAGTTAGCAATATGTCTATGGTACCTCCAGGCAGTTGTATTTCATACCCATTTTTCTCCTAGGAGAAATGAGTTCAACCACATTTCCCATGATGTGAAGTGGTGGAACAACAAGAGTTATGGAAAACTTGCAAAGAAAGGCTCAACTTGCCTTTTTAATGAGCTTAATCTCTATAACTCATTTTGCCTAGTTGTTAAAATATGTGCAGCCACTATGCCACTGGGGTACTCCATAAGACATGGCTAGCTAAAGGTTGCATTCTGTTTTGGAGCTGAAATATGATGTTTCCTCATCAGCAATAAGAACTGACTATGAGACTCCTCAGGTTCCAGTTCCTTTACCGCATCAATCAGTATCTTTGTTTTTCTTTGGCAGCTGCCTTTGGAATAGCCTAAATATCATGTGAGCTGACTAAAGCACACCACAGTTGGGAAGCATAACTAGGTCAAGGAAAGGCACCTCTAATGGTTTTAAACAAACTGCTTTGGTACCGGTAATGTTGTGACAGTAAGATCTTGCTCCAGCGATTTGCTGCTTAGCATGGGGAACAAGACCCATCAGCACTGGTCTGTCCCTTGGTGGCTCTTTGCTGTCCTGGGACAGGGCATGAATGTACTGAGGCTGTGGCTGTCTGGAGGGGAGACTGGTCTGGATGTTCTCTCTGCTTGAGAGAATGTGACCAAAGAGACCCCGTCTCTGAGGCAGCCCATAATTGTGGCTACTCCATCTCTTCCACACTGCGGGATGTGATTTTCCTTTCCCTCTCAGTTTGCTGCCCTACCTGACTACTGTACTTTGCTGGAGCTCAGGATGAGCCTTTCCTAGGATACAGCTTGGGCTGCAAAAAGCCAGCCAGATGACATGGACACTCAGACTGATCAGGAAAATGTCACTCACCTCTCCCTCTGCAGCCCTGCAATATAGATGTATCCTTAGCGAACTTACAAATCAAATTGAATTTCTTTCTCCTGCTCAAGTAATAAGGAGATTTTGTTGTTAACTGGCAGGTGCCACTTTGAATTACAGTGGTGAAGCTAAAATGGTTTGTATGTAGGTCAAGCATGGATTACTCCACTTATAAAAGTGATTTGGAAGGACCTCAGAAAGTTTTTCTGCATTTTGAGGTATATATAGGCATTGCCATAAGCTAAAATGAATCGAAATGCTGCCAGAAGCAGTGAATGAGGTGTCTAGAAACTGTTTCGTAACTGCAAACAGTTTTTAGATTAAAAATAAAGGAGAGGCTTAAATGTCTCCCTGCTACTGGTATTCTTCTAGCAATCCCTGTAAAACTTCTGTAGAATAGTGGGTCTCTGCAAATTTTAACTCCCTCAGAAAGAAATGAGCAGCATCAGCTTTTTAATCTATCCCAGCATGAGAGAGACATAAGGAAGACAGTGACCATTTTGGTGGAGTATCTTTTACAAAGTGCTGTTACAGAGGCAGCTCCTCGAATGAGAAGATGATGGGAAAAGTGGAAATTGTGATTTCACTTCACATAAAGGATGAATTTGTTCATAAAAAATGAGAGTTTTCAGAATCACCCAAGAGATTCAGGAGTTTCAGTCTCACCAGTCTCCTGTTGGATGGAGGTGTGGGATGCACGGGCACTTTTGAAGGTCTGAGCACAGCCGCTGAATAACAGCATGAAAGGATCTGAGAGGCTTTGTATGCATGAAAGGGGTTTTTTTGGTTGTTTTGGGTGTTTTTTTAGCTTTATGAGTTAGTCTAATAATTCTTTATATTGAATTAATCTTCCTGAAAACTGTTCCTCATTGTGGTACAGCATTATATTACTAAAACTTGCAACTATTTCCAGTATGCTCTATGTGTTAGTTTCTTGTCTTGAAACATTGTACCACTCTTTACTGGGAAGCACAGATGAGTATTGGGATGGATAATATGAAATGGTTGTATGTTTCTGGACCTGCAAATGTTTGAGGATAAGTGAGACAAACTTCTCACAGGTGATGAACTATGTCTATTTTGTCCACTTAGTTGTTAAGAGGATGGAACAAATCCTTTTGAGCTCCTTTCAGCCATGAATTTCTAGGATCCTAGCCTTTCAGTCATGTGTTAAGTTCTGTAGCATCTGCATCATGTGTTTTACTTTTTCCTTCTCCCTCTTGCTATGGGAAAGGTTAATATGAGAAGAGGTATGCTTCTTATGAGTTTCACCTTTCTTTTTATTGCTTCTATCATCCCATGTCTCTTTTGGGGAAAGCAGACTGAAAACACATACTTGGCACTCTCCAAAAAACTTTGAAATTGTTCTTGGTCTTGTGGGAATCTGAGCCAGCACATGCAGTCTGAGATAATTCTTGCTTTTTGCACAGAAGAGATTTACAGCAGAGACACAACTGTGGCAGAGGAAAACCTTAGGACTTTCTTTCCATGGGATACTGTTCAAGGCTTTTTGTGCTTGATATCTCCAGGAGCATTTGAAAGAATGGTAATAAAACTTTGCGGGATGTGTGAAATGTGGGATTTGTGAAGCTAAGTCTCTGCAGGAAAAATAATGTTTTAAAACGATAGGTTTGATTTTCTGAGTGCATGAGGCATCAGGATCCCAGGCATGGTCATGTATAGATGAAGACATTGGAATCCAGCTGTCATTTCACTCTCATGTTAATACTAGGAAACTTTCCAATAAGTTATTCTGGATCCAACTTCAATGTATGGAGACAAAATTTAAGGAGCAAATATTGAAAGAAAAAGATTGTATGTATGAAGACTTTTACCCTGAATTATGTTTGTTTATTTGTTTATTTGCTTTTGGCAAAAATATTTTTCAATTCTTAAATTTGTAGCTAACAGTATCAGAGAATTATTAGACTAGAATGGATCTCTTTTTTATTCTCAGACTTTCTGTTATTCTCTCAAGCATTGTGGCCACTTTCCCTGTTTTGAATTCCAGATATGAAATGTGCAACACATCTGATTTGAAAAGCTCTTCTAGCCATTGCAGAGCTGTAATTTCACTCCCAATTTATCAACTGGCAATAGACAAAAAGGATCATTTTCAATTTGAGGTGCTCTGTTTAGTATCAAATTAGTCAGAAACTTTAGGTTTTACTTATTAAGGCAATGAAGGGAAGCTAACCTCGGAGAAGCAGATGTGAACCTCTGAAAACCCAAATTACGTGAACAAGCAGTTACCCAAATTGTAAGAGGCCTCTGATGAAACTTCATTAAGTAAGAAAGGGGTTTTTTTGTGTCTGTGAATAGGGAAAGAAACTTGAAGCTCATGAGTTTTGATTCAGCTAAAATGCATTGGGCTGCAATCCAGTGTCTTCTTCCAGTATTTGATGGCACTGAGCAGAACAGAGGAAAGGGTTTAATTAAAAAGGAATCAGGACAATTAAAATGAAGAAAAAAGCTCCCTCTGTGTTCACAGAGGCAGTGGCAAAGGCAGGTGGTTAGGTTATTTTTGAGGGTGGTTTTGGATTGTCAAAGGAAGATTAGCTCTTGTGAAAGCCTTGCTCTGATTTCTGGCTTTTAGTTTCTTAAAATCTTTCTTTACTGTTGATATGAAAAACGTTTTGATTAGAGAACAAAAAAAGAAATGGGAAAAGACAGAGAAGTCAGAAGACCATGTTTAAGTTTCTGCTGTTACCTAAAAGAAATAATAAAAACCTCACTATCTGTAAGTAGGATCATTACTCACCCCTCATCTATGATGTAGATTTGTAAAGGAACTGTTTATTCGGTGCTTGCAGGTGAATATCTGATAGAGAAAGGCCCAGATTCTATAAGAAGAAATATTTTTGAAGGATCTATTTTTCCATATCAGCCATGAAAAAACTTAATGCACTTTACAGAAGAAATCACTTCCATTGCTTCTGTTTTGCAGAGGGACAAAAGCGTGAAATTAATTGAGTAGGGTCATTCAGGAAGAAGTGAAGCCAAATTTTTTGGGCGCTGTGAAAATACAGAAATCATCAAAAAGTTCCCCTGTGCTTTGTTAGAGGCATTTATTCTCACTGGGTCCCAGCGTGGTTTGGTTCTGTGAGTAAAGATGGAGAGTATCTTGCCCTTAAAAAAAGCCGGTGTCTTGGCAGCCTGGTGAGACAGGCTGAAACCTGATGGTGGTAGCCCAGAGTTGGATTGAAGGGGTACATCTGAATCACAATGTGTCATATCCAATCCCATTTTCATGTGACATATTATACATTGGTTGGTTCAATCTTATGAAGCTTAGAAATAGTCTTACAACAAAACTTTGGAAATTAAAGGTTTTGTCAGTGGGCTAATTAGCAGACGCATGGATTTTTAAGATCACTAGAGCACATTTTCCAGAATCCTGTTTAACTCAGGCTGCAGAATTATACCTGTCTTCTCCTCAAAAATGCTGAAATATATCAAAGCTCTTTTCTTTCTACTCAGAAACCCACTAGAGCTAGCAAGAGAATTTACCATTTAAATGTTACCACAAAGATAACATTTCTTCTCAAGATGTGGGCAATTGCTGAAGTGTTAGACAGCAAAAAACCCAGACACTTTGGAGAATAAAAACTTAAGAAGGGATCTTAACACTGAATAGGAAGATTTTTCCACCAACAGAGATGAGGAAATGCCCCAATGTAGTTTTGTATTCTGTTGAATCAGAAGGATATTACCTATTTGAAATTAGCTGCACATGACAATGTCCAGACATGCAGATGAAAGAGATATGTGGAAATCAAAGAAGAAATGAGGTTACTCAGAAGACATCTTCAGAAGAAGTAATAGCAGAGAGAATAGATGGACTAGACAAGAAGAAGACTGAGTAACTCACAGAAATGGAGCTGCCTAGTTTCTGCGTGGAAACTTATATTAGGGAAAGAAAGAAATTCAATGAATCTGGTGTCTGTAACCTTGACATAAGGACATGAAGAAATAGAGGAATCATAAATTCCTTTGGTTTGTTAGTGCTTTAGCAGCCATAACAAGGTTTAAAGTGTTCTCTCTGGAATTTGCCTGTCTTTGGGATCCTGGCGCTGGTCCAGTTACGTCTCTGTCTGATATTACTGTTGTGTGATACTCAAGAGACTGTCCATGTATGATGTATGATGGAATGTCACTGTGCAGCTTTTCCACTGTATACTCACGAATGATGGTCAGGCACACCTGAGTGTTTCTCAGCTATGTTATAAAATATTAGTAAAATGACTTCACCCTGAACAGAGTCAATGGAACAGAATGACAACAGGGAGAGTGAGCAATTACTATTGCTTCTCCACCCTTGTGATTCCAAGACAGTTACATCCTTTTTTTTTTTTTTTTTTTTTTTTACCCTAGAGGAGTCTCTTTTTAGGCTTAGTTGAACATGAGCTGATTTGAGCATTGCATTGATATGGCTGGTTGTTTGGCTGGTGTGTATGGGAAGGAGAGGGGCTGGGCACGTACCCTATGTTAAAGCTTGGGATGTTGATGTATAAAACCCCATCCATTTCTCAGATAAAAGCTGAAGAGGCGGTGTTACTGGTGAAAAAGCACTCTGCAGTTGTTACAGGACCAAATAATAGTGGCTGCTTTTGTTCTGCTGTTCATAATTAGACATGATGCGCCTGACTATCTCAGCTCTTATCTTTGCAAGGACCAGCTGCCAGCTCTCTGCCTCTGCTGAGTGGTCGTCAACAACCATCCCTTTGCCCCTGGATGTCTCAGCTTTCCAGTCTTCACAGAGTGGCAGGACTGGTCCCAGGCATCTCTGTGAGGTTTATTATACAAAGGAATAAAGTAGCACAAGGGGTTTTCTGCTGGAAGACTATGTCTCTTGAATGTTAGTATTTTCTTAGGTTTTGAATTCCTATCTAGAATTATAAGGCTGAGAGGAAATGACCTCAAGTTGTGCCAGGGGAGGTTTAGATTAGATATTAGGAAAGATTTTTTTATGGAAAGGGTTGTCAAGCCCTGGAACAGGCTGACCAGCGAAGTGATGGAGTCGCCATCCCTGCCAGTGTTCAAAAACCGTGTGGATGTGACACTTGAGGACAAGGTTTAATGGTGGTGGTGCTGCCTCAACAGTTGGATTCAGTGATTTTAGAGGTCTTTTCCAACCTTAATGATTCTATGAGTCTGTGATATAAGTCACCTGTCTGGAACTGCCCTAGATGTAAGATCACGGTGTTCCAAATTGAGGCTTCTTCAGTTTGCTTTAGAAGGAAATAATGGTTACTTGACACCATCTGTAAATCAATGCAGAGCTGGTTGTGGGAATTTAAATACACATGGATGTGATATTTATTAGCAGTAATTACTTAGCTGTGTTGATACAGTTATTTTAACTAATTTTCTAATTAACCATGGCAAGGTAATTAATTACGTACTGAATTTATGGAATGTATATGGAGACACCTCATGGAAAACTCTGGTTGGATGGTCATTTACTTCACTTTTATTCCATGAGCTGCTTTAAGCATTTATAAGGTACCACTAGGTTATGTTTCTGATACTGTCATTGCGTCTTGCCAGATGCCTTTCTCATGACTATCTTGCATTGTATTGTCTCCAGTAAAGTACCTGGATTCACTAAAGTTTCCCCATCTAAAGCAGAACTATTCCTGTAGCTGCTCACTAGGCACTGTAGAGAGACTCTCTTAAGAGTAATTTCCATGCTTTTAGCACTGCACAACCCAGGAGGAGGGAAAATCCCCATATGGAAATAGAAAGGGTCTCATGGGGTTTGTTGATGAACTGCTTCAGCATTTTTCTGCTGCATGAAGAAGCAGAAACACAATTTTGTGAGGGGAGTGGAGAGGATACAGGCTGAAATAATCCAGATAGTTGTAACTATTTTGATTTTAGATGTAAATTGTTCTCTATCACCTAGTATGTCTTGCACAAAGAAAATGTTTCTCCAGATGGCCCAAAAGTTGAAAGGATAATCTTAAGTTTTACTTTCTCAACTGAGGTAGAAATCCCACCAATTCTGCTCCATTCCAAGCTTGAGCTGACCAAACTGAGCCACGAGTCACTGTCAGACAAACCATGAACAAATGATTACTCATGCATCTCCTGTCACAGCCTATATACCACCTCAAGACCAAGAGAGAGAGAGGGACAGAAGTATACTGAAGGGAGAATTCACATCAGAGGCAACCAGTGACATTGAGCCCTTATGTAACACTGTGCCAGAGTCAGAAGAGTGGAAAGAAATTTGAGTGAGTTACACAGGACTTTCAAACACAATTTGGAGGAAAAAAATCCTAATGCAGAAAGAATCATTGCCTTTCAGACAGGGCAGACTGTTTCAGGAGAGCAAAACTTCACAGGGTGCATCATAATCAGTGTTTGATGTAGGAAGAAGCACAGCAACTACCACTGAGAGTAAAGGCAAACCAAGCCATAAAAATTAAACTGGTTAGGGGAAGTTGTGGAAGGTGCAAGGCGGCCTCCAAGTCTGCAAGGTGGAGCAGTGGGGTGGCAATGCATGGGGAGTGCAAGGTCTGGGGGAATGTTGATACAGGTAATCTGAGCTATAGGAGAGGGAAACAGAGGACAAACTAGCTGTATTGCTAAATTCAAGCAAACAGATTTAGAGGATGCTTCACAGAGCACATAGACAGATATGAAATGTACTTTTGGGCTGTGTACCAAAGGGAAAAGTGGAATGATTCACTTAGTTGAGCAGAGTTGCCTTCAGCTGTTTTGGCATGAAAAGTTTCAGAATGGAGCGAAGAACTAGGGAAACTATTTAGAAAGTCTTGAATTTGAAGGTCTGAGACAATGCCAGTACTTCTGACCTTGCTTTTACGAAGCATTCCCTGCTGAGCAAATTCTAGCCTGGTCCTTCAAAGTGTAACAGTCTTATAATTCCTGCTGCTCCTGATGGAGATATTCTGCTGCCTGTTCTGAAGGCAGTTCAGTGGCAGTCTCTGTCCTGTGGTTTCCAGTAGCATTTAGATAAATTGTTTGGTACTTGGCTCTGCAATGGCCCAGAAGTTATTGAGGAAGCCTATGGCAATTGCACTGGGGAACCTTCACTCACTAATCTGCGTATTTTCATTATGTGTCCAAAGTTAGGTGAAACGGTGTCTGACTCTTTATATACCACCTACAGAACAATCAGTCTTTCTTTGAGAAAAAAATTTCCCTTTTATGTATGTGCCTTTTTCCTGGCAGTTTCCTGTCTGTGCATTATCCCTTAACACTTCTGAAGTGTTTTCCAAGGAGCAGCTTGCCTTGAGACATTTTTACCTGCTTGTTTGTTCTTTCTGGACAGCTCCCATTAAATTAAACCATATATTCATTCATACAGACAACATCCCAGCAACCAGGTCAATACACACTAGTCATAAATTATTACAGAATGGGTCCAAATCCATCACTGAGGCATCCATTGATTATCCATACAGCTACTCCCTGTAAGTGAACACTTTGTATGCAAGGTCACTGTAGAATCCAGCTATTTTTAAAAGGCCGTTAATAGCAACATGGAAGCAGGCTTTGATTGAACTGGAAGTGTAATTTTCAATTAAGAGCCTTCACTCAGTCTTCCTTCCATTAGGGTCTAATTAGATTTCAGGAAGACACGAAGTTTCAGATGCTTCAGCCGTACAGCTTCTCCATTAGCTGACACCATATGCTTTGCGGTTTCCATTGTGAAGTCCCTATTAATTCTCCAACGTTAATTTTAACTCTAGCCGAGATGCTTCACCAGGGACCTGATTAATGGACTAGCTGTAACCAGCCCATCCCTGCTTCTTCCTGTCATCAGTTATACAGTAATGAGGTTAGTGAACATCAGACTGATAAGTTTTTTTCTCTACTACTCTGGGAAATACATGTATTTCATTTGGACTATGTAAGGAAAGGAATGGTCCCACCAGTTTCTCACCTGGATTAGCTTCCTAGGTTACCGACCCTTGCTCCCAACCTACTCCTTCCTGCATCGCTTTCTCCCTGTGATATCGACAGTATCCAGACAAACCACGGATCTGTAAAGACACCTTTGACCGTAATTCTTTAGTAAGTTTTCCTTCCTTCTGTTCCACCCTTTTCCAAATGCTTTGCTTTATTCAGAGAGTGAAGGTTTGGTAGGGTACATGTAGTGTGAAGCAGCTAACTTTACTTCGTCTATTCTGATATTCTTTCAGCTGAAACGAATGCTTCTGGGACTGTGGTTGCTGATACAAATGGAACAAGTTCTTATCAGTACTCCCAACAAATGCTGTTGATTTATGTAAAGGTTGATCATAGCAAAAAAAAATGGACATGGATAGTCAAAGAAGCATTAGCTGCAGACCCATCTCATGTTGGTGATGATGATTTTTTTTTTACATGTGTCAAACTGTAGGATTTGCACCACTGCTGAGTGACTCTACTCATTAGGCTTTCATGTGTGCCAAGATATGTAAAAAAAGGTGTGACACAGGCAGATGGGTGATGAGATGCCCACCAAACTGGTGATCTTTGACAGATTTTGGAGGCAATTCTCTTCCATACTTCAGCTGTAGAGCACATGTAATAGTTTTCTTGCTTGTTTGGATTTCAGCCCAAATTGCAGTAGCTCTTCAGCATAAACAGGGATGATCTGCAGTAAATAAAGAATCAAATTAAGTAACTTTTGGCTTGAAAATAGTCAAATCCACCACTAAATAAAAAACTAGTGCAGTGATGTTCAGTCTGTGAGGATCTTGGCTATGGCCCACAGGGAGGAGGACAGCAGGGCTCTAGCTGGCACTTCCATAGCTAGTGCTGCTGTGAAAGACCATAAGATCACCTAGGCTAAGCACCAAGTCTATCTCTATGACGTTCAGATCCTGAACTCCTGCCTCAGACACACTTGGGGGATAAACACAGACCTTCTGTATTTAGGGGATTCCTCCTAGTCCCCTTCTTATTTCTTTGTGTAGTCTTGGCTGCCAGGCTTTTCTTTAAAACAAAATACTGCAGTAATATCTTATTGACTAGGTTTTATAGGAAAAGAAAGAGTTGTAATAACTTTTTATTGACATTGTTCTTCCAGAGAGACACAGAAATAAATCACCAGCCTGCAGAAGTCAGAATTCTTTTGTGCTTTCTGGGACTGCAGTCCCTGGGTTTCACAGCAGGAGCTGCCCAACATGGAATCAGAGAATATCCTGAATTGAAAGGGACCTCTAAAGATCAACTGGATACTTACTGTCAAAAAACTCACTCACCAAGTGTAATTAAAATGAGCCCAAAGGGTGAAAAGTTGCTGGGGTTATGACTGACAGTAGGACAGACCAATAGTGCTTGGGAGCTGAGGCTCCGTCTGAACTGAGAAAGGGTTAAGTCAGCAGTGAGATATCCCATACAGAGAACCTACGTGAAACTTCATCAAAGTTGTTTTTTTCAGTTGATTTTAGGCCTTTGCAATGTGAATTCTGGAGGGAATAAAGGAGTTCAGGGAGGGAAGAGTAGATTATATCTTTTGGGTTTAAATCAGATAGAGGGAATGATTAACAAGTGTAGGTTTTTGCTATAGTATTTTAAGAACTCTGTCAATAACCTCCCTCCCTCCTCCCTTTCCCCGTCTCAATCCAAAGGCTTAAAATTAGATAGCTGATTAAGGAGAGCTGCGGGGCAATCTAAATACATCAATCTTAGTTGTAATGAGGAACATGGTTACATTTCTGCAGTGATGAACCTCGAGGCCAGAGGTGGCTGGATACTGAGTGTTCTCCGTATTGATCTTCCTGTGCAGACATTACTTCCCAGTGTTTCTGAATGGCTGAATTTGATCACAAGAGCTCTCTGAGAAAGGAGGCTGCTGGGCACTGAACTGGGAATTTTTTTTTTAACCCAGGGTGAAAGAGACTGAGCAGCTTTCTAGGCTCTTGAACTTGTTTGCCAGAAAAATGGGCTGTCTCGTCCATTTCTCCCTTTACCTCTCACCAAGAAATGCGTAGCAGAACCACACTGAGAGGTTCACCTTGCCCTAGCAAGCCTTTACTTACAGTCTGTTACACTTAAAGCCATATCTTATGGTTCTTTTTAAAGACTAATGGCCCATTTCATGTGCCAAATGAAGAGCTTTTATTAGACAAAAAGAAGTGTCCTGCAGCAGAGAAGCATAAATTGACCAGAGTGAGAAAAAGCCTGAACCTCCTGTAACAGCAAGAGGAAATCAAGTTCTACTAAATAATTTTTTATTTCTATCAAATAATATTATTGCATACACCAAGCAAATTAAACCGCTTCTGGTCTCTAGGCCCTTTTTCTTGTGAGCAGAAACCACTCCTGACTGAAGCTCTTTTTAAGCCCCTGACACAGTTCAGTCACATCTAGTAAATCATTTTAGAAAAGGCCTATGGACTTTCCTGTCCATATGTCCCTGAATGATGATTGAAAGGGCAGGTAAGTCCAAAATTATGGAGCTGCAATCCTTGTAAGTATCCACTTCAGCTTCTGCCTTAACATCACAGACTGTCTTTGCCTAGAGTTTGTTGTTCCTGAGAGAGCTTTCATGCCCCAAGCTGAGCAAGCCCTTCTCACTTAAGTCAGAAAACTAATTTTCATCTGCTCATGTTCCTGAGGGGAGCAGGAAGCTGTTCCAAAAGAGGTAATCCCATGATCACCCAAATAATGCCTAAAGAAGGAGCTGTAGTCTTATGTCACCCATGGGCTTATCACAGACTTGCTTTGTTCTCAGAATTAGACCCAAAGTATTAATCTTATCTGTTTTATTTTCTCTTCTGCTGTTTGTGGGGAGGAGCAGTTCCAGCAAACAACAGCACAAACAGAGCTAGAGAAGAACATTCCACAGCCTTTTCTGAGGGCTGAGGGCTCCGTGAGACTGAAAAGTCATCTAGAAGGGAAAAGTATGTCCATATAAGCTTGTTGCTACCAATGGTTGCTCGATTTTTTTCCCTGTGCTTGGAAGCTGCACAGGGGGGACATCCAAGAAAAAGCTGCTCCTGGACATGAGCCTGACACAGCCAAACATCACAACTTGCCAGAAGACCACAAGTAAGAAGACAGAAAAGAGCATCTAAGCTAAGAAAGATCCCCTTTTTCATTCCCATCTCTTGGAGAATACTTATAGTCACTTCAAATTTAAGGTTAAAATCCATTTAAATCTCTGTTTTCTCCAAGAGGAGGGACGTCTACTTTCTGATGCCTATAACAGTGCTTTCAGGCTTTAGGTGTCAGAACACATTTCCCCTGTTTGCTTGCTTCCCACCATTCCTGACTCTTGTGGTTTAATCAGTGTTTTAGGGAGGAAATAGGGAGAAACTCTGTGAGCTTAAAGGGCTCTGTAAAGAGTAGCATGAGGCAAAGAAAAGATACAAGACCTATTCAGTTTAGTAGTTACTGAGTTGTGTTCTTTTCATTCTTCTGTCACCAAAGGAAAGGGGGGGAGAGGGAAAGAGGAAAAGAAAAGCTAACCAAGAAGAAAGTGCCCAGGTCTGTCATTTCAGACTTAAAGCTCAAGGAAGGAATTTAGTATTCTGCACGATTATTTCCTTCTTATTTCTTCTTCCTGCAGTTGCTTCTCCACTTGCTAATTCATCTTAATTATAGAATATTTGGACAGCTCAGAGCGAAGTTCTCTGTTGACAGTGCTTGAACAAAGGAAAGTATTCAGGCTCATGAGTAGGTGCTGTGCTGAGGAAACCTGATTGGCTTGCTATGACCGGGAATGCTGCAGATTACACAAGGAAGGGGGGCTGGTGGTGTGCCTGTATTTTGCACAGCTTTCCTCTATTAATCTCTTCCCTTACTGTTTTCTTGTATTCTCCTACTCTCCCTGTCTCCCTGCATGTTGCCTTTCCCATAGTGTAAAGTAACTGGGGTAAAAAGGAGCTTCAGGTATGGTGAAGATTTTTAGGGGATATTTAGAGACCAATGGAGGGTGTCCTATTTCTGAACAAACCCATATGCAGCTCTGCTTGATCCTGGAAATAGAGTATTAACATTAATACTAATAATATTAATAGCTTAGTGTCTTGATTGCTACAAAAATAAGATCTCAAGTACGATGACTTGAATGACTGGATAGCTAAACAATTTTCACCTTGGATCCACAAAAACCACTGGAAGGACAAATGGTGGGTCGGGCTTAGGTCACTATGAGTACAGAGCTGAGAAGCAGCACAATTCAGTGTCAAGGGAGCAATAGGGCTTCCCTGCATCTCAGTGGGTATTGTGGCCCTTTGCTGGTGAAGATGCTCTCTGCACATGGCAGAGATGCCCTCTGCTTTGGGCTTGGACATTTTCCTTGGAGTCACATGGTTACCCCACAGAGGAGTGGGAAATATTTGATTTTAAAGAGGTTATTATCTCCCAGGACAACCAAAGTGAAATTGCCACTCTTCTTAGAAATAAGCAGTGGTGCTTGAATGCCAGGCTATTCTAATGCATCTCAGTCCTGCTGGGAGTGACCTTCCAGAAACTTCTTTTCTCTGCAAGACATCTTACCCCCAAAGCCATCCCATTTTCTGCTACCTACCTATGCAGACCAGCAAGGAAGTTTTATTTAGGTAGCTCTCTGTTTGCATTTAAAGCCAATTACTTTTCTTGTGCAGAGAGCACAGGGTGGTCTATTTCAGCATAAGAAATGTATCTATATGGTTTTGAATGGTAAAAAACAAATGACACATTTTATTAAAGAGGAGAAAATTTCAGGGACAAGTGGTCTAAAACATAGCCTGCTGCTTTATGTGATAATATGGAAAAGTTTATATTACAGTTCGTATTATACTTTGTATGCGCCTCTCCATCTCTTCCCCAGGAAGTTTGTATAAGGTGAAAAAGTTATACATTTTTCAGTCATGATAAACTCCAGAGTCAGCCATGAAGTAGAGTCTGTTCACTCTTTGCAGTGCCCAGCTGTTGCTTCCTGTTACTCCAATGGCTTAGGCATCTGGTTGTGCTCCTCTGCATTTATAACCACACTCTGAGCAGGCAGAGTGCTAGAGTCGTAGACCCTTCCTAGTCACCAAGACATGCCCTTGACAAAAAGTGAACCAGAACAGAGTGTAGCCTGCTGACTGCTCTGTTACTTAGATAAGATGTTGTTAATATTAATGCCTTTATCGTTGCAATTGCAATTTTATTTTAACAAACAGAAAACCAGAAGCACTCAAAGATCCAAATGTCACTGAAAGTCTAAGGAAGTTGAGCAACTTTAGGATCCCCTTGAAATCCCAGCCTACGAAAGCAGAAAGCAGTGCTATTAAATTGGGCAGCGTATTTTGGCACTGCCAAAAAAACAAAACAAAACAAAACAAACTTCCAGTGGCTGCAAAAACGTTTCTAGGACATAACTTCCTCCAAGGAGTATCACCTTCTGAAGTACAAAATGCAGGGGGAAGTAGCAGTGACACATCACCTCACCGAGATCCATCCTCAGGGCAGAACCAGGTTTACCCAAACCATTACTGAGAGATGTTAGTTTATTTCAGGCCTTGACAGCTTTTTCCTGATGTCTCACTTAAATCCTCCTTGTCTGCTTTTAAGCCAATACCTTCTTATATCTACAGTGGACATGCATTTATTTATTTATGACTCACTCTGACGCTACCTTCGGTGCATGTGAAATGTGCTATTCTAATTCCTCTCTTTTTCAACCATTAGACTTGAATCACTTAATTTCTTTCAGTCTTTCCAAAATAAGTCAGACTTTCTAGATGCCTGCTGACCCCTTTTGTTCTGCTGATAATTATTTTTAGTTAGTTAGATTATATCTTTCTCAAAGAGCAGTTTCCAAACCCAGATGCAGCACTGCAGCAGGGCAGAGAAGGAACATTTCACACCTATGTCCTACAGCAATCCTGTATTAACAGGTGCACTGGCACACAATCTGATGTTTGCTTTTTGTCTAACAACACAACAGGACCCCAGAGCTCCCCAGAGCTCTTTAAAATGTAATAACTTTTTCTATATTTATATTTAATAACTTTTTTAATAACTTTGCAGTAGAATTTTGTGTGTGTGTGCGCAAAAATACGTGTATATGTGTGTAAAATGCAAAGGAGTTCAATACTATGTGAAATGAGATCAGTATAGATTAATAAGTATCAAGATAATACCTAAGAAGTAGAATACTTGAAAATATTATTCTGAGTTGGAAAGGAACATTACCTTGTAAAGTAATTTGAACTTTCTCTTATGTGACCCTTTACACGCTCAACCCAAGCCATCATTTTCCCATCTGCAAGCTTGAAGGCCAGTAACATCCCCACCAAGGGCTGCTGTGCAGCAATACAAGTGCATGGGCACACTGTAATGTTTGTAAAAGACATGTACATATACAAATATGAATATATAGAAATATGTAAATGTATATGAAATTTTGCTACGTGCTGCAATGTTTTTTGTACGTACTATTTTTTCCACTAATGTTTAGACATCATATTGCAGCAACTGGGCTGACTGGAAAAGGTATGAGTAGGAGAGTTACCATATAGAAGGTAATAACCATTTTCCTGGTTTCAGTTTTATGATAGCTAAGTATTAATATCTTGCTAGTATTATCTCAATAACAAACAAGCAATAGTGTTGCTTTGTATGTTACTGTTTTGATAAACCTCGGTTGCAGGATACCCCAATGCAGGTCACTGTTAGGGCAGACCAGTAAGGAAAGATTCGAATGATGTTTATGAAGTTCTGGTGGAATTGGATTCATATGTGCTGGTGATAAGAGTTGCCCATTACTGTATTTGGACCATATTGAGGTGAAAGACAGAATGGAGGCAAGGAAGAGGACGAGGAGAGGAAATATCCACAAAAGCAAATATAATCAAGTTTTGCTGAGATGGGTGGAGAGCCCAATACAACCTGTGTTGTCTGAACTACAGATGATCTATGAGAGGCTGCTGAAAAAGGATGAGAGTGACCTTTGGAAAACCCTGGTGAATGCAGTGGCTCAGCAGCAGCTCCTTTTCACCAGGTCACCTCAAGAACATTTTTCTACCTTGCCTTTTCCTTTCTTTGAAGTGAGGCACTGTCAGGATTGCTTGTACTTTTTGTTTTCAGCTGTCACCCAGTCCCGCTGCAGTCAGAATTGAATGTATCAGCCCTGTCATGAAGGTGCTGCAACTGAAATAACTGCAAATAGGAAAGGCTTTGAGTGCTGAGGCAAACAGCTCTGGCTGGATGGGCTCTCCTGAGAAACAGCATTCAGCTACAACCAGAAAGAAATAGGAAGCTACTGAGTAGGATAGAGTATTTTCTCAGGAAAATGTGTCTTCCTTGGTTGGCTTGGTTTGTGGCAGTTGGGGTTGAATGGGTGGAAGGATGGATGGATGGATGGATGGATGGATGGATGGATGGATGGATGGATGGATGGATGGATGGTGCTGTACTTTCCTTTCCTTAGTCCAGCCGTTTGGCCTGGCTCAGTCAGCATCACAGCATCACATCTGCAATGGCTGCATCATCAGCATGCACCATTGGGAGGGCTCACCCTGAGCCATAGCTCAAGGAATTTCTACAGTCCTGTTTTAAGTCTCCTGGAACATGTACCTCTAAATCTAGGCTGTAGGAGCAGAGGGAAAACTGTCCTCTACAATCCTGTTCATTCCATCATCTCTCTGGGGAAGCCCCTACAAGAGGAGCTCCCTTGAATTAAGATGTCGTGAGTATTTTACAATGGAGAATTGTGTGTGCTGAGACCTCTTGATACCAGACTTCGGGCATGTTGCTATACCAAGGAAATGTTTAAATGCAGAAGTCAAACTTGCTGACCAGACTTTCAGGGGAGACGGCCACAATAGCTGAAGAGGCTGCTCCACCTTGAGCATCCCCACTACTTTATGATTGACTGACTATTTTCTATTTTATCTTCAACATTTCTGGAGGCTGGAAGCTCAGCAGAAACCTTTCAACTACCCTTTCTCTTTGGAAACTCCCACAGAGCCAAATACCAGCCCTAGCCATGGTTGGTAGGAGGGTAAAGTGCAGTGAGAAGGTCATGCCCCTCCTGTCTTCCCTATCGGTCTGGGCTTCTGTATCAGTGTTTTACAGTGCTCCATTTATTGGCAGCAAAGTTCAGTGAGGTGTTTAGTAAGGCTTTTTGTGGGGTAATGGCACACTGTTTTTGAATGTCACTGCTGAAGGTGAGGAAATGGGAGCAGGTGGCAAAACAACCCCCTCAATATATTTATTGCACAACTTGGCTGAGAAGGAGCATCCTCAGCTTTACAGCTCTTGGAGGAGCAGCAGCAGCTGCAGCTGACCTGCAGATGTTGGTGCCTCAGAGGGACCCACTGGCCACCTGCTCCAAGTTGCTTTTGCCAGGAGTTGGCTTGAAACAGAGGTACTGATGGCTCCGATGGGATGGAGGCTTTCTCCTGGTGGACACCCGACCAAATCCAGCTCAGCAAGGAGTTATTGGAAATTATTCATGCCACTCTTCTGTCAGATGGGTGCAAAATTGTGAGAAACACTGCAGATTTCAATAGTTACACAGGGGTAACTATGGAGCAGGAAGCAAGCAGGAATTCATCTGCCAGTCCACTTTTTGCTCTGGAGCAACAGTGCTCAGGCAGGCCTGTGTGAAGTAGACTGCTCTCCTCCTACTGCTTCACTGTCATTCCTTTAAAGCTCTTCAGATGAGGCTCAAAAAGTGCTGTACATTATACAGATAAGTTGTGAGGAGATGTAAAAAGAGCTGAAATATGCTTTGCTGCAACAGCTTTATTCTTAAGATTTTTGGGAATGCAACTGTCCTTTGCCAGTTTGGAGGCCAGGAAACAGCACAGGGGTTGTTCTGGTTTCCTCACCTTAATGTAATTTAAAAGACACAAAAATATCTAATAAACCGTATGTGTAAGTGTGTGCCTGAAACAGCAAGAAAAGAAAAGTTTTCCAGGACCTATTAGGTGAAATCAGGGCACTTGAGCTGTATTTGACAGATTATAAACCTATTACACATTTACTATTTTACTCCTGGAATGAGCTCAGCTCTGTGAACCTCATGCTGTGCAGGGTGTCCCATTATAAACTGTGTGAAACCAACAAAACCATCTTCAATCCTTTTTTTCTCAATACCTTTGTGAATGTTGTTAGCCTTGCATTTCCTGCATACTGTGGCAATAAATACAAAATGAAGTGAAAGAGGATGCTGATTATTAAACTATACTCCTTAACAGATTTGATACCATCTAATGTCTAAGTCATGCTGCATTGCTGAGACATGAACAGCACTTCCTGATACAGCAGAGCCCTTTAAATTGAGGTTCTGATGAAGGAAAAGTCCCTCTATGGTAATACCTATTCAGTGTTTGACAGCATAATGCCCTATTATAATGGTAGGACACACATCTTCCTTCCCTCTATGGAACTGTGATTACCATCCTGGACTGAACTGAAATGGGATTCAGTAATTTGGACATCGCTTGCTCCTGCTGTGTTTTTCTGCTTTTAAATTGGAGTAATTTGTTGCAAATCTCTCCTATTCTTGCTGTCAGAATCTTCACATCAGAAGAGTGGCTAATTGACAATAGAGCCGATATAAAAAATAATAATAGAAATGGTCATTGAGGAAGCCAGCAAATGTTTACCTTTTTGGTTTAGTAACAAAATTTTTAGCTATGTTAGAAAAAGAGAAGGTTGTAATTGTTAAACATTTTTCTGAAATAAATCTGCAGGAGTGTGGGTAATGAGATGAATAATTGCCTTTAGAAATAAAACAGGTAATGCCTAAGCACTCCATACTAAAACTCAGATGGGGAAGGACTGCCAGGACTATGTGCCGCTTGCCTGAACTGTTAACTCCAGGAGGGGCTCATGAAACTCAGGAAGCTTTTATGCAAGGGACAAAGACCTGGTGAGATGATCCACTCCCGGAGATCTTCTCCTTGTCTCTCCGACCCCATGGCAAAGAACGAGCTACTCCAGACCTTGCTAGCCTAGCATGAGGTGCACCATCTGGGCTAGTGACCCTGCAGTGCCAACCCAGCCATTTTATCTGGTTCTGCTCACTTCCAACTTCCCCAAGCAAACAGCTGGGTGGCTTCTGACATGATGCTGGGGGTGCTCCTGCCCCCAACACTACCTTCTCCCCCTTCTTCATGGCGCACACTTGCTTCCTTGCTGCATCTGTCCTTCCCTTCCTCCTTTACAGTAACTGCTTGTGCCATTACTGTTTTCCTTGGGGCAATGGATTGCTGAGGTGTCTTTGGCTACAATAGCATGTTCTGTCTCAGCTTTGTGTTAGCAGGGGACCATGGGCAGTCTGACAGTCTGCCTCTTTACTGCCACTGGCTCTGGGGACTCTTTGGGTTGTACTCCATGCTATGGTGCAAACTGGCCTTCAAGATAGCAACAGAAAGTCTTGGGTTCTGGTTATAAAATCCTTGTGATCACCAGATGCTTCATTTTTATTTGCTTACTTCCGTCTCCTCCACTGACATTTTTATGACCATTTATATACTTTCTGGAGGGGCAAAAACCCTCTCAATGATATATTTTTCCTTTACTATTTTTATTAGGTCAATGTTGAATTAAGGTATATTTATTTTTATTAACAGTTAGTTTTACTGTTCTTTTCCAGAACACAAGAGGCATCAGTAAGTAAGGCTGTACATCAGCCCATGACTGTATGTGCAAGTGTCTCTGCTGCACAGATCTCCCTCTCTTGCTTTCCTCTGTGCTGTGTGTCACCTTCACACCACCTCACCAGCTCTCAATCACTCCCTCTGACGGAGGTCAAAGAGTACTTGCAAAGTCTTAAGTCTTTCTGCTGACAGTCCAAGGGACTGCTGGAGCACTTGAGACAGGCTTCCCCTCCCTTTCTCAGCCCTCACAATGAAAGTTCCTTTTCCTGACCTTGATGAAGTTAATATTTCTTTAGTCCTCTGTTAGCAATGGTGTCAGCTGGCAAGTTGTTGCCACGTGGTTAGACTGACTTTGTATGGGTTTATTTTTTCACAGACTTCCAGCATAACAAAATCTAAATGTAATTTGCTATGTGATTGCCTCACTTTTACCAAATTTTCAGTGAGGATATATTGCAACAGCTCCTAAACTCAGCACCCCCACCGTTACTGGCTTCTGAATCACAGCGAAGGACTTCATGGTAATGTACCAGATTAGCAGTTTAAATGCTTGGTGGCATACTTATCTAAAAACCTTGGATAGCTCATTTAGCTGTTCTTTGCTTCCACTTATCATTCATAAAATGGACATTATGCTCTTCCTTCTTCTTGAAAAATCCACAAGGCTTTTCTGATTGTTCCCTATCTACATGCTATGCAATTCCTATGAAATTTGTGGGTTCTTTGGGACTGGGAGTACCTAGGGTCTTCATACAGTATCTTTGTACAAACAAAACGGTAAACTGTCTCCCTTAACCTCTGGGCAAGACCCATGATTTATCCTTTTGATTATGAAAGAAAGATAATATGAACATTTTAAAAAGAATATTTTCTAAAAGTGTGACTGCATTTTGCATCAAGACAATTTCCCTCTGCAGCCATGAAGTCCCACTGGGAATGGAGAGTTTAAAGAGAACTGTGTGAGACATCCCACCCGATCTCCATGTCAGGCAGGTACTGGTCCAGCTGAGTAGTCTGCTTATGCCAACCAGATGAGTGTCTTTTTTTGCATTGTTCTGGAAAAGTGATCTCCAGCATTCTGAAAGACAGTAGGTGTGATAATTCCTTCCCAACATTAGGCATAGGGGCTGTGTCATACACAACCAGCTCCAGGTAGTGTACTCCAGCACATCTAAGATTTAACTTGCCACTTAGAGCCTACGTGGCAGCTGGATCTGACCATAAAAGTTTCCTCAGGGCTACCTTAGTATGACCCAATGGCCACACAACACAGCACCACAGGACATCCTGAGCACACCTGCATGGCACTTATCTCCAGCCATCTCCACCTGTCTGAATCCCATCCACAGCCCTTCTGAGAGGTGCACTGTCCCACCATCAAATGTTTTTTTCTCAGTAATTTGGGTGGTGTTGCCTTGGCATGCAGACAGACACTCATTCCGTTCATCTGGGCAAGAAATCTATATTCTGTATTATTCTTGTGTTAATAATATAGAGGGCTAAATCAAAGGTGAATTGATTTCCTGAAGCTGAACAGACTTTTGGCGTTAGCACAGATACACCACAGTCAAAGAGCAGACCTTTCAATTTAGTTCTTCTGCTGCCAATGTAAATAAAATTGCTCACGAAGCAAATTGCAGCCAGTTATTGTCTGCACTCAGAACTATTATGTTCTTTGTAAATGATCATTTATGTTAGGCACTGGATTATGTTTTTATGGAAGCGTGTAAGGCGAATGCAAAGCACAATTTACCTTGAAGGTCAACTGAATATTACAATTGGCACTTACAGGTCATTATTGTGCAGCTAACATGATCCCAAGGAAAAGAGTGATATCTGTGAAATGATGCAAAACCAGAGATTCTTGATTAGCTGATAGAAACCAAGAGAAAATCCAGAGGACTATGGTGGGCTACAGGTGAAGTTTCTGTATAATTCTCCAGTGTGTGTGGGCACCACCTGGGTATGGTAAAATATCCCTGTAAGGACATGGCAAGGAGAGGAAGAGATCTTCCTGTGGTGCCGCATGTCAAGAGAAGGACTTAACTCCAAAGTTAAAAGTGGATATTTGGTAGACAGAGCAGGAAAGTAACCCTGGGCAGAGAGATGGCCTTGCTGACATCTGAAGGACCCATCTGAATATTTCTGTGCATGTTTTTGTGAGCAAAGTTACTGTCATCTAAGGCAAATGATTAGCCACCCCCATTGAGGCATAGCCTCTTCTCCCTCTAGGGAGAAAAATGAGTTACAGCTGACTACAGCAAAAAGGGCAGTGTGAAATACTATCATTCTGCTCAGGTACAGTCCGTGTACTGGTGCTTGTGGCTGAATAAAAGTCCAGTCACAAAAATTCTCTTTTCTTTTACGTGTAGAGGGCAGCATGAACTGGGTTACTGTGCCTCCAAATTTCTCTTGGAGGCGGCCTGAGGTCAGCCGGGGTTCACGCTGCCAGCCCATTTTGTGCATTGTGGTAATGGGGTGTCCTTGCAGTGTGGGTGTCCTTGCGGGAAAGGCCCTGAGTTGTACAGCCGGCATGATCTCAATCACATAACATTCCTGCAGACACAGAGAGGGAAATTTGGACTTTGTCAGGCAAGTACCACAGAGGAAGACAGAGCCCCTGCATATGGCAGTGAAGTTGTGCTTGGAGCACACTCAGAGGTGCCAGGTTCCTCTTTGGTTCACCAGTTAGGTCAGCTAAACTTAATCCTCACTATCCCTTTCATGCAGCTGGCCAGCAAGGAAAACAGAACAGAGCCTCATACTCTTGGGATGACTTCCCAGGCAGATGATGTTGCAATAAGAAAGCTGTCAAAAGAGAGAATCTGCTATCAAGAGTGATTGATCATAGATTAGCATGCACACAGGGAGTTTTGCTGAGAGCTGCCTCTCAGTGTGGGCACAGGGGCCAATCCACTGGCACAACTGGCTTCTGCAGCCAGCACTCACTGGGTGTGTATCCTCTGTCATGATAGGCTAGGCTCCAGCAGGTTAGCAGCATTTGTTGGAAATGCACAATGTTCAGCATTCTGTTTAGCAAAAATGTCTCTTTTAGAAGTGCTCTGTTACTTTGGAGAAAATGAAAAACTCCCACAGGCTTGCCTCTATTGTCATTGGCTGGTTACAGACTGCCTCGTACAATCCTACAGTCAGCTACTTTGTGCCTTTACAGACAGCAAAGAAAGTCCTGAAGGCCCTGAAATGGTGGCTAGTAATCCTGGTGTAGTCACCTCCAGAAAAGGGGAAATGGTGGACCTGGCTATCAGAGATAATCATGTGGAAGACGTATCTTTCTGCCTTTTCTAGACTAATTGGATGAGATACTGGAATAATTTACAGTACAAGTCTGATGTTTGATGGAAATAGCACAGCCATGACCTGGCAGTTTTGGTGGTCCCGTGCTAATGGTTCATGGGAGAGAAAAGGGACTATTAGCACAGCTTTGATGTATAAAGCCATCTTCTTTTACTTCCAAGCTTACAGCAGGAAGTAGGATGGGAATTGCTTTTAAACACTGCCGTATGCAGAAATAATAAAAAACCCCAGAGTACATTATGAGTGAATGCCCTTTTCAATGATGCTGTCCCTAATGAAGTACAGCTCTCCTACCTCTGTCAAAAGTTTCCTTTTTCTGTATGTTAACATCAGGCAATCAATCTCATCCCATCAGCTTCAGCAGTATGCAACTCTTCCAGCTCACTAGGGAAAGGCTTCTCTTTTTTTTATTTCCTGTTTAATTAAGCTTCGTGACATGCTGCTTTACTTACAAGGCTTGAAGATGTATGCATGTTGCTTCAAACAAACCATTGGAGAGAAGAGCATTATAGATAGCCTCCTCTAACAGCAAGAGGTCCAGAGCCACAAGTAAACTAATGCACAGGCAACAGCATCAGCAACAAAAGGAGGTAATGATATGCAATTACTGGATTTGCAAATACTCTGCTGGGTTTGGGGCATCTAAACATACTATGCCAGGCTGCCAAAGGGTTCAGAATGATCTTTTACAAATGCAAAGCAAGGGGGCACTTAGAAGCAGCACACATTGTATGACAGGTTCTTTGAATAGTATGAATGGCTCCATCAAGCAAGTAAGAGACAGGAAAAGCTAAATGTTTTCCCTCCAGCTTTACTGTTGTCTGCTTCATTGTTCCATTGTTCCTATACCGTAGTCAGAGGTGATTTTAAGCAGTTGTTAACAGGTGAGGGTTAGACCGTTCAAGGACACATTCATCAGGCAACTGCCTGATAATAATCTAAGTCTCTATATATGTGAGCTGGTCCCTAATCACTGTCTTCATTGCTCAAAGTCATTGCCCAGCCCATTAGCTTGCTCTTGTTATTCAAGGGACTCTGTGCCCTATTACTACCATCTTATGGTTGTCTGTTTAATAAAGGTGGCCGGTTGCCCTTTCTCAAACAGTTCAAGTTATCCTTGAAATGCTTCTCCTTTCCATGCTCTGTTGTGCTGTCTGGGCATTGCCTAGGCTTTCAGCTGTTGACTATACAAGACATGTTTTTGTGTGCATTTAGGTCATCATTAGAAACACTGGTAGACACAACTACCCGTTGAGACTTCACAGTATTATCTATTTTTAGATCCTGAGACATTGCTGGTGGTGTAGGTAAGGCTATATAATAATCAATTGAAGGAAAGGTTAAATACGAGATGCAGTGTTTTTGGCCTTCCTGACCACATGCTCTGGGTCATTTATTTATTCTCCTATGGCAGTACTTAGAGACTCTCATGACATGTAAGATCCTGCACCTCAGCAAAGAAAGACAGACACCATTACAGAGAAATTGTCATCTAAATAGGCAAGCAAATAAACTTATGAGTGTCTGAGCTCAAGACCTAGGTCTTTGGTTGCTTCCCACTTAGGTTACTTCTATTCATAATATATCTGGACTGGAGACTCTGTACTTTTCTCAGAAGGACATGTGGGGTCTCCTACATAGCTGCCTATTTTCACCCCACTAGGAACTCAGTGTCCTGGAGACCTTTATCCTTCCCTAAATTTGCTTGAAACTGGTGAAAAAAATTGAAACAATCTGCTGTGGAAGGGCTGAGTAGTGTGGAATGAATACATTAATACCATTTCATTAGAAGACCAGGCTAAATAACATGGAATAAATTACTGTTTTAATCCTTGTTTTTCTGGTGAGGAATGTCAGTAAAGAGCAGTGCAGTAAAGTACATTGAATGGTTTGAAACATAAAAAGCAGCTTGCCCTGAGAATTCTCCTGTTACTAGGCTGTTTATGAAAATCTTTTTGCACAAGAAAGTATCTGGTGGCTTCAGATTAGATTATACATACCTGTTAGAATAAAGCAGAAGGGGATTCTGATAAAAAGACCAAAGGCATAACCCATAAATCAAGAAGTGAAACAAAAATGGAACCTACTGCTGATGGAATTTCCATTGATTTATTTGAACAGCCCCAGTATGAATAATAACTTAATCTGTCTCAAGACTCTCTCCCCACAGCACACTGATTTACAGCAGCCATCCATCTCTTTTCATAATTAGCAGGCTCTGACAGTATTTATTCTTCTATGCCCACCTTCATTAGCATTAAAATTTAGACTTTCTCCCCGCACTGGAGCAGCCAGCATTCTTGCTGCCTGGTGCACTGGGATTACTCAACAGCTTGATTTGTGGAGTTGTTCTCTTATATCCACCTCCTTTGTGCTGTCAGGTAAAGTCTGCTGCTTATGGGAAGAAACTTTTCAAGGAATTCAGCAGAAATCCACATAGCCGTGGTAGTGAGTAGCAAAAAAAAGAAATGGGGCTATAATGCTGAAAGTCCAGGCATGGAGCAACCAGGTCTCTGCCTCCTCAGTTGCTCAACAGAAACAAAGGGAACCAAGCTGGCCAAACGATCAGTTAAGAGAGTAAATCAGGCTTCTTTTTTATAGGTGATTTTCTTTAATGTCAGATTCATTTCCAGTGTAAGCTTTAGGGAATCCATGTTGTCTAATACACTGCAGAAGCAGACTAAAAGTTATCTGAAGCATAAAAAGCATTAATGAAGGTGTATCCTTTAAAACTGGAAATATTTCTTAAATAGCTGAATGTAAGATCAAAAGGTGATTTTCTGTGTCAGCATAATTAGATTGATGACATGGCATTATATCACTTGATAGTTTGATCCCAGAGATGATTTGGTGAAGAGAAAGCAAGACTGCCTGTCCAGAATGCTACATGGCCCTCAAGTTTCATAACTAACCTGATTACACACATATTGCTTATTAGTAGGGTAAATCAAAAGATTGTGTTAGGAGTTTAATTGGCATGTAATAATGATGTGGAATTAATTAAATAATTATTGGCATCTGTGTTTATGTGACTATTTTTGGTGATTAACAGAAATTTAAGTTGCTTATGGGAACATGTGAAATAATCTCTGAACAAGGTTATTAGAGACACAAAAGGAACCTCAGGTTTGAACAAGTTATTTTGGAGTTCAGAGCTTCCTTTTCTTTCTACAGAGTGTCACTGGTTGAACATGGGCCTTAAAATAGGTGGACAAACTGAACTTCAGTTGCTCAAATTATTCTAGGTGAAATGTTTTGCTCATTCTTCTCCCCCTTGTAAGCACTGTTGGCAGGTGATCAAAGGAGGTGTCCTGGAGGATATGCACTAAGCCCATTCAGAAGTGCAAACTGTGGTCTTTTTTAGAAGTCAGAAGGACCAAAGTCAAATACATCATTTATTGCAAATTCTACTTTCTGCTTGAATGACTGTGTCCATTTTCTGGATATGGAGACAGAATAGAGAGGTGAAAATAAAGTGCCTGTCTCGCCCTGTGAGCACTCAGCTGACATGATGATGAAATTTCACTTTCTGTTCCCTGATTGTCCACCTTAATCACAGGCCCAAACATTCCAGCTTCATTGAGAAACTGATTGCTCATGAATGTCACCCAGCCCCCGAGTCTCCTACAGAATGTCTCATCACACGTGCTTGTTTAGATAAACAAATATTGCTGAGAGCAGCAACATGAATGAAACCTTATTTGCACAGCTTTGTGACTTGTGACTGAACTTGCTGGTGACTAGGAAAGGACATGTTCATCCCGCTGAATTTTTGTTTGCAAAGATACCCGTAGGTTCTTCTCTTTTGGTGGTGCAGATTTTCATGAAACATGTGAGTGTTTGAGAGCTCTGCTCATCCGTCAGATTTGGCTGAAGTAACATAATGCTTTCAGAATGTGTTGCTGGGGGCAGACCCAGAATCTGGACCTTCAGACTCATAGCAGGAGTTCATAAACCCTGTTTTCCTAGATGAAATAGGTTAAAATGATCCCTTACAGGCAAACCAAAGAGTATCAAAACATCAAGACTTATTTTGTTTGTCTTATCTCAGGTCATCATACTACAGCCTTTTACTTACCTTTATTATTACAAACTAAATCATGACCCTCTAAGAAGGGCACCTCACAACAGTTTGTCAGCAAGTTATTTACAGGTCTGAGTGTGTCTGCTGATTTTTCTAGTTCTTGAACATAAGAATGATTTCCAGTACCACTGGTGTTTGAGTTTAACACCTGAGCTAGTTTAACACCACAGGTTCTATCTTAAACATCACTTAGATCCCTAACCTAATTTTTCTACAACACTTCTATCTTTAGTTGTGTTTACCGGGAGAATTGGAATAGAAGATTGCTGATTTTTGGTTGTAGTGTGAGATCTTTGCTATTTGGCACAAAGTCTTGATAAGGAAACCCAGAGAAAGCTATTAAGGAGTGGTTTATAACAATGTTCAGTGTCCTTTATAATACCACCTCTGAAAAAACTCTTCACTGAATTGTCCTGTCAGGCAGCAATAACCACTTCCACTGATTTGTGGCAAAGCCAAGAGAAAGAATGAGTACTTCTTCACCTTTGGTGTGCGTGAAGGGAATTTTGAAATGACTGTGACACATCTATGTGTTTTTGCCCAGCAGGAATTGCAGAAAAGGTGTGTGTGCAGAGAAAGGCCTCTCCTTGAAGACTGCTTTTTGTAAACATGGTGCTTACAACAGCAGATAAATAGAATGGGGACTGAGGGAGGATGGACCTTTGCAATGGCACATAGACCTGATGAAAGGAGAAGCGATAAATGCTGGACGCAGAGGGACCCAATGTGACAACCGCACACTGAAGGACTCACAGTCACCCACTCTTCAGAAAGTCTTGGCAACATCTGGGTCTAAATGAACGGCATATTTGCCTTACCTTTGAATTCTCTACCTTTTTTTTTTTTTTTTTGCTACATCAGTAATAAAGGAAGGTTAAGAGGGTTTTTTATAGAACCCTTCAAAAAATGAATCAGAGTCTGTGAAGACAGACTATGAGTGTGGTGAAGATTTCAAGGTGCAGAACAAAACCATATGCTTCTCTCAGGCAGGCATGAAGATGATGCTCTAACCTGGTCTCTTGGGAAGATTTATTTTTGTATTCCTTTGTGTCAGGCACAGCAGCAGGAGGAGTAAAAAGAAAAGCAGATTCAGCTGTAGAATTATGAATTCAGTTGTGAGAGGCCCTTTAAGTAGTCCACATCCAGATCTTCATTTCTGTGAGTGCACAACATCCACCAGCCACTTTGATACAATGATCATATATTCCTGTAGTTGGACCACACCAGGCATGACTACAGCATTTTGTGTGTAGCTGTGTGCTTCCCAGGGCAGGCATGGAAGATCTGAAGAGAAAAGTCTTCACTTTTAGAAAAGTCCACTTCTGTGCTCATACTCACGTGAACACTTGTTCAGCATTACAGCTGTCCTTCCAAACCTTTCCAGGGGAAAGGGGCCACATAGCCTTATTTTAGAGCTGTGCAAATTTCTCAGTTGGTAGCCAGACAGGAAGAAGCAGCACTCCCTTCTGCCTCCCAAAACACACGAGACATTTCAATTCTAACAGGACTTAAAACCAAATCTGCCAGGAAAAAAAAAATAAATTTTTATTATTCTGACAGATATTTCAGTGTTTGATCTTATTTTCTTTGGAGTTACTTTGAGGATTTTTATTAAAAGAAATTTGGAAAAGCTGGTTTGTTTTGAAGTGGAACATAGAAACTCAATGTGCAAAGAACCCCACTGAAATGCTTTGGCATTTTGTAACTTGCAAACAGTGATAAGGCAAAAAATTACAAACCCACAAATTCTTTCAGTCAACACAATGTGCATTTTTTCCATCAAAAACCATGTTCCCCTGCTGTCTCCCTGCACTGAAGAAGTTGTATCACTAGCCTTTGCTGACCTCTCCATAAAAACTGCTTGATTAATGGAAAGGGAAGATGAGGCAAAAACCTTCCCTACAGATAACAGTCATCTTCTGACAGTGACAGTATCCCTTCTCTTTTTTAGGCACAGAGACCTTTTACACTCTGGGGAAAAAAGAAATAGATTAATTTCAAAGAACTGCATTCAGGCTCATTTAGAGTTTAACAGCCAATGCTGTATTAAGGGCTGTCATTTTCTTCCTGTGCTCACACCTGCTGACATGGGCTTACAGCATCAAAGTTGTTCATCTACCTCAGCCTGCTCCAAAATACATCCCTGAGTCTAGAGTGAAACTAAGTGATTCTTTAACTGCTGCTTGTCCCCTTGCAGTCAGGGATCTGTCATAAATGCAGTCTTACAAATCTGAAATTTAAAAAGTCATGTAGTAAAGGAGATTTTTGCTAGAAACGGGCTTGCTTCCAGCAGAGAACAAGCTCATGGGAGCTTGAAGAATTCTGTGCATTTCAGAGGGTTCTGTCATTTCGTAATTATGTGAGGTCCAAACTTAGCTGCTACACTGATGAGTGAGTACACTTTTCCTAAATTACCAGTACTATCTTCTGCTTAGCTATGTCTTACCAGCAAATAACTTCTTCAGCATTTTGAAACAAGAGGCCTAGAAAACTGTGAGAGTGTTGACAGAAATAATGATAGTGAACAGTCAGGAGAACAGAGTGTCTTCAATTAACATCCAAGACAGCAATTGCAAATTAGAAGAAGGTAGCAAAGATATTTCTAGATTTCCTGTGCTGAATTCATCGCATCTCTGAAATTTTGTTTGATAGTTTCCAATTGCTTTTTTAACTCTGCCCAAAGTATTCTTTAGGCAGACTTATTTTCCTTTTCAAGTGAGGATCACAACAAAGAATGAATGAAGAGAAATGCAGTTTGTGTGAAAGATAGATAGAAAACATTAACAGTGAAGAATATCAGAGGAAAATGCAGAAAATAACACTCTTCTTCACTGCAAAACATTCAATGTAAAGCATTTGAAACCCTCCAGCTGCACACTGCTGGAGGATGCAAGAGTCCTTGGAGGAAGTATTACTTCTGCAGAGAACTGCTTTTGATTTGAGGTAAGGAGGCAGGATATGGGACTAGATAGACTGTTGGTTCATTGTCGTATAATTTGCTGTGTCGGTTGCTCTTCAGCACGTAGGGTAATTTAGAAACATAGTGAGACCGGGAAAAAACCCCATTCTAATACCACACAATAGCAGTGTAGATATTCTGAGTTAAAAAAGGAAAAGGAAAGAAAAAAAAAAGTAAAGGAAATTCTATTTGTGTATTTACTCTTTAAAATAGCAGGTTAGGAAATGGACTTGAAACATAGCTATTAGTTTAACGATAAAGCCAAGTAATTGATTTGACTCATTTAGTTACTAAAGCTAAATACCCACATGTTCTACATTACATTGAAAAGAAATTTTATTGTTGCAACCTTCACTTGCTTCTAAACCCAAGGCACAACGACATGCTCCCGAAATTGGTCTTCATACTTCTATTCTTGGTTAATCCTAAGGTTGGATCCAGACAGTGGACATATTTGAAAGGTGAGGCCATCTCCTCTTGCTGCATCTACATCAAGGTTGCCTTCATGAAGCGATTGGACTCCTTTGGTTGCTAAGTGTTGCAGATGGACACATAACATTTTACTGTAGCATGAGTACCTTACTATTTTTCAAGGTCATTGCAAGGGGTGCAGTGCAGAAGTGAACCCATTCAGAAAGGTTGTGAGACATTGATACAACCACAGCAGCCAAAAACAGCAGAGCAGTTGCAGCATGCAGAGAAAAATACAGTGCAATAATCTAAATATTCAGGGAGGACGGCTGCAGGGTAATTTGTAGAGCAGGCTGTCCTTTCTGTAC
This sequence comes from Pseudotriccus pelzelni, assembly GCA_035584735.1. Classification (NCBI taxonomy): domain Eukaryota; kingdom Metazoa; phylum Chordata; class Aves; order Passeriformes; family Tyrannidae; genus Pseudotriccus; species Pseudotriccus pelzelni. Next base: position 14,171,421 of record JAWMRA010000164.1, on the reverse strand, counting down.
TTGCCTTTAAGGGGTGTCCTATTCACACCATGGGATAGCAGGTAACATCTCACATGAGGCTCATCAGGTGGGATGTACAACTGGACAGCAGCCTGGTTCTGGCTCCAGCCATGATGGATGAGGGGCCAGAACATTTGGTGTAAGCTCAGATGTGCAAAGTACGGGGGTGGACATAGCTCAGAATTTGTCTCTGCGGCAATCACTACCAGCACACCCACCCTTTGCTACCTCATAATAATGACAGGTGGGAAATTCAGGTGCTATGGTCTCTATTCCAGTTTTATTCTTGTATTTCCTAAAGTGTGAAGGAAGCCAATTCAGGATGCACAAGTATTTCCTCAGTATGCTCTGAGACCTACACACTCATGCCAGAAACATGAAAACTTGCTGTAGGTTTTTATTACCCAAATGTTTCTGCAATGGCTTTTTAGTTTTGATTTCAGACTTGAAAAGTTTTGAAAAGTGCTGAGCTTCCATTAAATAGGAGAGTGGGTAGAGACAAGTGAAAACGGTGAAAGAAGAAGAGGAAATCATCCATCATGTAAAACCTATTCTGATATTTTATTCTGAGTTATTTTACTTGTTTTATCTCAAGAATCGTAAAACTGTAAGACAGAAACCTGAAAACCCATTTGCCTCCCAAATAAATCCTGCTCTGCTACAGTGGCTGAATTAGGAGCTAATTAAGTGGTTGTGATAGTCTTCCAAACTCCTTTTTCTTTTTTTCTTTTATCCTGTGAACTTCAGCCCACATTGCAAAGATTAGAGCTCCTCTGACTTTCAGAAACACAGTTTCCATGCTTCAATTTAAACATTAAATATACAGAAGATCTAGATACCTTTGCAGTCTCAGATGCTGCTTCAGCTAAACCAGGCACTTTCACTCAGCATTTCATGCCACAGTTACTCAATAGTACCTTAGAACGAGAATTGCTGGAGGGTTTTATGCACCAAGTGGACAGTGAAGAAACAGAGGAAAAATTAAGTCACCTTTTTGCATAGACAGAAGCGAGCACGCTGTCTTTGATTCCTGATGGAAGGAAGATTTCAACATTTTGTGAGCTTTCCTCCTTGAGAAACATTTACTTTTTCTGCAACAAGTGGAGCTCTTTGCAGGGTCCTGCACAAGGCTTATTGTTGCCCACAGTCAGCTTCCAGGGGGGCTGCATGACACTGAATTTCTGGCTCTGTTTCAAACCTTTTTTTCCTGTCAGGGATTTCTTTGGATCCATCGAGACTGAAGGCACCCCCCAGCATGGGAGGCAGGCATCGCTCAGCAGGCAGGGCTGTTTTGGGGATGCCAAACCCAGCTCCAGGTACCACACACACCACGAGGCTCCTGGCAGTGAGCAGGAAAACAGTATATTCTTGTTTTTAAAGGAAATGTGCTGCTGTCTGCTGAGAGGCATAAGGAAGGTTGTTTTTTAACTTTCTTTCTGTTAAAGCCATCAGCAACTGTTGTCCGTAACCACGTGTTGAACAGTCTCTGCACATCATCTTTCTACCCCTCTCTCACGTTTCCTGGTGAGGCTGCCCTACTTGTCAAGCCGACACTCCCCAACCACCACTGATGGCCAGAAACTCATCATGAGCTTTTACAAATTGTCTCTTCAGAGCTTCACAGATCACAAAAACCTGTGTTAATCCAGAGTTGTTGGCATGCCTCTGAAGTTCAAATAAATTCTTTGTTTTTTCCTTTTCTCACCAAAATTTTGTCCTGAATTATGAGAACACAGAGGAGGAAACGTAGTCCTATTACAGCAGAAGTGATGGTAATAGTTTGAAATCAGGCCACTTAAGGTGGAGTACTTTTTCCTCCACTAGCAGAGTGAATTTTCCTTTTTTTTCCAGCTCAAGTAAAATATTCTTCTAACATTGTGTTCAACTTATCTTGCTCCTCTTGCAGGCCAGAGAGTGGAGGAGGGGGAAAGAGAGTTAATATGAAAAAAATGTTGGAAGAGGTTGGATTGTTGTTCCCTGTTCATGCTTCTGCTCCCTGAATGCAGAAACTACCCTTAACTGTCCTATCCATTTCCCTTTCTCCATATATTTATTTATCATCCTCTAATTGCAGCCACCCAATAAGTAAGGGACACATTTGCAGTGTTCCCCTCGTACCAGTCCACATGTCACTGTACAGACCCTCGTCACAGCTGTGCTTCATCACTGTCCCTGGCAGGGTTCTAGGCCAGGTTGGATGGGACCCTGAGCAACCTGGTCTAGTGGGAGGTGTCCCTGCCCCATGGCAGGGGGGGGGTTGATGATCTTTAAGCTCCCTTGCAACCCGAGCCGTTTTATGATTCTACAAGTATTCTATCAGCTGTGGGGAAAATTCCTGTACTGCAGAGTCATATCTTGCACAATGCAGCCATGTTAGTGCCTAGTACTAAACAAGAGTTACTAAAGGCATTTCGTCTCTGTCAATTTACTTTCAACAACAGCAGTATGGAGGCTGGGGATACTCTGAGTGTTCTGGAATCCACATCTGGTTGGCCATGCCTGGTGATCCATTAAAAGGCTTCATTGGCACAGTTTACAAATTTCCCAGTAAACCCTACTTACCTGTAGGTAAGAGAGAGAGAGAATACCAGCTGAATTAGGGATGTTTACTCTGGCTGGTAGAGGATTTGGGAAGCCATGCAATTGGTACTGTGCTCAAAGGCTGCTCATCTTGCCAACCCATCTCCAGCAACCTCTCCAGAAAGGCTTGATCTGCTGTGGTACCTGTGTGATGTTTGCAGACTTGTAGAAATGTACCATACCCTTGTGAGAAATAAATGTGGGCGGTTTTATTACGAGCAGAAGTTTGCTCATTTTAAGAAACTGTGTAGTTTGGGGGAACTGGAGAGTTATTTAATAATGAGCGTTGCTGTTTCTGCTTACTGCTGTCTGCAAGCCTACCTGCAGCTGTGGGAGGCTGGGCTTGTTGGGATTCCTCTAATATGTATTATCTAAGGACTAACTCGAGAACAATGGGCCCAGCCAGAACTTGTTACCAAGAGATAACATGACCAAATGACTTAATAAGCTATTTAACATGGCTAATGAGCTGACAACGGAGGAAAGGTAACCAGCACCGGGAGACAATCAAGCTCAAGAAGAAAGACTGTGTTACCTTATAAGGAAGAAAAGAAGTGGAGCTTGCCATGGGAGGAGCGGTCATGTAAATCAAGAAACCTTAAAAGACTGGTCCCTCTACTTCTTGGCATGCAGGGGTTGGGTCACACAGCCTGCTGCATCCAGTGCACTGTAAATAAAGTTCTTGTTTCATTTTATTTGGCTGTCTTCGAAATTTTATTTAGAGATATTTCTCAGACCCTGAAGCATCTGAAATGGCTTCAAACACCTGTCCAGGAGACTGAATTGAGCCTAGAAATCATACTTGTCAAAGTCAACAAAGCCAACAATCTTTTGGTTTTTGTACACTTTTTATTTATTTGAACATTGTTGTGCCTCTCCTCATTCGACTGAGAAAACTCTTGGATTTTCCTCACAGCTCATGTTTTCAAGTCCACTGACTCCTCCTATGTTCTTATTTCCCCTTTCTTCACTCAGATCACATTCTTTTTCTTTTAAAGATGTTGTTCTAGACTGGACATGATGCACCACTCCTTGCTTTCATACCAGAAAGGGAGACTTACTAATTTTTTTCTGTCTTTCTTGTGACCTTCCTTTTATATATTTATCTCAGAATAAAGTTGTTCTTTCTGCATGACATTATTGAATTTAGCTTTGTGATCCAACCTAACTTGCAGATCCAGTTGTGGCTGCTCCTACAGAAGCCCAGATTTTTTTTCGTTGTCTTTGAGTTATTGTTCTGCCTCTATTTCTCCACTAATTGGAAGAGAATTTTGACAGTGATCCATTCCTCCAAAGTGCTGGCAGCCCCTTCCAGCCTGATATCACTGTAAATTCAATAAGTAGCACAACTACTCCTTCAGCCAGGTCATTAAAGTAGAATTGAATGGGACTGGGCTGATGCTTGACCCAAAGATTTACTTTTCCAAAAAGTTTTGTACTTTTCCAGATTTTGACCTAGACCACACCTCAGCAGCTTTCTTATACAAGTATTATTTTGGGAAATCCAGAAATTAATCACATGCATAGGAAGATCAGTCATATAATGAAAGCCCAGAAGGACCAGGCCAAATGATGTGGAAGCGGTGCTGAGGGTTCAGGCACCTGCCAGGATTACAGCTGCCTCCTCTGGCTCTGACTGGAGTAGGGGCTCCTGAAACATCTCCTGTTTTTTAATACTGAAGCAACTTCATTGGTATCTGGAGAAAAATACAGAAGGAGCAGTTCATTCTTATCAATGCCTCTACTTGTGGGACTCTCCTACCTCTCCTGGCACTCACCAGGCCTGGAGAAATCTCGAAGGAACCTTGGGCTGAAGAAGAAGGTACATCAGATAGAGCTCCCTGGAATTTCAGTACTTGGCTGCTCAGTGACCTATTTCACTGAGTCCTAATTTGCTGTTTCTAGGTGCAAACCTTCAGAATCCTCACTGCCCTACCTATAGCACAGAGGCCTTTTGGAGTTTCCACAGGGGGTGTTTCACTGCTGAGGTGAGGTAATACACAGAAATCCTATTGCCAGAAAAGGTCATCTAAGCAAACTTTTTTTTTTTTCTAGACAGCAAAAGAAGGGAATCAATCTGTCTGAAAAACAAAGCTTTCCAAAGCTGAATTTCACAAAAATTCTTCTAAAATCTTGCATTCTGACAAAAAAAACCCCTAAACAAACACCTTTACGCAAAACACACCAGGAGAGAACGTTCCTGCTAAGTCACAAGACAGCCTGTAACATTTAACTGGATTCTCAGAGAGAAGGAAGAGTGTGGGGCTGGGTTATGTCCACCCTCATTCATACCAAATTGGTCTCAACCACTAATTAAAATGAGAAGCTTTTGTGGGGTTTAGGGCACAATCAGCTTCCTCAAAACTATGCACTATTCCTCACATATTTTTGGTGCTTGAAAAGCTGTTTTTCATGAGGACTCTAATCTAAAGACTAGGTTTTTGGGGTTGGGGTTTTTTTTGGTTTTTTTTTTTTTTTCAGTATTTCAACTCAAAGTGACAACTAGCTTTCCAAAGTGAATTTAACCGCAGATTTGCTGCCATTTTCCCCGCTTCCTACCAAATGCTTCACAAGAGAAATTTCTTTGTGTACTCAAATAATATAATAATCAGTAATAACAATGTTCTTAGCATCAGTTGATTTGGACTAATTTTTGGGGGAAAAAAAAGAAAAAAAACCTCTTTGTTTTGCCTCATGGATTGTTCAGGAACTGCACTCCGAGCTTAGCAAGGCTCTTTCTGCTGGCTGCAGCAGAAATCACACAAATTGAGTTGAACCTGCCCTTTGTTTACTTGTGTGGCAGGATCCCCTGCATCTCTGCTGTATTTCACACAGTAGGAAGTCAGCTTGGACTTTCCAAGGTCAATCTCGCTGCTGAAGACCAATGGGCCTCCTGCTGGGTAGGTGTCACAAGTTGAGTTTGTAGCAATGCAAACTTGTCAACTGCTGAGGAAGCTCCGGCAGTTTAACTCTATTTGACCGGTGAAGACCCTCACTGCCTGGAATTCATTTACTTCTCTGCAGGGGGTAACGAGGAAAAAAAAAGGATGAGACAGATACCAGTGAAAGAATCTGTGAAATTGTCAGTTCTCGTATCAGAAAGGCAACAGGAGCATAAAGTGTCTCCTGGAAGCACATATCAGTGGGCTTAACCTGCAGCCTTGGATCTCAGCTCAATAAGCTGCTAGGGAAATTAGGATCTGACCTGAATTAATCTCCTATGCAGAGGAAAAGGCTGTGTGAGGCACCCGGGGCTTGTGTTTCCACTCTGTAGTGTCTATTGGTGGTGAATTTAATGATAGGAGAAAAACAATTAAAGTTTATTAAACCTGAGTTTCAAAATAGATGAAAAAATAACTTCAGCACTGATACACTGAGAAAAGAGTTTGGGAATAAGGATTCATGGAAACAGGTCCCTGGGAAGGGCTGTCACCAGATGATGTGCATGAACATGGGGCACCATGTAAGGAGCTTGAAAGCTGTAGGGCTGCGTAAGAATGTCACTGGAATTAAGAAGCTCTAGTTTGTGACTTTTTGGTGGCAATTACCTTCACCCAATCAGCCTCTTAATTAATGCAGTTATTCAGGGACAAATTTAGATGTCTCTTCATAGACCTCCACTGCACAGCAAGAGAAATGGAGAGGTGATCAGCCATGCTTATTATTGAATTTTTAATTTATATATATCAAAAGAGCTTTACAAAGGATGTCTGTATTTTACAGGAATATAAACTGTTGCAGGACTTAGTAAGGAATTTATCCAAGTTTTCCAGTGGAGCAGCATCAAAGTCAAGGCTGGAATTGAGGTCCTGTGTTCTGATGCAGCTTTATAAGAACAACTCTGTTCTACAAAAATGATAGAGCATAAGCACAACAGGTTCTTCCCAGATCACATTCTGCTGTAGGATGCCAGAAAGTCCCCTGGGTTCTGTTTTAAGGATATCACAATATGTTTCAGTTCAGCATGGTAAAAATGAGTGGATTTTTTCCTGTTGTTATTATTATTATTTGCTTCACTGCATTTACATTTTCTGCATGTGTCTATTTTAGGTTGGTTTAGCAAAATATTTTATCATGTATTTAATTTTAAGCCTATGCTCTGAATGCCCAGGAACCATAAAAGCATTTAAACCACACGTTCAAAGTTAAGCAAATACTTCACTGAACAGCGATGGACAACATGTGCACTAAATATTCAGTAAGTGTGTGACTGTTTTGCAGAGTAAGATGTATATAAATGAGAATAAATCTTTACATTTTAGTTCAATAAGTATGCTTCCAGGGACTGCAGAGGACCTGGCTTTAGGAGCTGACTTCCAGGAGCTGGCTTTAATCTTAAGCATTTCTTAGACGTGCAGTCTCAGGCACAAAGCAGGAGGTTCACCCCCTCACTGCCTGGGTGTGGATCACCTGCATTGGTCCATGCAACTCTGCAACAGCCCTGGCTCTCTGGGGCTTGAAATTTGACATCTGGTCCACTGAGCATGGCACATGTGATCCTGAAGCGGAGAAGGTCATGATGTTGCCCTGAGGCTGATGTCTCAGGGACATATCATAGCCTTTTAAACCTCTTAAACTTTTAAAGAAAACTTATGGTCCTTGTACACCCTAAGTTGATCACTCTCATATGACATTAGCATAGAAGAATCCATATTTTGGGAAAGACATTGGATGTATATTTAACTACCAAAGCTGCCTCCGTGGGAAAGGGAAGAGCTAAGCAACCCCAACCAGGCATTGTGTCCCAAATTTCAAATGGAGAAGAAACTAATTGCCTCCAGTTGTTATGGTTTTGGCTGAGGATTGTGTGGCCACCTGCAGCCTAGATGGGTGAATTTTGCACTGCAGGTAAACACAGGCGCTGGAGAACCCTTTTTCTAAAGGTCTCATTTGACGCTGTAGTCAATAAGTGGGTGAAATATGTGTCTACTTAATGATAGTGAAAACTGAAGGTGTCCAGTAAAACAGTTGTAATTGTGTTTAATGCTGAGACAATGAACCTAGTTAAGATTCAATTTAGTTTTCACCTTTGTTCCCCACTTCCAGGAAGAAATGGTTAATTACCAGTTTCAAAGGCTCAGTGTAATTTGTCAGCTTGCAGAAATCATAGTGATTGTGATACCGTCAGGAAGAAATGTGACCCCTTTGTTTTTTTCAGATGAAAATATTTATTCTTTTACACAAAATGCTAAGCAATCTCCTTGCTTGAACTATCAAGGCATAGCCTTTCCTCTCATGTTTGGCAGGAGTGTGAACTGACGGGATGTGCCCATCTGCAGAGTGCCATGAACACAGGCCTCCCACACTGCAGCCACAACCTCTGTGTTGATGTCTGTGTGACCCCTTCTGCTCTGCCACCATGAGGTACCTGGCAGGGCAAAGGCCAGCAGCAGACCTGTCCCATCACCATGAGATAGGGCAGCCCCTGGTTTTTCTCATTCGTTTCATCTCTTAACCTGTCCTTCTACTTATTTCCTGTTCAGCATAATATTTGAAGTTGGCATAACAGATTTCTGTAACTGACCCATAAGTAAGTAAGCAAGGGGTGTCTCTCTTAGGGAATATATTTGATTTATAATCCTTTTTCATCATTAAACCCCCTAAAAAGCCCCAACTTGCACCCATTTCTCTTCAACTTTTGGTACCTTCTTGTGTTACAGAGTCTCCATTCTGGCTCATCTTCTGCCTGTAAAGCAGAATGCTTCCACAAGCCTTAACTGATTACCAAAATGACAGCTGAAAAGCAAAACAAGAGGTATCATTACAGTCTTGAAGGCAGAGTGCAGGAGCTGTCTGCAATCTAATGACTTTTGCAATTACACCTTGATTGAACCCGGTGACGAAGCTGCAGCCCCTTTCTTCAGTGCTGTGTTGTGGGCATTTACTGATGACTAACAGGTACTCATCAACATGCCGTGACCCAGACCTGACTGAGCATTATAGCTGCACTGGTGAGAAAGGGGAAGCCAAGACTGGGGGAGTGTTTGCCTAGATTCTAAGGTTCTGTGATTTTCCTCGTACTCTTTTTGGCAAGTGTCTTCCATTAGACTTGCAGTCAACCAGTAGCGAGTGAGGAAAGTTATCCAACATTTTTGTTTATACAAATATTGCTTTGGTAAGTGCCTAGAAGCCTTTGCCAGGAATAGGTCCCAAGAAAAACCATTTACTGCATTCCAGAGTAAGCTTCTAAAGAGCTACCCAAAGAAACCAGTCAGGGAAACATCTCATGAAGATCCTCTCCACTTTGCAGGAAAACTGAGGCTTGGGAGCATACATGTCACAGAGAAGATGCTGGAGCGGAGCTAAGAGGAGAACCCACTTTTCTCTGGTTTTAGATGAACTCCATGTGGTATGTGAACTTGGCTGGGAGGACTGATTTATGCATTTTGACACTCACCAGTTCCAGATCCTGGCTCCATTTCCTATCTGTGGCCCATGGCTGCCTTTAACCCTATTTTAATTGATTTTTTTTTTTCTCCCACAGATGTAGATGATTCTGAGTCATCAGAGCTCTGAATGGGCTGAGATGCTCATTGCTTTCCTGAGATCTGATAGCAGGTCCAGTCATACAAGACAGTGTAAAAATAACTCATGACTACTAGAATTCCTTTGCCTCTCAGGCCTGAGTCTGGGCCTGCTGGAGACCATGGATTATTTTTCATTTACTGTGATGCATTTTGGATAAGGCATTAAACTGCTGCCATTTCTGCTCTGCTCTTTCTGCTGTCAGTGTTACTTTGTCAAACATGTGGAAACATCATGTTTTTAAAAATCAATAGCTTTTAAAGAAGTAATGAAGGAAACCTAAGTTACCACTTTGGAGAGATGGAGGAAGGATTTAAACGTATGAAGACACTGACTAACAAATCAGTCCTTCCCTCTGGTCTGCTGTCACTGAAGTCCAGATGGTACCTGAGCATCTCAGAGGCTGAAGCCAAAGACCCCCCACTTCAGACAGACGGTTCATTATGGTGCAAAACGAGGACCAGCTGCACAGAAGAGGGGTCTCTTGTTGCTACAGCTGCTTCCTGCTGAAGTCTGCTACAGGCACATTGTTTTGCTAAAGGTTAACTCGTGCTGGGGAGTTTTAATTGTCTATTATCTGCCCAGAAGGAACAACCTATCTTAAACAGAGCAAGGCAAAAATCTTCTTTTTTCTGGCTATTTTTTTTGCCGAGTATTTTTGAAAGAAATACATACATTAGTCAAACTCATGAATGAACAAAAGAAAGATAATGGCGGTGATGTGTTCATTGAGGAAGGAGACCTTGGGTCACGCAGATCCACCAGCAATGAATCTAAATAAAGTCAGGGAGAGTATCACTGACTACTGCAATTATTATTGCAGTGATTGATAATGTAGTTGTTCAGCTAATGTGGCGATGTGCGTGGTCTGAAGGTCAGCAGCACAGCTGGTGAGGTGGAAAACCATGCTGTTGTGATGGGATGGGCTGATGCTTCATGGTCTGATACACAGCTCTTGTAAATCAAGATTGATTTGGATTACAGTGCCCTGGTCCTGTGCTGTCCTGTATGTGATAGCTCTGCAAGATTGGTCAGAAGTTTGTCCAACTTCAGCCTTTTCAAGTTGGGTTACTAACTTTTATTGATTTCTTCCTTTAGTTTTAGATGGAGTTTAGGTTTCGGAAAAGGAATAGAATGGATTTATCTGTTTCTGTCCAAAAAAATAGTAACATAAGAAATCCTTTTGTAGGAATATGACTAGTTTTACTTACTTCTGAGGAATACAAAGAGATTTAATAAGTGATTTGGAGAGGAGAGTAGCGTAGTGAAATTTCTGGTAGTTTATTCACTCATGGGCAAAACAGAAAGAGGTAGGAGACCCGAGGTGAATGCTAGATAACCTGTAATGATGAAGAAAAGAGTACAGAATATTAAAACATAAATTGTGCTAAGGACACCTTTCAGTGCAGATTTATATGTGTTTTATTCCAGAAGTTCAAAACACTTAAGATTACAGATTAAGTCAGTGATTTAGAAGCACAGAGTAATGTACATATGACATAATTGAAGAACAGGAAACTGGTGAAGCAATAAAAAGGAGCTCTATGCTTTTCTGTTGCCACAGACATGACTCTCATATCCAGGTGTAACCCACTGCTGTAGTTCAAACTGAGAAGAGCAGAATAGACATGGGCATTTTTGCAACTGCTGAATGCAGGGCAGAGCAAGGCACTCAAAAAGAATGAAGAACTGGAAACTCTTTCCATAGTAACAACTGTAATTAGCATTTTCTTATTTATTATACATAATCAGCAACAGAGATGCAAAGTAAGGTTTGTCCCTGAGTTATGACCTGACTTGGTAAAATGTCTGGATGTGCCAAATGCAGTTACATTGCACAAATGAACATTTTCTTTTGCTTCTCAAATTTCCTTTCTGGATGTTTTGAGACCTCATATGTTTGGGACAAGCTTTCTTCTGGTACTAAATTAGTCAGGCTGAAATCACATAGAAATAGAAGATTGGACAGTTTTAAAGGCAACTAGAAATCTGAATACTATCTTTATTTATTATCAGATAGGGAACAAATTTGAAGCTGCTTTACTGCATTGTTCTATAAATATTGACTAAAGTATTGCTGTACAAGGAAGTTATTACTCAGTCCTCTAAAGTCAGAAAGAAAGAATCTTTCATTCATTTCATTGTATTGCCAGAGTCTTAGAAGTCATTCATTCTAGGAAGAAAAGACATCTTACAGGTAATTTACTGTATTTGTGCCTTCTGTCCCACGGGCTATAATGCAGGATAAAGTGTCAGCTCGTGCTTCCAGTTTTCATTTGTCTTATACTATTCCATCCTCTTTCTCTGAGGTACTCTTCAATGTAATCATTATACTCCAGTTTGGCTCCCTGCAGAGAGCTTGAATGGTATCACTTGCAGTTAAGGCTTTGGTTGACTCCTTCACCTAAGGATCTTTTCTGTTCCTGGAAATAAAAGGTAAAGCCAAGAGAGTATTTACCCTTACAGTGGAGATGGTGTGCTGAGATCTGTTTGTACTCTCAGGAAGGACAGGGGTACTGTGGTGGAGGGTCCTCATCATCGCAGGCCGTTGCTGTACATGGAGAAGGGCCAATGGAATAAAGACACAATTTCTGAATTTGAGATGCAGACAAGTCTTTTTGGCAGTGCTGGCCACAGACTGCTACAGGAAAGGTCCAGGCCCCTCCAGAGGGCTGTTGGTTTTTTCTTTGAAGAGGGAAGAATCCACAGCACTGCATTGTATGGATCAGGCTGTGGCATTGTCTGCTCATGGCTCTCACTCTAACTCTGCCGTGCCTCTGTTCACCATGTTAAAAGAGGAGCCAACAGTTGTGTTGTACCTGTTTTGTAGTAAAAGCATCTCTAGCCGTAGGCACACAGCACAAGAGGATCCCACCAAAACCCCTTGCTGCTTCTCACACATTAGAGGGGAATTAATGGTTAACACATCTATGACCTTCTCCTCAAAAGAAATGTCAAGTTTTTCTATGGGCATGGAAAAAAATAATCTTCTGCATTGAGAGAGCAGAGAAAGATAGAAGGCAAAAGAAAAGCATTGCTGGGGCATGGGGTGAGCTCATAGCAATAATTCCATTCTAAAATGGAAGCAGGAACTGTCAGAGGGAGTTCCGTGCCTCTATTTCTTACCTGCCTGGTGCTTGGACCTGGCAGGTAACTCTTGCAATGCCAGTTTGCAACCTTGTGTCTCTACCACAGCCTGGTAGAACTTGGGCATAAGTCTCAGCAGAGTCCTAACAATGCACACACCACTCTGTTAAGCCACACAGCTGTTTTAACATTCTCCTGAATGTTTTCTAGGGCAGAGTTAAGGTTTTTTGGATGTCTTATGCAGTAAGGTTATAATATTTTATAAATGTAATGTGTGTATGTATATGTTTATAACATTTTTTTCTTGTTGGAATATTCCTCCTGACATATTTTATTTGGAATATATGGGATAATTTCTCTACCTTTGGACAAATGTAATTTTTTAAAATCTTTCTGTGAATGCTATTCTATTCTACTTTGTTCTATTCCTTATGCCATGGTAACCCCTGGAAGTACCATTAGCTCCAGTGCCAGCTGACACTAAGTGCCCTGACTAAGCCCAGAGACTGAATTTAAAGTGGAACTAAAGAGTGATATGACACATACCCAGCTTCAGCTCAGGGTATTCTGTTCCTCCCACTCAGCAGCTTCTCATGCTGTCCTCTTCCCCCAGAAAGGTGTAAGACCTCAGTAAGTCTAACTGAGCTCTGCAGGTATGGAGCCCTGGAGACTGAGCTCACAGTTAAAGCAGGGCTTTGTTCTCAAGAGATGTCAGCATGAGGTCATGCCGTGTTACAGCACAAGGTTCATGATGCCACCTTAACAAGGTAGCCCTAAGCTGTGTTTCAGGGCATAAAAGGACTGGAACAACTAGGAGGAAATCCATCAAATAAGATGAAAGAACATCACACACACACACAAAAGAAAAAAGGAATGAAAACCCCACTGTGATGTACTAGGCTATGAGGCACAAAAGAAACAATGAAAGTAGTAACTTCAGAGAGTGCTATTCCTTGTTCAGGCCTGCCTTTGATCTTTCTTTTTGATTCCCACAAGGGTGTCTTCACAGCCCTTGGATGTGGAATTGCTGGTACTGAATCTTCACCCATGTGATGGCCAAACAGACCTCCCTGCCCGTATGGTGTACTTTTGCTATAGCACGTCTGCATCATGCAGCCCCGCAGCCAGCCACAGCCCCTGCAGTGCGTGCAGAGTGCAGGTAGATGCTGAGTTTCAGAAAGGAAGGGCTGCCCTTGCCCAGCCTTGGAGCACAGGCAGTTTATATACTGTTCCCTTTTCCTGTGCCATTTCTGTGGGTTGGTCATGGTGTCTGTGCTCAGCATCTTCTGGGTTTCTTTTCCTAGGGCAAGCTCATGCGCGTATTCACAGATCTCCTACATTCTACTTGCAATGAGACTCCCACAGGAGCATCTGTATCTATGGAGTAGACAAGCCCAGAGTTTGGTCCTTTTGGAGAAACAGCCTTTGAGATTGTTTCTGATACAGTTTTAGAAAGAAAAGAAAAGGTCAGAATAATCCTTAATACTTAAAATGTAGTATTGGTCATGGATTCTACTGTCTCTTCCTTGCTTGCTCTTTACTGAGAAGGACTCAGAGAGTAAGTCAGCCTGGATCGTGAAATGAAACCACCCTGACTGTGGTAGGAAGGTGAGCACCTCTGTCCCATGACCATGACACCAGTGCATGGGGGACTCCGGTGATGGGCTGTGTTGAGCACAGTGAGGCCTGGAGAGAAAATGAGGCCATCCTGATGAATTTCAGCCTTAAGTGCCAGTAATGAAGCCAAACCTCTCTGTTTCCATCACCATCCCCTGCATGACTCAGGTGTTGCATATTCCAGATTTATTGTCTTTCATAAAAGTTCCCTGGGATTTAATGGAATTATATAATTCTTTAGGTTGGAAAAGATTTTTAAGATCATCAGCTCCAACAATTAATCTAGCACAGGTGTTTAGCCTGGGGAAAAGGAGACTCAGGGGAGACCTTATCACTCTCTGCAGCTGCCTGAAAATAGGATGGAGCCAGATGGAGGTTGGTCTCTTCTCCCAAGCAGCAAGTGCCAGGACAAGATGGAATGGCTTCCAGTTGCATCATGGGATATTTTGATTAAGTATTAGGGAAAAAGTCTTCACAAAAAGAGTTGTCAAATATTGGAAGAAGATCCCTGGGGAAATGGTTGATTCATCATTCTTGGAGGTATTTGAAACACCTATAGAAGGGCTGCGCAGGGACATGTTTTAGTAGTGGACTTGATAGTGTCAGGTTTATGATTAGACTTGAGGTTCTTTTCCAAACTAAATGTTTCTGTGATTCTATGACTTTTATTTTCAATCGGTTCTGCTAAACCATTTTGCCTGTCATTCATTTTACAGCTGCGAAAGGAGAGTATTTGAACAACCAGCTGAGCTTCCTCTGAACAAGAAAGGAAGTTCAAGCAAAACCAGGAGTAACCTGCAAACCCTGTAAACCGATGTTTGATTAATTTCGGCCGTCTCTAATTAAGAAGTATTCTCTCCTTAGTTAATTATACGTTTTACGAGAAGCAGATGTGGTTATCTGAAATCAAGCCAGGGACGGTGTTTCTGTCACCTCATCAATAGAGGGTATACCAGCTCTGGGAAGTAAGGCAGTGTTAACAAGTATATATAGAGAAACACACTCCCACCAGACACTAATAGGATCCACCTTTAAATTAATATTTGAATTTGCTCTACTGTACTACATACTGTAATGCACCATCTTTCACATTAAATGCTTTCTGTTGATTGCATTTTAGTTTTGTTGTAATGCTCTGTGTGGAAAAGAGGATTATTCTGAAGTAAGGTATGGCTCAAGCTTGAAATTTCTGGAACAGACATGCTTTTATATGCATTATTTTCAAAGCACTAGAACATTTAGCCATCCAGTCTCTGAAAGTCTCTCTCTTTTCTTTTTTTAACCCAAGAAGTGCTCAGTCTTTCCTTCCTTTGGTGATCACTATGTTTTAAAATAGGTCATAAAGGCATTCAGATACCAGGCTTTCTAAATCAACTGTAATTCCTGAAAATTTAGACCATGCTTAGGAAAAGGTAATAACATCTATGCCCTTCATCTGCAGCAAATACATACGTACAAGTTGATGCTGTTAGTGACTTGATTATCATACAAAACGATCAAACCAAAATTATTTGGTCCTGTAAGTTTTCAACCTGACAGACAAAGAGAATGCAACAGATGAATGACAGAAATGAAACAGGACAGCATAGGAGGTTGACATAAAATGTGATCACCAGGACAGCAGGAATCACATGGACCACTGCCTGTTTATTGTCCCTGGACTCTCTAAATATGTCTTTCAGCAACAAATGCGGACTGTAGAAAACTCCAAATCTCCACTTTTGTGGCTTTGAATCTTAGCTGTGAATTGAATAATTTACATTACTCAACAGTGAAATGGTGCAAAGTTGTTTGAACATAGAGGTAAATGCAAGTCTTTTATAAGAGAAACACTTTGCAAAAGAAAGGTGTAGGAAAGTCAAGATGTGTAAGCAAGACACAGAATAACCTCAAGGGTGATGTGCTTAAGCTTCACTGAATAAACAACAGAATGATTTGATATCCTTCCCAATAAGCTTTACAAATAGTACTGCACTGTCTGAACGTATTTCATACTCTCAAGCTAACAGTGTGTCAGAAGTGGCAGCGTTCACGCCAAGACTCCGCTCTGCCACATTCTCTAGTTAAGTGCAGGGACAGTAAATTTCACAGCATCTTTAATCTTTGTCTCAAGTGTAAACAACTTCACATGGGCTTTACAAAAAAAAAAAAAAAATTTAAGTCCTTGCCTTTTTGATGGTTTAATCTCAGTGCTGATGCTTGTTGATGGATCAAACACTCAGTCCCCTATTTTTAAATCATTTAACTGGTTCAATAACTGTCTTAGCCTTTGCGTTGATAGTTAAATCAATTCTTAGGAAAGAAAATAAGCTTGTCAGTGAATCATACCCAAAGGTCTACCTTTCCTTAGAGCCAGTTGCAGTTTATATAAAATAAATCAACTCTGAACTTTCTTAGAAATGAAAAGGACTGAAGAAAGTGAAAGCAAGAACTGCAAACCAGCAACAGTAATGGGTTACCTGTTGACATCATGGTACCACAGAGTAGATTGCCACAGACAGTCATATCTCTTCCATTTACCATGAGTGGCTGCCATCATCATGCCTGTCCATTTAAGTATCTTTGCAAGCAAAGCACAATTGTATGAAGTAACATTGGACATGAAAAGTTAAAATGTTTAGAGATTCCTTAGACCCCAGCTGGACATCCTTCCCCAGGAGAATCTTCCATGAGATTTGAATCCAAAGAAGGATGTCAGCACTGGAAAATGTTTCCATGTCCTGGCTGACACTGTGATGGACATCAAAGAAGCCCTGGATCTGCTTGATAAGGCAATAGAATAGACTGTACCTTTCTCCCTTTCCTGTATTGCTCAATAATTGTGGCTTTTGGTCTTTTCCTGAAAGTCTAGTCTGCCATGGAATGCCAGGGGAGGTTTATAAAGGGGTCCCTGAAAGACACTTCTGGATGAAACTTCTATTGCAGGTTCCTGGAATTGCAGGGCATTGGACTTGAGGACATAATTGTAGGGACAAACTGAGCTTGAAACAGAATACAGAGAAATGGTCCTATGTCCTCTAAAATAAGACATGTTAATCACTTAGTGTCAGAATGAAGAAAAGACAACAGAATAAGATTTAAAAGTGCATCTTCTTGCTGTCACTTTTGCTGCCAGATACTAAATCTCTTTGTGCCTCACTTTTTCAGTTGCAAAATGAAAGGTTTTCTTTCAAAACTTTAACTTCCTCTGCAAATGTTTTCAATTTTCCTTTCCTTTGGGGGACAGAGATTGAAATAATTTGACAATTTATTTCTTTTCTTTCACAATTGAATGAACTATAAAGGTTTATTTCTATGGTTGTCTGTCTTGGTATCTACAATTTTTCACAGATTAGCAAAAAGAAGCTTTGTGACTTTGTCTTGTTTGCAAAGTTTAAAAAAGTTTTACAGTGGAGAAATAAAAAAAACATGGAACATAGCATTAGAAGGAGAACACAAGAAGACAGTCTCTTTGAAAAGGGAGACACTCTGAAAATGTAGTTTTTCTAAGATTAGGCATAAAATTTGTATTCTACCATTGGAAATATGGCTTGCATGCTTTTTTCTGTACAAACAAATATATACAAGTCCGAAGTCAGAATCTGGGCCATAATACTTTTCCTGTTGGAACGTCATTTTCTGAAATGAGTCCTGCAGTGCCTTCCAAGGACATCCTCTGGTCCTGTGTTATAGCCATGCTTGGAAACAGACCTCTTTAGTAACATCAGCATTCCCAGAAAAATCCCTGAGTTATATATACTTATTAAGCATTTGAACAGCATTATTTGCTTTTAAATGAAGATGGATTTTTACTTGCTTCTTCCAATTAGAATGATAATAAACATTTTCCCTGATGATAATGACATGCAATAGTGTTAAATTGGAAATGCAAAAGCTTTTTCTGTTGGTACAGTATAAGTTACAGTATCATTAAATATATAATCAGCCATTTATTGCTTGTGTTATTTTTGAGGTGCCTAAATGAAAAGTTGATTTGTCTCTTATTAGACCTCAATAAATGTTCCTGTAATAGTCATAGGATGTTTTAATGCTTTACAGAATCACTGTCATTAAATTGAATGCAAGACATTGGACTTAAATAAAAGAAAAATGGAAAAACTCAATAAATCAGGATAATAAAAGCTTTTCTTTGTGCTGTTTGAATTGTTCTGAAATGGATCTGTCTCTTAAACTGCCTTACAAAGGCCATAGGAGCTTAATTGCTTTAGGGCTTGATTATGCCTGCATGAGTCAGCTGCAGCAGTAAAAAACCACATTTCACCACAGAAACTTGAGGATGAATTTTCCTGCTGTGTTGGTAGGCTTGTCTCTGAAACAATGATCAGGTAAGAAAAACATAATGCAATGACTTCTACCTTATGGGAGTTCTACTTCAATATCAGGGACTGGTGGAGAATGTGGAAGGCACAACACTTGGGGATAATTCCTTGTCATTTTATTCTGATTTTTGCCAGCTCCTATGGTTTACTCTGGCATCCACTGCCAACACACAAAGTGACTCTCATGTACTTCATGAGGTATGTCTTACAAGGTATATAAAGTATATCTATAATATCAGGTAGATCTTAAAATGCATTGGTCAGCATTAGTCTGAAAAACCACATTGATGCTAATAGGTGTGTTTTAAACATTTCAGAAGTGTTCTCTTTGAATGAACTTTTTCAGTGTAAATTTATTACTGAATTTGTCTATGTATTTGATTTAAAAAAAATTAAATAATACTTTCTTGGCTAGCTAAGTTACCCAGATGAAAAGCAGAATTTTGTGATTCAAATTATTAATGCTCAGTCTTGTCAGGGTTTGACAGCTAGTGACTCAAACAAGTATATAGAGGCCTGATCCATTCTGAAGGGAGTTAATTTACATAATGAGCTCGAGCCAGGGAGTTGGGAAAAGTATGACAATTCAAGATTGTCTGAATGCAAGAGTTAAAACTGCTTGGAATTGCTGCACCCCTCCAGGTACTTTTCAAGCTGACTAAGATGGTATCATGCATCAAAAGCCCTGTACACATCCTGCTGCTCTGAAGTCTCTGTGGGATTTTTTTATTAGTAAAGTTAGAAATCTCTAGACTTGAAAATCCTCTTCGTGGTAACTAGTCAGCATTCAAACTGGCTAGAGATGAGGACACGTGAAACACTTGTCTTCATACTTTCCCCTGTATTATTCAGTATTTAATTGGTTAGCAGAATTTCTTGATTGGGAATGCAAAAGGCAGGACAAATATAAAAAGGGCTCAGTAGTCATGGTAACAGAAAATATTGCATTTAGTCACAGCATATGCATGTAGAGATGGGAAAAAGAAGCTTTCTAGAATGGCTGCCAATTCACTTGCCCTGTAAATAGAGAAATAAATACAGAGGCATAAAACTCCCTGAGCACTGACATGACCCTTTGCAGCTGGTTTAGCTTCAGATCAGAACTGTCTATCATGTCTAGGGATTGTTTACTTTCTTCTGACCCATTATGTAAATATTGTTCTTAGCAGTGTGCTTCCCCTTATTTCATGATGGAACCAGTTTCCATATATTGAGAGCTACCTCCCATAGAAATATGACAGATTTGTATATTACTCCGTAAAATAAAATATTATAGACAAATAAGTGCTGATGTCACGCTCTAGAGATTTTCCAGGTCAGGACTCTGACATGGAGACTCATGATTGCTTGAAAAATTATTTCAAATTCAAATAAATCCAGCACATACTGGTCCACAAAGTCATCCCATGACTGTGAAGAGCAGCCAGATTTATAAAGCCTGGAAGCGTTGCATATTTTGGAGCTCATGGCACTGTGATGCACAGCTGTGAGCATACTCACAGCCACAAAGTTTAAAAAAAAAGTACAAAAGTATAACACCTGAAGATATTTGGGTCAAAAATGATGCAGAATCAAGAGAATCAGAAGGAACTCCTGATGGTCAAACTATTTATTCATCCTTCTGCTTCCCATGCAGGAATTTTCTGTTTAAACTTCATTCCCCATTGACTGCCTCTCTTTGTCTTAAAAAAGATCTCCAATGCTGCAAACCTCAGGCAATCAAGACCAATTCTTCATTGTCCTTAATGTTAGAATATTTTTTCTTATGCCTAGCATGATCCCCTTGCTGCAATTTAGTCTGGCTACTTCTTGTCTTATTCCAACAGCCACAAAGAGAATTATTCTTTCTTTGGAGCTGCTTTTCATTTCTGCCTTTTATTTTGAGGAGAGGGAAGAGTAGGGGAGGGAGGGAGGGAAGGGGAGGAGAGGAAGCTTCTAGCAATTGCACTGCGAAGTTCACCAGGGCAAAACCTCCATTCATGTTAGTGCAAGCAGCCTGGATATTTTTGTTAACTAATCGAATTTAAAGCAGACTACAAGAAATGCTGAGCAACTCATAGGAGTGTTATCTGATGGTAATAGCTATAGGGAGATAAGTCTTCATCTCAGTTATGTGAGTATAAAAACAATTTTTCTAGTTTTATCATGGTGCAAGAATAAAATTAAGTTTGGATTAATTACATTAAATTAATTAAGTTAAAATCAAACCAACCACATTGTGAATTAATAATTGTAAACTAAACTACCCTACCAGTTTCAGGGGGATTACATAGATGTCCTAGAATATAGAATGTAACTACTTTTTCCTAGGACTGCAGAGCAATTTTTTTCTAGTCATCTGAACCCAGTTATGTATTTTTATTACACTTCATTCACTTCTTTTCTCCTTTCTTTTTTCATTTCTTTTTTTTTTTTTTTTGGTGGGGAGCAGTGATCAAATAAACAGCAACAAAGACAAACCACAAAAACCAGAAATTTAACAAAAGACATGGTAGTTTGAAAGATCCTTCTCAGGTGGTTTGGAGGGTCCTTCTCATGATGAATGTCAAAGGCTCATCAACATTCAAAACTAAAAATTTTCAGAATATCTTATCATCTCTGCTTGTCTATGGCAAATGTGATATGCAAGTTAAAACAGAACTCTGTGCTTTTTGAATTTTCAGTTTTAAGTACAGAAAAGACATGATAAAAGGAGTATTGTACTAAGGAAGAGCTGAAAAGAATTTAGATTAAGAGATAAATAGCCCTTCTGCTAAATTATGTCTTACTTCCAGGGGAGAAAAGTTGGTTGCCTCGTAAGGGATGACATGGTGCTGAACAAAAACTTTCACAAAGGTGTTTACCTAAATAATTGCTTGTTACCAAATAGTGCGGGGGTGGGGTGATTGGTGGACATAATGAGACTTTTTATGTGATTCTCCTGCACTATATGTGACAGTCAGCTTGTACAAACCATTTTAGTAACACACATTGTAGGCTAAAAACAGGCAATGATATTTCAAATTAAGGTCACAATCCCAGCTAAGGTAGCAGGTAATCCCAGGGCTGACAGTCTGAAGGTATAAAATTCTGAGGGGAATGCTCTTGTACATGGACATTGTGAACTTCAGATCATTGAGCTTTGGAGGAAGATTTAGGGTACACAAACTTATTAACTTAAAGCCCAACCTTATACCCAGGACTAGATTAATTGACCATCTATAGTGGAACCTCACACATTCTAAAATGAACAGAAAGCTGACAGACAATTAAGCACATTAGTCTGTCTATAACCTCTTCTATGTGGTAAAGACAGATCAAGCACAAGTAAAGTCTGTTTCACCTATTAACTAGTTATTACCATATTGGGGTTGCATGCTCAAGCAGGAAATCTGCTGGGTTGGAAAATATTCATTTTGACATTTCTTTAAATCACAGCCTGATTTTTTCTCTCCTTTTTGAGGTTCACCAATTGAATTTGCTGCCACTTCTGGTGTTAAAAATAAAGCTTCATGTGAACTCTCTTCAAGCCTCTCCGCAATGATTGTGTTATGCACTTGTGCACTCTACTCACTCAGCTGAAGCTGAACTGAGCTATATCCCGGGCCATTCAGAGTATTGTTGGAAAAAATATCGAATAAGAAAAATGAAGAACCAGACCAGGTTAATAACAGTCAGACTAACTAGTCTTCAGTAGTCTTGAATATAATTTTTTTTCCAGTGGAAACATTGAAACATGTTGTTGAGACATGGTTGTCTCCTCTACTACGCAATATGTGAATATGTTTATCAGCATAGAGCTTTTACTAGCACAGATCTTTGTGGAACTCCACTGTTTACTTCCATCGCTTACTACTATCCTTTTTCCAAATACAAAAATATTTTGAAAGGAAAAATTGAAAATTCACCGAAGTAGACATATTTCTGTATGGGTAGAAATTTTGTATAGCATTTCAAAACTATTTTGTGGTGGAAAGACACATGTTCCATGACTTACATTTGCTTGAGGTTCTAACTGATAGGTAGAGAAAGAAAAAAAGCTGGTAACTCTTAAAAGTCAATGGACTCCAGGGATTATTTGTGAAGCTCTATAGGGTATTAAAGCAACTGATTTCCATTAACAGTTATAGATACTGGTCATTCATCTCAAAGAAACAATTTGGGAAGTCTCAGCTCTGCTGTAAAGTGTGACATTATAAATATTTGCCTGAATATATCAACAGCTCTTTATATTCAGAGGTTCTGGAGAAAGCCCCTGAAGAGAGGTTAAAAAGCAGAAGGATTATAGCCTCATAGCAATATCGAGGATTATCAAAACATCTCTGTGCGGGAGAGCAGAATTTTTGTGTCAGACTACCCCTATCTCTGGGAGGGAGATTGGTCAAATCTCTTTGTAGAGAAGGATTGCTCAGTCCCTGTTAGGATTATACACAGCAGGAGACAGTTTAGCTCCTTTCTAAAGAAGAGCTTTAAAAGATTTCACTTGAGAACCAGTCAGTCAGCTCAGAAAAGATCGTATTACAATTGAGGACAATTAACATCTAATGAGAAATGCGTGGAGTTCGTGCTTGGTTTATGCTTCTCCATCTGGGGGGTCTCTTTTGTATTCTCTCTGCCAGTTCCCATCAGCCTGGATTACACTAAGCTTAAAACATCCGTGCAAGCAAAAGGTAATTACTTGAGGAGCAGAAAAATCCAAGGGAGAGTCTCAAGGATGTTCTTATACTTTATCTGATGCTTACCAACATGGTCCCTGTGTCTGTTACAGAAATGGACAGTCAAGTCATGTTAAGAACTTTAAATACGTACAAAATTTTTTCAGAGGAATAGTTTTACAAAGCATATGTAGGACATCAGCATGCTTACTGTAACAAAGTGGAAAGGCAGGATGAGATCACAGAAAGCTCTCAGGATCTCTGGTCCTCCAGTGTAGGTCCTCCTTCAATTTTCAAGACCAGTTCACCTGCCTTCCTGAAAAAAAAAAAATAAATTAGTAAAAGGGCATGAAAATGCCATGTATTTCTCTTCACATTAATCTCCTCTTTCCACTTTTCCAGTCCTGGGCAAGTGTGACATGTTGTCTCCCTTGTCATTCTCCCTTGCCCCTGATTGGCCAAGATCTGCCACAGTGTAGGCAGTCCTGCAATTAGCCCTTGTTCCTATGATTGGCCCCTGTTAATGTCATGTTCCCTCCTG
>JAWMRA010000164.1:14119860-14140876 GCA_035584735.1 Pseudotriccus pelzelni | reverse complement strand
GGGAAGTGATCCTTCCCCTGTACTCTGCGTTGGTGAGGCCACACCTTGAGTATTGTGTTCAGCTCTGGGCCCCTCAGGTCAGGAAGGATGTTGAGGTGCTGGAGCAGGTCCAGAGAAGAGCAACGAGGCTGGTGAAGGGACTTGAGCACAAATCCTATGAGGAGAGGCTGAGGGAGCTGAGGTTCTTCAGTCTGGAGAAGAGAAGGCTCAGGGGTGACCTCATCACTCTTTACAACTACCTGAGAGAAGGTTGTAGCCAGACGGGGGTCGTTCTCTTCTCCCAGGCAATCAGCAGTAGGACAAGAGGGAATGGTCTTAAGCTGTGCCAGAGGAGGTTTAGGTTGGATATTAGGAAGAGAATAATCAGACATTGGAATGGGCTGCCCAGGGAAGAGGTGGATTCACTGTCTCTGGAGGTTTTTAAGATGAGTCTGGATGTAGCACTTAGTGCCATGATCTAGTAACCAGGGCAGTGTTGGATCAAGTTTTGGACTTGATGATCTTGGAGTCTTTTCCAACCAGAGTGATTCTATGAAATCATCAGATCTCCCATATTTATAATTTTCTTTTGCCTGACCCTTTGGACTTCCCTCTATCCCTTCTTCCCCTTCGTGGGAATATTTTCTGTGCTTACAATGACACCTGCAAGTTTAGGCATGGACAGAGTAGTGCTTTTTGCTGCCTATGAATTTTTTCCTGCCCCTAAAATGGTCATTTCCCTGGACTCCTGGTCATTCCTGTTCAAACTGTTTCCACTCTAAATGATCCGCAGATGTTCTGTAAGTGCAGAGGGATGCTGACTCATGAGCTCTGACTGATGTGTTCTGATACACACATAGTTAATTGTGGTCTGTCCCTCTTTGCAGAGAATTTTTTTTTCTTGAGCATGTGTATAAAGGGAGAGACATAATTATGTCCTGTTTATGGTGAAAACATTTTTTTGTATGTGAGAAATAGTGCAAATCCTTGTTTTCAGATAAAAGATTCCGTTTTGCTACCACAGAAGTTTTCACCATCATTTACGCCCTGCGCTTGGTTTACCAGGCATCAAACAACATACATATTTTGTTCTTCCATCAGTCTCCAAAGGATGAATGACTGAGAAAAGACTCTTCTATTCTCACAAACTTTTCCACTCCCTCTTATCATCTTACAGGAAGCATTGATGTTATTTTTGGGAAGTATTGGCTCTTTTACAGAATAGAGGGCTCATTAAATCAAAATAACAGCAACATTTTCAGCTGCTTCATTGTTATCATTGCTATTGCTGCAAGCCACTGCTGGAAGCTGGGAAAAAAAGAAGGGAGAAATAAAGCCAATAAAGAATAGATACCCCAACATATCTGGGCTGGAGATAAAGTGCAACAAATCTTTTTTTTTATGGCTTTAAAGTAGTTGGTAGTCTACTACCAAGTTCATAATCATCCTAAAGAGACAGCAGTACCACTGAGAAGGACAGGGGAGCTAAAATTTGTAAAAAGAATTATGGACTGGAAATGACAGAGTCACACAAAAAAGAAAATGCTGTGTTGAGGTTGTGTTAATAAAAGTGTAATGTATTACAAGCAGAAAGAGGGACTTTATTCCACTTCCATCACAAACTTACCCACAGCCAGTTTGGGGGTGAAATGTGTTGGGTTTTGTTTGGGGTTTTTGTTTTGTTCTGTTTGTTTGTTTTAAACACAGAGGTCAAATTGTCACAAGTGAGAGGGAAATCAAGGAAAATAGTAAAAGAGATGGAAAATGAGTTGTGGAATGCAGAGTGACTGGTGCTCAGGAGAAATGGAGCTGAAGGATGAGCAAATACAAAGCACAGCAGGGAGCTCTTCTGTGTTTGCTGGGAACTCTGCAAAAAATTGTGAAAATGGGGAGGATTTCTCAGTAGTCTGGAAATCTATTCTGAGAAAGAAGCAGCATGAGCAGGAAACTTGAGATTTTTTACTATACAAATTTATGACTTTAGAACATGCAGCTGGGAGTAAATGCAGTAATCCATTTAATTTGTTTGTTGTCCTGAAGCAGTAAAAATATGTATTTCTAAGTATTATTCCTGGTATTTGGAATACTAACAGTAATCCCTTTACAGGTCAACTCAGAGCCTCAGAAGTAACCAAATCCCAAAACAAGGGAAAAAAAGTCAGGAATTTCAAACAAGGATTGACTTTTGGGTTACCACCCAATATCTTAGAGAGGTTTATCCAGCAGAGTCTTGAAACCTGCAAAATGTGTCAAGATGAACACCCGAAGTCATGTCAAGTGGCTTTTGAAATTCTTGATCAAGGCAATCTGCTTTACAGAACAAAGAGTTTGCATATATAATTTTTTGTTCCTGACTGTCATGGTTTAACCCCATCAAACAACCAAGCCACATACAATCTTGCTCAAAGAGAGATTGGGGAGATCATCAGAAGGGTAAAAGCTCCAAAGCTTGTGGGTAAGGAAAAGATGGGTGAAAACAAAAGATGTGCATACAATATATATCTATAGATTAGATAGAGACAAATGCCATCACTCCAAATGTCTCCTCTTTCTCCTTCTTCCTCACACTTTATATACCGAGCATGGTGTTACATGATCTGGAATATCCCTTTGGTCAGTTTGTCCTGGTTGTGACTCCTCCTAACTTCCTTTGCCAGTGTGGCAGTTAAAAAAGCCAGAAAAGACCTTGGCTCTGCTCAGCAATAGCAAAAACATCTCTGTATTATCAACCCTGTGTTCAACATGAATGCAAAACATAGCCCCATACTAACTGCTGAGAAGAAAATTAACTCTACCCCAGCCAGACGGAGCATACTGGCCAGAGTCACAAATGGGTAAATAGGAAGATAACAAAAACGATGGAAAAGGATATATGTAGCTGACACAAGTTAAAATGTTGCCTTCTGTAGCAACATCAGCAAATCAATATATTTATTCCCCTTTTCAAAAGAGTTCCACAAATGTAAGATCTTTGTAAATATAAACTGTGGCATATAGACATGTAGGGAGCATGGCAGGCATTCAGGAACAATCAGAAGGGTAGCAACCCATTTTAATAACCTCTTTCCAGAGCCTGTTTTCATACTTTGTTGTTTTTCTAATTTTTTTTCTCCCTTTCTTCCAATTTTATACCTTGGCAAATCAGTGGCAGTGGTTGACTGAAAGACACACTGGGGGAATAAAACTTTCAACAGGACATTCAGTGAACAAGGCAGCATAGAAAAGTTGACAAGAATATGACTGACAGTTATTATTTCCCAGGAACTCTTTTTGAAATTGAACACAAGTGTTACTGATGGACCTGCATAAAATTTAAAATGTCCAGCCTATGAGAAAGCTCTGGATTCTCAGCACTTTTGTTGTCATCCAGAACTGGGGGGAGAAAAAAAAAATTAAAAAACTACTTGGATTTTACTTTGTTTTTCACTCTGGAAAAGGTCAGTGGATGAATTTCTTTAAGCAAGTTCAGGGTGAGAGAAGTCTATTACAGCTGTATTTTTCCAGGCTTGACCCACCCACCCTTTAGTAGTCATGGAGTGACCATCTGAGTTTTTCCAACTGCAGAGACAACTCAGGGACCCTGCTGCCTTCAGTTACTTTGCTTGTTCTCCACATTGGACCTTGAGTAAGAATACTGGTGTGGGGTTTCCTTTTGGCTGGGTTTGACATCTGCAGTATCAAGGTGCCAAGTAAACTCATTGCCTGTGGTCCTTGGGGGTTAGCCAGCAGTCAGGATGTTGTGACACCTGTCAAATGGATTTTCACTTTCTGGATGACTAAAAAGCAAAATGTCTCTTATCCATTTTCAGTTGTATTGGGGATTTCTCAGGTTTCAAGGTCATGAAGACAGTGATGTTTATCCCTTCCAAGGTTTCAGGATAGTTTTTACTGCTTTTGCACTTTGCACAGATCTGATGCCCTCTCCTTCCTTTTCTCCCTAGAGATTAATTGGGATTATTCATGCATCAGTTGAAAATGAGTGTTGGAAATGTCACCAACATGACATGCTGAAATGTAGGACTGGGTAAAACCTTTTTGGTTACCCAGCCTGGGCACCATATTCTTAAACACAGAAGTGGAGCATAACAATAATAAATATTGTGGAAAGGCCAGTAGAAATGTAAGAAGATTCCCATATTCCTATGGAGAACTTTTATAGGACATTGGAAAACTCAGGTTACTACATAGGTCATAGTATATAGGTGCTAGTATGTAAACTCTATCCTGCCTTGCAAAAGACATTAAATGGCTGCTCACTGGGATTGGTTGCATGAGAAAAGAAAAATGTGAGCAACACTGTTCCTTCAGTTATGAGAATTGATAAGGTAGTTAAAAATGGTCCTCTTTGTAGCATTCTACAGCAGTTTTGAAGGCTTTGTTTTTTGTAAATACTACTGCATATTATTCTGTGCCTACACAGTATTTTCTCCTTTAAATGACTCAGGAGCACAGCTTTACTGCTTATTTTGTAGTAAGGAGCTTTGTTCTTCTAGCCTCTGTAAATACTCAGAGCAAAAGAGACACTCATCACTCCACAAATATCTCTTGTTTCTAGTGTTTGCAAAATACTGTTTTTCCAGCAAGTGAAATTATATATGGTTAATTAATAATGCAGTTTAGAAATTTCTAGGTGACTTGCCTGCAGAGCTCACTTACATGGTTTTATTTTGACTTAGGAATTTAATAACCTTCAGAAATTTCTTTGCAATACAAAGCCTCTTGTATTGGCTGCACTCAGCCAGTAGCAAGGATACTAATGGTGGTGTTTTTAAAAGTGGATTCAAGCCTGTTCTTGTGCTCAGTTCCTATAGCTGACCAGATTTAGTGTCTTTGGAGTGGATGAAGAAGAGTCTTGTAGGCTGCATTCCCCCAACAATATGAAGTTCTTTGTCAAACAGTGCTGACCCTTGAAGGATTTGGGAGGCATGTAATCCTGGAGCAGATTCTCATCAGCTGCAACATGCACTGCCATTTACAAGAAACAAGGTGTATTAATGTATAGACAAGGCTGTATAGAGTAACCTTCAAAGATGATAATTAAGATCTTTTGTTCTCATCATAAGTCAATGTTTTAGGTTCTAATAGAGCAGTTACCCTGATATCTGACCTTCTCAAGAGGTGAAGAGGTTGTGACTCAAACCTCTTTGGTTCCTATAACAGTTGAGGTCTTTCTGAGCTGTGCCTGGCCCCTCTGTGTACCTGCCTCTACTCCCATCCCATGCTGGTACTGAGCATGTCTACTAGAGTCATCTCAGGCAGTGCAGGATTGACAACCAGAAGAAGAGAGATTGTGGAGGGTCAGTGAACTTCCACAACCCTTGAGAAGTGGTAGAGGCAGGTGGAGAACTGTAAGACTGTATTACCTTCTACCAGAGATAAGCTCTTGTAGTCTAATGGCCCAGAGACCCTGAAGGAAGGTGAAGCCCAGGGCATCCACCATTGCACAGCTGTTGGGTATCCGAGATGGGCACTTCCCTTCATGCTTGCTTCTTCTAGCCCTAAATAATCTGCCACTGTAGACAGCTGCCTACTCTGCCTCTATGTAAAACACACTGTGGTGCACAAATTAGTTATAAATCAGCCATTCCAATCCAGTGACTCGCTACCCTGGTAGGACCAAATGGTGCAATGAGTTGTGAGAGCTTGGAGGATCGAGACCCTAATCTTAAGTGTAATGCGTGAAGAAAGAACAATAAATACAAGAGGCAGCAACAGCATGACCAAAATAGGAGAAGTATAAATCATGCCGTGGAATGAAGTGCAGTGATTCACCTGCTGTGCTGGGTGCTGCTGCACTGCAGACAGTCTGACAGCACAGCAGAAAAGAAATGCAATACACCAGAAATAAATACTCACCCTCAACAGACACAATGCTATTCATTTTGTGTTAATATATTTCTTCTTGAAATTCAGCAGAAACCCATGGCATACAAATCATCTCAGCATCAATACAAGCTAAATGTGTGTGATTAAGGAAGGAAGGAGGAACATCATCACAGCTGCAACCCATAATAAGGTCCCTGGATCCGACTCTCAGGGTCAAAACCAGGCAAGACTGAGCAGGCCAGTTGATATTGGGAGCAATGTCTCCTGCTTTCTGTAGCATCATTGGGTGGCATGGGTTGTTAACATACCTCAGAAGCTGCTTGCCAATTTCCAGAATCTGGTTCCTAATTAGTAGAAATGAAGGAAAGCAGCATTTTAAATGCAATGGTGACTACCTGCTGCCAAACTGGAGCCTTTCTCAAGAGGACATCCACCATTTGCTATGAGTTTCCATAATCTGTGGACTGCTCAGGGAGAGAACCAGTGAGGAAGAAAGCCACAGCAAGGGTAAGAGGTTAGCCTGCTGCTTAGAGCGAGGAAGTCAGGACTCTTGGCCATTACCACTGGCTCTGGAAAGAAGTGCATTCAGGACCAAGCAGTATAATGTACACAGCGAAGCAGGAAGGCTCTTAGGTTTTGTTTGTTAATCAGCAAAAACTAAGGGAGGTATATGTCCTACCATTTCAGGAAGGGTTTTATAAAACTGCTGCTAATTTGCTGTAAGAATCTGACTTAATCTCTGTATTATACAGTAACTTGTGTAGCCACATGATAAACGTAGAAAGTGCTATTTATCCACCAGGAGGATTGTGAGGGCTGATTAATACATTGTAAAACTCCATGAGATTATTTGAAGAAAGCAACTGTCACCTTCTGAGTATGTAGCAGAGGATTTTTCTGCTACCAGCTGAAACAGGAAGTGATTTGTCTCCTTTCACCTCCCTATTCCTCCTTCATTGTACCTGGTCTCAGTAAATGCTTTCTTGCCCTTGTTTTTCTCTGACAGAAAAGGGACTTGCCAGACCTGGAGGCCAACAAGAACTTATCTTCCATTTTCCAAATTACTCTCCAGTTGCTGCCTGTCGCAAAGGCACAGCAGCAGAAAAAGAGTTGATTGGGTTTTCCAGGTCTGAAAGACAGGATGCTACATTTAACTTATAATTTGTACAGTGTTCCTTTGTACTCTATATGCCTAGCTATAGTTATATCCATACAATCTTCTAATAACCAATATTATTTGTAAAAACCCGCAAACTCTAAAAGAATTGTGATACAGCAGCAACATGAGCATACTATGACTATATCAGAGGGAATTTACCTCAAAATCTTCTCTCCTACAGCCCTTTCTTTGGTCCTTCCCTTCGGTTCCTCTGCTATTTTTCCTTAAGAGCCTCTGCCCTTGATTTTGTGTAGATTTTCTGAGATGTGGCTACCTAAAGATTAATTTTCAGGGAGAAATGCCCTTGGAAGTGTTCAGGTTGCCTAATTGTGTGAATTCACGTATGCAAATGTGTGCAGGTATTCTTGTACAGCAATGACATCTCTGGGTTCCAGTTAAGGACTAGTGCTTCATTCACTCCACAGCCACAGAAGCACGCTGCTAACTTGCAACCCTTGCCCCAAGGATTTTACTGCCCATCCACACAGTAAAGGAAACACAACACAACACTGATAAAAAGCAGAGGTCCTGGCATATTGAGCACAAAAGCAGTTTTGTTCAATATTTCGTGGACACCAGAGGTAAATTGAAAGAGAGGCAGAAAGAGGCAGGTCACCAGTGCTGTGGAGATTTACAGGTAATGTGTTGCTGCAGATGAGACAGTGATGGAGCCAGAGAGAAAACTGCACAGATAGGTTGAGCTTCTCCAGAGCATGTGTGAACTGAAGCCTCTTCAGCAAATAAAAACACAGGAGATGACAAAGATGTATTCAAAAATCCGGTTGAGTAATCCACCCTGCTGTGAGTCAGGTATCTCTGACTCAATAGAGGCTTGTTGCAGGGGGAAGCCTTGCTTTTTGGGTTTGGGACTTTTTGGAGCTGGGTGTATGAAAGTAGCCATGCTGACCTGGGGCAGGGAAGGGCACAGACCTTGCTTTCTCATGTGTGACTTCCTCTGGAGAGATGCCTTCGATGAAGTGATTCTATGAGAGGTCTCCTGAAGCTGAATCTAGGCAGATGTTTTCTGTGCAGCAGAAAGATTCCTGCAGTGTTTTGTCAGTGCTCAGCTAATGAGGGAGAGAGTGTGTTTTATCTTTGTTACCACGGAAAGTTAACCACAATCCAAGCAGTGATTTATAGGTAATGAGTCCTGTCACACTTACAATTCATGCCTCACATG
The DNA here is from genome assembly GCA_035584735.1 of Pseudotriccus pelzelni. Lineage (NCBI taxonomy): Eukaryota > Metazoa > Chordata > Aves > Passeriformes > Tyrannidae > Pseudotriccus > Pseudotriccus pelzelni. The sequence continues at coordinate 14,132,732 of JAWMRA010000164.1, read as the reverse complement.
AAAGTCATCAGCATACCTAGTGCTGATCAGAAATCCAGGTATATTCCTCTATGTTTTATTCACACTCTAATGATCTGCCAAGGCAAAGTCTGGATTTAAAGCTGATTGCTATCAACATTTACATCTGGGAATGCATCTGAATGCCAAAGAACATTTAGGAAATTGGCTGCAGATGATTGCAGCAGGGGATACTTCCATGAAGTGAAGTAGGAAGGAACTTTAGGGGCTTAGGAGTCACTTGGAAAGAGAGAGGAGAAGAGGAGCAGAAAATAGAAAGTATCTTTTGTGGACACCATGGCCATAAGACTGGTGGTGAACAACAGTCTGCTGTGGCTTCCGCTTGTCTACAGCAGGATGGGGTAAGCATTGCACACATGCAGTTGGTTTAGAAATATTTCTGTCAAGAGAGCAAAATACCCATGGCCTCATAAGAAAGCTTACTGTTTATGGAGGGTTATATGGACATAAATGCTCAAGGGTAGATATTCCCATGCATTAGGCACACTGGCTCCAGCCCCTGACATGGGCTCCCCTAGGCTTGGCTGTGGCAATATGTGTGTGGGAAGGGTGAAGAATCCCCTCTGTGTGGGGCAAGCAAAGGGAAATGTGCCCATGGCAAAGTTCTGTTGACTCCAGTGGCAAGGCAAGGCAGGAGGTGGCTGTGTGGAGCTTGTGTGTACATGTAATTAGTTTCTAGTCTGCACCGATCTGCAGATACTCTTTGGAGAGCAATCCTTCCTAGGAGCAAGCGCTCTGCTGGCAAATCTGGTGTTTGAAATCCCATGAATTAGCTCACATTTATTTATTTAGTGCCCAATCAGCACCTATCAAAGTCACTGAGACTGTTGTCATTTGAATGGAAGCAGAAACAAGTTTTGCTTTATTTTATTTTTTTTCCTCTGTGAGAGAGAGGACAAGTTATGAATTTATTAGCAGAGCTGTGCTAACAATTACTTTCCTTTTGTACCTGGGGGAAAAAGACAAAGCAAAGCAGGACAAGAGATATGTCACTTTCCCTTACATTTTTGCTGGACGTACGTGGTAAACAGAATACATTTTTCACAATTCACATGAAAAGTTGTCCCACATCTTAATTTATTTCTCATCCTCATGAACAGTATATTTAACAAGGAAAAACACATGTGTATTTCCAAAATACGGCACACTTTACACAAAATAAATAAGTATAGTATTACAACAAGAAAATGCAACAAAAGAAAGTGAATTTTCCTTATTTTTCTGTTTTTGTGGTTATTTAATTCTATGCTATTTAATGTTATGCTCATTTTAAAAAGTCCCTTTAAAATTTAAAGTAATAAAATTCAATTATAAAAATGTTTCCCCTCATTTGTCTTCTGCCGTGATCTTATTAATAGTTAACTAAACATATATGTGATATGCAGTGAATAGACTAAAATAGTCTCAAAAAAAGTTGTATAACTTGAAAGGCAAAGAGTCAAAATTTCTTCGCTAGGATTTACTGAAAAATATCCCATCTAAACTATTTTTAACAGAAAATTGGATTGTAAACATTTTTTGTGTGTTGTGAATGTCAGGTTTCTACACTAATCTGTAGATGTATTTGCAAAAAAAAACCCAAACAAATGTAAGCAAAACTCAGAATTTTTAAAATAAAATATTAAAATGTCTCAGAGGGACTGGCAATGATTTCTTTAATGACATTTTCCATGGAAAAATTAAATTTTTCTCTAATTCATCATACTCACAATGTTATGCATAGCATACAATTTGTGTAATAGAAAATACAGTCTCTCCTTTAGCAAAGAAAATGCATTTGTAGAGAATAATATTCAATTAAAGGCCTGCAAGCTCTCTGATTTAAAACTGAAGTAGCTACTGCATTCTAAAAGATTAAAGTCCATTTTTTCAGGAGAAATAATATTCTTTAATGTTAGTCTCCAAGTGTTTTAAAGCCTGCTTTAAATGATACATGCCCAACCCTATTTTGTTTAAAGGTGATGAAATGCTCACTTAAAGAAATAGGCACTGATTTATTGTGGGGATCATTAGCTACTTGCAGAGTGTGGGATTGCAGCATGGTAGCTTTACTGAGAATTCAAGATAATTTTTTTCTTTTGTTTGTGGTTTATTAGTGAACATTTACAGTATTTTTCAAAGGACTCTTTATTTTCCATGGGAAAATGTAGACTTTATTTTTGGGGACAAAAGGAAATAAAAGTCAGAAAACGAGAATGAAATGCTGTTTCAGATTGCCTTGAGGTCAGTGGGTGCTTGCCTGAGATGCCACAATGACAATGTGAATTTTTTGTCAGGTATCTCGAGTTTCTTCTGCCTGCTGCTGGAGGAGCATGGTTGATGGCCGTGGGGGCATGGGCCACACAGGCTGCTGTTCTCTGGTGGCACAAACAGACATAACTTAGAGTCAAGCTGAGCTAAAATGTTGCAAATGACATTTCTTTCTGAAATGTTTGCTGCAGGAAAAAAAATTCACCATTTCAGCTTCTTACTTTAAGGCTGAAAGACACTGATGGCATTGCACTTTTCCTTTTCCTTCATCTTTCATGAGGCAAAGGGGGTAATGGAGGTGATGGAAAAGAGAGGATATAGCTGGACTGTGAGAAATTGGGGTTTACAAAGTGCAATTGCCTAAGCTGTAGTTTAGCTAATTGCACGGACTACATCTAACTCATAAAAGGTATTTCAAGGTTGGCAGAGACCAATTCTGATCAGCCCTTGATTTTTTAAATATGATATTTGAAAGATGATGAAGGGTATGAGGAAATTGTTCAGATTCTTTGGGAATTCACAGTCCGTACTGCCCTGAAGAAAGCCACAAATTATTTATCTAAGTGCTCAGCACTTTGCAGTATCATCTGCTCTAGAGGGTATTTCATTGGGCAGTATGTGATCTTTTAAGCTTGCAAGTTGGAAGAAAATGTATTGAATTCAAAAATATCAAAGGAAACCAGACGAGTCAGAAGGCTGCAACGTGAAATATTTTAGCCTAATTGACTGATGTCTCACTTTTGGGCTGTTTTTGTTGTTTGTTTTTTATTGTTGCTTTTGTCTCCTTATTGAGGAAATTAGTTAAAAGAAATCAATCAGCATTTATCTTTCAGTCAGAAGCAAAATGTTTAAAAAAAGTCAAACCAACCAACCAAAAAACAACAGAAAAATGGCATTTTTGACTGAGCAAACCAGAAAATAATACCTGAAAGAAAGGTGGAGGAATTGCTAAAATATTTTTGACATTTTCTAGCCTGCAAAATGATAATTATATGGAAACTGGTCTCTCTTTTGAGCCCTGTTTGCAATACGTCTCCCCAGTGTGTGTCGTGGGGGCAGGTCTGAGAGGGACAGGACAGCTGGGCTGGTACTGGGGCATGGAATTAAGTTTGCCAAAGTTTCTGGGTCTATTTTGGTAATCCTGTCTGGATGATGGTCTGGAAAACCACATAGAGAGGGACCCACCTCCCTCTTTGGTAGCCTGTGTACCATATTGAAATACTTACAGTGATGAAAAAGTATAGCTGATGGTTTGATTTTTGAGAGATTTAAGAACCACACATCAGAGAGAACTTAAAAAGCAAGACTACAAAATGACAATGCTTTTTTTCTGGTAAATGCTTGCCTTGTAATACATACTAAGAGACAGTGTATTTTATGGGAAAAAGAAGGAAGAATGTAGTGTGGTGGGTCATGAAATTTGATTGAAGAGCCTAAATGAGACTGATAAATATGACAGGAGCTGAATAAAATCTGCAGCACAAAATCATTTGCAGCACACTGGGATCCCAGGAGGGCATAAGGCCAGAGGGGATATTAAAGCGGCATGATGTCAATTAGAAATTGTTTTTATTGTGGGATAAGCATCCTTCCAAAAGCAGCATTAATGGGCACCTCTAAAATACTGAAGAGGGTGATAACATGCAAATATGATATTTCAGTTTCAGTTGGTATCCTGGGTGGAGGGAAATAATAATAGTAATGATGATTGAAGTAATAACTGTAATTACAATAAATATGACCCTGTATCATTCTCAATATTTTTGTTTCTGCTTCTCAGAAAGTTTTGAGACTAAGCAAAAAAAGAAGATTGTCAGACTTTGATTAAGAGGACTATTACACTGCATTTTCAGCAAACTGCCTCACAAATCGGAAGCTTTGAAAACAGCTTGAGTTTGCTGCAGAACACGCTGTACTTGAGGCCTCTGATGTCCCCTGCACTACAAATTTGCATTGTGCTCAACAGATAAACACCATTATTAGACTGAGCATTTAGGTGATGAGATGCAGTCAGTTTTGCTTCATGCCAAGTTTCAGTCAGCCTCTCGTAGTTTCAGTAAATAGCTTCTTAATGTGATGTTAAATCCCTGTTTGTCTGCAAATCTCACCTCTCTGGAAGATGGCTAGCTTGGCAGCCCTGAATGAGGACACAAAACCCATCAGCATGCAAGCAACACAGGCAGTCACTGCTCTACATTTGAACCTTTTCTTAGTGGGCTGAGTTAGCCTTGGACAAAAAGACTTGTTCCAGCTCCACAGTGCTAGGAAGCTCAGTGGTTCTTCTGGAGCTGCAAACTCTTCCCTTGCCGCTGCCGGTGGGGCCAGCCTGTTCCATGGGTATTTCCTCTCATTGTCCAGGGTTGAGGTCTGGGCTGTGCTGTCTGACTGTCATCCAAGAGAGGTTGGTTAAACTGTATTTCCTCTCTTGCAGTGCTGTCTCACTGTCTTAGTCCTCCAGACATCCCCACTGCTTCTGTGGTAGCTCTTATATGGGTTCTGTGCCCCAGCAGGGGATCCAAGTGTGAATTAAGGCTGGGGTGACCTCATGTCATGTCCTTTGCCTTCAGCATAGGCAGAACCACATTGCCCTGAAGAGCCCACAAATCCCTCGAAGTGGAGGCAGGCAAGATGGGCCCCACCTCTGCTCCCACCATAGACTCCGTCTTTCTGTGACTCCTTCTCTCAGCAGCAGGATGGAGATGAAGATTTCCCTTAGCTGTCATGTCAGACAAGAGCATGGGCTCTGGGGTCACATTTCCACCAGATATACTTCATTAACATCAGCTTCACCTTCCACCTCTTCTTACTTAGAGCCTGTCACTTGAACCATGCAGCAAATAGACCTTTTGCTTTCCTATCACTCAAACACTATATTCCTGTCAGAAAAAAATCCCAATACTGAACATCTTAGTAACTTTCAAGAAAATTCCTGCTCAATTTCACTCTCACTGAGTCAGTTTTGAGCAAGTGGTGATCACTCACTACACTTCGTTTTCTAGAGATTTTCTAGAGGAAGTGCTAATGAAATATATTAAGAATGACGAATGTGGGTGGAGGATCAATTTAATGTTAAAGAAAGCCATTATAAATAGTGACCTACTAAATACCTGGCATGGAAAGGCTCAAGCATGCATATTAAACATAGATCATGAGGTTAGCAGATAACATTAAGTAACACCATCTTTTTCAATCTTCACAAACAGGGCGTGCACATCATTTGGTAATTTATCATCCTTCTTGGTCTAACGTCATACTTTGCCCCTGAATGCTTTGAGGGATAAGACAGATTGCTTATTAATATACTTTCATAGGAAGGAGATGAGGGCAAATCAGGTTTAGGATATCATTCTACCCTGCTGGTTTTATGCTGCTGTGATTTCAGGGCACACTGACATTAAATAATTGCAATGGAAGCAAACCAGCTTGTCCAGATGAGGAGGGTTACTTTATGAATCTATATTGATGAAACCTCTTCAGAAAGGATCTGGCAGAGATCTATGCATTTATCTAACTTTATCCAATGAACAAAGCACAGCTCTTCATATCTTTGCATGATTCAGGCCGTTTACTCAGAATCGGTGGCATGTCTGAGCTCTGTCTCCACCCCTATGTTTGTTGCACAGAAAAATGCAGTTACGTAGCCTTTTGTGCCCCATCACACAATTACGCAACATGAAATTAGCTGCAAAGGAGAGAGGAACTGCTTTGATAATTTTTTTCATTGCCTAAGTTCTTTTAACAAAACCAAACCTTCAAAGCTCCTCATTTCTTTACAAGGAGGTAGGTTCTACAAAGCATGAAACAGAGGGACACCCAGCAAAAATACGGACTAAAATGCATTCCCCAGCTATACTGATCGTGGCTGATCAAACATTTCAGCTCATTCTCAAAACAGATTCTGAGAGCTGAACAAGAACTGTCTCTAATCTCCTTATGGTTAATGCCTACCTGTTTAGAAATTTGCAATATATATATGTTTCTCTACAATTAAGGATGCTTAAAATATATATACAATAAGCTTTGTAAGAGGTCTAAAAGAAATAAAGAATATGCTTCTCATTTATTCACTTTTTGCTGAAGTAAGCATCAGTTTTCTATCAAAAAAGCATGAAATGTTCTGTTTTTATTTTGTGGGGAGGGATTGTAAATGTCCATCAGCAAATGATTTCACAACCTTGCCACTGATTCCCAGTATGTACATAAAAAGAACTTAGAATTCCATTAAATCTCATCAGAACTTTGCTGTACATGAAGGCTGAATTATGAGTTTCCTTATAGAGACTGTAAAGCAGAAAACTGAAGGCTTATTCTCTCATGTGTTTAGTAGAGATGGGCTGGGACCCAAAGTGCCCTGCAAACAATATATCAAATTGGGTATATTGTAAGGACTCAGCTAGTGCTGAATTGAAGAAAAAAAATTAAAATAAATAAATATGGTATTTTTGTTTTGGCCTTTAATGGAGGATGTCTGTAGGAGCTTGCTCTCTGTGGCAAGTTCCCTTACACCTTCCATTACAACACATGGCATGGTGGAATCGTAGAATGGTTTTTGTCGGAAGGGGCCCTAAAGATCATCTGTTTCCAAATCCCACACCACAGGCAGGGAACCTTCCTCTAGATCAGGTTGCTCAGAGCTCCAGCCAACCCAGCCTTGAATACTTCTAGGAATGGGGCATTCAAAACCTCCCCGAGCAATCTGTTCCAGTGCCTCACTACCCTCTGTGTAAAGAATTTCTTCCTAACATCTAATCTAAATACCTCATATTTTAGTTTAAAACTGTCCTATCACTATCTGCCCATGTAAAAAGTCACTCTTCCTCTTTTTTATAAGCCCCCTTTAACAGCATCACCAAGTATGTGTATTTTTGGCCCAAAATTAGGAGTGCTGCTTTTCTTCCACACAAACTGCCCGCTTCAGTCTGAATTTAACTTGCAGTATTTTTAGACAAAGAACCAAGCACTTTCCAAGAAAGCTGTCCTGACTAGAGGAGGCATCTGCCACTGACAAACTGCTCGTGCAGGCATTGTGTTGTATGATCTCACCCAGCTGGCACGGGGCTGGAAGCTGCAGATAGGTCAGCCGTGTACCCCATCTGGTTTTGACATAGGATGCTGGGGCTCTGCTCAGTGCCTTGAGAAGGTTGGCATGATGCCGGGTGGTACCTTGGGAATGGCAGAATATTGTGAGGGCTGGAAAAAGAGGTGCGGTCCTGGCAGCTGGCTTTGCGCAGAGCTGGTAGCTATTGTTGCCATACAGGGAGAGCCTGAGATACTTGGAGAACTGCTGATGGTGCAGGAGGCCTCCTGGAAAGGCACCTGTCGATGTCCTAACCCAGCCAAGAAGTCCCATTTTTCTGATTTATCCTCCTATACTACTGTGATCTTTTGACTTTGGGGTTGAATTTTGTTCTTTCTTTGGAATAGTCCTTTCTTCCCATAGAGGAATTCTCTGCATATTTCCACTGTGGGGAGAGCTAGAATCTTCCCAGGTGTCTGGGGCTGAAAGGAAAATTGAAAACACAGAATCAAGGTGAGAAGAGTTGGACCTTTGACAGATCTATCTCAAATCATGGGAAGCCTGAAGCAGTAGAGGGAATTCACCAAGACACAACAGCATCCAGTAGAACAGTCAAGCAGCAGGGGTAAAACAAACCTACAGAATAGCACAGTTCACCTGTGGAACAGTAATTGCATCCACTGCAGGGCTTACCAATCAGTACTGGGTCAACCTTCTCAAAGAGCTGGACACGTTCATTCATCCAGGGCTGGATACAGAGATAGGCACACAGTCTTTGGCTCAGGAAATTTATACCAAGCAGACTGCAAAATCCAGGGCTACATGGCAGGGATGGGATTGTTTGCTTTATCCAGTGCTTTCATGCCATTATCTCTTTCATACCAAAGCACTTTATCTGGTGCTTTCATGCACCTCTGAGCCAACTTCTCCCCCAAAAGGCATGCATGCAGGATGAACAGCTTGTCTCTGCTCATGTGCACAGTTCACAGGGTTCCCAAGCACAGGTTAACAAGCATATGCAGGAGATGATTTGCATTACTTCTTAATCTAGACTTGTCCTCATATTACCTAGGATCTGAGCAATTTTGTCCTGAAATCAGCAGTACCTTATTCTATGGAATTGTTAGAAAGAAAGGAAACAAACAAAAAAATTCAAGATGAGAACTTTCCCTGTTGGTGGTGTCCTTCTTTTATTCAGAACTGCAAGACACCAAGGGAATCAATCAGTATGACTCCCCAGCATCCTTTTCAGAAGTCATGCAGAGACAAACTGCACAACATAACTCAAAACTGCTTTCCCACACCTGGACTTGCTTTCAGTTGTCTTGGAATGAGCAAGTGCTAAATTTGACTGGCAAAGACAACTTTAAATCAGAGCCAGGACCCAAAGATGTGGGCAGGCATCTGTTACCTGGGAAAAAAAACAAACCAAAACAAAAACCCCAAAGCAACAATGAAAAGAGGGCCAAGAATCTACTCTAGGTACTAAAGATGCAATCATAAATTTGCAATAAACCGTCTTGGACTAAGCTGAGAAAAGTCAAAAGTTGTAACCTGTGTTAGGCAAACCCATGACAGCTGAGTATTTATTTTTCTGGAAAACATGAATCCTTTTCTCCTATAGAGCATCCCCTTGTTGCAATTTTTCCCTGTGTCCTGTAGAGTGCAGAGTGGTGTTTTGAAATCGAGGATCTATTAGTCTGGAAAGAGGATGAAGACTAAGCCTGTTTGAAATTCTGTTTGATAAAAGCAAGGAAGGCAGGCTGCTCTGAGTTATGAAGGTGGCCTTTTAAAAATGGAAATAAACAGGCAGAGAGAGCAGATGACTTTAATGAACAAGTACCTGTGTCTTTTCGGATCTCAAATTCTATTACCAAATGGAGACTGAAAAAACAGACCAGTTCTGTCAGCGACAACCAGCCACCCCTCTGCACCTGAGCTCTCCCCAAACACACATGCCTGTCACTGCAGGAAAAACCTGAAATGACAAGAGACATTCACCTGTAAAGCTCAGCCTAGCAACAGCCTCATTAGGGCTGTGAAAACCTTTGAGAGATTCAACCTGAGCTGAAGGAGTTTGCGGGGTCAAGTCTGGATGCCTGACTGCACCCATCTTTGGTTTTGGTTTTGGCTGTTGGTTCCAGGAATCTCCGGATATCCTAAATGCCCCAGTTTGGGGAAACTGAGTGTTTCATGTGAAGTACTAAACACAGGCTCCTTTTCTGGTGTCTTGAACAGCACCATTGCACCTGATTCTCCTGATATGAACTCTAACAGTTGAAGGGACAGATAAAGTGTCCCTGGGTGTCCTAGGTGAGCAGCTCTTGGTGATGTGGCGGGGTAGTGGCAGAGGCATCAACCATTATTCTGTGCTGCTGTTTGTGAGCACTGGAATAGACTTCCCAGGAAAGTGCTTATGTCACTACTCCTGCTGGAGTTTAACAAGCCTTTGGACCGCACCCTCAGGGATGTGGTGTGATTCTTGGGGTGGTCCTGAGCAGGGTCAGGAGTTGATGATCGTTGTGGGTCCATTCCAACTCAGCATATTCTGTGATTTCGTGTGATTTCTTGTATTGTACTACTCAAGGAACCATGCAGGGCACAGATGTAACCACACTAACCTGAAAACAAGGATAGTATTAGACTGTGACAGGCTGCAACAATATGGAGTCCTTTTTGCCATGTCAGAACAGGCTGATGTTCTTCTTTTTTTATCTAACCAATACCATCCTGCACCCAGAAAGTTCTCATCTCAACTCACAGCATCTTCAAAATATCCTTTGCTGAACGAATAAACAAAGGAAAACCTAAAGGAGGGATCCGGATAAGGGTTTTTTTTAAACATCTGAGCAGTTCGCAAGGTGTTGAACTGGAAGTGGGATGGTGACAAATTGCAGCAGGATCCTGTATGCCAGTGCTGACTCATGCAGGCAGCACTCGTGTTCCCCCGCCATCCTCTCCAAATGCTGCACCATAGAGTACATAGGAAAATAAAGCCCATAAATAACCAAGAAGGATGGGGAAAAGGGCAGCCTGCATCCTACTGAGTAGCAGTTCTATCTCAGATCTGAAATGCCTGGCAATGGAGATGAAGTTAATTCACACTTGTCAGCCAGCTGCAGGAGGCTCAGGGACCTCTTAGTTCCTCACAGCCATGCATGCAGAGCTGTACCTGTCACAGATACTGGATGAGACAGATCTTATACTATTCTTATAGCTTTAGGGCAACTGGAGGGAGAAGGAAGGGAGAAAATCGAATCAAACACAGAAAAAGAACACAAACAAAAACTTCCCAAGTGTCTTCTACTTGACAGGGACCACCAGTGACATTGTCTGTTCTGGGAGCCATTGTCAATTATTTATTAACACCTTGAACACAGCAGAGTAGCTGAGCATGTTGTGATTTGGGGGTTCTCTGTGTGCATGACTGAAGTTTTTGCAAATCATGGCAGAGATCAGAAGAGAGACTGTTCTTGGAGTGAAGACGCGCCTTTGCAATTCTGCATGTGGCACAATAGGGGCAAATTCCTCTTCCTCCTTCTCTCCCCCATGCAGTGACTGTCTCTGAAGCCCATATCAGACTTACTCTTTTGGCTGCTGGAGAGAAAAGCTACCTATCCTTATAGCAGTGTCCTCCCTTTTCAGCAAGTCAGACCTCTTAGGTGGCATCAGAAACTGAATCCCTTGCTGGGATGTGGCAAGGTCATGCCTATGCCTTCCAGAGAGTCCCCTCTTCGCTGAGAGCAGTCAATACCTTGATCTTGGTGGGTGCAGACACTTCTGTTTCTCTCCCTGCATTTTAAGTTCTTCAGGAAAAGCTGCCTTTCTAATTTCTAGCCTGACAACCCATCAGTAGTGGCAAACAATGAACCTGAGCTCTATTGGTAGTAGTCTGGGCAGTCCTGTTACACAACTGGTGTAAATAATTGATAGAGCTCAGAATCACTGCTGCCCACTGCTTCCCACTTACTGGTTGTAAATGACTCACACTGGTAAGTAATTGTAAATGCTGGTAAGTCAGTAGATGACTTGCACTGTTAAGTCATGTACTTTGGTTTTGTGTCCTTTTTAATCCCTTGAGCATCTGACACAATGACTTGATGTTTCTGTATGCTCAGTGAGCTCCTGTCTTATGCTGCTTTCCATCACAAATCCTTTGGCCTCCACTTCTTTTGTCTTCAAAAGCTTCTCCTACCTCTGTTGTTGATAGTTTAAAAACTCAGCAGAAGCAATGGAAGGTTGTCTGCAGATCTTAATCTGTCATTAAGACCTACTAGAGAATATGTGCCCGGCATTCTTCCAAAAATACCTTCCTCTGTCTATACTTTTTCTATTCCACCCCCTCTATAATTCCTGTGGATGAAATGTTAAGTATCTGTGTGTGCATCATTGATTTTAGCAATCATTTCATTGTAGGATGTGTGATAGAAGAAATACACTGTTATGACAGCCTCTTGCTGGGTGGATCTGTTATCTCTCTAATTGTTTTCTTTCTTTCCTGTGTTTTATACACGAGACACAGAGGAGTGTGTAAAACAAGGATTTGGCTGCACTGGCAGTTGTGAGATTGTAAGCAGTGCAGTAAGGAATCTCTTTTCATCATGAGAGTACATGTTTGGACAGTGACAAAAAGCTGGGTTTGGAGAACTGTAGCTCAACGAGATGAAACATTTTCCCAGTACCAAGGTCATTCTTGAAAGATGGACTTAGTTATTCATACTGCTTAGATCCTACAACAAAAAGCAGAGTAACATTCAGATAGGTCTATGAAGGCAGTCCTTGGAAGTCCCAGTACCACTGGAAGGCAACTGATCTTCAGCTTCCAGCTTAAAAACACTGTTCCTTCATTTGTTTGAGGGAACGTTGTCCTCTATTTAATGCTTGTTGCAAAGGTTACGGCATCAGCTTTATAAACTATTGTACGTGTTTTTGCTGCCCGAGTCTGCACATTGGACTGTTCTGGTTGAAGTTCCTTGTCTATATTCCCTTTGCTGTCAAAGGAGAGATGTGAGTTCTGTCAGGAAGACAATTTATCTCCCTATACCTTAAAAAAACACCTTAAGTTGGGTGAAATGCCAAGGAGAGCTTAACTTTCTATTCACTGAATTCAGAGGCAGTCTCAGTAGTGTGGTTGGCCTTCATGTTCACTCTTAGAGGTAGATACAGTGATTCCTTGCATTTGGGCTGCTGAGGTTTCCAAAGCAGCTCTAGTGATTTCAGTGGGACAAAATGCATTGCAGAGCATGGGTCTCAGTACCTAAACACTTTTTGAAAATGGTGCTTCGGTTCTGTGTTCCTTTCTTATGTTTGAAAATACTGCTTAGAATGCACTTAAAACCAAAAGGCAAAATGTCATACATTCCTGTCATGGGTTTGCAAAAGTCCCCCTCCTTGGGGATTGGAGATAGTTTGTCCGGATGAATTTCCGGACAAAAGCCAATCATGAGTTTAGGTGACGCCTTTGCCAATTACATCTTCAAGAAGAAACGGAAGAGAAGGTGGTGGCGTGGTAGAATTTTGTGGCAGCCATGTAAGAGAAAAACGTGGCAGGTCCCCCCAGGTGGGGGGCCAGGCCTCTCTGCTCCCC
>JAWMRA010000164.1:14071645-14119760 GCA_035584735.1 Pseudotriccus pelzelni | reverse complement strand
GCAGAGCTGCTCAGAAGACTTGGAGCTTTAAAAGAAGAAAATACCTCCTTCTCCTCCTGGACTGATACAAAGGGGGGGGAGGGATGCTTCTGTAAACACATAGTGCTTTTGTTTAATGTAGATGTAGTTGCTTAGTTTTTATTTTTGCTAATAATAAATCCTAATATTATTTTCTCCCCAATCAAATCTCTTTGTCTGCATAAACTTCTCTCACCTTAGAATAATTTGTGGGGGGTGTGGTAAAAATTGTCCCCTAAGCAAACCCATGACAATTCCTAAAAAAGGAGATTTTATGTAAAGCTGACATAAAAAGGTAGATTTACAAATGCAGGAATATTAAGTGACTTCTAGAATTAATAGTGGGTTTTTAATTTGAGAAGCCTGAGCCTGGAGACATCCACATCACCACATGAAGGAAAGTTGATACCATGCAGGGAGGTCAGAGAGCTCCATGTGAAAAAGTTATTAAATAGTAATTTTGATCAATTCCCACAAATCTTCTATAGTTGAAATGAATTTGGAACCAAGGGACATCTTAATTGATGATTCCCTGAGATATTGGGATGGGCGGTGAACATCTAGGTAGTTTTTAGAACCCATAAATTATCAAGACAGTGATATATCAGTAACGGAATGAATAATGTAGAGATCAACATCCCTTATTTAAATTTAGCTTAACCTTTTCTTCCATGGGAGAGCAAAAGAAGAATAATTGCCTCAATTAAATTTTAATCTTGGATATGTTGATCTGTAGCTGGGTTTGCCACAGACTAGGTTTCCCTTTCCCACCTAGATGAGGCAAGGTATCTATGCTTGAAGTCTCCATACTGATATTGACTCTAATCTGCTCAGAAAGTTTGCAAGGTAGACGTTTTTGTTACATCAGCTAACCCCAGGAGATTAGTTTTGTGTTCCTGTTTTCCAAAGACATCGTGTGTGTAGAATGGAGATTATTTATTTTTTTTCAGTACAGCACATCAACACCTCCCTCAAAAAAAGAAAAAAAAATTCCAAAAGGAGAGAGGGAAAGAAAGTCCCTTCTCCTGAAATGCATTTTCATTCAGGTCTCTGCTGTACATGGTAAAGCAATAATGATGACTTAACTTTAATTAAACCAGAAGTTATTATAAATAATGTAAACGTTGCAATTGACTGGAAGTAAGGGGTGTTTCATGAGGTCACCTGAATTGACAAAAAGCATATTCCCTGGTGGTCAGCTGAGCTATCTGTGAGCATTAAAATTCCTTGCTTTTTATTTCGTACAAGTGTAAAACTGAAATTTGGTCTCACAGTTTGCATATTGTTATTTCAGTATTTTTTTCTCTTTTAAAGCTAAGTAGCCCATATCCAGTGGACAACTCAGAGACCACTTTAAACCAACGGAGCCAAATGTCCAAAGCTTTATGTGCTGTGACTGATGTTGCACGCTCAGTATTGCCAGCAACGAGGTCCCTGAACAAGAAATACTTTTGGGCTGAAAGAGTCTCTGCTTTGCCAGTTCCTATTCTACTGTATTAGCAGGGATAAAATGCAAGTCTTTTATTAAGTTACAGAGGGGAAAAAGCTAGGAAAGATATGTATGAGGTCCATCCAAGAGTTTAGGACTCAACTGACAACAAAAAGATAAGAAGACTGTTCTGAGATGACAGAGGTGGAGACGAGTGGCAAGTTGCTTGATTATGCTGTGCTCTGGCTGAGTTAGTGGAAAAGGAAAGAATTCCCTCAGACATATAGGTTTGAAAAGGCGGGGGACAACTACGAGTTCTCCAGAGCAGCAAAGGAGCTTTTTTGCCCATCAGGAGAATTGAAGCATGGCTCTCACCACAGACTTCTGCATCCAAAACTGCTTGATTGAAAAGTTTGCGTATGCTGCTGTTCAGGTGTCAGTCTGTGTTTGCAAAATAAGGATGCCTCTGAATGCAGGATTGTTGCCTGGAGAAAAAGATGCACAGCAGCAAACATTTCAAGCAGCAATTTTGAAACTGGATTGCAAGAGTTGGGCATAGCATGACACAAGCAATCTGTGTCAGTTGCAAAACTGCAACCTAAAATGGCACCTCAATAATTTTGCACAGAAAACAAAGCCTCACTCAAACATGAATGGAAATAATAATGTGGTGTCAACAGAGACACTTGGCACGTACATCTCCATAAACTTTATCAAAATACAGTACTACACCTTTAGCTCTTATTGTTCTAAACAGAGCAGCTGTTCCTTTCGGGGATCTCATTGCATTAACCAGCCTTTAAAAGTTACAGCCTCCTTTGAGGAAGTCATGGTTTATTAGCACCAGTAGCACAGGTAAGGCAAGTCATACAACAGATAGATAAAAATATTTAGACTGGGCAGAAGTGAGCCTTTATAGTATCATACTTCATTAATCTCTGAGCTTGGCTAGGACAGCAAGGATGACCAGATAGTTGCTTATAAAGCCTTGGCTGAAGACATAACTAAGAAAAAACTGTAAAGTTTTCTTTTCTTATACCTCTGACTTAAACATACGGTCGTCCTGTATTATGATTTGGATAATAAAATTATTAGAAAGATGCCTCTGCCTCAATTAAGGTGCAAACGAGACCATATGACGAAGTCAATAGTACAGACTTTTATTTAACAGTAAAATGTGAAGTAGAGAGAAATAGAAAGAAATGGGAAAAAGAGAGAGGAGAGGGAGAGAAAGAGAGTGACAGAGAGACACATAAGTAGAAAAAATATCACCATTCCATGGATTCCGACAGTGTCTCATTGATTCTTTTCTTGTGGTCTTTTTGATGATGAGAGTCCCAGTCTTACTGAAGTAATGGCTATAGTCTGGATCTGTTGTGGGAAAGCCCTTGAAACACAGAGTCCTTAGGGGTTTTATTATGCTTAGGCTAGGGGCCAGGAGTTTTGCACTGGATGATGTAATACTGGATGTAATACTGGATCACTGGACACTTCAGGTGTCTTTGACACCTTCTAAGATGATAAAGCTGCCTTTTATGTCAGCTCAGTTGAGTCAGTTATGCCCATTATAACCCATCAGCAGAGATGAACACCTTCAGGCTACACAGTGTGGACCTTTATCTTGTATCAAGTTCCCATCACAGTTTGAATTAATAGGCATATTTGGGTAGCAGTGGACTTCGGTAAGCAATTTCTTCTTTGCAGTGGACATAAGTATTTCAGTGATTTTAACAGTGTTGGAGACATTAACCATTTCAGTCTCTCTCATCCTGCCACCTAAAGAAGATTCAGTCACTTTCCAAAGGTGTTGGGTAATTCTGTTAAAAGGCAGATAAAGCAAAAATACTGTAGGGGAAGGAGGGAAGCATGAGAAGGAGGGAAGCAGACTTAAGTGGATATTATAAATGAAGCGTTATTATGTAAGGCCAGTAACAGATTTTCACTATAATTAAGATGGATTACTGTAATAATCCTTAAGGGTTTGATTCAGAACTGCATTACAAACCACTTATGTGGAGCTTCTGCACTCACTGCCTCTGTGAGGAAATCACAGGTGTTTAAATAAGAAAAGGGAAATTCAGGGTTTTTCTGTTTCTTCAAGCAGCTTCCTTAGGTTTGGAGAGATGTGTGGCTGCCTCAGATTTATGTGCTGAGGAGGGTGTCTGAGCCTTGATAGCACTCTCGGAAAGTAATTACTTTTTGCGGATTTTACACCTGAACATATATACAGGGCATGGCAATTTAGCTTGGGGAAAAAAAACCCACAAAACCTTTTGTGCACAGAAGAGCTGCTGTTTGGATTAATGAACTGCAGAACTAACTTTCTTCACTCCACAGATGTCAGATGTGCCTTAAAAATATGTTCACTTCCCTTGCAAACACACAAGTGTTGGAAGATACTATGCTCAACAAGTGAAATCAGGGCTATCTGGGAAACCAGAAGGCAATGTTTCCATTTTCACAAGAACATCTTAATGTGAGAATGAGAAAAATTATAAAAAATGCTGAAACTTAGAAGAAATATTTAAGGTTATGGTGTTTCAGTGTAAAATTATAAACTTTTGCACTTTTGTCTTAGTTGTGTCTGAGTTCACAAGTATTAAAAAAAATAGGAATGCTTTATTTTTTTTTTGTGAGTGGGAGATGGTGGGGATATCACACCATCAGTTCCAAGTGTTTGGAATCAGAATAATTTCCCAGGCTAAGGACAAAGATCTTCCTGGTGAATATGCAGGCCTTGTGAATGTGAAAGATAACATTCACTTCCCTGCCAGGAAATGAATCCAGGTTATTGCCACAGAGAAGCTGGTGTGGGGTTTGCTCTATACTGCTATGGGCCAAACACCTCCTGCAACATCCCTTTTGTGAGGAATCCGAGGAGAAAACCCTGTTCTTGGAAAAGCTGATGAGTGCTAGATTGTTGCTCTAGGGCAGCAAAGACCATCTGTGGGACCATCAGTTCTGTAGGGGTTGATAAATCCTCAGGCTGGCATTTGACAGGTGCCAAAATGCCCGCAGGGTGGACTAGAACTAGGCAAATCAGGACTATGTGGGAAGCTATGACTGTACAATTGTGATCCCCCAAGGGATATGACTGGATTTTTTTCACAGCAAAGCCCAGGACGGAAACCTGACCACAGATGCAAGAATGTCTATGGCCCTGTTTCCTTTTGGTCTTCTTGTTTCTTAGTGTTAGTGCTGCACTACAAGTATTTATTGACTTCCTTTGTGCTTCACTGTCTCACTTGCTGGAGAGGTTGTGTGGGGAGAAGAATCAGAGCATTGTTTATCAGTCTTGAGCTTTCTGTTCCTGGAATATTCACTGCTGCATTCAATCATAATTGATGAAATGATGAAATCATCATTTAGTAGAATCTGACTGAGTTTGACAAAACAGAATTGATTACTCTCAGACAGGTATATTTATTACTTTTGCCATTTACCTTATCACTATATTTTCCTCCTAATTGGCCAGAGCATGCTACAGAAGTATTTAGGTTCCTAACTACTGAGGTCAAAACCAACCCCCCTCACCCACTCTTCCAGCTCACTGCACTGCAGACCCATGGCCACTCTGAGCATCTGAGCAGCTGTGGGCAGTAAAAACCTGTAGGGTTTGTTTTCAGTAGTGTGGGGTAGCAGGAGTAAGAACAGAGGAAGTTCATATGACACTTACATTGAATATTATTCAAGTATTTATTAATAAGTGACTTCCTAATGGTAAACCTCAGTCAACTTATTCATTAGTTTTTCTGTTCTCCTCTTGAACTCAGTTAAACTGTTCACATCTCTAACATCCGAAGTTTCACAGCCTGATAACACATTTATAGAGGAATTACACACTTGTTTTAAGCTTATCTCCTTCTAGTTCAATTTAAATCTCCTTAATTCCTGTACTGGAATATATATGCCTTCCTCTGATACATCTATTCATCATCCACAAAAGCGCAGTATTAGACTTCTTGAGCTGTAGCATTCAGCTGATCATTAGTATCACTAATTCCTGATGGGCCTCCCCTCCCTGAATTTGTCTAATTTCTTTTTGAATCTTTTTGCATTTTCCCCTCAAAGAGATTCACACTGCAAATATGTACTAACTGAGAAAGCTCTTTCTTTTGTTTGCTCTGAAGCCGCTGCCTGATTGTTTCCTTGGTTGTCATGTGCTGGGAAATACCAAATGCATTATTTGCTATTTGTCTTGTCTGTGCCACTTGTGATTTTATAGACCTCTGCCCCATTCTCCTGAGTCATCTTCTCTCAGGCTGAAGAGTCACAGATTATTAATTTTACTTCCTGAAGAAGCTGTTTCAAACCATAGAGTGTCTGTGTATCTTTACTCCTCCTCTCTGTTCTTTCTCTGTTACCCTTCCAACGGGTGACTGAAAGTGCATGTGGCATCCAAGAGATGAACAGAGAACTAATGCATTCACATCATTAAGTTACTGTCTCACAGGGCACAAAACAAGTGTAAATGAGTTTGGGGTCAACATTGACAGCACTCGAGGTGCACTGATTTCACATCGTCGCTCATTTTTATATGTGTGTGTTTCATACATATATGTATGCTTTCCTTTTCTTTTTGCAAGCTGTTTCCACTGTGTTTTCTTATTTTTAAAATAAAAATATTTATACTATCCAGTTGTACTTTTCAGAAAACTGAAGCTTTTAACTTCTGTTTCAATTTGCTGTAGCCAAGGAAGTTCAAGAGAGCACAAGGGATTTAAATGCTCAGTTCGAAGGGACTTCAGTCTTTGGAAAATCAATTCTTGATGATTTGGTAAATTGAAAATGGGATCTGATACATTTCCTTACCATGACTGAGTTCGACCCAACTCCAGTAATAATGGAAAGTTAGCACCTACCATTTCCTCTGACACCTCCATGGTTTTCAGTTTCTTTTCAATCAGATGAATATTTTCATCTGAAAATCAGAATAAATTCTTCTTGACATACAGAGTCTCTTTTCATTCTTATCTGTGTTGTCTTTAAGGAGAGAAACTCAAGTGTACATTCCTTTCACCTTGGGGTGACACTTAAAACTTTGACATACACTGTTCAGTGTCCACACCTTGCCATTATTCTCCTCCAGGTCCACAGACTATGCCCCAGCGAGAGGAATCTATGATTTACTCAGTGAATTATCATGACAAACCTGTAGCCTTATAAATAATACATAAGAAGGAACGGGGATATCTGTTGCCATTTCTGTGTATGCTACTAATGACCTGCAAAGCCCCTCCTCTGGGAATGCTGTTCTAAAAGAGCACAGGGCTAAGGTTGCAGAGCATCTTGCTCGGCATGTAGAATTGCTGTTTACAATGCAGATTGAATTTGCCAGCACACATGCACAGAAAGAAGAGGAAAAAAAAAAAAAGATGGGAAGACGAAGCAGATCTCTTATTGCTGAGAAGCACAAACAGCCTTTGTGTTAGGAGGTAGAAGGAAAAATGATGATCCTGTAGTATGCTTCTTAGAAAATAATAATTTAGGAGACATTAGAGATATAAGTACAATATGAAATGGAAGTGGCACTTTTTTGCCCTAAAGGAGATGCCTCTTATTTAGCAATGCTGCTGAATAAAATATGAACCACACAGAGTTTTGTTTTGAACTTATGTATTTTAATAAAAATATTTAGGGTTTACGGCTTAATAAATTGCCCAAAGGAAAAAAAAAAAATCTGGAGATGGTGGTGTTTCCATCCAATCTGGATTTATTTAATACATAGCATGCAAAGTGAGTTTTCAGAAAATGGGTTTTAATTTAAAAAGCCTTCTGGGCTGTCAGTTATCCTGTCCCAAGCAATCCGCAGCTGATATACTGCTTTCTGATCAGTTCTCCTCCATCTTCTGCTATTTTTGGTGAAAACTGGCTGGATTTCAAATCTGTCTGGAGCTTGTGTCAGATAAAGAAATAGATTTGATCGTTAAAACTTAGTTATTCTTTGTGCCTATTGAATACAAAATTGACAGAGGTGGATACCACACAGGCTCTTGGTCTGTACTCTGGTTAAGCAGGATATGGGTGAAACCAATACACAGTGAATGGAAAAAATATGTCTCATACAAAAATGAATTCTTCACTTAAAACCACTTTATATGGCTTATTGGTCTAAACAAAGGTAAAGGAAACAAAATGTTTGCAAATCCCCCAACATCAACAGAATGATAAGAAAGGACCTTGGCAAGCCTGACTGTAGATCACAATGGTAAGGAAAGTAAAAATGAATTCTCAATAGGCAGTAATAAGTTTTGTTTCATTTCAAAAGCCATGAAGTGTCTGTCCAGGACAGGCTTTCCTGTACTCAGAAAAGAGAAAGACGACATGCTGTGGGCAGATTTTTTGGTAGAAGAGAAGCTATCATTATGCTCAAAAAAACCCTTGCAACATTAATGTGCTTAAGTAGCCATTTTAACATCTCAATTACACAGAGACATTTATGTTGCTCCAGAACAGGTGAGCACAAAATAAGCTTGGATCTCCTTCTGCTGCAACTTCTTTTCTAACATCTTCCAGCCTCCTCCCATATTCTTGGCCACCTGTCAGTTGCAGTACAAGAATCCCAGCGGCTTTGCCACAGCCTTCTTTCTGCAGCAGTTTCCATTTTTCTTCTTTTCTCATGTGCCGTTTAGCTTGAGCACTTGACCAGGTTCATTCTAGCTGTTTGCTGTGACAGCACTGATCAGATGTCCTGCATATGTGTGTATGTATGAATATAGTGTTAAAACACTTGCTTAAAAATTAAGAAAGTATTCCAGAATTGTCAAACTATAAGTTCTCAAAAGTCTTTAGCAAATCCCTTTCCCTTTCATTCCTCCTACAAATGTAAAGAGATTAGCTTTAGTATGAAAGGATGTTTCAAGTTGGAGAGGACCTCAATAGGTCACCCATTCAACTTCCTGCTAAAAGCAAGATCTGCTGTAATGTCGTAAAACTTTTTTTCTCATGCAGCAAATTTCATTGTGCTTGTTTCTGAGTCTACAGGAAGAGTTTAAGAAAAAAAAGACCAGCCTTGATGCTTTTCCTGGTATCCCAGGACTGCCAGCCACATGCTGCTCCAGAACACATCTGCAGACTCCTGGCCGTTGTCGGCTGGGCTGGCCCCACAGATTCTGTGTGTTAAGACTGAACCTTTCAATGCCTCTGAAAGTGACCATGAAAAGTAGTACTCACTCAGCCCTTCTGTATTCAGAAAGATTTCATTTCGTGAGAGTTTGAACTTCCCCCTGAACAAATATGAAGAAAACCCATCAGACAATTCCAGCATTTCTCCAGATTGCTTTGTAGGGAAGAGAGCAAAATTGCTGAACCTTGACATCAAGTAGCTTGCTGAAGCCTAAGAGCATAATTAGTCCAAGAAAATCATTTGAGACAGACAAAGCTTCTTAATATGTGTGAGCAAGTTTGTGATAAGATCAAATCAAAATAATAAGTGGACTCATCCAGATATCCACATCTCTGCCTTTTGCCCAACACCAGCTGCTGAGAACAACTTAATTCTATTTGCAGTCTAATCATCAGTATATTTAGTAAGGGAGGGGAGTGTTTTTAAATATCTACAGAGTAAGTTTATCAAAGACACAGATAAGTCCAAAACCAGAATCTGCTCATACCCAGGCTGAACAGGGTCAGATGCATTAAAGGTATTAGGAGGATTAAATGTGTTAGAAGACAAAGAGCCTAGTAGAGTTTTATTAAGATTGAGAGAGATGAATATGATTAAGTCTGATGATCATACATGTCATTTTGGGAGAGAGGGTAGTAGAAATGGAAGCAAACATCATTAACAGCAACAAGAAAAACAGTTTCATCTACATATATAAATATTTCAGCCCTCTTCCTCTCAATAGGTCATTAGAAAAATGCTAGAGAAAAAATAATAATAAAAGAGAGCATTCACCCTGAAGGCATTCAACTGAAAAAATGAATACAAAGTTAAGGAATGTAACAACATTGAAGGGCCTAGCTATGAGCACTTTAAAAGCAGAGTAACATTTGTGACATTTTTACCAACAAGACTAGAATCTGGGCCTGCCATAGCAAGTCTGAGGTTTTAGAGTAATAACATGTAGATGAGTGGTTTTTTTACTGCCTTGTGAGGTTGGATGACTGGAAATGTGCTTGCAGTTGTATCTGGGCCTCTGACTTCAATGGGTTACTGGGAGCATGTCTCTGAGGATGTGATTTTCATAGGTAATTTCCCAGAGGCTTTCCCATTGTGGCTTTTGCCTTCGAGAAGCACCAAGCAGCTATTTGAAGGGAATGGAGATGCAGTGTGGAAAGCTCAGGCTTGGTACCAGCACATGAGAAAAAACACGCTGATGAGATTTACGTGGGCTATGTCATGCCATAACATAGCATCCCTTGTGCCCAAATCCACTCTCCCCTCAAGGTACCGTCCTGTTGAGCTTCTTTCCAGAACTAGTAATGGAGAAGTCTCAAATTAGCCTCCTTAATGTGTCAGATTAAAGGCACTGCTTTGTAACTGTTTCAAAGCTTGAAAAGGAGGGTTATGTTTGCTATAGTGAAATGCAAATCAGCTTTCCCAGGTATATATCCACAGCAACACTGCTTTTGAAAGTGGCAATAAACTGTTTCCTAAGAAGAACCACCTTCTCTTTTCCCTGTCATGGATGAATATCACTTCAGTGTGATGCCGGTCTATCTCTAGAGTCAAAGCTGGCAGGTAATTCATCATCTTGCTCCAAGTTGACTCATTAGAAACCCAGGAAGCTAGATATTAACTAGCTCCTTTAGTATGTTATTCTCATTTCAGAAAGTTTCCTGTCCCTCTGTTTTGTCCTTTGTTGCTAAATTGCAATTATCATGGAACTTTGATCTCTTCACCTGTAGATGACCCATTCATCCATCACCACTGAGATTTTTTTAAAACTAAAATTTCAAGATGTTCTGCAGGTTTAAAAAACCTTTAAAGCCAGCTTCTGCCTGTAAAACAACCATGTAAACTGCATCAAATGAGGGGAAAGGAGGCAATTCAAAGCAGTAAAAGATCATTCATGACTTTAAAATCAGATTTTATTTCAAGAAGAAATGTGTATTTGTGAATTTTATTTTCTTTTATTTCCCTTTCCTTTTCAAGCTTTTGTTTTCATGTTTCTTTGTCTTTCTGATAAGTAGCAGTGACTTGATGGTCAGAAATGAGGGTTCTACAGAAAATACTAAAAATCACAAATAACCTCTGGGTTGGAATCTCTCTAATTCTAAATTGGAGATGCTACTGGACTTTGTCCTGATTATCTGGAGCATGTGTAATTTATCTAGGGCTTTCAGATGGATTTACTGTATGTAAACTGAATAGCTAGATAGCATGAATACAGTATGTCTGTTCAGCATTTCTGAACAGTGTGATACTTATTACAGATCCAGGGTACAGCTGATTTGCAAAGATATTATAAGCCTGTCTAGATTTTTCTGAATGTGGATCAGATCTGTTAAAACTATTGTCCTGGATGGATATACAGAAATCCCAGGAAAAAAAAAAAGTAAAAAATATCCAATATTTACTTGGTCTCACATCCAGACTGGAAAAACAGACCTTGTCTCAAATAATGGTTGTTTTCCCCTCAATATAATATTCAACAATTCTATTTCAAGACCACATTCATTTTTCAGAGCTCATTTTTACCTGTAGTGAGTTGTGTTTGGATCTACGTCTTACAAAAGATTTAGTTTTAAAAAGAAAGATAACACAAAATCCAGTGATGAATTCTTCTCTCTTCCAAATAAATGGAGGGCACATTTCTGTCCTTATGAGAGATTTTTTAATTTGGTTTTCTTTCCCTTCATGTTTTTTACTTTTGAACTAAAACTTCATTTTTGCACCAGCAATACCCAGTGGTATCTCTTTAGAATTTTAATCGAACATGAGGGTTGATTTTCATTCACATTTTACCATCCCAAGGGGCAAAAGGGAGGCATATCAGAAATTACCATATTTATGACACATTGCCAATGAATGTGAGGTACCATCCTCTGTCAATTCTCTTCAGCTCTATGCTCTGCCTTGGCCATTTCTAAGGTATTCCATGGGATTAAGCCTGGGCTGCTGCAGTGCCAGCACCAGCCAGATTCATAGAATTACACAATCACAGAATATGCTGAGTTGGAAGAGATACATTGTGGCATTCCCTGAGGTATCTCAGGCATTTGGAAAATCCAAATTTCCAATTGAAAATATTTTGTGCCTGGATATGATATATAGAACATTCATATCTCATGAGGAGAGTGGGGAAATCCTACAACGAGGACACAAAATGTTTCATACAATGGGAACCTGTACCCAAAGTTGTGCATTGATTATTGACGTGGGAAATCCAGCCCTGATGCACCTTGAAAATGCCCAGTGGATCTAGTGAGGGATTATTTGACCCAAGCAACATGCAACCAGTTCTTATTATCAGACAGAAGCCTCAGCACTGATATTGGTAGGAGTTTCCTAAAGCAGCATGTTTGGGAGGGAGCACTTCTAAAGTAACACTCCAGAGGGTGTTAATAAGGTTTAATGAGGGCTCCAGGATCTTCTAGGCATCACGCCCTCCCTTTAAAGCTCCTAAAACAGAAGAGTTTATAGTATTTCTAGAGGTAGGATACCTTTGTGAAAGCTGTACTGCCATGGCTGCTGACCTCTGTTTTCACACAGGTCATTATTGTACTGGTCTCCCTGGCTTTGGATGCCTCTCCTCCTTTCCTTTTCATTGATACTCCTCTGACTAGGCAGTTACCAGTCAGAACTTGTTTTTTTCTCCTTAGCTGCCATCATGTCCTTTAACTATCCCACTGCACAGTCACATGTGTGAGTTGCACAGTAGCACAGTGTTGGGGGCAGGACTGTGCAGACAGAGATGGGGGACAAGATCTGTCCAGATTTGGTGTTCTTATTATACTGCTGAGTTTGGAGCCAGCCTAGCATTCCTGTCTCCACAATCTGGAGTGTTAATACTGTCTTCAGGCCTGGAAAGACATGTGAAGGCAGAAGGGGACCTGCAGAGGTTGGTTTGGGTTCATGAGTTACCTGTAAATGTTAATCAACTTAGACAAAAGCCCACTGAGCTTCTGTGGTGATGGTGTCTGACAGAATCACTTAACCACACGAGACAACAAAAATTTCACATCGTGTTTGGAAAGGTAATTCATAACTATCAGCCTTTGGGAAATGCCAACAGGTACAAGGATGAGGCAGGTTTTCTGGTTGGTTGTTTAAGGCAGATACTGTAAGGCACTCACCATCAGCCCTACTTTTGCTAAGTAGGATGCTTTTGCTAAGCTGCACTCTCTGCACAATAATATCACTTTGTGTCTCATGACTTTGGGCAGACTTATGTTGTAAGGGCTGTAATAAGGTGTGAAATAAAGATTTAGTAGCAGAGCATTGCAAATGCAGTCTAGCAAAGGAGTTCATTACAGTTCCATTAAGATTGCACAGTTAACATTAAAAACAACCAAGAAACACAAAAAACTTAAGGTATTAAGGTTCCTGTGGCAGCATTAAGTCAGTCACATTGTAAAACCAACATGTTCTGTTTCTTGCTCTGGACCAGATTGTATATGAGATAACGTTTATCCCAGTTGTTTGATGATAGTCATAGGATCCAAATGTCCCAGGAGCCACCACCCCATAGGATTAGGAGCTCTGCCTAAGCAGAAGAGCCTTTGCTCACTTTGATGAATCCCATCCATCTTGCACAGTCCCCCAGCACACAGTACAGCTGGGTGGTGACAAGAAGAAGGCCAAATCAGGTCAAATATTTCAAT
The DNA here is from genome assembly GCA_035584735.1 of Pseudotriccus pelzelni. NCBI lineage: Eukaryota > Metazoa > Chordata > Aves > Passeriformes > Tyrannidae > Pseudotriccus > Pseudotriccus pelzelni. Next base: position 14,106,541 of record JAWMRA010000164.1, on the reverse strand, counting down.
TTGTATCAGAAATTAATTTAAAAACAGGAAAGAGCTGCCCGTGCATCTCTGAGGGCAACCTCTTTGCTCCCATCAGCTCTGGCTACCCTATGCACTTCTAAGTGTTTTCAGTCTCGGCCTCCAATAGAGTTGGAGAGGAATTGTTTTCAAGGAGCTGTGATTTTGTTTTCCACACAAACATCATGATTTGTCTGAAGCTGGTATGGGTTTTTGATATTTAATCCCCCTTGAAATATTTTAAACAAAATGTTTTAAAATAGTGAAAGAGTTTCATTTGTGCATTTTCTGAGCTAAGAAACATTTTCAGAACCAAAATGCTGAAATGTAATCAGTTTTAGATGTCAGTTTAGAGATATGAATCCATTCATAAATTTCTTCCCTGGATTTCCATATGTAAATCTTTTGAAATGTCGAATTTTCATCCAGCACTGGAATGAGAAACATTTTCCTTTTTACAACAGATTTCATAACCTGCAAAAGCTGTTTGCAAACCATCAGGTTTTTCCAGAAGAAAAAAATCTGTCATATTTTGAGAAATAGATGGAAATTTGACTGTGATAAGCTATGCATCACTCCTGTTCTGTTTCATTTTCCAGCCTGTGTTTCTGTCTGTCTGTCTGTCCTTGCCATACCATAAATCTGAAAGAGGAGGTCAACACATTTTATATGTGTTCAAATAAATGTCTAAACATAATTATCACATTTAAACAATTTATTCACCTATGTGACAAACTTTTCAATATCAGTCTGTCTTCTTTGTCCTTCTATAAGATCTCTTACAGGAGTAATCTTCAAATACAGGAGACTAAAAGCATTTGCAGTAATGCTTCTCATTTGGGGAAAACACAGCCAGACTGCCCAAGAGAATTCAGCTGATTTCTGATTCTGTCACAGATCCTCCTTTTGTCTTTGGGCAAGTTCTTTGACCTCTGCTCTCCACTTTTTGGGGATACACAGCTTTTGTGTTGGCTTTTGAGGTTTTATATATGTTGCCCATGAACAGGCTAGATATTATGGCTTCAGTTTCTGATGTTAAGGGGCTAGGGGTGTCTCTAAGTCCCATGTGGATGAAAGCCACAGTCATAACTATTGCCTGTTGAGAGAATTGGCAAAAAAATCTGTGCAATCTTTCACTCTCTGAAGTGAAGGCTGCCAAACCAAGGCTATAGAGATTTAATGTATTCAAAGATTGCAGTGCTGTGTGTAAGTGGATATGATTTAAGGTAATGCATTTTAACGGAGCATTATGCACTTGCCAGAGTGATTTTCTCTATCGTTATAGTCCTGGTTTTAAATGACAGTACATCAAGACACATCTTGAATTAACTTGATCAAAAGCTTTTTGTGATAAATAGCTGGTGCAGCTGGTAGAGGATACAACTGACCCAGGCTCTGCAGGGACAGTGTGTCTGCCTTGAATTTTGGAGATTACTCTGAGCTGGTGAAGATGGTGGCTTGAGCCATGAGTAATGTTTTGGGCTGCACGTTATTTCTCACTGCACTGGTGCACAAGAAGGGAGAAAGTATCCACCTTTCCAGCTCCACTGGTGGTGCTTTGGGGCACCAGTATATTGGGGAGTGAGGTGCAGACTTGGAAGCTCTGTAAGCAGGGGAAGGGAGTTGCCCTCTCTGATACCAGTTGCCCGAGAAGTGTCATAGAAATGGAATACAGACTTCTGGGAAGCGCATCCCTGAGTCAGTGCCAACATCGTGACTTTCTGAGCCGCAGCAGATAAATTTGGCAGGGAAGCGACCAAGAGGCTGACAAATCTGTCTCCTGGCAGTTCTGGGTGCTCAGCCTGACCTGCCCTGAAGCCAGCCCCATTTTAGGGGGAAACTTCCTGCGCAGTGGGGCTCATCCAGAGTGTTCCCTTTAGGTACATTAAATGGGGATCGTTTTAGGGGTGGCATCATGGCTTGGACACTGGCTTTCTGGCCTCTAAAGACTAGAGAAATCTGCTTTCTGCAGAGAGCATGATAAACCCCAGCAAAAACAAATCAACAGTCTTCACAGCTTGCATCCAAATTCAATGGAATATTAATTATGACCAAAAGTACAAATGTAACCAATAACTCCTTGGGATAAAAATGATTTATCTGTTCAAGCAACATTATGAATTATCAGTTTATCAGAAGCTCAACATAAAAGGCATAATTGTATCAGTGAATCATTTAATAATTAGGGCACAAGTTAATTGGCATTACTCACCAGCTGAATAAAATCTTCACGAGGCAAACAATGGGACCCAGTGGGGTAGAGGTAATTTTAACACAGTTCTTCAATTAATAAATGAAATATATAAACCCAACATCATTACAGTGGTCAGCAAGAGTGTGTATGTAATTGTAGGGGGGAATAAGAATTTTGACAAACTAGGGGTGGTAAAGTAGCAAAATTTAATAATTTCCCCAAATACGCGTATTCTGAGGAAAACTATGGCCTGGAAAAAAATAATGAAGGAGAGAATAAACAATTGGAATGGAATAGAAATAATGATATCACTCAGTTATTCTGAGCAAATCTGTGGAAAAATGAATGCCTGGTGTTTATGGGCTTTCATAGGGCCAAAATGATTTTACTTGTTATTATAGCAGGGGTGAAACACTAAACGAAATATTTTTATACTTGTTTTATAGAAGCTTTTTTTTCTAACTGGTGCCATTGCAACACGTTGTCTGGATGGAGAATTTAGACATTGAACCACTCCTCCAACCGAAGGTGGTGGAACTATAGGTAACACCTCTTGCTACAATGTAAGCCCATTACCTCTAGTCCCTTTCACAATGAATGCAGAGAGCAATTTTCTCCCTTCTTCCTTGTAGCAGACTGCTTAAATACATGCTTGCCTTCAGCTATCTCTTCCTCAGGCAAATCACATGCTGCTTCTTTCAACTTTCCTGGCAGAAGCTTTCAAGATTTCAGCACTTTCTAGGCTCTCAACATCTGCACCACCTGAAATACGGTGATAAGACTCAAGTTCTGGCATCCCAGAAAGCCTTTTCATAGTCCTGAGCATGGTTATCTCAAACAGCCTGCAAGAAATCTTCCTAGTCTATATCCTGGAATGAGATCTGCATTATTTGCAAGGTCTGAAAGTGCTTTATTTGTTTTCCTACTACCACTGTTCTCCTCCCTAAAATATTACCTGGCAAGCATGTTTTTCCTCTCTATTTCCACTGCAGATAATCCCTGTCAGGCAGGACACTTTACACCCATCTTACTGAATTGCATGCTATTTCCTTTTTCAAATCACATCTCCATCCTGGTTCTCCAGTGCATTCACAGTCTCTCCTTTTTCAATACTAGCCAGAGCTGTATTTTTATTCAATCAAAAAACTCTTATGTTGAATAATTTCTGAGCAGCATCTTGTGAGATCACTCGTAATAGACACTTCCAATTTAGCTACAGATAGCTGTTCTCTCTGTATGTTTTCTCCAGCCTATTTTTCAGTCAGAGTACAATACTTTCAGCAAGACTACTCTTCTCTAGCCTATTTATCCGTACTGTGCTCAAGCTTTTCCTTGAGTGAGCCAAGGGAACCTAACCCACAGCTCCCCATACTTGTTGCGGTATCATCACTGTTGTCCCATCTCATTTAAGAGCAAGCAACCCATCTCACTCATATTGCTTTTTAAATCTTCAGTGTCATCACAGAATGACCATAACTTCCAATACCAGCTTATTTAGATACCCTGGCTGTTAATTAGTCCTTGCTGTTAACATCACTGTTATTAAAGCTAACACTTAGAAAGTAAGTTCCACCTGAGGAGTGGGTGCTTTAACAGCTCCAAGCCAGCTGGTTCCCGTGGTTCATTAACTTCCAGTTCTCACAGCCATTATCTCTGCAAAAAGGGTCTGCTGAAGGTTTTTATAAGGAAACTGATTTTCTGAAACAGGTTGACCCAGCCTGGTTTTTAGTACTATGATTTAAATGTTAAGGCCAATGTTAGATTATTAAAATTCTGTCTGTGTTTCACATTTATCTCTCTTACCTAAACTATAGGACCCAGCCTCTATAACTTCTATTGCTAGAGTCTCTTTCCTTTTATCTCCTTCTTTCTATTTATTTACATAAGACAAAAGAAAATTAGCAGATTTTCCAGTAAGAGTCCAATTAGTAGTTATGGATTCTGCTAACTCCACTCACAAGGTTTTCACGTTGTTTTAAGAGTATGAATGCACCTGGAAGAGGGTAGAGGCGTGTACTCATCTAAGCACCATCCCAGGCAGGTTGTCTTAAAACAGGTGCCCCTTTCATCTGCTTTGTCTCTCTCTGTTATCCCTCACCCTGTGTTTGTACAGCAGCTTATGCCATGAGTCCCCTGTTTGGTTTGGGGTAGAAGCACAAATGATAAACAGTAAAAGGAGAAGGTAAAGTAGAGTTGCCTGTGATTTAGCAAAGGTGGTATGACAAAACTCCAGGTTACTGATGGACATACAAGTCTTACCTTTCCAAATTGGTGTTGGTGCGATTTCTCCAGATCTAGATCCTACTGTTTGGGTTCAGTCCCCAAAACCTGACACTTGGCTGAATGTCAGAAGCAGCCTGGCCATACTCTTCAACCAGCATAAATGACAGACTACTATGATTCCACATGAGTTCTCTCTGATTGCCTGCATTTCACACTGAGTAGAGAAATGGGGGTGATCTCATTCTCATGTTAAATACTGAGAAATAAATCAAGTAAATCTAAATAATTTTCTTTTCGGCCTGTCCAGAATGGGTATGTAGCCAGTGGAAAGCAAATAACCATATACTCTTGTAATCTTTTCTGCATATCCAGTTCAGCTGAGGCTACCTGGCTGTGTCATTACCTAATGTCAGCTAAAACCAAAGGCAATAGGAATCCAGGGAATTAGATGAGACACAGAAGTGATCTGAAGAAACACCACTTCCCAATATATTTTCATTACTGAGGTCTCAGAGAATTAGGTAAGCTTATGTGGGTCTGATGTGCAGTAGGGAAATAATTGGCAGAGCAGGGAGAGAACTTGCAGCTCTCTCAGGCTCCTTTCCTTCCTCTTCCTCTGCAATTCAGTCATCCAGCATGCATGTCAAGTTCTGAAAATTTTAGGAAAAACTTCTTCCTACAGAGATTGTGGTCCCTTTTTTGCACATCTACAGGCTACACCTCAGCTGTTGTGCATTTATTCCAGAGCTGAACTCCCAAAATTTCCTTTGCTGGCAAAGATTCGTCAAGTGCCCATGTGTAGGTGGGAAAACTAACGAGGTAATTACCAGACAATCACAAATACCTTGAAGGAGCACAGAAATCAACCACCTTGGAAAAGCAGAGAGCTTCTACATTAACACTCCCTGGGGGACCATTTTGTCAGTGTTGGCACAGAGCAGAGTGAGGCATCCTGTGCAACACGTGGGTTTACTCCTCCGAAGCAGGACAAACATAAAAAGAAGCTGTGTTTTCTGTATCCATTGTGCAGAAGATTAAAATCTCCCTGAGAACCAAATACCTACACATTCTTTCAGAGAAGAGCATCCACAACCTACTAAGCCCTCATCCAGCCATGTGTGATTTCTCCAGGAGGGAGAACATATCAACCTCTTGTCAGTCTGAAAGATAATCAGTCTTTTCCCTAGAGACTTTCTCATCTCTCATGCAGGTTTTGTGTTTAGAGGATGGTAATTAAGTGCTATTAATATGAAAAACTCACTGATCTGATCGCTGCTTGTGCATTATTTGCCCAGGCATTATTAACCTAGTCTAGTTTGGTCCATGACCATGATACAGTTGCGTATATAATGATGGTAATGAGAGTAGAAATATTAAAGAGAGCAGGTATGTCTTGAGCAATATATGTCTGTTTATAAATGTATATTACAATTTGTTAAAAATGTTTCAGGGATTACTTTTTTTTTTGTGGAATTTGAATTAGTTTTCATTTCACAGAGATAAGCAGGGAACTTTTAATTTTTCTTTTTTTACTTTGTTTTCAATACTTTTCTTAATTCTTTCACATCCTTTTTCTACTTCAGATTTAAAAATATTTTCCTTTTTTTTAATGTTTTCCAAGGTTCTCTTTTTTTACCAGCTATTTATACAGGAAATTATCTTGAAAATTGTTATGATTAAAAGGAGGCAAAACAGTACAAAATTACAGGGAAAGACAAAAATGCAAACAATACATAGAAAATATTTTTTTAGGGAAGGTAAAAACCAGACAAGATAAGGTAAGAAATGTCTTGAGTTAGAAGAGCCAATTAAAAATCCCAAATTACTAGGAAAAATATGACTAGTTTTATAAATTCTGTATGTGATTTCTCCTTTATATACGTGGAAGTTAGAAGAACACCAAACCGTTTCCTATGGCATTGGAAAGTATATTTTTCAGGAGTGGAACTCAGCAATCTCCAGCTGTGTATTACCCTGCTTATTACTCTGCCCTGATTTAAGATCAGAAGATGTTATCATCAACTTGAAAATGCAAGACTACCTAGGAAACAAACTAAAATGTTATCTGGTGGTACAACACCTGATCTGCAAAAGTATCAAACCCAGAGGCCTCCCCACCTTCTCCTCCCCTCCGCCAAATATTTTAATCACTGCTTTAAGTAATTAAAATCCATTATCACTTTCCATCTCTCAAAAGTCCTTGCTTTGAATCAATAACCTGTGATTACTCCCCAGACTTAAAATTTTGCAGGTGGTTCTGTGCTTTACTGAACTGAAGTCATGATGAGCATTTGATGTCTAGGACTATTTCTGCAGTTAATAACAATATGTGATATGCTATAAGAACATTAATATCCATCTTACTTGGGTAGAAGACAAAGCAAGCTCAGGGGACAGAAATATTAATGCAGTAATATCTTGGGTAGTGGCAGAGTAAAGTAGTGAAAAATACCAGCACAGCTAATGCCTCTTTGTGCAATTATTCCCACTTTTATAAGTTTGCCCCAGTGTGAAAGTTTTCTCCTTTAAAATGGGCTGGCAAAGATAATCCATTAATTCAACAGCACTGGAAAGTTAACATTTTTTCCCTTCATTAGCAAGTTCAAAATTGCATTTTATTTCCATTTTGATGAGATTTTTATGAGTTAGAAGAGATGAAGTTGAACCCCAGGAGCTTAATGGACCCAGAAAGATCGCAGATACAGGATTGAATTCAATGAACCGTGAGGAGTTTAGTAAATTAATTAAATTTAAGAAAATAATGATTTTTTTTGTCTGCTGGATTAAAAATGCTAGAATGCAATGAAAAGTTAATTTAATGCTAAAACTTTTCCCCTTAAATTTATTTTGCATTGATATTAAATAACTTCTTCAAAGCTTAAAAAGCAGAGAAAAGAAAAGGGGAGAAGACTCCTAGAAAAATTAAACTATTATTTAAATAGTTTCTGATTCCCTAGTGTATTCTGAAATAATTTCAGTCTGAGGACTGTCCTTCAGAGGTGTGAATAGCTTGCTCAGGGATGCTGATAGCATTTCCAGACCCACATTTTCCCTGTAGCCCTTTTTTGCTTGGTCTTTTTGCAGGAACAGCTCAGCTGTTGAGAAGTGGCTTCTGAACTTGTGGAGTTCGTAGTCTGGTATGTTCACATGTGTCTGTGATGCAAAGCCCTAAGTAGCTGGTAGAGTTACAGGACCATGTAGGGTCAGAAACTCTGGTTTCCCTTTTTAAGTGAGAAGGCTGAAGGCTTTAAATGCGCCTGTTAAGCTCTTTGCGTCCCACAAGCAGGCTGGCTTGTAATGTCTGGTACAAGTTTCTTTTCTGCTTGGTTCCAGCCAGAGTTAGCTCTTGGTAGCATTTCTTGCCCCGTATTTCAGACACATGAAAAAATCCAGACTCAAGCACAGTCTCCTAGCACTTTTTGGAGATAAAAACAAAGAGAAGGCAGCTCCCCAAAATAAATATCAAACTGCTGAATGAAGTTTACTGCCACCCTATACTCCTCGACCCAACCATATAGTGAAACTAACAGAACAGGGAACATGTTGGAACAAGATCTACTTTAATTCTCAGAAGCTTGGTGCTTTTCTTTCTATCTTCCTTTCTCACACACGATGTCAGACATTGCAGAGGCAGATTTTCCCATTTCAGCAATTAGTGATGAGTGGGGTGGGAGGTTCATTAGTGTCACTGTGGAAACAGGCACGAGAGAACCTGCCAGAAAGAAAAGTAAAATACCATAATTTTGAAAAAACAGAATAAAGTCACTTTACCTTCCTGCTTTTCTTCCTCAAGGGAATTCTGTTGCAAGGAATGACATTTCAGAAGTCTGTCATTATTGATGATATGACAGATTCAGATGCAGTCACTGGAGGAATATGATTTTATTCTGCATTCAAAAACAATGTGTAAATTTCCTTTAAGAGAGCAATTGGCTTTGTCCTGTGATTAATGACCTGCCACTCAACAGCAGCTAACCAATCTCCAAGGTTTGGCATACAACAGAAAATTAATCAGTTACTGAGAACAGGCATGACCAAAACCAGAGAAGTAACCTCCTAAAACGTATCAGCAGAGTTATGAGTTGAAATCAATCATATGGTAACTTCAACTCTCATTGACAGTGTGCAAACTGCATTGCTCTTCAGTGGAGCTCAAGTAGGGGCATGGGCTCCAAGGTCATTTGATTTTGCTGAAATCCTACAGAAACCACCTAGGAATTACAGTATTAGTCCATGAATATCAGGTACCACAGAAATCATAATGCTCCAGGGCTGTGAGTTCATACGCCATGAGCTGCTGCTGCTGCTGACTGGAGGGGTGCTGAGGCTTCTGGAGTACAAAAAGTGATTGCTCAGTTTAAAATGCATGCAAAGGGTGTAGTAGAAGATGACAGTTAATATAAAATAAAGAACGCAGGGTGTAAGGGACTGACTATGTATGTAGGAAAGGGGCATTATTTGAGTTCCTTGGATTTGGGATTCAGGATATCTGGACCTCTGTGTGCATTGCTGGCAATGTACACACCATATCAATCTTAGTTCCTGCTGTTCTGCAGGAGCAGCAGATACAAATTTGAACTTGTCTCTAGTTCAAAGCAACTGAGAGATCTAGAGTCTCAGTCAGTGGGATTCTGTAGCATTTATATATATGTATAAAAAAATAAAGATAGCATTTCTTGTTAAGCCTCTCATGGAATACCAGTAAATGAGTAAAAGTCATTGGATTTCTACCAGTAGCCAGTGGGAGTGGGCAAATCAGAAAGCAGAAGGTGTTGGCCGTTACAGTTCAGTTGTTCTTGGCATTAAAAAATAAAAATCTTTTACTTGGTTTTGTTTTGTTTGTCTATTTGTTTCATAACACAAGGAACACTTTGATAGTTAGTGTTTTCTCTCTAGAAATGACTTGCGGACCCTTCGGAGCAGAAACTCTTCTCTTGACCTTTGGGCCAGGGAAGATCCAAGGACTGGATCTGTCCTGGAGAACAATTTTATCCCCTCTTTGAACAGCAGATTTCTGTGTGGGCAGGAACATATGTGCCTATGATCTCAGTCTACTGAGGAGGAAGGAGACGGCCCAGTGCAATCAGCAGTTCAGAGACTGTGTTGAGAAGGTGAAAATGTCCCTCTTTCTAACTGCTGTCAATGATCTGTCCGCTGCCAGATGCTGACTGGCTTGCCTCAGACTCACTGTTGTGAACAGAATGCATTAAGACTGTTTTGTCATTGCCTCTTACCATTAGGGATTTAAACCTCATGCCCTCCCCAGCCAAAATCTTTATTTTACATGTGACTGCTCTTTTGAGCAAGAGACGAGCTGCAAAAGTTACAGCTATCTAAGACTGCTTGGAACAAACAGTTTTTGTGGTTTTTCACCTGGGTCTGTTGTACCCAACTGTTTTGCCAAGCTCCCTGATATGGGTTGTCTCAGCTGCGTGATGTTGGGTTGCAGCAAATCTCAAGTTGGAGCTGCTCATGTGTAAGGTTCTTGCAGATTCACCTGAGTAAAAGTTAGGTGTTTTTTTTTAAGTTCACTATTCTTTACCTAATGTCTTTTGTAGTAAAATTTATTTCAGTACAACATCCCAAAGCAGGCAGAGCTTCACTCCAGAGCCTGGGATCTGACACCACCTTGCAGAAACAACAGGCTTCCTTCTCTGCTCTTGTCATTTCTCACATATGTGTGGCATGTGAGCTCCAGTACGAGGAAGGAACTAAAGAACTTAAGGACACAGGTAACTTGTTAGTTCTGGTAAGAGCTCTGTTTTTTGTCCTAGCTAAAGCAAAGAGGTCTTACGGTGTCTATATGCGTGTATTAATGCATGTCATGCAAATAGGTCAACTCAGAAGCAGTGTGAATAGAGTCCTGACAAGGATTACTTTTTGTGATTGGGGAATTGAACTGAGACAACTTGACCATCAGGTCTGTTTTGCACAAACGAGTACCAAGGTCCAGAAAATGCACCAAAAACACCAAGGAAAGACCCAGAATTGCTTGCCGTTAAAAGCTGAATGCCACACAGCAGTGAACTCCTTGGCTGTGGAGCAACGTGGAAACTGTAACACATTGCTAAGAATCTAAGCACAGTGAGTCCTGATACTACATAATCTGGCAAAGGTAGTTTGAAGTCATCTCACAAAATGAACAGGAATGCTCCTTTTCTGCAGTAATGCTGGCCTGGCTTCCTCAGTCTTTGCAGATTAAGCAGGTGTGTCTGCCTGCCTGGTGTGTAAGGACTCCCAAAGGAGGAGGTGCAATATTACCACAAGACATTTTCTTCTAATCAGCTAATAGCCACATGATAAACTGCATTCATCCCAATTTGTGTTTAACTCAAAGTGGCCTGGGGTATGTGTTTCACATACCACTTTAATTTACCCTCTCCTGCCTTCTGAACATTTACCAGCAATTCTAATGCATTCATGGTAGTTGTACTCTGTTTCTGGGTCTGTTTTTGTTTTCCAGGGGAAGAATAAGAAAACAGCTTTTTTTGAAACTATCTATTAATTCTCAGATGCACCACTATCTTCCTGCAAAGTGAGATGTAATGGATAGAAACTCCAACAGGCTATTAGCAGACCGATGCTGAGAATCAAATGGGGTGGATAATGCTTTGATGAAGTCCTGAAAACATCTCTAACTATTGGTAGCTTAGCAGTATACCTGCAGATTACTCAGATCTCTCTGAATATGTTACAGTACCTACCGTAACCCCTACTGCTGCATCAGGCTTCCTTACCACGGAGCAAGATTTTGCAGCGAAGAAACAAGTCAGAGTCTCATTGGAGTCACTCAGTTTGACAATTCTGTGGCCAATTTGATTTGGTTTAAAGTCTTCAGGTGCAGAAAGCAGTGGAGCACTTTTGTGGTGCTGGTGGCCCTTGGGATCAGGGGAGGAACATGAAAATCTCTGTAAGACAACACAAATCACACAAGACATGAACTCTAGGGGCTAGTTATAACCAGAGCCTGAGAACTTGTTTTCGTTTTCTTGTCATGGAAATTCTTACTATTGTGTTATTCACTCTCAAGCAGGCAGCTGCCATCTCTTCTGCCCTTCCTGGGAAGGCAAACAGCCACATTTTCTGCAAGGGAGAGAGATTCACAAGACAGATGCCCTGTGTGTGTTGGTGGCTCCTGTGCCTGAGGTCTGTCCTGGGACAGAGCAGCAGGCGGTGGGCACAGAGAAGCCCTTGTGACAGGGAGCCAGATGTGAGTCAGTAGTGATTTAATGGCCATACAGGGACAAGAGAGGGTCCTCCTAGGCTCTCCAAGGCTGTATCCTACAGCAGTGGCACCGCACTCCAACCCTTTTGGTGCATGCAGTAGCCAGTTCTGGGGTAAGAACCCACTCTTCAGAGGTGAATCAGCAGGACAAGTCTGTCCCTCTCCCCATTCTCCCTGTCTGCCTGCAGACCCATGGCAGTGTTAGGGAACAGCACAGTACTGGAAACTCATGTCCTGGGACAAGGGACACTGTCTGTCCTTGGGCAGTGAGAAACTAGGCCCTGTGGAGAGGGAAATGAGCTGTTAAGTTACATGCAGCACACTTGTGACTGCTCTTTATATTCCATACCCCAATGCTTTATCCAAAGTAATTTAAATGTCTCAAGCTCTGGTGCCCCCATCACTTTTCCTGGCACATTATTTTGCAGGCTAACTCATTTCACCATTTGCATTTTTCCACATGAAATTAAGAAGAAATTTTCTCTTCCTTTCAATCCCTTAATTTCATGGAGTACTTTGCTACATACTTCTCTTTCTTTCCAATGCCTCCTGTCTCTCACCCTGGCTCCTCTTCTTCTCCTTTGTATCACCCAAGCAGGACATGGCACCCAGAATGTTCAAAATGCTGAAGGAAAGACAGGGTGGGTTACTTAATCAAACTTAGGTCTTGGTGACATATAAATAGTTAGGGCACAAATCCAGGATAGAAGGCCACAAACTGCCCTGCCCCAGACTTCCTGCATCTCACTATTCACTGCCCTGTTCCTTACCACCTTTATCATCCATGAAGTATTTCAGAAGTGAATTGAGGACCCCATTCACAACATTTACCACTTTGAGTAGGGCAAGAACCTCACTTCTCTTTTTATCTAGAAAAGAGTTATCCTAAAAGAGATTATCTAGAAAGATATCCTAGACATCATAATTTTCGTACACACAATAAAGGTTTTTTGGGTCTGATTCAGTCATTAGAGAAGCTACCGTTTAAATAGGATTTGGATGAGTCTTTTAAAGCAAAAGTCAATATAGAAAGCATGTTCACGTAGTTTTGGCATGCACATTTTTAGAGGACTAAAGGAAACAATCAAAGCAATCCCTAGAAACTATGGAAATGTTGTTGGGCAACAGGGACTATTGATTTCAATACTGTTTTATGGAAATGAGAAAGGCCTATACGCAACCTGAGACAACCAAACAAATTAGTGTTATTTACAAACCATAATGGTATCCAAATGTTAGGGGTTTTTTATTAGGATTTCTAGAAACAGAGATTGCAGTGGGTTTAGGACTGTGAACATTTTAGGCGTGCTATAACCTATGGGTTTAATAACAATAAGTCGTTTTCTCTGGCTGATTTAAAACATACTTGTCCCATAAATGTATGGTGAATGGTTTTAATTAACACCTCAACAAAAGCAATTTTTCAGAGGGGGGATTGAAGCGTGGGCTGCATTTAAAACTATATCCAGCAAAAGGAAATCTTTTTTACACTTGCTCTTCTAGAACATAATTTGTGACTGGAACTCGTTGACACTGGACATCACCCACAAGAAGAATTTGATAGGAAGGACAGCAGCATTTTGACAACTTATAGACCCTCCATTGCACATCTGTAGGGTGAAAAAAGATGGATATGCATGATATCAATCCTCATGCTTTAGGGCATAACACCTCTCATCAATGAAGGCTTGGCCAGAAGTTGCCCCTATATTATTCTAGTTTTAATTTATAGGGCTTCAAGAAACTTCCTTTGAAGCTGCCAGTGTCTAAGAGATAGGAACCCAGATCACAGGGAGCCCTTCTCTAAACCAGATGTTTATTTGCATTTTGGGGAATCTCCATTTCCTTTGGGAAAAATATAAAGAAATTAGGACTTCTGTGGTACTCCATATGATGGAATCTGTCCTAATCTATGACCAGTGCTGTGGCATCCATTGAACATGTACATCTTACTGAGGGACATAGTCTTGAAGGATGGGTGTTTGAATTAAGTGACTTGTTTCTGAAATGACTGCAGGAAAGGATATACCACATAGAGGCCTGGAAAAAACATGTCTGAAATGAGTTTCTTTCTATACTCAAGAACCAGATGAAATATTTCCTCTGATACGTTTTCTTGTCCCCTTCCCCAAGCTAGTTATAAACTTTTTATTTGCTTGTCCTTGTGAAAGTGTGTTGCAAAACATGACCAATTTTTAGAATTTCCGTCTAGTTTATTGCCCTTTTTTTTTTTGCCTATGACTAATGTTGTTCTGAATCATAAACATCTATTTTCTATGCAGTCTTAATTTCCTGAAAGAATCTGTAATGAGCAAGTATTTTTTCTTAGCCTTCACATTTCTTGGTCAAACAAGTAAAATTTCACAGAAGATATAGACTTTATAGATCTCAGAAACCTGTGTTTTAGACATGTTTCTGCATCATTGTTTTGAACATGCTCAGAGAACATAGTGACCCTTCTATTTCAGTTGTCTCCCTATTGTCACTGGCTATTAAAATCCAACTCAAACTCAATCATATTTGAAAGTCATAAGAGAAAGGTATCTAATTACTTGCAGTGAGAAAACTCTTGTTAAACACCTTGTTTTGGCTGCTACACCCTCCTGGGGTGCTTAGTGGAACCATGTATGTCAGCTTGAAGAGAGAAGTGAAGCAAATGCAAACCATCTGTCTGGAGAGTTTATAAATGATTACTTGCTCTTGATAAATCAAACAAACAAAATCATCTTCTATATCAGCATCCTAAAAAAAAAAAAAAAAAAGGAAGGATTTTGCTCAGGACAGTCTCTACAGCTAGAGGTTTGAGTACTATTGGGATGCACTAATGATACCCAGAAACAGAATAGACACAAATGGGATAACTTCAAGAAACAAGGGAAAGGAAATGGTGGTCATATTTGTAGATATTCTTCTTCCTAACATCTGTTTTATCTATTACCTTAATGCAGACAACTGTATCATCTGGGCAAGGAATGGCGATTTGGGTGAGTACAGGAAATGCTGAAGTCAAAGCGGGTATGAAGAAACCTCCACAGTCCTGAGAGTCCATTTGAAACTTCTGGTAGTCCAGAACAGGATATAGAGCAAAGGATGAAAAATGGATGGATTTATTGTCATGCTAAAATAAAATTTGAACAGGAAACTCTTAATTACATTTAAAACAACAACGAGGGAGTCAATTGTCAGAATTTCTGTCTTTCTTAACTTGCTTACTGCCAGCTTCCCATCATGGAGCAGTTCAGTGTTACTCTGGCACTCAGGAGAGTTCAGTTCAGTTCACAACTGGCTCTCACTTCTGTGGTTTGGTCAATTTACTTTTCATTTTCTTATTAAGGAGATAATATCAACATTTCTTTTGTCTTTGCCATTCAGATGGCAATTTTTTGAGTGCATTATTTATCTTATTATTTCTCTGCTTAGAGCTGGGCACGAGGGGAGTCTGACTTTGGATAGGACATAGATTTTTTTCATTTGTTGGTTTCTTACACAAGCACTGCTTTGGAACTTCCCAAAGATTTTTGACATCTTTTTCAGCTAAAAACATAGTGTTATCACATTTTTTTTATATTAGCTTAACAAAAATTAACACTTATTAGTGAAAACATAGCTTCCTTTCTCTATATATTTGTATAACTCAATTTAAAATGTACTTCCTTTATATTACAGCTGTATCATGCCAAGAAAGACAGTGTGATTCCTCTTCACATGGAATAATCAGACCCATTTGCTTTGTATAGTGTCACCCTTTTACAGGGACAAAGTAGATGTAGATGTGCCAAAATCAAAATGGAGTTACTGCTTCAACGCACATGCAACGAACAGGCAGAAGTGAAGGAAAACTCTATTCAGTAGAAACTGGAACACACAGGATATACATATTTCAACTTGCAAAAATAACTGCAGGAGTCATAATGACCACCAGTCATCAAGACCATGGGTGTATGAGCCATATCTCCATTTTATTCTAGCGTGAACAGCGATTCAACTTGTATCCAATTGCAAGCTGTTGTTTTTAGATATTGCCAACAGAGAACAATGTGGTATATATTGTATGTGCATGTCAATAAAATCTATTTAGAATATGGTTTCCTTTCCTTACTGCCACCTACTAGGAAATAACTACCACGTATGAAGTTTAACAGCTGTCCCCATGATCAGAAAGTGATTTTCATAAGGTTTTGAAGAAACACACAGAGAAAACGTTGATTCATGTTCAGCCTTGTAGCAAGCATACAGGGAGCCTAGATTGATAAGGGCCTAAGACTGGTAAATCATAATGTAAATAAAAGCACTATTTTTCATGCAGTTTATTTACAATGGCTTTAGTATGCTACATTTCCAGGGAAATATATGTTCTTGTCAGGAAACTTCAGGGGAAGTAAATGACTTTGAATCACATGAATAGGTTTAAATGCCATGGCTGAAATTTAGTAAACTATTTTGCACTATCTCTTCTTCTTCATTAAAAGTGGAACATTTTTCTCTGTCTCTTAACGTACTTAATAATAAGGCTGGCTTACCCAGTGGGACACTGGGTAGGAGCAGCATCTTTTAGCTTTTCTGAAAAATCTCACACTTTAGCACTAATTCCTCATCAAGAGTCAGAATCTGACTCTGAATCAATATATAATGGAGTCTGGATCCATGAATATTCTTGCTGGTTTCTATTAATCTGTATATTACTTAGTTTGGGACTCAACTATCAATTCAGAATCTGAACAATTTAAAAAAAATAAAAAATTAAAATCTTGAATATACAAGCTGCTTATGAAGTCTCCAACTTTCTCTCAGCTTGGGGTCCAAATTTGGCTTTTGGGAGGAAAATATCAGAAAGAATTTGGGAATGGCAAAAGGCATTTGCTTTATGACCCAAAGGGATGAATGTTAGGGTTTCACAGGGATAGTGTGTTATATATTCCTGATTTCTGCTGTCACACAGAAGTGACAGGGTTATAGGACTGTGTGGGAGACGTGACTATAACTGCATTTCTGGCTTTTCATGGCACTTCAGACGTGTGCAACTGGATGCAACCTGCAGAAGTCCCCACAGTCTTCTGACTGCAAGACAGTAGAATAAACCACACTTAGGTCATCACCTGACAGGTATTTGCACAAGTTATTAAATACTTTTCAAGAAAGGAATCTCACAACTTTCCTAAGAAAGAGTGAACGGCTTCTCTAATATCCACATCATCGGGTCTTTTCTGCTTTTGGAAATATTTCCTGAAATTTGATCAGTTCCAGAACCTATAGTCCAAATATTTTCTTTATTCTTTTTTGCAGTTGTACTGCATATTTATGTGTCGAATTGTAAAAATCCACACTCAGCATTGGAGTCCTGGTGATGAACAAATATAGGAAGTAGATGTCCATGGGAGACACCCCTCTATGTCTTAAAGGTAAGAGAATAGATAGAAGCTGGGAAATGAGATAAAATGAAAAAGGCAATTCTTTATGGAGTGTAGGCAATTTCAAACTTTTCTTTGTGTTCTTCCTTTTTTTTTTTTTTTTTTTTTTTTTAGGTTCAAATCATAAAAGAGGTATAACTATTGAGGAGGTAAAACTATGAACAAGATGGTCTTTTAGATCAGGAAAACCTCTTACGTGCTTGTCAACTATGGATTAGCTGAATCTAGTAAATTTGAAAATCTTTATTATTTGATGAAACATTTCTACCTGGGCAGGAATGGCTCTTATATTCCTTGCCACAAGATTATCTCAGATACACTAAAGATCTGAAGCTAGTAAATGAGATAAAGAAACCAAATCAGATGTGAAACATTCTTAATTCATTGTGAAGACATATTGTGCATGTACCAGACAATTCATGATTGCCAATTAACTTTATGTGGAAGGTACTAGGACTTTATGAAGATCAATGACATAATAAAATCTGTACTGTAACTTAGGATGGGTGGATGGTTTCTGAGTCTTGAATAGACTTGAGTGCTAACTGAGTCTGACGAGCTGAACAATTACTCACCAAACATTGTCACCTACAATTTTCAGCAAGGAATCATTGTGGATTCAGTGATAAGAAAATTTTCCTTTAACTGATATTACTTGCACACTCTGTTTCATTTTCCAGGCTGTTTTATTTTCCTAAAACTTGTGCACATCACAGACAGAGGTATTCTTGCCACTTGCAGGAGGTGGAAGAGGGGCAGAGAGACCAGGGAGAGAGCAAGTCAGAGAGAGCAAAGAAAAAGTGAAGGGTGTAAAGGAAAGCAGGGGAGCAACGATCTTCCTTTTACTTCTGGAAACAATTAATATCTTTCTTAAAGTATGTTTAAATTGGCCAAGAAGTGAAAAGTTCTTTGGGAAACAGGACATTGATCAACAGAGATGCACAACTACATACCCCCCGAGGCATTCAAGTCTTTTTCCCTAGGAGACGTTCCTGAAAAGAAAGAGGCAAAAGAGAAGTACAGAAGGAGATATTCCTGAATTATCACCATTCTCGGCAGCCAAGAGCTTCCCCATTCTTTGAAATTGAAGACATATTTTTTGCATATTTAGTCTTTCTCTCTTTGGAATCCTTCCCTATGAGAACCCACTTCCACCTAAGGATTAAGAAATATTTCATTACACAGGAAACCAATAAATGTGTATATATTCCTTAGCTAGAGCTCGAAAAAAAGGCAATATTTTCGGGTGAGTGATTGGAAGCACTAGTCTCTCTCTGTCTTAGTTGAAAGTCATTGACTTCAGCTGTAAATGATAAAAATTAATGACTTTTTGTACTGGCTCTAGGGTGAAGCAGACACTAGAGAGTTCAAGTAATCTTTCACAGAGTGATAATTTTTCAGGATCAGGCACAAATTAAGATATGAAATGCAGGTTTAAACCAGTCTTTCTTTAGGTGATCAAAAGTGTGGACATTCAGGATGCTTTAAGCCAAGGCTCACTTAGCTTTGATTCCATTTAGCTGATCCTTCACAAAGTATGCTGAGGGTTCTGAATGTGAAAATGAGGTGAAAATGAGGGTGTCTTATTTGAGAACCTGAAAGTGAAGGGACGGACATGAGGAAGGTGATGTAGGGAAGTGAAAAGGAAAATGTTTTTTGCCACGGGGTAAGAACTTTTTATTCTGATTGATATGAGTCTAGTTATAATCAGGTGTTGACTTATGCCTGAGATGTCTTAATTATTCCAAAACAAGCAAGCAAACAAAGTTAGTCATTTGAGGGGGGAAAAAAAGAATCACTATTTCCAATGCATATAATAAAGCTATGCAATTCATTGCTTCCAGATATACTAACATAGCTTTCCAGTGCAAATGAAAAACATATAAGTTCTTTATAGTTTTCTAAATTATATAAATTGATGCATAGAAGTGAAAAATAAGTGGAAAAGTTGATGAATCATGATGTAAGCCTGCATTTAATGGGTAGGAGTTAGATAAGGTAATGCGTAATTGTCAATTGGGAGTTCTCTTTTCCTCCTGAGAATTTGATACCAGATTTTGTGCCAGGGACAGGAGACTGTAGTAAATCATCCATAATTTACGCCAGCAAGATGATTTCTATGTTTCCAGTAATGTCCATCAATGAAAAAAAAGCATGTCTTTCTAAATCTTGCATGAAGTGGGAACTGGTTGCTTGCTGAAGTACAATTTAACTGCAGCACAAAATAGTTCAGTTTCCAAAATGCACAATATTTAATAAGCAGTGTGATGCAGAGTGCAGTAACTATTAATAAAGCCACTCCACTGAATTGATTTTAGCACGATTAAACTTTTCTTTACCTTATTTCACAGTCCATTTAAAATGTTCTATTTTTCTTTTAATGGCAAAGGAAAATCTGAGCTTTTACAAAACACAGCTGCATAAATTCAAGGCGGCATATGGCACAGGTGAACAGAAAGCTTTATCAGGAAAAAAGGCAACAGCACCAAAATCAGAAATCCAAGCTGTGACACCATGTAATTGATTTAGGTGAAAGAGCATCTGTATGCAGTGAGCAATGAAAAACTATTAGCAGTGGGCCAAGTTACAATTTTTCAAGGTTTTAGAGGATATAATCATGCAAATAAATGCATCTTACTGGGAGGTAGGAAAAGAAGAGAGTTTGCAAGAGGTTTTCAGCAGCTGAAGCAGTAGCTTGATATGTTCAGCTTTGGTCTCTTTCTTTTTGGGTAAAGCCCAGATCACTTCAATATTCTGCTTCCTTCACTCACCACAGAAAGTCCCTTGTTTCAGGAGAAACACCACACTAAATGCAGGCCAAGTTTTACAATATTGCTCTGGGTGAAGTATTGCCCATTTGCTGAAAACACTGCCAGGGCCAGGACTGCATAGTTGTGTTTTTCTGGGCAGCAATACAGACCTTGTTTCTTATAGAAAACCGTATTGGCAGAGAAGAGTCAGTGGATGACACCTGTTTGTGGGTGAAGAGCAGATCCAAATTTTTAACCTGAGGTTCAGTTTAGAAGACCAGCTTCCTCCACACAGGAGCCTTCTTCCTCCCTCCTGCAAGCTGAAGAGTTTTAGCACTTGCCAAAGTAAGTGAGAGCTGTGGGCATGAATTTCCTCAGCATGAGCTAAGGAAACCTTTGAGCTTTTGAATGAGATAGGAACTTCTCTGCTAGACTTTTGCAAAACAATGTAAGCTGTCACAGCATGTTGTGCCTGTGGTCCAAGGCCATCTGTGTGCGATGCAGTTAATGCCTCTGCCATTAATACTTGTGACGATGCACATCCGGTCATGTGTCAACTTTAGACTTCTGCTCCAATGACTGTTGGAAATTGCATAGGCAGTGCTGTCTAAAAATTTAAATATTAGTGAATTAATATTGCTCAGACTGTAGTACAAGGTGACAGTGTGTGATACACAGGCTTAATTTTCTCTGAAGAGGGGTGGTTTTATAGGTGTTGGATACAACCTGTTTAGAAAATGAAAATTATCAGGTATAGCTTTGATAAATGATAGATGGACTGAAGCTGAGGACAAAAGTACATGATGGAAGGCATTTATCATGCTGCAATGTATGAAGTCCTTGTCTATCAGCAGACCCAGTGTGACTGACTGAGCACACATTCATGCTTGCCTGTAAAATGTAATGTATTAACTTAAACCACCATGGTTTATGTTCCATTTTCCTTTCTAATGGGAGCAGGTTAGGAGTGTTCACAAGGTCACTCCTGGTGCCTCAACGTCTTCACTGACAGATGGCAACTTGATGAGCTGTAGTAATGCCATCATTTCCACTCATGTGCCTGTGTCCCGAGGAGTCCTGAGCATTTGCAGCTCAATAAAATCCAGGATCTTACTGTGCCTCGAGAGAAACAATCATAAAGGACCACTTCCACCCCCTGGGACCACAGTGAGCAGGCTGCAGAAGTTGCCTGAGTTTTCCAGTGCATCAGAATCCCTTTTGCAACTTATTGCCACTGATGTTTTCAAACCTGTCTGTCTGACAGCCCCTGTTACAGCAGACAGACTGTCTGGGAGGTGACAGCTTTATCTGTATCCCTTTCACACCTCTTTAGGGATAATTTTTGATGTGAGGTAGGGTTTGATCAACTGCCTCGTCTCTTATATGCTCAGCTAAACAAGCTATTTGATTTTTTTTTTTATATTGTGATGGGTAAATATGTCACTCATGTTGTTGAACATGCTGGCAACAGGAGATGTAAATATGTCATAGCTGATGGTTACAAGCCTCAGTGATCATAGTGGGCTTGAATTAAGGGTTATTTTTGTACTCCCTTTGCAGACACTGGCAGCCAGTTCTGCTGCCTTTGAAATCCAAGCAAAAGCTTTGGGACCACACAAAATGAGCCACTTTACATAAATGTAAATCACACTGGTATTTTTCACATTCATATGTGTATTTTGCTCATGGGAATAAATAGGGTCAGAGACAAGCAAGTAAGAATACCTCTTTCATATGATTCTTGAATCAGCCAAGAGAAAAGGCTCTACGGATATTTACCTAGAAGTTCTTGTCTCCCCTACTATCACTTGGGCAACCCAAGTAGTCCAGCAGGAGTCACCAACAGAACATGTCTTTCTCAAGAGTTGTTGTTTAATGAAGAAACACTTTTTGTGCTCCTGTCCTCTGTTCACAGGTTGTGTATGTGTGACAGCATGTAGACGTGCGTAGACAGCATAGTCACAGCCCTCACCCTTAAATGTAAGAGGGACAAGGGCAAAGTAGGGCTGCTGTGCTGAAAGGAATCAGATTTTCTTCTAGGCACAGGCTTCGTGCAGCCTTTGGATTATCTAGAAATCTTTGGGTCCTTCTGCCTGTTAAGTGCTGTTGGTTACAAATGCCCCATTTTACCTTCCTCCACCTCTCCATCACCATCCTACAATATGAGCACTGTACACCAAGTCCTTCATGTCCAGATCTGTTCCTTGCTACATACAACATAGTCCCAACTGAACTGCATGACTGTAAAACCATTGCTAACCAGCGTCTGTCTTTATCTGACTCCAGTACACCTTTTATTTTATTTCAAGATCAAAACTGGGAAGTTAGACTGAATCTTTAGTTCTTCTTCCACTTAAGTGATTCTAAGAACTGCTCCTACAGAGTTTTCTGCTTTGCTTTATTTTACGTATTTTTCCCTTTTCCCCTTTTCTTTTGATTTTTTTTTAACGTGGTTTTTGTACTAAAGCAGTCGTTGAAAATCCACATGCAAGCGAATGTCAAGAATCAAAATTTACAGTCTGTTAATGTTCCTTCCAAATGTCTTCTGCTGTAAGAAATGGAAAAACAACTCTCTCTTTTCAAGCTGATCACCAGCCTTTGTTCCAGCCAGAGAGTTTCCTTGCTGATAGGGTTATGTTTTGTGGCCATGTAAACTCCATACCCATGTGTTTTTGACAAGCTGTCAGGACTAACCATCTGGAGTGATATCTTGGCAAATTTTTTATTCACACTTAAAACACCAACCAGAGACAAACAATATAATAATCTTGTAAAGTGATGTTTTAGAATCGTATCAGCAGGGAAATGAATGTGCTGAGAATGCTGTTAAACATGTTTCTGAGATGGCAGAATAATTGAAGGTGTTTATTCGGGATTTGTCATGCAAACAATAACTGACTTAAGACAGTGCTAACTGAGAAAAAGAAAAGGTTTCAAACTTCATTAGCACAACATTTTTAGACCTGGCAGAATTAGTTAGATTTCTTTTCTAAAATTAAAAAACTAGGATGTCTTTTCTGTGAGCATGAAATATTCCTGAGAAAGCCAAATACAGACTTCTTCTAAATGAGTACAAGAGTA
Source organism: Pseudotriccus pelzelni (assembly GCA_035584735.1). Classification (NCBI taxonomy): domain Eukaryota; kingdom Metazoa; phylum Chordata; class Aves; order Passeriformes; family Tyrannidae; genus Pseudotriccus; species Pseudotriccus pelzelni. The sequence goes on along the minus strand of JAWMRA010000164.1, from coordinate 14,083,663 downwards.
TCCCATAATGGATTCCGAATTCAGGAAGATGCAAGTGCTTTCCTCAGAGAGAAGGTATTTCCCCCCCCACTTCTCTCTACAAGAACACAATATTGTCGGGTTTTTGTTCGTTTGTTTTGTTTGGGTTTTTTGTTTGTTTGGTTTGTTTTGGGTTTTTTTTCCTCTTAAATACTGGCTACCACCACCCTGGGACTACTCTTTTCAGAATTAAACCATAGCTTTGGGTGCCTTTGGGGTCTGACAGTTACTTGGAAAAGCTTAATAAGCTATGGCAGCAAGGAAAACCCATTTTTACCTGAAATTTTACCAAAGAGACTTTACAGTATGTATCAAAGAAATAAAAAAATCAACCATATTTTTTCCACAGCTTTTTGAAATTGTCTGTTTAGCATCTAACAGTCAGGCTCTGTTTAGCCTGTGAAAGCCTCTCAGAGAAAGTGGATGAGCAGCTGAGATACGCCAAAGAAAAGGTACTGTGGGAATTGCTTCTCTTCATGATTAATTCCTCTCCCAAAGGCTGAATGAAAAGGTTCAGGAGAGGTCTGCTAAGAGCTGGGGATGTTCAGTTCCTTGTAGGAGTAATCCAAAAATTCACACAGTTGGTCTAAAACTGAGTCAAAAGGAGGAGTCCTGAGATCAGACCAGAGCAGAAGTATGCAGTCTTGGAGATTTCCACCTACATCCTTGAAGGGCAATGAGTCCTGCGGACTGGGAGGAAGTCCTAAGACTGGCATGTGGGTTTGACCAGACACCCAAGTTCCTCACAGCGTCTTCCGCAGATGTTACTGAATGGAGACATCCTCTGGCTCCTGCTGTGCTCATACTGAGTTTGCCTTCCCTCAAGTCCTGCAGTGCATCAGAATAAAGGACTGTGCAGCTTTTTAGGATTTTAGACTGCAAACCACAGAAGCAATTAATTGAATATGTCTCAGACAAGTGTTTGTAGCAGAGATGTCTCCTCAGTATCTGTAGCCCTGTTGGCTATTTTGTTCATGCAATGTGCATCTTATTTTAACAGCCTTCTTATTTTTATGGTACATTTTTTCATGCCTTGTACCTACATTTATTCCATATATTACAAGCTTTTGTGCTGTGCTTTACTAGTAGATCTGAACTTCTAAATTGTTGAAACTAAAGCCCTATTGCCATAGTTTATATTTCCAATTTCTTGTATTTGTTTTCATTAATCATGGCTTTCTTCACAGGTGGTTTCCTTTATTACCTCGTTATTGATGCGAGAAAAACACGGGCTGTTTCCCCATCTCGTACATTTACTTTCCCCATTTGAATTATGCCTGTTGCATTTATAAATGGCCATGCCTGCAAGGCATTTGGACACTTACATGAGAAATGCTGATGCTGAAGCCAGAGCTTTGAGACACTCGTGTCCATTTGCAGTAAATTTAGGTAGCATCCACAGCTCATGGATTTCTACCTGTCTGCATCCAAATCTCTGGGTAGTTGTGTTCTGCTTCTTGCACTACAAATAGAAAAAAAAAAAGAAAAAGAAAGAAAGGGAGAATAATATACAGGATTATACTAAGAAAACAACTGAAGGGTCGAAATGGTCTAGATGTAGCACTTTTTTCTCCAGATGCTGAAAGAATGATGTCTGTTCAGCTTTGGGAGAAGATATGTTACAAGCCTTTGATAAATGGACATAAAATAAGGTATGTATATAGAAAGCAAAACTGGCATTATTCTTCTTTTTTACTTGTGCAAATCACTGCAGAGTAATGAGTAGAGAAATGTTTAAAAACCTAATTTTTTTTGCACACATACCCCCCATCCCTTGCCAAGGGTGTAATAATGAAACTCATTGCCTTGTCTTCCAGATTTCAGACACAGAGGCCTTTAAAGGCACCTGTTTACTTATTGCACTAATGAGAATTATGACACTAATAAAGTATATAACAAAACAGCTTTGTCCTCTTGATGTTGAGCAAAAAATCTAGAAGAATGCAAGGGGATGGTATTGGATCTTACTGTAGTTTAACGGAGTTCATCTAGAAGGATTCTTCTCATCATCTTTGGTGATAGGGGAAAAAGGACACACGATCACAAGAGAGAAGTAAAGGGCTGTGCTTGCATTGACAGAGCTCACAGCCAGAACTCCAGCCCATGGTTTCTGCACACTGCCCGAGTCCTTCAACTAAACTTGCTGGGAGCTGACAAGACAGGGCTGAAGCACAAAATTTTTTCATTAATAATGCTCTTGTACTGCCTTAAATATCTAAGAGTCAAAACATAAATGAAGATAAGACACAGTCAAAACTCAGATCCTTTATACTGAGCTCTCCTTATAGCCCATGTGACAAATTAATGACCTGTATGTCATGTCCTTAATTGTCCACTGCTAGATCCCTGCTCTGTTTGTTTTGATCTCCTATGGACATTGTTCCACCCCTCCTGTTACAATTGAATTCTGGTTTTGATCTGTGAAAAATGAAACAAATTCTACTTTTTCTTAAGTAGGTTTGGATCAGTGTCTCTGGAACAAGAATGACAATTTAATCGGAGTCTTTGGCTTTGGAAAGAGAGAAAAAACACAGCTTCTAGTAAACCTGGACTTTCTCAACACGTGGCTGTTGTGGGTGTGTGTATAGGGCCCCTTGCTGTCACTGTCTCCTTCCTTTTTCCTCTCCAGTCTAATTTGAGAAAAGCAGATATTTTTCTCTCGATGCAGGAAATGGCACATTTTTCACCTTGCAGCAGCATACAAACCAAAACCATGAAAACATCCAAAGACCATTCAAAGGCAGCATGGCAGGACCATAAAAATGAGCCCACCTCTGCCCCGGAAACGGCCCAATTTTATTTCCCCCCTGCCATGTTGCCATAACAAATAGGAACACCTTTGACCACATCTGTGGACCTGTGGAAAGGGCATCCCTTATTTCTCCACCCAGGTTCAGCACAAAAATTGAGCTCAGCCTCTGTGCAGTCCCTTTTAGCCTCCTTGTCCATTATTAATCCAGAGATTTACTATTGCTTGGGTTGTATTTTTACTGCATTAGCTACTCAGGGTCAGCTCTCACCTCAGCTTGCAGAGTCTGTAGTAAAGCATCTGGGTAAAGCACCTGCCTTGTCTGCAAGAGGTAAAAATCTGATGAATAAACTTATTAACTACTCTCCTCATACTTACTGTATTTATTGTGAACAATTTAATGAATGCTGGAGGATATAAAATTGGCTTGAGAGCAGCCAGAAACTGGGTTTTGGTATATTCAAATTTTAATTTCTAACCATATTTTCTTCATATTTCTTCAGTCAGAAAAGCAGGGGTGTTAACACATCATTAAAGTACAATCTCGTGTGCAAGGCACAGAGTAACATAATGCTTTACTAAGGTGTACCACTTAGGAAATGTGTCTACAGGTATTGAAAGAACTGTATTCAACGTGAATAACACAAATGCCACCTCAAATGAATAGTTAAAAATTTTGCATGGATATTTTGCTGGCATTCTAGTCTGCACTAAAGCGAGCTGGGCTGTATCCTGCCATTGCTCCAGGGTGACCTAAAGGCACTCTGTGTCCTTTCCTTCTCCTAGCTTTTCTGCTACTTCCATTTGTATGCATGCTGGGATGTGATGGGACTCTGATTAGGCTCTGCTGTAATAGAAATAGCAGGCTGATTTAAAAAAATATTTTTATTTGAGGAACCTTGTAATGCTCATGACTTTGGAGAAAAGTTTAAAAGTCTTTGAGCCCAAAATCTGACATTCAGAAGTCAAACCAAGAAAATTCTCCCCACTTGCCTTTTGAAGCCAGTCCAGGGGTTTGGGGAGCCTTGATTTTCAGTTTTACTGAAACTGACGTGAAAATCATTTATAGTTTAGCTTAAAGAAAGACTGGTCTATACATGTAAGATAAGTCCAGATATCTTTGCACTCTTCTGCAAAGCTTGGGCAGCCAAGAGGTTAACTTTGCACTGCCTGCTCTGTTTTGGATAAACTTTCGTCTACTAGACAAACAAGTGAAAATCCACTTGGGAAGGGTGCCAATCCATCAGCCAACAACCAGGCTGACGTGGTCAGCCTTACCAGAGCTGCCAATGTGCAGAAGTGGGATTTTTGCAGCACCAGTCTCTCTGGTGGGACTGCATTTGGCTGGAGATTCAGCTGCCCAGATGCCTTGGGTGTGTTGATGATTTATGCCAACAGCATATCTCGGCTTTGTAAAGGGAAAATCCCTCCAGGCTAGCTCTTAGCATTTCAAAGAGCACAGCATTATTCTGCAGTTCTAGAGTTGGTGTGAAATCTCAGCACGGGTAAGGATCTCTATTGCTGGCCGTGGCAAGAGATGGGTCTTCCACCGGCAATCCGCATGAACCCTGCTGCAAACAGCTGCCTCTACCCTGCTCTTCCCCTGGCCAAGCAAAGGCTGGCTGCAACCAGAGATTAGGTCTTGTTTTATGGTTCTCCAACCAGCCTAGGAAGACCTGACACAACACAGTTGTCAGCCAGATTGTCCCTGACAAGTATCATATGCTTTCCCACACCCGTTAACAGCCTGCTTTTCTCACCAGCCTGGCTGTCATTCAGCCCAAAGAGCAGGTGCATTAGCATCTCTGTATAACAGCCTAAGAGGTAATAAGTCAGATTTGCCAGGTATAAGTGTCATTCAGCAAAGCCAGGGATAGACATCCTTGTCTTTAGACAGCCAGCTCTGCCCCCTCTCCTTCCCACGGCCTGTCCCCAGTGTGTCGTACAATGGCTATTGAGCACTTTTTTTAAATAATTTCCCTGCCGTTGGAAGGTGCCCCAGTGCTCCCATTACTCACACTTGTCAAAACTGAGCAAAGATAGTAAAACATCCCTCTGGTGTCCTGAGGCTTTGGGCTGCCTTTCCACATGCTGTACTTGGCTTAAAGTACTCTCTGATTCTGGATTTCAGGGTGAAGAGCATGTTTGCATGCCTGAGTGAGCAATACTGACCAGACAGGATTCCTGGGCCCTGTTCCTGCTCCTCCAAGCTGTAAGGGACTTGTAGCATAGATCAAATTAGCTTTTTGACTGCCACATAGTCTTGCACCAGTTAACACCAGCCTGTGATACCGACTTTTCATTATTGACCTAGTTTACCTTGGTGCTCACTTTGCATTTCTTTATTTTACCAAAGTACAAGTATTAAAACATTTGGAGCCTTAGATGTCTACATAGAAGCCAAAGGCAATTGTTGGGTGCCTGTGTTGAATTAGGTGCCTAATAGCTTGGGGGCATCTAGTATATAATCTTCTTCAGGCAAAAACATGTTCCTAAATTGCATAATTACACAGCATTTGGCCCAAAATAAACCTGACCACAAATAGCCTTAGGAGAGAAGGCTTGGGTAGTATCCTTGTTACTGTCTGCCAATCACACTGTGTAATTAATAAATACCCTTTCTCTCACAAGGCTATAAAGTAGCGGTTTCAGAGTCTGATCCTGAGTCAGGATGTGCAATTTAAGGGCAAAGTGCTATTATTGCTAAACATTAACGCAGAGATTACCTTTCCAAAAAGTAATCTCACCTCTGCCCCCAGTAAGGGGTCTCAGTAAAGTACTGCATGTCACTGCTCATCAAACTGGCCAACCCCATACAGAGGTGTTTTGTTTACTCTGGTTTCGTTGTTATCCTGTTGTTTTTATTTGGAAATGACTCTCATACAGCTCAGCCTTATCTCAGGTGATGTCTGAGTTTAACTTAATGTACTGCTGAAGCACAGGTTCAGTCTGACTCCTTCAGCTCATCTAGACACCTTTTTCAGAGAAACAATACTTTTTGGGGGAGCACAAATCAGGTCCCCACAGATACTGGACAGAAACGTGAGAGCCCTGTGTGACAGTCCGGCCCTGCTCTCAGTCAAACACCCCTTCTAGCTACAGGGAAGGATCTCCCTCAAATGGGAAATGCCTCAGCAAGTAACCCTGTACTAAGAGGCCATAGATCAATCCCTGTGTGTAAATTGGTGCAAGAAATTAACACCTCACTACTACCTGTGTGTCTCCTGATGAGGCATAATCTACATGACACTAAGTCTACAGGGACTCTGCCACTGTCCCACATCAGGACAGTGATGTCTACAGCTCTAGCAATTTCAGTGAATGTTGCTACTTCATTGTCTCATAATGACAGACCCAGTCCTTTGGCTCTGCAATCCTACTACAGTGCCAAGAAAAAGGCATGAGATTTTTTTACCAGCTGGACTGTGATCCTGGGAAAAGCACTAGTTAAATCCAAAGTAATGCCATTATTTGTGGTAATTTTGTTATAAGTCACAGTAACTTTCTCTGTAATGTAAAGTATCATTTTCACTAAATTAGATATTTGAGATGGAAAAGCTCAGTACTCACAGCAATTAACAGTCAGAGAGATATTCCCTGAGCTGGGCAAACATCCCTGCTACTGGCTGCCATCAGTGGATGGTATAACACACCCTGTAGAGAGCTTTGGCTCACGTGATGGTATTGGCATATACATTGAAGACATCGAGGTTAATATAGTGGGAGGTTGACATATTGCTGGTGCTGGGCTGCCACTGTTGAGTTCCTTATGAAAGGTGAGGCTGACAGGGTGTCTGTGGAGCTGGGATTGATCTGAACGACTGGCAGCACCTCACATCACTGGCAAAATTGCTTAGGCAGGTGAGGTCTTCTGGCAGGGCTGATGTGGGCTGGTGCCTGCGGGCACACTTGCTTCCCTTGCATTGCTCCAGTGTGTGCACCATGGTGGGTCCAAAGGCTGGTGTTTCTGGTTTTCCCAAGAACTATTTGGTATTTGGTTTCTACAGCAAGAGTTTGATGTGCTATAGATAAAGCAGACAGACCATGTTTTATTCCCATTCATTTGTAGATATTCCAGCAACCAGCTTTTCACTGTATGAGTCCACAGCACTGGTTGATGCTAAGCAGGGAAAGCTAAGCCCAAGTTCACCTTCAGCATTAAGGACAAGAATGAGAAGAGAAAAAAACAAGCTGGAAAAAATGAGGCTAGGAATTTCTTCCATATACATGTAGATGAATATTCACCAGCAAGGAAGAAAACATAGGAATGGCTCATATCAGAGATGGAAACAATAGTTCATGGGCATCTGCCCCTTTTTATTGCGCATAAAACCTGTGTGACGTTGGTAAAAGTGTCCGTCACTGAGACAGCATGGGGCTTTGCATGGAGGTTGCTGAGAAATTCCCAGTTCATTTCTGCAAGCTCCAGGTGGCATATAATTCCATCCCCTTTCCTACCTCTCTAGTAGTCATTTCTTCCCCTACAGACTGCAGTCTATTTTGCAGCCTCCTTGTGTGTTACCACAACCCCCTCTTTCTTTTACTTGTGTATCTTCATAAATTGCTGTTTCAGAGGGAATGAGGGTAAGTGTTGACTTGAACAAATATTCCCAGGAAGAGTCCTAGGAATATCTGTGTGCAGGTGTCTAGATGCAATAGGGTAAGGAGGGAAATGAGTGGAAGAAGGCAAGGAAAAAAGGCAAAGAGACCAGACCATTCTTGATTGCCATCCTTAGTTCCTAACCTAGCCATGCAGAGGTGAGTTTGGCCTTTCACTATGCTGTTGGTATCGTGTTTCACTTCTGCTGCCTGAAACAATGTATTTCAGTAATCAACAAACATGATTTCTAGGCCCTGCCACAGAAGAAATGGTATTAACAGAAAGGGTGAGACTTGAGATCAGATCAGCTTAAAATTGCTAGTGCGTAACACTGAGTATAAAAACCCCCTTGCTGCCACGAAGGATTTATTTGGGTGGGTAAACCACCTGTGGCACTCCACTGATGGCTGCCTTGTTCCAGCTGTGTACCTCCAGCTAAGAAGCTGTAAATTATTTACTGAGGCAGCAAATTAAAGCCAAGCAGCAGCACCTTAGTGCTCAGTGAATCATACATAAAACATGCTTCTTTCTGTGAGGGTATGGTGTGCTAGTGCAAAGCAGACTGAGTAGTCAGATGAGGAGTTTGGGATGGCAGGGATAGGAATCTTCACGAGAGCTGAATAAGAGGAAGGAGTAGAGAGATTCAAAGTCAAGCTTGTCAGGTGCCACAGAGGTAACATGATGGTAGGAAAAGACAAGGTGTAAGAAAAGAAGGAGCATCCCTTTTAAGATTTGGCAGGAGGTATTAGAGGTGATTTAGAAAGAATGGCTCATTTTATTGCTCTCACCCAGGTATGTTTCTATGCATATGGAGTATGATTGTAAAAGTTTTTGGCTTTCTGAAAAAACAGCTGGAGCATCAAGTGAAATCAAGCTGGAGTGAAATGTGGTCCCAGATCCGCAGCTCCCTGCTGTGCTTGCCTCTCCCTAAACACTCTGGTTTCAAGCCTGCTGAGCTCTAAGGCACCTTTGCTCTAAAGGCAGTCACCTTGCACAACAGTTCCCAGCTATGCGGGGGAAAAGACCTTGCTCATCTCCTAATGAAATTCCCCTCAGGGCCAGTAACATGAAGATTTTAGTCTTTTTGGTCTGATGAAGCCCGAAGGAGTCGCTGGCTTTTTAAAATCTTGTAGCCTGGAAGAAGTCACTGAATCTTCAACTGAGTTTGAGACAGAAGCAACTCATAAAATTATCTATTGACATAAGAAGTGAAATATCCTTTCATTTCCATAAGGTTTCTCATGGTCCTCAGTTTTCATAGTCCTCAGGTTTTTATAAAAAAAATATTTTAATGAAAGATTTTTCTAGGCAAATCTGTCTTGGTGCTGAGCAGATGCCAGAACAAAGAATGGAAACCACTTTGACAGACAGCAAAACATTTCTGTTGGATATCTAGCAGGCTGTAGATCAGCATGAAAGGTCTGGTTTAACTGTGCAGGAGATAGCAATTTATCTGTGTCACTAATGGGTTGCCTTGTGGCTAGTGCAATGTTGCCCCAGGGTTTATCTTTCTGTCCCTTTGTTCAGGGAGGATTGCCTATAACAAGGAGCTAAAACCCCACAGCAGGTTGTAAGCATATAAGAGTGGGGAATTTGCTTTGTGGTCTCCAAGTGCTGGTACCACTGACTGGGGCAGCCAGGCCCCTTCCCATGGTTGCTCAGAATAATTTCCAAATTGTCCAGTGACAGTAGTTGAGGAAGGCAGTTCCCTGCAGTGTGCACATGTTGTGTTCAACTGTGTGACAGTAATCTAAAGAGCTTTCTAAGTGTCTGGAGGCATCCCACAGATGTTACAGGCTGGGAAAAGATTTCGCAGAGATTAAAAGAATAGAGAAACACCGCTAATGGCAAAAAGAGTATGGAGGAGACTTCTACCAAGCTCTGTGTGTCCAGAGAAGTTTAGAAGTATATTTTCTGTGAGACAATTCTTAGTCAGGTTTTGGGGGCCTATTTTTCTTTGCCATCCAACCAAGTTCTTGCAGGAATACTTGAGCATTAAGTAGTTAATTGAATCTGACTCTATCTTCACAGACAGAATTAGAAGGATACCACTTCAGAATCTTAATCTGCAGTTGAGGTTTATGTGCCCTACTCTCACATGATTTTCAAGAAGTTCTCCGGGTTGTAATGAGGTTGATTGCTGGTGCCTTTGCCCATTTAATAAATTAGTGGTAATAACAAATATCTATGCATACTGCATTAAGTGATATGAAAATTACTTTACTCTGAAGCTGGGATTGCTGGAGCATGGCAGCTTTGCTGGATGGGTGGACATGGGGGTTAGTTACTCAGTTTATTATATGTGCAGCACAGAATTTTTCCTCTTGCCTCTTGGAGCTCTCAGCCTTGTTCGTATTCACAGCAAACTTTCTCCAGCAATAAAGCAGGAAATGAAAAAGGTAAAATTCCAATGAAACAAAAATAGCTGTTGCATTGGAAGGGAGTGAGATAATGTTGCAGAATCGCAGAACATGCTGAGTTGGAAGGGACCCACAAGGATCATTGCCTCCAACCCCTTAGCCCTGCACAGGACCATCCCCAGGAGTCCCACCATGTGACTGAGAGTATTGTTCAATCACTTCTTGAACTCTGTCAGGCTTGGTGCTGTGACCACTTCCCTAGGGAGCCTGTTCCAGTATCCAGCCACCCTCTGGGTAAAGAACCTTTTTCTAATATCCAGCCTAAACCTCCCATGGCACAACTTCAGGCCATTCCCTCAGTTCCTATCACTGGTCACCACAGAGAAGAGATCAGTGCTTGCCCCTCCTCTTCTCCTCGTGAGGAAGCTGTAGCTGCAATGAGGTCTCCCCTCAGTCTCCTCCAGCTGAACAGACCAAGTGCCCTCAGCCACTCCTCACACTGCTTCCCCTCAATGCCCTTCACCATCTTTGCTACCCTCCTTTGGACACTCTCCAATAGCTTAATATCTTTCCTATATTGCATTGCCCAAAACTGCACACAACATTCGAGGTGAGGTAGCACCCGGTGCAGAGCACAGCGGCACAATCCCCTCTCTTGACAGGCTGGTATTGCTTTGTCTGATGCCCTCCCTGACTTCCAGGAAGACAACAGCTCCTCCCAGTTTTGTATTGTCTGCAAACTTGCTTAGTATCCCTTCCGGTCCTATGTCCAAGTCATTTACAAAGATGTTGAAGAGCACAGGGCCCAAGATGGAGCCCTGTGGAACCCCGCTATTGACAGGTCACCAGTCTGATGTCACCCCATTCACTGTTACCCTCTGGGCTCGACCTGTGAGCCAATTGCTCATCTACTATATGATCTATTTATTCAGCTTTATGCTGGACATTTTGTCCAGAAGGGTCCTGTGAGAGACATTACCAAAATATTTACTGAAATCCAAAAGATTACATCAACTGGCTTCCCTTGACCATCTGGGTGGGTTGCCTTGTCATAGAAGGAAATAAAGTTGGATGAGCAGGACTTTGCTCTCATGAAGCCGTGCTGGCTCTGACTGATGACAACATTGTCTTTCAGATGTTTTTCAATACTTCCCGGATTAATCTTCTCCATAACTCAACCAGGCACTGAAGTGAGACTGGCAGGCCTGTAGTTTCTGGGATTCTCCTACTTGAAAATCAGGACAACGTTTGCCAGCTTTCAGTCAGCTGGGATCCCTCTGGATTCCCAAGATTGCTCAAAAATCATTAAGAGAAGTTTTGCATAACATCAGCCAGCTCTTAAAGGATTCTGGGATGAATTCCATCAGGCCCCATAGATTTATAAGGACCAAGCTTAAGCAGCAGATCGTGCACAATTTCAGGGGCAACTGGGATTGTTTTCACCCTCCTAGGATCAAATGAAACACAGAAACCTGTTCAGTGACACTTCTCCTTGTTTAACAATGCAATTTGTTATCTCTGGTACAAGCATTTGGTGGGGTGATTGCTGGAGACTTATTTAATCTAGCAACTGCCTAGGGAAATCTCAGAGGATCTGTAAGACCTTCATTATTCAAATCCAACATGAAGGTACAGTTCTGACTTTTTCTGAAAGAGGACAGGGGAAAACAAGGGAAGAATAATGAGGATTTTGAATTCTCTTCTACTGATAATTTTGCACCAGGTTCTTCTGGACAGTTGAGTAAGTTTGGAGCTCTCAAATTTATGAGGAGCAAACTTCAGATATTTTTCTCTAGAGTTGCAAGTATCCTAAATTTCTGCAAGTGAAGATACTGCATTCAACTAAACACAGTGTTCTGTGACCACCTGAGCAAAACGGGGATTACCATTTTCGATTGCTGGATGTCTTAATTTTCCCCCCAAATTTCCTAGGTCAAAACTCACAGGAAAAAAAGGAGTGAGAATTTAAGCATTCCTGTTTACTCCTCTACACTAACACCTTTTCTTCCTATAATTTTGTGCAGTGAATTTACCTGTACTCCAAGTCCACTGTATCCCATCTTTAGATCTGAGTCCAAGTTATCTCCAGGAGACTATTGATGCCCAAAAACAGGCCGATAGAAACTGCTTAGAGACAAAGTTTTGAGTCTTTAAACAGCAAGGTATTAGTGACATCAGGGAGCTCCCCAGCTCAGGCTGGAAAAAGGGGCTCCAAGGGGTTGTTGTAAAAACGGGTAATTTATACAATCTCAGGGTGCGATTTCATCATCTTTACATACATATTCATATTA
>JAWMRA010000164.1:13841532-14054058 GCA_035584735.1 Pseudotriccus pelzelni | reverse complement strand
ACGTGGTAGGGGGGCAGGGGGAGAGCACTTCCCCCTCTAGGTAATGGGATAACATCCCAATACCTGGAACTTCCCCCCTCCAATTCTACTGCCACACTGCCACATGTAACATCTTCAAAATACCCCCCTTAAAGACACAATGAAAGTCCAGGAACACTTACTGAATGCAAAACATGACAAAATTCTCTCTTGCTCCAATCTCAGCAGGACTGGTGGAACATGCTGTATTCGCAATCATCTGGTCTGTTCTCTTTACCCCGCCTCAGGACTCACTATTTCTGAAACTCTAATGGTTTGTGCCAGCTTTTTCAGGAGTGTTGTTGAGTTAAAGCTATTTACTGAAGGCTGCTGTATCTGCAGGAGCTGTAGCAACAGCCCTTAGAGGAAGCTTGTGACAAAGGTTTGAAGTGCCAGGCTGCTGTTGTCATCTCTGAGGAGAAGAAGGAACACCTGGGTGGCCTATTCACTACCCCAATGCCACACCTTGCACCTCCCATCTTCTCTCTTTGTCCCCTCATCCCTTTTTTCTTTCTGAAGCAGGAATGGTCTGGCCCTAGTCATCTCTTCAGTGGCAATATTCAGCTTTGCCTACATTTTCAGAAAAGCCCACTCACCACAGCATAGCAGAACCAGGGGTTTCCCCCATAGCTCCTTGCTCTTAGCAAGGAGCTGGATGGAAAAGTCTCATCAGTGACAACGGCCCCTCCAGGCTGCCTGATCAGCCCACTGCCTGGCCCAACTCTCCCACAACAAAGTACACAGAGCATACTGCCCACTATCCATCTGCACACAGATATACAATTTGAATAATCTGTTTTGGGAGCCAGAGCAAGACATAAGGCTTTTGACATGTTATTTATTTAAAAAGGCCTACTGAAATCTTTTATAGTGTATAAACACCTGCCATCCTCAATTTGGGAGATAAAAAAGTCCAATTGTTTATTAACTGTACCACTGCAGAAGTGAGCTCTGCAAACACATGTAGACTGGGCAATTGTGAAATCCTCTTTGATTTAAAAAGTAGAAAAAAATATACAGAGCTTCACTGTTTGGCTGTAATGCTGATATGCTCCTGTCTCTGGAAACTTTAATTTTTTTCTAATTTGTCACAAACCCCCCTGCATCTGGCTGTCATAAATGACTGGAAGAGAGGAGCCAGGGGTGGGATCCTGCCAACAATAGTGCCAATAGAAGATTCCAAGATAGGGTGCTACTACACAGACAGATGATCCTAACCTTCAGGGCTCCTATCTTCGTATTTAGCATCTTTATTTACATTCTTATTATTTTTCCATTAATTATTCAACTTCCATTTCAAACTCATGCCAGTTTTTAAAATCACTGGCAAGAGCAAAATCTGAGCCAAAACTGCATATAGCAGGGATACCTACACCATTTCCTTGTCTGAAGTTTTCCTTATTTCTTTGTTTTAGATCAATAAAGTTGTACGATGAAATGCAGCCGAGCTAGTCCAAAGCTGGTGGGAATCTGCCAGTAGGTGCAGGTCATAATCTCTCCCTCCAGTGCTGCTGCTGGCACAAATCCACAACTTTCCTCAAAAGGACATTGGTAAACAGGGTCAATAAATTCCATGCTCACCAGCCTGGAGGGGATCTCCTGCTCACTGTCCTATAATGCACATTAAAAGCTTTAACAGGCTTTATCCAAAGCTTAGTCCTCAGGTAAAATATGTGAGCTGGGCTCTGGTTTATCCTTTCATGTGCGAGTTGCTGGCATGCAGCGAATAAATCGCCAAGGAGTAGATATATTTCTGAAAAGATTGCACAGTCCCTTTCTCAGTTCAGTATGGTGTTTAAATTGCTGTGATTCCAGCTCAGGCTGCCTGGGAGTACCCAGGTGTTCATCAGATCATCAGAAATTACCTTACATGTCTCCCAGATGACAAGAAACCGTGTTTATGGCAACACTCAGGATAGCAAACTAACAAGGACAACATTTTTACAGTGAAGTTTAGAGCCTCAGTCAAAAATAATGGACCACAATATGCCAAACTGCCCATTGGTTCAAACAGAGAGGTGGCACTAAAAATGCTTTGCAGTGTCCTGTGTACATCAGACCTATACAGTAATAACCCTGTAAAAAAGAAACATTTAATGAAGTAGCTGAATAAAGGCCTTATCTAGTACCCATGGAATTCAGTGGAAAAACTCCCCTTGATACCAGCAAGCTCTGAATCTTCAGCTGTGTCCCATGATATGAGGACAATACTTGATCCTGGAAGCAGATGCAGTTTTCAGTAAGGATAACAATCATTATTCTGTTGCCTCAAAGGTGACAGGCCATAAAAATAAACAACTTGCATCAAAGCTATAACACCTTTTAAAGTGAAAGAGCTTCTATGTTTCCATTATGGTACATGAATGGTTTGTCTACTGCCAGAAGAGGCGATTGTGAAAAATGAAGGCTCCCAGCTCCCTTCCCTACCTGTGCCTCAGAATCTTTTTCCCAGCTCGGAGGACATCAAGTTTTCTCCTTGCTCCAAGTCACGCAAGGTTTAATGCTGTGAGCCATGCCTGGGGCAGCTGAAGTCTACAAGTACACTGGTTTAATGGTGTCTCTCAGGGATTTCTTCTGAGAAATGCTACGTCTGCTCCCTATGGGCAATTCTTTACCTAAATTTTATTCTGCCAAAGGCTATGAAGAAGAACTAGCTCTTCTGCAGAGCCTGCTGCTCTATCTACTTGCTTTGTGTTACAAACTAAATAACGATGGCGTATCTTCCAAAGCTGGAGCTTTCGTTCTCATTTTGCAGAGAACTCAGACAACTGAGGAACTGCTGTGTCATGACAACAGCAGCTGTATTCTTACCTAACACACAATCATCAGAGGCTTTGACCAAGCACACACACAGCACAATGCCTGAGATCTGCCCATCTGATACAGCATATTGCCGCTTTTATTGGGAATGAGATACTTGATGCAGCTCTTTGCAGCAGATCCCAAGAAGTGCATCAGAATATCCTTCCAGTGTAGCTGTTGAAGGCAGCATTGTGTACCTAAAACAACTCTCTTCAGCAAGAGCTGAAGCTTTCTTTTCATCCATAAGCAGAGGAAAAGAGTTACTTCACATCACTGCAACTTACTGATCTCTAATACAAACCTTTGGAAGTTCTGGGGACAGAGATTACCTTTACTGTATGTGACCAGAGAAAGTATTAACTATACAGACTTTCCAGTTGAGAGGAGTAAAGAAATCCACAGTGGAGCCAATTCTTTTCATAATGGAGCTGTCAGAAGATGGCAGCCTGTTCAGCCCATAATGAGGGGTTGTTGTGTTGTCCATCAGTATGGCAGCAGGCTCCTGGATGGGCTTCTGAGCATTATTATGGTATAAATCACTCATGGGAAGAGGAGGAATCCCACATAGCAGTGTCCTGTGCTGTGGATCAAAGCAGAGGGCTGGATCAGTGTAACTGGTCTTTGTCCACATTGCTCATGTGACACTGCCTTCCCAGGCTAGGACAAAGTCCTGCTGGTGTTTTGACACAACCATCTGTCTCCTCATGTTCCCTCTGTGGACAGACTAGATAAGGGACAGCAAAGCAATGGCACTCGTCCCAGTGCAGCATCAAGGTTAGGGTTGGTCCAGTGACAATAAAAGGACAGCAATTATAACCACCAAACTGTTCATCATTACTCAATAAGTGGTTCCCATGAGCTTTATTCAGTGTTGGATGTCATCTTGTTGTTCAAGTCAAAACTTCCTCTACACCTTTTTGGTCTAGAGAGTGCAAACCTCACACGTGGCACAAGCTTTCTAATATTTGTGGTGCAATCTGAGATGAATTGTATAGGCTAGGCCAACTTCAACCACATTTTTACTTTTGTAGAGAGAACATTGCTTGGATGACATAATGCTGGTAAAGATAGTTAACTGAGACTCTTTCAATTCTGTAAAAGGTATTAGGTATTTTTGTCCTTTTTTTTTTTTTTCTTTTTAATTATTTGTCTTTGAAACAGTCATATGAATTTTATTCAGTTTTTCATAGGGTACAGGTGATCTCTAGAGAGGAGAACCCCAGCACAATTGGTGTATATTTCAGGGACAGATGGTATCTTTATAGAAGAGAGTTTATGTGTAAAAGTATTAACAAGAAAATCAAAACATCCCATGAACTCAAAAGCACTTAGACAAAACCAGATGACAATCAAAGTAACAAGTTCTTAGGAACGTGCAAGATACTAATGAATATTATAGGTCAAAGAGCTAAGGGTACAGTCTCCCTGTGTTTGACAGGGTGTGCCTGTCAGACTTACAGGCCCTGGTCATGGCAGCTGAGGGAATACTCCAAAGAAATAGCAGCATGATTTTCCAGGTTCACAATACTGACTTGTGCTCAAATATTGTAGTTATTGGGATCTAAATAGTGTCAAATTATTAAAATGTTCATTTTCTGACAGATTAATCAAATTCTAATGCAGAACAAGTGATGAAAGTTAAAAATAGCCTGCAAAATTGAACGGTAGCAACCCCCGTGCCAGCAGAATTATGTGAGTGACATAGGGTGCTACTGTTGTGGAGTGCTGGAGATCAAACCATGCTATGACATCCTGCACTACATGAGAAGATGAGGCATGGCACACAGGAATTGTTATCCTTCACAAGCATTGTAATTTTTATGGAAAACAATTTTTATAGGAAAGGTCAAAATTGGTATGGGATATTTAGGGAGTTTTTAAGTCAAAAAGTCAACTTTATGTTTATGAAGAACCATTTCCTATTTACTTTTGGAAGATTTTTTTTTTAATTGAACATTTTCCCAGTATTAGTTATGAATCATTCCAGATTAAAGAATCAAAATCAATCTCCCCTTTCCTAAGCCCACACTGCTTCAAATTTTAGTAAAACTTAAAGTCAGAAGGCCAGAGAGCGATGACTAACTTAGTGCATGCTCATTATGGGCTCACCTACAAACAGCTTAGAATACTACACATTTAGAGAACACCAAGAGTAAGAAAATAGCAATTTACATTATAAGGTAGGGTAGTATGGGATAGTGGTGTCTCTCTTCTCTAATAGAATAGAAGGTTCCCTTCAGTCTTGTGGCTTTGGACAGGATGGGGAGGGGTCATATGTCTCTGCCATGTTTTGCTTTGTTAAAACTTCAGCCTCTCCCAACATCTCTGTTTTACTTCTGTGAAGGATAATTAGCCTTCAAATGATAACAACCCCATTACAGACACAGCAAGCCTTCTTAGGTGAGACAAGAACAGCTCAAACCCTGCCAGGCAGGGAAAAGCAAATCTCAAGGTTTCTTTCCAGATTTCCCCTCCCATCCTGTGGTATCCTGCTGCTACCTCCAGCTTTAACCTCTCTGCCTTTCCCTCAAGAGGTTCAATTACTTTCATCTTTGCATTTACAGATCTTACAATGACCTGTCACAACATGAACTCCCAGCAGCAATAGCAAAGATGCTGATTTAAACTGGGGATGGCTGAAAGCTCACTCCTTTTATTCTTCTTTCCAAATCCCACTGAAAAGAAGTTTTCAGAGAGAGGTAAGACCTCCTGGGCCTTCCCAAAATCCATCTGTCTGTAGGTGCCTGCTTCAGAGCAGTTCATCTGTATTTTACCTACCATCTCATGATCATAAGTGCTTTGTGCAATAAATCATAGCAATGCTGCTATCCTTGAACAAACTTTATGCTCAGGTATCAGAAAATTGTATTTAATTCCCTTGCAACTATACAACAAATGCAGCTGTCCCTGAGGTCTGAAGGTCTAAAATCTGATTATGTTGATATACATGGCCTATGCTATTCCTATCACTGTTCAGTCATTTAAATCTTAATGACCCAAGATAGACAGAAACTTATTTATGCTGGGTGGGGAGAGATGGCTGCAAAAGTCACCACAGAGTCCGTGGCCTTCTGTTTCTACTCATGCTGAACAAAAGCCCCTGCACAGTTACACAGAGGAGGTATAGAAATACCTTCTTCTTCAGTTCTCTACTGAAGTGTTACCTTGCAGGAAAAGTGCTGGAGCTTTTGGCATGTACTGCCATTGGGTTGGGTTCATAGCCCAGCAAATGCTAAATTTGGGGTTGCAAGATGCTTAGAATGCTTGCGTCCGAAGCATGGTGAATGTTTAGATGAGACTTCCCAGTGCTGCAGTGAGCACTTCATCCAAGAAAAGGATGTGGATCCATTGTAGTATTCCTCTAAGGAACTAGGATATATGAGAGCTGCTTGGCTAAAGGATTTTAAAATACAGCACCCTGCATGGACACAGAATAAAAGTGGGTGTCGGTGATGAGCTGCTAACATAAAGGGTGAAAACCCTGGTCTCCTCACTCCAGAAAACTGGGTAGAAAGTGGGAAGGAAGGATAATCTTGTCATGTTTTCAGGGCACAGATCAGGTGAGAGGTGTAAAATCTAGAAATGCATTAATGCATCAATTATGATACTGAATTCAGGGGAGAAGAAAATCACCATGGTAATTTAAAAGCATTACTAGTAAGTTCAGTTTTATTTACTTTGCTAAAAACCAATCTGCAAATAGAACTGCAGTGGAATCGAAAATAAAACTTTATGACAGGCCCATCAAAATAGGCTATTTCAACTTTTTTTTTTTTATTCTGAAAATGTTTTTCATGTAGGAATTTCATCTAGATTGACTAATTTGTGCTGAAAGTTTTGCTTCTAAAGTCAGCAGCATTTCTTTTGAAAACTAAAAATGTTTGGTAATCGAATTTCCATCCGTCTTTAAAACACCAAAAATCTTAAAGAGAAGAGCATCACATCAGTGCTGCTAGAAGTTGAGGTAATGTGCATAAAAGGGTTATTCTGTCTGGTCTGTCGAAACTGCTTGGTTTCAGTCCCCTGAGAAGTGCTGTGAATTAATCTTTGGGAAAAAAAAAAGAGCCACAAAGTACATGCCACGTTCTGAGTTCCTGGGTTTCAGCTCCAGCTGTCTAGATTTTTCAGAACACATTCATTTCTACCAAAACACTTCCGAATTCTTCAAAATTGTACCTTGAGTAATTTGGCATGAAGAAAAGCCTCTATAGAACAATGCATGCAAGATGCCTATTTATTTCCTGCCTACTCCAGAGGCTGCTGAAGTAAATGAGAGGTTTTCTGTTGACTTCAATGGGCTCTGGAGCCAGCCCATAGAGGGGGTGGCATTCTTGCAAATGGTGGTGTTAGAGAGACTGGCAGAAGAAAACCAAATTTGCTAGAGGTATGCAAGATGGGAGGTAATTTCATCGGGCAACTGAGTTACGAGACAGCAGCAGAGAGATCCTGCTGATTTATAAGTTGTAGATCTCTGTACTTTGTTGTGGGGACCCAGTTTTCTGCTGCCTGTCAACTTGCATAGTTCAATTTGCAAATAGGCAGACACACATGTAAGTTATTTTGGGCATGGTGCTATTTAATTTGCATAGCAAATAGAGCCTGAGATGTGCGTGAAAAATTCCCTGAACAACTGTATGCAAGTTTTTTAAAACTTTGGTTCTGCCTTGAGACATGCAGGTCTCTGAGTGTCATCTCAAGGAATGGATGAGATTTACAACATTCTTTTTACAGGTATTTGCTGAGAAAATATTATCCTAAGGTTATTTGGAGCTTGCAAATCACTTCCTCAGCTTAAAGAATTTATTACACAAAATGTATGTAACTCCAGTGCAAATTTGGGCAAGATGTTCATGTACCACACTATAGAAGTTTTATTCCTATATAGAAGTGCTTCATTCTATGTCAGTGCTGTCCTTTCCATGAGTATATTTGAAGAGTTCCTCATCCAGATTCCTCTTAAATCACTTAATTAGTAACTACCCACCCCCTCATCAAGACCCATTTATTACATTCTGACTAATTCCTGTGGTTGCTCTTGGACAGAAAGTCTGAGATTTCCAGAGTGTGGATGACACCATAAAGGAGAGGAACCACCCTTTGATGCACTCTGAGCTTGACTGTCTTCTCCCCTGTTGTCCATCAACTGCTGTTCCTGTAGCAATCCATATAGCGACTCAACTGGAAAAGGAACACCAGGAATATATTTATTCTTTAGATGTTTTAAAGAAAAATTAGCTATCTGAGAACAAGCAGAAGCCTGTTTCAGAATGCAATATCCTTGGAAGATCAGAGACCTCATTTTAGTAACTTGTGCTACCTATGTTGTACAACAACCTGATGCTGGAAGAACTTCCAGCCTCCTGCCACAAGGGAGCCAAATGGTGTTCCAAGCTGGCTGTGGTAATAATCTGCATGGCTCCTAGTAAATGAATCTTGCTCACATACCAGACAATCAGCACAAGCAAGATGTATTACAGATGAAAGGACTACGATGCCAACAATGATTATGGAACTTGGAAAAAGATGAAACAAATTTAAGATCCGTGTGTCACCTCCTTTTTCAAATATCTCACTGGGATTATTCTCTTCACTCTTCAACTGTGAAATGAGGCCCACACTACCTCATTTCAGGGATTCAACTATGTAGCACAGTATCCTACTATCAGCGAATTTTCATTCATTTAATAATACATCTCTTTCGTCACCCTATTCATCATTCCCATTTTCCTTCTCTACTGAATTGATTTAAGCAAACCATAGCATCTGATACGTGGGGAGAAATTACAGCATCTCTTTGTAGAGCGACCTGCTTTCCTTTTCAAGCAACTCCTATGCCCTACCAAGGCTTCAGAGGTTCTCTGCTGGATAATGCAAAATGACACTAACTGGGCTATTTATATCACTGCAAAGTGAGTACATGATGGGATAATTAGCAATGCTATATCAGCTGGAGTGAGCGATAACACTGTAACACATTTTTGTGTTAAGCAACACAAACAATAATACCTGCAGATTAAACAGCACCTGAGCAGCTGATAGGCCTCCTGCACTTTTATTTCCAGGAGGCAATACCTACTGGCTTCACTCATGCATGGGGCACAGCTGTAATATTGGTTTTATTCCCTCTTGCTGTACTTGCCCTGTATGAAGTTAAATGATTTTTGCAAGCAAGCTTGCATTGGGTAAGTATGGGTATTTAAGACATTTTGTAAACAAGTAGGGTTGTGTAGATTTGTTAACCAAAATATGACCTTTGGATGAAGAAGTCTGAGTGGCTGGCCAGTTGGTCTCACACATCTGTTCCTGGATGGGGTCCAACAGCTTGTGCTATGCTTTGGTTTACATATTACTTCAGAAATATGTAAGATAGCCAGTCTTGACCAGTATCCATAAAAGCACAACTGTGATCCATTCAGTCCACATCTAGGCAGAAAGATTATAGTTTTGCAGATGAGAGCCTGGGTTTTTTTAAACTATTAGCACAGCTACAGGCACAGAGAACAAAAACCTGATATACTCTGATTCAGTGTATTTCAGTGGTGAATCACACTGATTAAAAATGTTTAACATGAATTTGCTCAATTTCAGTTTCCATAAATTGTCTCTTATGCTTTTCTCTGCAAGATTAAAGGATGATTCTGTGTATGCTGTTTTCTCCTGAGGAAGGTTACTAATGCAGTAATCATGGTTGTCTCAGGTCTTCTTTGAGATAAGATCAAATTCACTCCCCATAAATATTTTTTTCCACCCCTTGAGCTATGTTTGTGGCTCCTCCCTAAACACCCTGTGGTTTTTCAACATCCTCTTTCAAATATCAACACCAGAACTGGACATGACATTCCAGTATGCAGGAAATATGTCAGCATCAGGTGAGCAGTGCCAGAAAGGGAAAAAAAATTGTTGTAGTGCTTGCCTGCTGATGCATCCAAGGAAAGTGTTTGTTCACTCATTACATTACCCTTGCAAAGTATGTTGAGTAGTTTCTTTTTTATGTACTGTAAATATATCACATGGTTACTAGTATGTGGTTCTTCACTTCTTATCTTGACATCAGTAATACTGCATTTCACTTAATGAAAATACACTTTACTAGGTGGAAAATATTTTCCAAGCAAAATCTGTAACTGCCCTTATTGACCTCTATTCATCACGTCACTGATGAGGACCAATTCTATATTTACCTTCAGCTGATGTGATACCCCATAGGAAGGTGGACTAGGATCTCCACAGTTCATGCTTGTAACTCCCTGGTTCTAATTCAGAGCTGATAGATGTTTCAGTAAAAGACAAGAGAAGTCCTGTTTAACCTTGTTAAGGAGTGTCTTTATGATCGGGAAAAGAAACTGGAGAGTGACGCGTGAAACTTCGATGGGTGAAACATTCTGATATTGTTCCAATGCTGTCAGCTGTGTGAAATATGCCACCTCCGTGACAAGAATTTATCCCATCTGCAGCCTGTAGCTGTTCTGTGTTAGCAGAGATTCCTGCTACCAATTTATCTGGATTCTGTAACAAAGTCCATCCAAAACAAGACAAACTTTGGGCTCAAGTCTGTTATGTATCCATCAGTACTTTGCCTTGCAAATTGTCCTAGTTCAGTCCAGTGAGTTCTGACACAGCAGCTTGTTATCTGGGGCAGAGAAGTGGAAGCCAAATACCCCTTTTTTTTTTTTTTTTTTGATATATCAAAGCTACATGTGAAGACAGTCCTGAAAACCCTCTAGTGGTCTACAATAAAATGAAGGTTAAAATGCTATCTGTTACGTAGAAGGCGTGGATTGCAGAGTGTTATCTCCTTGAATAAAGCTGCTGCCACAAGGCTAGCGTCTTGCTGACTGCATTATGGAGAGAATAGATGTCAAGCTTTAAAAGAGTCATTTAACAGAAATTGAGAGCAATATGACAACCATGTAAAGAATGTAACTTTCCAGCTAATTTACTCTTTTTTGAGAGTTTCTCTCACACAGGATAGGTCAGGTTACTGTACCTGTTTTAAGTAGCCGTGAAGAAGGTGAACAGGACTTTTAAGTGACAAAAGGACCACCAAGGAAGTTAATGGAAATAACTCTTGGTCATCTGTTCTGATGCAGAGACTACCAGGAGTCTGCTGAGAAATTGTGCCACATGAAAGTGTAGCTCATGCCTCAAGGACAATGGTGCAATGCTGAGGTGTGACTGAGAAGCCTACTCCACTCTGGATGAGGTGAGCAGGGACAGAAAAGGAGGGTGAAAGAAATTGCATCCCCTCTAAGTATCCTGCTCTGCCAGGAAATAAACCTTACATAGTAAAGCCAAACAGAATTATACAGAAATATGGATTTGCTCTTTTAATTCAAAGTATCCTTTTCTCCAGGAAGAGCTATTTTTATGTGCTCTTCACTAAACATTGCTGTATTTTCACACTGGAGTTTTCCTCCTTCAAACTTTTTTCCATACTTCATCTTTGGCTAAAAATACATTCTAAAACCTCCAGGGAAAATGATGTTTTGCACCCCTCTAGTCAAATCAGAGGACTGACCAAAAAACTTCTTTATAAAATCTTTTTCCCAGCTGTGACTATTTACTAAATAAGAGAGGATTTTCTCCCTAGTGGAAGCCAGCTCAGAAATTTAACTTCACCTAGTTGTGTGTTAGATTGCAAACCCTAGGTGACTGGTAGGATTCATGATTCTTGGATAATAGCAGTATTTTTGAGAATGAAGTCCAGGTGTGCAGCAATTGAGTCAGTGTCAGGAAGCAAGGTATGCTGGGAGTTCTGAGTCATTGATAAAAGCTTCTGGTCATTGAAGCCTAAAATAGTTTTGGAAGAATATGAGTTTAGGTGAAATGAGTTTCAGGCACTTAACAGCAAAGTGCTATTGTCAGTCTGAGTAGCAATGCATAAATAAAGTCTCTGATATTGACCTTACTAGGCAGTAAATATAGGCTTTCTGAGATACCTCAAGTGCATAGATTTACCTTTCAAACGCACCTCTCTTCAAACTTCTGTAAGGTCTAAGGGATCCAGCTGTGTATCTCTATTTCTTACTATGAAGCACTTACTGATAGGAAGGCTGCTTCTGTAGATAGGGTTCAACTCTGACTTAAAAGCTCTAATCAAGTCAGGGGTCTTCAGGCAGATTCTGTTTTCAGTTATCTCTGTGGAAATTGAGTAGCTTTATCAAAACCAGCTGATAGTATAAGAGCAGAAAGGTGGGCAGTGACTGCTCTATGTATCTTTGTCTTCTAAATAACCTTCCTTGTACTGTTACTAAATCACTATGTTCAAAGAGTACCTGAAATCACTTCTTTGCAGAACCAAAGGAGCAGCAGAATTTAGAGCATTCTTCTGGTTTCTATTTTACTCAGTCCTCCACTTAATTAAAAAAAAAAAAGGAAAAAGAAAAAAACCCCTAAATATTCAAAAATAAGAAAAACTAATTTAATGAACAATGAACCTTCACTCCCAGTTCATAGACTGAAGGAATGGGAGAAGAATGTTGATTTTCCTTTTATTTCATTTGCAAAGTGCTTGGGTTATGGGTGATGGTAGAACAAATTCTGTTTTCCGTTTCTAATCTTTTTGTCTGTGACTAAGTCCAAGTTTTACCCTCCTTTCCCGACTGTGGTAATTCCTGGCTGCCATAGGAACAGGGTTAGCCATTCAAAGCATGATAGATCCAGCAGTCAATTCCCAAATCTCTGGGAATTCTGAGTCAGTGATCTGCACTGTATGTGGCCTTTTAACATTATTAGGCAACTTAAATTTGTTTGGGTTTTTAAAACATATTTTTCAAAATCAATTAATTTCAGGAATTTTGATCAAAAGTAATTACATTTATAAAATCCATGTTTTTCTCATCTGTTTCAATTTGCTGCCATTACCATAAGCTGTTGCTTTTCCACAGAAAATGTGAACAATTGCCTTCTTAAGAGAAACTCTTCAGCTTACACCCAATGCAATATCTTACACAAGAGGTGAAAAATCAATTAAAAATTATTTTTTTTTCTCCCCTGAAAGATTATACTCTTGTGATGTAAAACTTTCAAATTTTTTCCCTTGAGCGGAATTTTCCTGTGAGGTAACTAACTTTAGACAGGCCTATAATAGTAAAACATTGTCAGTAAGTTCTCCTTTTCAAATGAGCAGAAAAACTTGTTTAAAGCACCTTCCATCTTTGAAAGCATTTTCCCCTTCATAAACCTTGAAGTGCTACAGCAAAGCTGGAGCTGTCTGCATGCAGCCTGCCTGTCACTTATGGAAAACTCAAATTTCATATATCAAGGGCTTGTGTGAAAATTGCTTCGAGTGTTAATTGCCCAAATGATTCAGCTTTATAAGAGCCTCTCTTATGTACTGAAGTATGTCTCATAGCACGCTGAGTGCCAAGCTCCAATAGAGAGCCAGCTGTGTTCTGCTCCCAGATGTTTGAAGAAGATAATTCTTCCCCATCATTTCAGTCTCCCATCACAAAATCCTGAAAAATTTGTTTAATGAAGTCATTAATGCACAATAGCATATTTCTTCCTTTTTTTCCTGTTAAAAAAAATACTCTCCCTAGAATATATGCAAGTTTGCCTTGGCTTATAATTACAGTAGCACATTGTCAGATTAACTGTGCTGAGGAGATAAAACAAAAGCCATCAGTTCTGCAAAATTAAGACTGTGCCAACATAATTTAGAAAGGATCAGAACCCTCTGCTTTCAAAGATGCTGTTTGTTTGCTGTGTTTAAGGTAATTTTAATTCTACAGTTTACCTATTGCAGCATAAATTGTTATTGGAAACCTAACAAAAAGTACACATAGCCGTGAGTCTTGGATTCAAGCTTTTTCATAACTCTTCTTCATCCAGATCTCATTTTTCAACATATTCATTGGTCCTTGACCAATTTACAATGCTGAGAGGTTTTTTGTTTGAGTCAAAATAGCTACATTGAAGTGAAGGGATCTGTGTTAGCTTATACCAGCTGCTTGTAAGCTGTGTCAAAACCCTGGATTCAATAACAAGAAAAAAAGCTTTTTACAGGGAGATCCTGCTTGGACTTTGCCTATCAGTGTGCAGGTGCAGAGAATTTCAAGGAGAGGTTTTCTGTGCTATGTGGTGATAAAATATTCGTGAGATCCACAGTTTGATCTTCACAGTGAGTCACTAGCATCAATTCCTGCTGCTTTCTGACTCAGCTGTCAGAAGAGATTTCTCGTAGACTTTGTTGTAGCTGAGTTTGAACAACCACAGATAGGTGCTGGGTTAATTCAGACCATCTTCATGGCCTCTCTGCTCTTGAATACAAGTATATAGCTGTATTTACACAACACAGGTGCTAAGCACTATGAGTTCTCCTTTTACAGTTCCCATGGTACAAGGGGAGAGTTCCTTGCCTTCCCAGGTCCATATGTTTGTGTGTTCACCCACCGACACAGCATTTCAAGATCCTAGGTTGCTCTGGTTTTACCGCCTCTGATCCAGCTGCTGCTGCGAGTTACGGACTCTGCCCAGCATCTGTGGCCTCTTCCAGCTGTTGTTAAATTTATTGCAGAGTACATTTTTGCTGTTTCAATCAGAGGTGATAAGACCCTTTGGAAAGCATTTTTTCAGTAGCTGATGGCCCACACAGATTGTCAGCAAATGTTGGTGTGGAGGTTATTGAGATTTGAGAGATATGAGGAAGCACAGCTCCTTGTGATAATGGTGGGATGAAGCAGCTGCTCAGAGCTTGTATCTCTACCAGATGATCCCTCCAAAATTTGGACAAAATTTGTTCAAAATGGTGTTAATGGGTACAGC
The DNA here is from genome assembly GCA_035584735.1 of Pseudotriccus pelzelni. Taxonomy (NCBI): domain Eukaryota; kingdom Metazoa; phylum Chordata; class Aves; order Passeriformes; family Tyrannidae; genus Pseudotriccus; species Pseudotriccus pelzelni. The sequence continues at coordinate 14,039,472 of JAWMRA010000164.1, read as the reverse complement.
GATGCAAAGCTTAGATTTCTGTATATGAGCTTAACATTAGGCCTTAAAAAATATGATATTTATTGCTATCTTGGCCTGTTAGCTGGAATATGAAATCCTGTGGTGTACAAGTTGTACCAACAAAGTGGTGTGCATCCAGGGTATGTTGTTCAGAGCAAAGGTGTGAGATATATTGCTCTTTCACTCACTGTCAGCAAGAACCTAGAAAACATGGGCAGAAACAGAGTCTGATAGTGGCCATCTCCCAAGGTATGGAGATCTTTTTTTTATTTCCATTTTTTGTTTCCATTTTTTTACATTCAGATGTTGCTTGTAGGTAGAAATACCATTTGGATTAGACTAGTTTAGCAGCCACAGCAGCCACTGACATGGAAAAGGAATGGGTATGTATATGTTCTATCTTGATGTTCTACATTCAAGCAGCTGGAGCAGAAGGCTATATATCTTTGGAGGGGTCATTTTATTTTACTCCTAACGGGAATTTCATCAGCTAAGCTGTTAAATAAGAACCCAAAAAACCAATCAACCAACAAACAACAAGCCCCATATCCTCCCCCCTCCTACTTCATTAAAGTCCCAGGGCAAACAAAGGCACACTAAGAGGCCTTCCTTAAAGAACTAATGGAGTCTCTCATTCCTGATTTTTCAGTTCATTGTAGACCCCGTTGTTTTTTTGGCTCGGAATGCCAACTTGAGAGAGATACATGTTAGACATACAATCTTAAGAAACTGTATAGCGTTTTCTCAGGGGGTTAATTTGCCATAATAATACCAATAAAACCAAACAGAGCCCTTGGAAGATGGGAACTTCTACCTGGACTCAGAGCTAGGCAATGAATGATTATATATATTTTCTCAGTTCCACCTTACTACAGTGCAACATAGAGGGAGAGAACAAGACCTGGGAAGACACTGCACAAGAAAAATGTTTATTAGCTAAAATGACAAAAATCCATTCCATGAATGCTCCTGCAGAGGGAAGATGAAACAAAATATTACTTTGTGCAATGTTATTAGATTTTACTATACAACACAAAACTACTGAAAAATAATAGTTTTGATGAATAATGAATGACCTTTTACTCATCTGTTTGATTAAAAATACTTTTTCTTCAGACTGACTTTTCATTCACTCTTCATATTAGAGAAGACACAATTATAAGGCATTCTGAGATTTTTTTTTCAAAAATAATTCAACTTTGACTACAAAATTGGTTTATTAGAAAGTTGTCATTTGATCCATGTCAGAATAATATTGTGGTAATGTTTTCTTTAAATCATTAATGCCCCTATGCTTTCGGGAGGGAGGCTTGTCCTCTTTAGGAATGTGACCTTCCCTCACAACTGTTCCATTACCTTCCTTACCAAAATGCCTGACTGACTGGAGTTTGACAAAACTGTTTTGTCAATTTTTTTCTTAATGGGAAAACCCCCCACCACAACCAAATCAAGAACAATCCTCTCTCTCCCCTTAAACTGGATCTATGAAAAGGTCAGCCAGAGTCTAATAAAAAACTTCCCAATCCTACAGCAGGAGAGGATGAAAACTGGACTTGAGGGCTGAAGAAAAAGGAAAAAATGGGGACAGGCTTTCAAGGTCCATGTAACTTATACCACCAAGTGGGGCAAGGAGTAAGCTGAGTTGGTAGGTGAGAAAAGGTTTAAAGTAATCTGATTCTGAACTATTTGCTCTTAACCTCGTGCCTGTAATCCATTTTTCATTGCAGTCAGTGAAGCCACAGAGATGAGGGATCTGGTTAAACTTAAACACAGCTGCCAGATGTTTTTTGCAGGGAAGAAGGGGAGAGAGGTATTGTAGTGAAGACTAAGAAAAATAATTCTGTGGAGGCTTTTGGCAGGTGTTCAGCATCTTGCTGTTCAGGGGAATCAGCTTGTTCCTGATTCTGTGCTCTGTCTTCCATTTTTCATTTTGCTTTTTTGCGTCCCGGTGTCAGAAGCATCATTCATGTCATGCACAAAGAAAGACTGAAAGAGTTCTGAGCTCCCTTCATGGAACAACGGTCTTTATCCCTTAACCAGAAAACTGAGAGATGTAATAATATCTGATTCTTCAACTTTTGTTCTGGTAGGCAAGTCGGGCTGCTGCTGAACAGAAGGGAATTGAGATATTTGAGCTCTATAGAAGAAATTTTGAGTGCAAGGCACAAGGCTCTATTTATGCAGAGCATTACAGGAATATGAGAAAAGGTATGGAGAGCCTGGAGGGTCATGCATGCATTTGTGAAACAAAAACTTATGAATGGAGAAGAAAGCAAAAACTGACAGTAAAGAATGGCAGAAAGTGTAATTTAATCGAAATACAATATAAAATCTTATGTTAAATATGACTTACAGCAGGCTTTATTAAAATGCTATTGATCACTCCATTAGGTGTTATAATGAATAAAGATGATTGTTCCCAGTAACTAAGAATGTGGTGCTGAGTTGCATTTTATTAACACATCCATATGTCACATTGAGAAGTGCTTCCAAGTGAATCTGGTAGCAATTCCTCAGGGAGATTGAACACTTTCTTTTCAAGATACTGGAAACTGAGTGACCACTCGGGTCTTCCTGATCATTGATTGAGCACCAGAAATAAGGAAACATCTCTATGTATGTGTATATATATAGATAGATAGATAGACAGAGAGAGAGTGGTTGCAAAAGGTTAAGGTGTTATACTTTTTTTTTTTTTTAAAGTTGAGATAGAAATGTTAATCAAGATCTTTGTTGAGAACTAGTTTTTTCACTGCAAGGTCTGGACCCTTTCTCAGTGTAGTCAAAATATGCTGTAAAATATGTTTTAGATTCAGCACCAGAGATAGAAGAGATATGAAGCGAACCATATGTACGTGTAAGATGATGCACTTAATGCTGAAAACTCTTAATTACATGTGCTCCCCTTTATTTGTTCTGAACATACTTTAATTATTTCTTGTCAAATAGCCTATGGCCAATCTCTGTGGAGTTGCTTGCCATATAGTGCCACTGGTAACAGTAAAAGGCATCACAGGTTTGGGCTGCTGCGGCTCCAATAATCCTGTTATCTGTTGCGGCATTAAGTCAAGGTCAAATTTCTGTGATGTGCTGGCAGAGGATCAGTGTAGAGTCTTCAGCAGTCTTACCTCTCTGCTTACCATCTCTGCATGAACATTGCTGGTGCTGGCCTCCAAACAGTCCTACACATCAAAGTCCTATGGCACATGAAAGGTCCATTGGAATAGCTGTTCTTACCACAGCCTCTCTGCAGATATTAAAACTTAGATGATCCACTGTCCTTCTGGTGTCCTCCAGGTTTTTGCCAGTTTGAGGCATCATTCTGTCCCGATAACATACCACTTGAAGACCTTTTCCCAATGACAGCACTGATCTTTGAAAGAAGGGGTGTCAGTGGCAAGACTGTTAATGGTTGGACTTCACGATCTCTTAATGATTCTATGATTCTATTACAATACCTCTTATACTGGGCATACCCTCTAAGTACTCTTTAACTAAGGATATATATTAAGATAAAAGAGAAATTGTATGGAAAGCATGAATAACAAAGCAGAATTATTCACATGTGGTACCACTTGTGTGGAAGGCAAGTCATTCAACAGTAAATACCCATTAGATATTTATAATATGCCCAGAATTTTTGAGAATAGATAATAGAGTAATGCACAGGTTCACACTGGCATCCACAGGTTAATGTTACTTCAGAGATAGTTATTGTTTGATTTCTCATTTGAAGATTCACTCCTTAGATCTATCAAAAGCTTCTCTTGCTTTTTTAATGCAAACACAAGCAGTATATCTTTTAGGGTTTGTATGCTCTCTTAAGAAACATTCTTGTTTATTATTCCTGTTTGATCTACATTCCTATGAAAACAACGTAATTGGCAATTCTAAAAGTTCATGGTATTTTGAAAGACAAGAAAAATAAAAGAAGAGTCTTTTAAATGCTGAAAATTACAACTTCAATTATAAAGTTTATTAGTTTCTTCATATTTTACCTTTTTTTTCCCTTTTTTTCCCCCACCCCATTCACAATATAGTAGATTTACACCATCAGTGTATTAATAGCTTTGGTAAATACAAACATTATAGTCAGCTTTAACATAAAATCAGCAGTAAGCTTTGAAACAATAGAAAAATGTGTGAAGACAAGAAGTTATTCTAAAAGATCACACTTATAAAGATTGTACTTTATTTTAATGTGTTTCTTTCTGGCATGGGTGGGAATACATTTTTTTTTGCAGGAAAGATAGATATAGTGTCCCACTGAATTCAGTGAGATTTTGCCCCAACCACACAGGCAACAGTTGTGTAGAATAAGGATTCCTTATTTTCAGTCACTGACAGTACTACTGCCTTGAACTAAAGAAAGGTCTCTACTACTACAAATATTTAATTTCTTTGTAATGTGGTTGGAATTTTTGCTCATCATCTATGTTCTTTGATAGCATTAGCTTCCTTTATTAACTGCCTGAATTTCCAGACATCAGATGTGTGTTAATTGCTTGTTCAGGGATTCTTTAGTTTTCTGTCCTGAATGAACTGCTGCTGTGAGGCTTCTGCGTTTTCTAAACATACATTTCATTTTGTGCAAAGAACTGCAAGATTTTAGAAAATGAAATAAACAGCTTGTAACGCATTTAATGTGAGTATTCTTTTGGTGTGTATTTACCAGCATTTTTTGATTAGACTTGCACATGCAAGGAATCCAAACGTCTCATATAATTCAAAGAACTTTGTTGTCACCAGTTACCTTCAGCAAATACACTTTGATTTCTCTAAACAGGAATATCTATTTTGTTTGATGAAAAACTGCTCTCCATCTATATTGACATTCTCCTGCTCTGTATCTTTTTACTGATTTACATCGTGGTTCAATGTTTCCTCTATTCTGTGAGGGATTCTTGCAGGCTTTAGCTAGCAGTGCTCCCCTGCTTATCCTGGAGCTTTAAGTGTTTCAGCACCTTGTCTGCATTCCTTTCTGAAAGAATACAGTCCTTTTTATTTCCCTGTCCTGATGTTCCCCAATGATCCCTAGATTTGATTTAAGAGAAAAATTGATGTCAGTGTTCTGAGAAATCCTGTGGTCCTATATTTAATAGTATCCCAAAGTGACTTGGTCCTGTTGTTCAAAAAGAAAAAAAATTATATATATATATAAAATTACCTTGACTAATGGATGATTAAAATCTCCTCAGGACTATATTAATGGGCAATAGCACACTGGACCTCAGGAAAACCTGGAATGATAAAGACCAAGCCCCAGAAAAAAAATGCTTACTATGTGTGCTAATGTGTGGTCAGACACACATTTGGGACTGAATTCTTTTAGACAGAATTACTCTGCTGAGCTGTAATGCTGCTTCAGCGGCTGAGATGGTCAAGCAGTCATTTTTGTACAGGGGAGAACTGTCAGTTATGTTAAAAAAATTAGGAGAAATAGAGTTCCAGATGTTAAGGTAGAACGTCAAAATATTGAATCTGTGAAAATTGGTTTCAAAGCTTGACAAGAAGAAATGGATTAAAAAGAAATTAATTTCCCTTTGCAAGCAATTACTTTTTTCAGAGAGAGAATTTGAAAGCTCCATGGACCCACTCTTAAAGCTCACCAATGCAATCAGAAATATTGTGTTTAACTCTTGTCATTTCCATATATCTTCAGAAAATATCCTGTGTTCCTACAGGATCATATTTATCTTCTCTGTTCCAGCTTCAGCAAATATTGGTCATTTTGGTACACTGCTTTCCCGTATGTCACTGAAAAATGACTTACTTATACTTCTAAATGTGGACCTCTCACTTCCTATGCAAAGTGAGATTCAACATGCTTTCATAGGGCAGAGAGGCACCAGGACAAATTCAAGTGGCTTGAGGGATCATCGTGTTACTCCCTTGTTTAATAAACACTGGAGATTTATAGCACTAAATTTAACAACTACAGAACTTGCAGTGCTGTTTTTAGACCCATTTTCTGCAATCCGAAGATAAAATCTTTTGAAAATTGGCTCTTGGTTAGCAGAGAGGGACAGAGCATCTTCATTCATAAAAATGATAAATAAATACGTAAGTAAATGGCTAATCCCTTGCCATAGGGAAGGCAGTAAGGATCCAGATGGGAGCCTGAGGGACTGCAAGCAAGAAAAGCAGTCACAGCTGAGATGGGGCACCAGAGAGCTGCAGGACAATAGGCCACAGTAGTGGAGGGACCTGGGATAAAAGTATGTGGGGGAAAAAGAATCTGTTTCATTAATTTTTCTATTCAGGAAGCAAATTGTAAAAATCACTTAATCATCAGTGATGAAAAGCGATGGCTGCCAACTGAGATGTCTCAGCATTGTACAAAATGTTTGTTTCAGCACAGCGTGCTGCAGGATATTTGGCTAATCAGTCTTAAAAGTTATAGGAAGTTTGTAATGCACTCTTTTTAAAACTAAATTGAGTGACTCAAAACAGTAGAGTTATTATATGAGTAAAGAGCAGAAGGATGAGACCATTAGAGTCTGCCAGTCATCGGATATCATGAGCTTTCTTTATTACAAAGCAAAATTTTTCCTGAAGAAAACAAATAAACAGAAAGTCTCCACATATCATTTCTTCTCTCTGTTCTGTATGCTTGAGTAATTTCTAAATGTACAAAGCCCTGGAGCCCAGAAGGACCTTGTAAAAAAATAAACCCACTGAAACCATAGCTCTTGCCAGAGTGGCTCATTACTGATAGGGAAGCTGTTCCTGTATGCTTGGACTGTTTGCCACACCCAGATAAAAAGGGAAAATAGGATAAAGAGTGTTAATTAAGAAGAGATATAATCAAAGACCAAAAGTTTCATTCAGTTCAGATTTAGGGGAAACAATGACACAAAATCTGGTGTTGACTGAATTGGTAAGAATAGGCTGAGGTCCACTGACCTCATGTTGTACCACCAGAAAATCTGGTCGCTATAATTCCAATATGGCAGTTTGTCTAGTCTACCTCATAAATAAAAAACTCACACCCACACCAAAAGAGGCACTAAGTCAGGTTCTCCTGTGTATCAGATATGACACAGTTGTTTAATAAAAATCAGCAGGCTCAAGTTGCAAAAGCCAGAATTTCATGACTGGGACACAGGCAGGAATTTATTGCCTGTGTCCCTCACAGGTTCCTCTAAAGTCAGTATTCATTAACAGCTATAGAAACTCTACATGGTTCGAAGTATATGAAAGGGGACAAAAGGCTGGTAGTCTTCTATAGGTCCTGCTAGTGCTGGAGGAAGGTTCTTTGGTGTTCCCATACCTTGTGTGGGAGATGCAGCAGAGCGCAAGCCATCCCAATTATCCTCTCCTCAGAGGAAATATTTACATTTTTATTGAAATGGAGGGTCAGGGATCTTCAGTTTTAAAACTTCAGTCTTACAGCTAAGATTAATTCAAAGAATAATTCAGAGTCCATCCTCTCCAGGTACTGAGAAAAGATTGAGATTGTGATTGAAAGACAAAAGTGTCTTGTTTTTCTTCACTTGGGTCCTCAGAGTCCTTTCTTGTTCAGATCTGTCTTACAGCATTTTTATGACCAGTGTCAATAATGAACACTGGAGTGCAGGAGCTTTCCAAGCTTTGGTGTCAAGAAATGAGCACAAGTCATCTGCAATAATGTCTGGAAAGCACAGATGTAGATGACTTCATATATGTGTACACACACATATATATATCCAAACACAGGAAAAAAATATATCAAGTTGAGCAGAGCTCATCAGCATCTTATTTGTTATCTTGTATTTCTTCTCCTCTATTTTCAGTAGTCCAGGGCACCATCACAGCTGTGGATGAGCAGGTGCAGAGAACAATTTTCCTATTTATGGAGTTAACTGTGGGCTTCAATTAGGAAGCCAACTTACTGGGATAGAGAAACTCATCACCGTCGATTCTTAGGTGAGGAATAAGATCTTTTCATGTGATCACCATGACTAGTATATTTATTTATTTATAATAAAGCATCAATGGTCAGTGTAATTCTCTTGTCTAGCACAATACAAAGGATATAGAGAGGCCATACAGAGGGAAAAATCAGTGGGATGCAGATGAAAAAGCTTCTTTATAGTGGCAGTCATATGGTTGCATTTCTTAAACACTTACTGATATCTGCACTAGAACTGAATTCCTTTCCCTGCAAAAATCCAAAATCCTGTTGGTAGTCATTCAAGAGAATTTTCAAATGCAAAATAAATAAATAAATACTCAGGCAAAAATATCTTACATGAAAAAATGTTCCATTGTTTCAGAAGGCCTGCTCAAGGCCTTCAAAAGGAAGCTTTACCTTTTAATATCTGTGCATGTGTGCAGACAACCTACCAACTAACTGGAATTGTATTTGTAAGTCTACTGACTATTATATACTACCTTGTAAATTCCAACACTTTGCAGTTCTCAAGCTGCCATGCAGAGAAAGCCAGAAATAAATCCTTCATTTTTACCTTTTCCATGTTTTCCAACAGTTTTATTTCTTTGAAGTGTCTTTGATTTTTATGTGTATAAAATTCAAAAAAAATTTAAAAATTCCCAGTGTAAATCCCCAAACAAACAAACAAAACAACCCCCCTGGGCAAATAAAATTGCACATTTAAGGAGGTGGGCGGGGGAGAGATCTGGGCTACAGATTTATTTTTTGTTCCAGCTACATCAGCTTTATCTAGTTTAATGTTTGTTTTGTTACCATTTGAAATTCAATTTCAGGTAGTTCTGTATCATATCAGCATAGGATGCATCATTAACTCTAAGAGGATGTTTTCCTTTGGCATCTGCTATTTTCACCAAATGTCAAGGTTTGACATTTGCTATCTTTATCTGGTTTTGGTGTATCACTCATACTGAGATTTTGTTTCTTCTTATCTGATATTGATTTCAACTGTGACCAGCTGTGTTGCTAATAAAATCAACAGGCAAGTATCTGGCATTTTGAGTTCTTCACTGGTATAGAAAAAGAAACAACTCAGTAACAAAAAAAGCAAAGAGATATTTTTCAATTAGGATGCTTGCCTGTATCCTCCTATTATCCATCTCTTAGCACTTCTGTTGATGTAACATTTCTCATTGATTCCCTTGGGGAAGCCTCCATGGAAATCCTTGCCTCTCAGATGAAATATTCCTTTTTGCTCTCATCCACTGCTTCCTGGAGAGCAGGGTCATTTTTCAAAGCAGCATCTGCGCTTTCGGCAAACTCAGTTCCTTTTGCCTCATTGGTGTGGTAGGTGCCCTTATGCCTGTACATGTACCGAACCATCACCACCAGCAGGCAAATGAGGACAAATACCACTGCAGCAATCACACCTAGAGGAAAGAGATATGTTAAATGTGTCACTGGTAATAAAATATGAGAAGTATCTCACAGCCAGACATCACAACGTGGATTGCTTTGTAAGAAAAAGCCCATGCATCATAAGAGCACAGGACAAAATCTCACTAGCTTACCTTCAAATCACTTTGGTTGAACACATGGGAGCTCAAAGTTCATCACAAAGTGAGGAGAAATAGGAGAACATAAAGGAAAACCAATAGGTTTCTTTAATCCTTCTGGTAACATATACCCGGGGTTGGAGGGAGGGATGTGGTGGTATTGCAGATAACCCAGCCCTAGCTTCTCATGTGTCCTCAGTTTCAGGAGACACTCAGGGCACTGAGTTTTTCTAAGGAGACATTCAACAAATAGTAGGAGCTGTGTGACAGGTACTGCTCTGTATTTGCCAGCTGCCATTTCATGCTGTGCTCTAACTAAGAAAGTCTGATTGTAACGAATCAGACCGGGAGAAAGAAGGGATGCTGGGTACATCTTTCCTGTCTCCTGGACTAAGGATAATTACAGCAATGTGTTTAGTGGACAAAAGTTTCTAGAGGTAACCCAAATGTGCATTTGGGTTACTAAATGGTGGACTAAATGGTGAATGGAAGCAGTCCTAGTGAAGAAAAGTAAATCAAGATCCTTTCCTACTGTGAAAGGTAAAACTCCGTAAAAGAGAGGCATCCCTGACAAGTCCATTGTTAAAAATCCTACAAACACTATATTCCCTTCCTCCCAAATTCTTTTCTTAAAAGTCCTGAAAATAAATGAAATATTTTGAAGTTTATTCGACTTGTGTGACTTTTATAATTTTTAAACACTTTTTTGCATGCATCCAGGGTGTGCTTATAAACACTTGAGCTGTGATTCTGTACATGATACTGAGCTGATTCTATATTCATGACTCCAGGAGTAAACCAAACATCAAAGAAATACACAGTAAGAAGAATCAGAACAGCACATTCCTAAGGCTTCCTCTGCTGTCAGTGGAGGGTTTGTGTGTGTGAGTGTGTGTGTGTGTGTGCAGTCATTCCTCTTCTAGAATGGAGTACCTTCATTTTGTCAGATTAATTACTCCCTGGAAATGCCTACTCCTCTGCAGAGACAATGAAAGGGAGGTAGACGGTATCTCTTTCTGTATTTTATATTCAAGATATGTGGCAGGAGCTTCATATTTATCAGCATCTGTAAAATGAGTGGGCATACCCTGCTGGCATAAAAACATGGAAATAGACAGAATGTTAGCAGGGTAAATAAAGATTATAACTCTGCCTTAAAATATATGCCTTAATGTTATCCCTCATATTTCATGGTGCCTCTGGTTCCGAAAACTGAAGTTACTGCTATCAGAAATGAAATTGTTTATACAAAGAAATTTGGGTTTACAATAATATCATGGTTACAGTGTGGGCTTCATCAGTTTTTAGGACCTCACTGGTATCCCTTGACAAAAGAGGCTCTAATTGGCTTTAGATGTAGCACAATATTAATAAACCTAAGGGACTAAGTACAAATCAATATACCTGCTCCTTGTTCATAGAAAGCTGAAATTAAAGTTACCAGAGATGGGACCTGAGGGAAATATAGGAGAACCTCACCAATTTGCACTAATGATTGGTATAGCCCCTTGTGAATGAGTGAAATTAGTGTGTTAGCATGGAAATGAACAAACACAATAAAAATAAAAAGACAGGTTCTCTCCATGACCATAGCCTTGCTCATTTATTCTGACAACTGCATTTAGTTTAAATGCATGAAAGAGCTTTAATGGAACACTGGGAAATATACTGTAGTGAGTTCTGTAACAACAAAGGGTCAGCTGGTATGAGCTAACGTTGCTCAGATCAAAGGTGCTGCATCAGTTCTGTATTGAAAGACAGGCTTGACCCAGTGAATAATGAAGGGTATCAGTCACCGATTTTGCTGTTGGACTGTTAGGTATTTTGTCCTGAAAAGGAGAATGGATGGGAGTGGTACTGGTCAGTATAGGGTTTATATTCATTATCTCATCTTATTATCTTGCCAATAGCCCCTCTGGGAGCAGATTTCCCACTGGTCTAATTAACTCTAATTGGGCCACTCCTGTTGTCTTGTCAGCAAAGTAGGGGTTTTGCCAAATGCAACCAACCCGCTGTTTTAATTCTTACAGTGCTGCTTAGTATGGTCTGTTACTTACCTCCAATAACAGCCACATCTGCTCCAGCTGTGGGGCTCTCGACATCTCCATCTATAAATAGAATAGAACATACAAAAGTTAATTTAAAAAAAGGAACTGAATCATATGTAGCAGCAGCAGCTGTAGTGATGGAGCTGTATTATTTTAACCTGTGAAACTCAGAACTTAAACAAGATCTCTAGTTAGCAAAAGACATTCATGAAATTTCATATTAGAGTTAGCTGTACTGTAACAGTTTTCTGTCACCATTACATTGGAAAATAAATAGCTAGCACATTATGCAAACCATCATGGCCCTCAGGGAAACACCTACTGTTTATTATGAGCACTTACCTGTAACATCCTCCAGTGAATGATTAAATTAAGAGCATTTAGGCACTGTGATTACTCTCAGAAAGGTAGTTTGGGGGAAAAAAAATGTGGATATCTATTTATTTTTCCATTTATGGCTCTTCAGAGTATGGTCTGGATCTTGATTTGATTCAAATTAATCTGACTGTATTGATTTCAATTAGTATTTATTTATCTGCAATATCCTGTTTTTAAACTTACCATTTGTTTTCTTTTAAGCTTATATTTGGAATCAAGGCAAGCTTGTTACGTGCGGTATAAAACAGTCCCCATTTAGAGTAAGTCTGAACTCACTGCTGATAAATCAAATTATGATCTTTACTGGATTATAATTTATAACACCCTCCCCCCAAATTTATAATTTAAATGCAAAAGAGACGTACCTGACCATGTCTATTTGACAAGTAAGAAACTGGTCTGAAATGTAAGCTTCTGCAAGAGCAGATAGAATTTGAATTAATCTTAATTGTAGCATTTACTAAGAATATCCAAAACATCTAAAAAGCTGAAGCTTTTTAAAGGGAGGATGAAAAAGTATTCTAAAAACCAGTCAGGATATTTCTCTTCTTATTGTTTTATATAGACCTTAAGTAAAAGGTAGAAGTGAAAAAAAAAAAAAGGAAAAAGTAAAACATACAGACAAGCATTTCTTCACCAGCTTAATTGATCAGGGTACAATTTGGACTTGTTTTCGGCTCCTTATTTCATGCTACTAGTATCAGCCCATGTAGCCCTGAATTATGTGGATATCTGAGACAATGATGAGCTCCTGGAGTTTTTCTAGTCTAAGTTTATGATTGGACTCTAATTTCTTTGTTTAGTTTTGCACCATTTATATAATTCTAAATGATATCGGTTTTCAAACAAGACAAATAACTTTATGTGAGAACTCCTTTTTATTTCACTTCTGTAAATGCAGTAGATAGAAAAGTTGTCTGGAAAAGGTAAAAATCTAATTCCAAATCCTTCTATAAATTCAGCAGTGGCACTATGGCTGATATCTGATTCTCCTTTTGCTAAATCTGTATATATGATTCAGGTTAAGGCAGTATTAATGGTTTTCTCCTTGCTCATGACCAGACTCTAATATCAGTTTGCAACAAACTGAGGAGAGCTGAGATTCAAAGGGTCCACCTCTTCTCAAACATAGGAGATTCTTTTTCTAGAAAGTAGGAGTGTTTTTCTCTCCCCTAGAGATCCTTCCCACACTTTCTTCCATCTATACATTGATGGAAAGATTGAGCATGCCTTGTGTAATTTAAAAACTCTAATTATGTCTATGTCCATTCAAAACCCATATGCCTCAGAAGAGATTAGTTGCCTCAAGGTCATATTGCTCTGTATTTCTTTACACACCAAATATATGCTGCATGCCAAAAAACCAGGCTCCTCTACAGCAATCAAATACTTGAAGGTGTGAATTCTAAAGTGCTTCCCTAGTTACGCAACTTGCTTACAAACATTAATTCCAGATCAAATTAGTATCCCTTTATTTATAAAAAGGTTTATGAGTAACTGTCTGCTCTTACCTGGCATTCCCAGGTGTCTCTCAGACTCAGATAACAAGGAGGTGCCTTATCTCTAGTATTTTCTACCACAGTGCTTTTTGATAATAGATTATAGTATCATCACTTTGCAGAAAAGTTTTCATTTTCATGCTGTGCTTTTTAAGTTTGCAAAAGAGTTCTAGACTCATCTTAAGCTATTGTTTAGCTGGCACTGATCTGTTAACCTCACAGTGCTGTGCCATTCAGCAACCTGCTAACACCGTGATGTGGCTTCACTCAACACGGTTCTCATTTTACTGCAAGCACGAGGATCTGACTCCTTTGTGTGTCCACTCTTGACCACAAGGAAGGTTTGCTGTCCTCCCAGACACCTTTTGCTGCATCATCCAAAGTGCCAGAACATTGCAGCTACCACCAACGGCCAAATGTTTTCAAGGTCTGCTCCCCAGCTGAGTTTAGGAGCAATGATGATGGAGAAGACAAAGACACCTTTAATCCCTGTCCCACAGTCTCTGAAATTTCACTTTGTCCAGAAATAGCTATGTGATTCATGGCAGTATCACAATATTAATAAGCAAGGGTGAAAAGTATCAGTGTATTTCAAGATTCAGGTAGTATCACCCTTCCTGAAACGTGACTGAGGAACGTGCAAGGCATGTGGGATGAAACGAGAATCTCCTCCTCGAGCAGGAGTGAGACAGCAGTTGCTGTCCAGAGGGGACCCATGGCTGGCCAGGAACCTCAGCATGGTCTCTGTGAACTCAGTCCATATGAGAAACACACTGCATTATTATAGGACTGAATCTTCACTTTCTGAGGTAGAAAAGATATCAAACATACTGATGCAATTTTTAGCTCAGCAATGGCTTTGGCCTTGTACCTTCTTTATTCTGCTCTTCACCCACGCAGAGTGCTCAGAGGTCTGTTTTTCAGTTGCTGCTCTTGCACCTGTTCTGATTATTTTCCTCTGTTTCAAGGACATCTTTTGTGTTATCTGCTGCTAAATTGTCCTTGCAAAGCTTCCTCTCACTGTTATACTGGCCCTTGTCCAGCTACAATCTGGTCCTGAAAGTGTTTAGACAGTGTTGTTATTTACTGCCACTGGTTACCATGACACACAGAAATCAAAAAAATGTGGAAAAGCTTGTTTTTCATAAAATTTCTGGCCATCAGAATGAGTTGACTAAATCAAGAATAGAATATACAAGTCAAATTGTTTGTTGTTAGAAAGTGTGTTTCTAAAAGTAAGAATGAAGGGAAAGAAATGCCGTTGTGTCATGACCTGAAATTCGTCAAATTCCAGTTCTGCCTGTAAACTTACAGATAAGGAATTTTTGCAATAGACCAACAATTGCTACCTGTCTCATCCTCCTCAATCACATCCTGCTGAGAAGGCAGGTCTCTGAAACGCCGAGGAATATTCCTGACTTAAATACTGGAGATCTCTGGCTTTTTGCTTCAAAGGTGAAAAACCTTCACAGCTACATTGTATGTTAAGGTGGCCAGTGGTGAGTTTTTCCTGTTAAATTTGTTGGTAAATTTGTTAAACCACCTCCTCTAGGTTTAATTTTCCAACCAAACTTGATTTTTATGAATTTTGGTAGCTTTTTCCCCCCCTAATTTAAACCTATCTTGTTTCACTTTGGCTGAGGAGCACTTGTTTGAAGGAGGCAGGTCCAGCACTTGTTTGAGGTTCAGTGCTCTCCTAGTTTCACTGTGCACTTCTCTGGTAGTTGTAATAGTTTATTTTGTTTTATGAATTGCAAATTTGAACCAGTAAAAGCCATAAATCACTTCCTGTTCAAAAATTCTGACACTGATTTTTAAAATAATTTAATTTTTTTTTTTAATTTACCCTTACTTTTATATCTGAGCTTCATTTAAGTAGTAATCTCAAGCCTTTCTTTGCACTACCAAAGACATAATGTGCTTTGGAGATAAAAACTGAGGTTTTGGCATGATTTTGTGACACCAGGAAACAGGTCTTTAAAGAAAATATGAAATATTATGAGAATCCTGATAAAGCTACAAGACTTGTGAGTGAGCTACTCCAGAGGCTGAACCACGTTGAGGCATTCAAACTGACCAATCGTTCAATCTACATGGTGATGGACATTCATGGGAAGGGGCATGTTCATTCCCCAAATACTTTCTCCCATTCAGCATAGAAAGCTCAGAGTTTAGATCCTGTTACTTGCAGAAAACTTTTAAGTGCTTCGGTAGCTACCGTCAGTGATACAAAGGATAAACCTGTAGAGAGCTTCAACTTTTCTGATTTTCAGGCATTGTTTTTGCCTGCTAAAAGAGTTTCCAGAAAAAAAAAAAAAAGCAGTATTTGCACCCTCAGTGGTTTTGCAGTTGGCACTTTAGTTAGAAATTTAAGTACCTACATGTTTTCTTATTATGACTTTACGCATGGAAAGGGCATGAAAGGAAAACTGTACCTGCAAAGGGATCCTATTTGGCTCATTTGACAGGAATGCATGGGAATCATCCTGCAGGACGGCACCAAATCTCTGCTGTGTAATACACACGGGCAATGTGATGGGATAACATAGACCTTACCCCAAACTTATCAAGGCCTCTCTAATTTCCAAAGATAAAGTTCCAAACTAGAGCTGGTAGTGTTGAGTAGAGAAAGGAAAGCCTGAGATTACAGCTTATGTCACGATTCCCATGCCACAGTGGGTGATACTGGAGTTTTGGAGTGGGTTTGTCAAGCTAAGTATACAGACATCTATGTGTGATGAGCAGCTTTTACAGCACAGTTTTCAAAGGCACTTGACAGCAGTCAGGCAGCACTGCTCCTGCTCCTGCCTTTCAGGATTCTGCTACGCACAAGCTTGTGCATTTGAATCTTAGCAACCTCAGCCATATCTTATCGTGATGCTCTGTTGCTGACTGCTTGGTTACAATCTCAGACAAAGCCTTGGCTGCTAAATTGCTCTCAAGTAAGTCTTTAAGTGCTTTCTTGGGCAACCCATTTTCTCTCTTGATGTGCCTGTTCAATGCATAAGAAGTGCTTGAAATTCATGAAATTTATGTGAATGATGGGCTGAGTTCCTTAAGGCAGTCATTTCCTTCCTAGGGCTTTCCAAGTCATGCAGTGGGTTCAGTAAAACATTATAAACTTCTGAGGGCATTGAGGAATATACAGAGTCTACCAGGAAGCTTTTGAACTTGTTAAAAACTTTCACTATAATTACTGTAATTTTCTTTTTTTTAAAAAAAATATTCTGTATATAAAAATGTATTTATTATAACTGTTCCTTTCCCAGGGGCTCTTTTTGTTCTTTTTATGCTCTTCTGCAGCCATGGTTCCTCTTGACTGTAAAAGTATATGTCCCTGTTGTCTTCAATGATGCAAGACTTTTCTTACCACACATTTAGTATGAAAGAACTAATGAAGTCTTAGCACCCCCGTTGTTTATGCAACTGTGGTATGTCCTCCTTGCCCTTTGGTTTATGTTTGTGCCTTGCCAACACACTCCATTCATGAGAAAATCATTAATCTGTTAACCTTAGCACACTGATTTAATTTACAAGCTGGAGTTAGAACTGGTTCACTGCAACTGTGTGTGTAAAAATGAGTCAAACCAGCTTCTGAAAGCTTCACGTTAGAAATATGCTAATTGCTCAAGCTGCTCTCTGGCCTGTGTTACAATATCAGATGCATCTCACTGAGGCCTTTCTGAATTAAAAAAAAAAAAAGCCATTACCTATTTTAATATTTGCCAGTAAGTCTGCAGTGCCCTGCCAGAGCTGGCATCTCTTATCCCAAAGGGTCATCAGCCTGAACCCATCAATTTGACATATTCTGCTGAAAAAGCCATCACCATCTCCCATTAGACAATGAAACACATCAAGGCTGTTCTTTCAAAATTAAGGAACAGTTTCTCATCTGTCAATCTGGAAAAGAGACAGAATAATTTGGCTTCCATTTGTATACTAAATTATTATAAGGACAATAATGGTGACATATAACAACAACAACCACATGATCTTTTGGGGAAGTAAATGGACTGTGTTGCAAATGTAAGGTAAATCATGCAGATTAAAAATATCCATGAAATTAAAATGCACTGGGCTCAATTCTCTTGCTATCCTAGCTAGTAAGTACTTTGTCATTAATTCTGAGCAGACAAAGTACAGTTTCATTCAAATAAAACAAAGGATTATTTGACTTCTGACACTTTGTAATATAATGAGGCTAAAAAGCATTTATGAAATTGGTTTAATTAGATTAGGATTGCCATATAATTTTAGCAGTTCTCATTTGATTCTGGTATACAGTGTAAGCAAAATATTTTTTAACCATTCTAAAATGTCATAAAGTAAATAAGTGAAAATATGTTTTATAATGTTTGAGGAAGTAATGGCTTTGCTCACACAGTTTCTCCTTCTTTTATGAAGCTGAATTGCCCTTGGGTCTTAGGGAAAATCAGAGATGGAGAGATACACTAAAAGTCATCTTGTCAAAAAGTAATCATATGATATCCCTTAATGATAAGTGGGACAAGGAGAAAATGTTAATGAAACTTGGGAAATTATTTTACGTTAACAATTAATAAGGATATTTTAGAAGAGATATTCTATATTTTGAAATTAAAAAACCCTATCAAATTTTAAAAGGGAAAAAAATGTGTTTTAAAGGGTTATGTAACCTAAAAAGCTTACAGATTGTAGTGAAAATGAAACTTTTATGTTTAGCCCCAAAAGAACTGACAGCCCCCTCAAATTCCCCTTTCCCCTTTCATTTTGAACAGTTTGAACCACATATGCTTTTTTCTTTTTTTTTTTAATTAATTTGCAGTTACTTTAGCTCCTTTGCTCAGAGTAGCTGAATACTTATTACCAATTCTTATGACAATTAAGCAAAGTACATCTGGTAAGAGCATTAAAAGAGCAATTCTCCCTCAGAAGTACTATAAATGTTACAACCTTAAAGCTCCCATACAGTATAATACTTGAGAGAGACATGTTTGTAGGCCCTTACTCCCTCTGGTAACAGATATTTAATGTGTCTTGTGTATTCACACTGATGTCAATATACAGTAAAAAATCAGCAGAAAAGTTTAGATGCTTCTGTCTCTGTTTATAGCATCAGGAAGGGTGAGAAGGTTTCAGGGTTGACAGAAGAAGCTCAGAGCAGAGAGCAATTAGAGGAAGGAGCTGCCTCCCTGGCACTGGGGCCCCTTAGCAAGCAGGCAATGAAGCTCACAAAAGGATGCTGTAGAAATCTTGTTTTTAGAGATGAGATGTGGGAAACCACTGAGGACCCCCCAGTAGTGCACTTTCTGCTTGTGTATGGTGGCTGGTTTTTGCTGTGATCCCATTGGAAAGCTGCTCGATATCTGAAGAACAAAGGTGCATGAAGTATGAGGACCTGGAAGGAGGTCTAATCTATTTCAAAAAACGCTGCTTATGGGAATTTGGAAGTTGTGTCCTGTTTTGTCTGCCTTGCGCATAGTTATATCACTGTAAAAGGTTCCTTACTCTTCCATGGAAATTTGTTAATGCAACAGAGCCATCATTTACATCTTTCTGCTACAGCCGTCAAAGCCACCTCATGTACAACATTTTGCTGGGGAAGGTAAATTGACCTGGAATTACTTCACTGAAGAAGGAATGACAAAGCAGATATGAATCAATCCGTAAGGTACGGGCCACAATCAGGGCATTTTCCTGCATGTGTCTCTCCTCCTCCCACCTCTTCCCTCTTCATCAGAACAGAGTACTGATTTTGAGGGCTTTATATTCAGGAAGGTTTTGAAAGAAATGTAAATATCCAGTGAATCTGCCAAATAATTTCTGCCTGACTTTCCTCCAAAGTCAACAATTTCAAGCTCTAGTCGTTTTTTGTTGAATCAAAATGGGAACAAAACAGGCTTTTGCTCATTCTCTGAGATCAAAGCTAAACAGAAAGGAGTGCCTGGCTTAACTGTTTAACCATTGCAAGTGTTGCAGGTGTTCATAGGCAATCAAAGCAACTGACTACGGACATAGTGAAAGCCCATCTGACAATCTGCAGCTGATACTTATAATCCTTGACAGACAGTGCATGAAAGCAGCACACCCCGCTGACCTAAACTTTGCATGTTAGTAACGTAAGCATAAAATTTGAGCCAGAACCTTTCAGTGAAAAGTCAGAGGCCAAGAGATGTTGCAGGACGTGATAATTCCTTCCCAACTCCTTGTGTAAATGGTTATATGATGCAGTAAGGCAATTTAACTGCTAAACTGCTTGTAACTGTTTACCAAGACAAGCTTTTAATTTGTAACTAACAGGTCTACCAGCCTCAGACCTGACTCTCAGGCCTTTTGACCGTGTCATAAGAGGATAAGGTGATCTCTGTACTTCTCAATCTTGTTGTGCTTGATTTTATGACCTTAATAACTTCTTAAGATTAGGATTTAGTTTATATTAGAAACATACCCTTTTTATGGACATGGCACTAAGCATTTATGGATTTGGCACTAACATAAACATTAATTAAAGTTAGTTCCCCTAACTAAGACAGTCTGAACCATTTGTTAGTATTTGAAATATTTCCATCAAATACATTTGACAGCATTTTTTGCATTTTTTTTTCTGCCAGGCTGTCCTTGTAACCTTCACATGTTTTGACTCCATTATTTAGCTCTAACTGTTTTTAAAGGAAAAGCAGGCAAAGATAAGGATTTTCCTTTGATTTTTTTTGAAAACTGTAGACTGGAGAGAAAAGGTAGACCAGAGTAGTCCAGCAGTGAAGGAAAGGCAGCGAGGGCTCAGCATTTTAAAGCTCTGTTTAGTAGCAGTCAGTTCTCCAGTAAACACATTCTTTTCAGCCATCATGCACATAGATCCAGAGAAGCTGCAACAAGGTGCTTTTCCTCCCCCAGGATGCTGCTGAGGCAGGGAGTCAGTGTATGTGAAGGATGGGATTTAGAGGGCAGAGGCATAAGTCCAAAACCAAGTGTTTCACTGATTCTGTTGATGGCAGAAAGCTTGTTCTAAGCTTTCAATACTGTCTCTCACACTATTCTTCTGGACAAAATGTCCAGCACACAGCAGTATAAAAACATCACACATTAGGCGAGCAACTGGCTCATGGGTCAAGCACAGAGGGTAACAGTGAATGGGGTGACATTAGACTGGTGACCTGTCACTAGTGGGGTTCCACAGGGCTCCATCATAGGCCCTGTGCTCTTCGACATTGTCGTAAATGACTGGGACACAGGACTGGAAAGGATACTGAGCAAGTCTGCAAGTGACACAAAACTGGAAGGAGCTGTTGACTCCCTCGAAAGCAGGGAGGCCCTGCAGAGAGAACTCAGCAAATTAGAGGGATGAGCAATCACAAACCATATGAAGTTCAACAAAGGAGTGTCAGATTCTGCACCTGCGATGTATGTACAGACTGGGGAATGAGATGCTGGAAAGCAGTGCTACAGAAAGGGACCTGGAGGTCCTGGTCAGTGGCAAGTTGAATATGAGTCAGCAGTGCCCTGGCAGCCAGGAGGGCCAACCATGTCCTGTGGAGCATCAGGCAAAACATCACCAGCCAGTCGAGGGAGGGGATTGTCCCACTCTGCTCTGCACTGGTGTGGCCTCATCTTGTGCAGTTTTGGGCACTGCAATGTAAGAAAGATATTAAGTTATTGGAGAGCGTCCAAAGGACGACATTGAAGATGACGAGGGGCCTTGAGGGAAAGCTGTATGAGCTGAGGTCACTTGGTCTGTTCAGCCTGGAGGAGACTGAGGGGAGACCTCATTGCAGTTACAACTTCCTTGTGAGGGGAAGAAGAGGGGCAGGCTCTGATCTCTTCTCTGTGGTGACCAGTAACAGGACCCAGGGTGACCCAACCTGAAGTTGTGTCATGGGAGGTTTAGGTTGGATAGTAGAAACAAGTTTTTCACCCAGAGGGTGGTTTGGCACTGGAACAGGTTCCTGAGGGAAGCGGTTGCAGCACCAGGCCTGACAGAGTTCAAGAAGCATTTGGATGGTATTCTTGGGCACATGGCGTGACTCCTGGGGATGGTCCTGTGCAGGGCCAGGAGTTGGACACAATGATCCTTGTGGGTCCTTTCCAACTCAGCATATTCCGTGATTCTGTAATGAACACTGACAGGCTAGGATTGAAACATGGTGGTTATTCTATTGAGGCTCATTAATGTCTTTTTCTCATTTTGAGATGAAAAAGCTTGACCTTGTGCTTGAATTAGAGGTGATGTGAACAAGCTGCAGGTGATGGCACTTAGAAATCACCTGAAATCTGGTGAAAGCCTGCAGTCATGCACAAAGATATTACTGTTGCAGTTCAAAGAATGTAGCACCAAGCTCCTATCCTTAGAAATGTATAATCATTTTCCCAGCACGGGCAGTTTTGTTCCTCTATGTCTCATTCCCACTCCCAATATTTTGTAGCAGAGAAGTCCAACAAGTGTTAATTTTTGGAAATGAGAATTCTCTGTGCTCCATCCACTGACTTATTTGATATGAATTGTATTCAGCTACATCCAGCTCATACACCAGTTCTTGCCTAAGGCACTGTCTACTATGTGTTGCAAGTGGAAATGTCAGGATGTTTAGCATATGCTCTTCAGGGACAAAGAGATCTTTCCTGGAGCACTGGCGAGGTTAATATTATTAATGGAGATATCTGTAGTGGAAACAATCTTCCAAATGCTTTGAATATTGAGTATATTAAAAAAAGAAAATAAAACATATTGAAACACCTTGGAAACTTGCAAGGCAAATAGTAGCTCAGGGCAACAACATTTCTTATTTTCCAAGGATTCTTCAATGAATATGCATATTTCTTTTGCATATCTGCTCTAAAGACAAAGCCCATTTTATTATTTGAAAAACATTTACATATCAGTCCAAGCTGTCTGAATTAAATTGATCAATTTTAGCAAAACTTCTTTACCATCTATCATTCATCTGAGCAATTCCGGACAGATTGTGCAATAATTGTTAAAAAGAGTGAAAAAAATACAAAAAGGGTTGTTTGTGTATTATTTTTGGACAGTTGTCTGGCATTCTTTGACAGATAGCATCTTGAACACATTAAAAGCTAAGCAGAAAAGGACCTTCATTGAAACCATATACTGAATGTTTTTCAGCACAAGACTTAACGCCGTGAGATTAATTAACAGTTTTTTACTAGTGTTCCTCTCTCCTGACATAATATGAATGGTAAGTACCAAGTAGGTGGAAAGCTAATAAGCAGCCTAATGAGATGTTTGAATGCTGGAAAGGAGACTATATGATCTCAACTGTCTCCACAGGTACTGCAGAGAGGACACTAGTAGGCAGTTGGCCTAGATGATTGTTGTGAGTCTCTTCCAACTGGAACATTCTGTTCTGTTCTGTCCTGTTCTGATATGCCTTTTTTCAAGAAGATCTATTCAGCCTCAACAGAGGTGTGGTGAATCCTGGAGTATGGTGTGGGAATTTCCTTCCCATTAACCAATAAGCAAACCTAGAATAGCTTAAATTAGAAGCTCAGCTTTCTAGAGTCTGTAATTATGGAAAATAAATCCCAACCATTACTGTTAGCACTTAACCAGCCTTTTGCAAAGCTTGTGCTGAAGGCTTAGCCTTGCTATAAGGCAGTGAGAGACTTCTTTTGTAGAGCTTTCAAAATGCCATGATCAGAAGGGCTGGATGTCTTCTACAGGTGCTTAAATGGTGTCTTATTCTCTGTGTTTTTCCTGTTAAATTGCAGTCATGCTTATGTAAGCAAACTTACCATGCCAAGACTTGATGCTACTACATTCCCAGCTAGAAAAGAACTTTATTTCATTTTATCTCCTAATAAGGAGTACTTTTTGTGTTCCTGTTCACTTAAATTGCTCAAGTATTGACTTTCACACAACCTGGAGAATGATTATAATTTCTGACACTTCTGCTTCTCTTTCAAATCTGGTTGAAACTGGTCGGTGGATCCAAAAGTTCTTGATGAGAAGTGACAGATGGATGAACAGATGATTAAGCAGACAGATAGACAGCAGGAACACATAAGACTGATTTCATTAGAAAGCTGGACTGAAAACAGAACTAGCAGTGGGTACTTGGATAATATTCATATTTTGGTCACCAATTAATAAAATGGCATGTTTTTGAAACTATTTCAAAGCTATTAGATTACATCCTTAGCAGTTTAAAAATCAAAGAAAAAAACAAAGGAACATTGCTGAGACTTTTTTCAGCTCCTTTCTTTGATCAAAATGCTACATTTTTTATATTTTGGACTGTATTTTAAACCTTTAAAGCCAGATTCAGCTTGGACAGCCCTGGAAATTTCAATGGAGGATTAATGTGTGTCATTAAGGAAAGAAATATGGTCTAGCAGTTTTCAATAGCAACAAATGCTTGCTACGGTACTTCTCTGAACCAACTTATTTATCACGTACTGTAAAGCCTTTGGGCTGCTCCTTTCCTAAATATATGAAATACACATGCAGGAAAGCTGTGAGTGAATTGTTGCGATTTGAGCTGGCTGCTACATTCCTGCAGCAAAGGGCACTCTTGTTCCTAAACATTTTCCTTCCAAGCTAATCCAGCATAAAACCAAAAGGAAAGCCCCTTCCTCCATTTACTCTTTACTTATTTACTTATATATACTATAAGAGGTTATTTAAAATAAGAAAATTGATCCAAATCACCATGTAGTCTGACTGTCAGTTATCTGTTAATAGGGAGGGGTTTGCTAGGTGCAGACAGAGAGGGCAAAAGCCAGGAGTGCTCTTTTGGGTTGGTGAAATACACTGTAAATCTACACTCAGAAAAAGCAAACCTCACAGAAGAAAAGCATAAGGAGAAAAAACAGCTGGCTAAACCTGAAGATTTCTTTTTAATGGTGCTCTGAGCAGAACAGAAAACTCCAGATATCCACAGCCCAGTGACTCCTTTGAACTGCAGTAGGTCTAGAAGGCAGTGGAAAAAGTTGGGCTTGGTATTCCCTGTGTAAGAATATATTGGAATGTACTAAGATCCCTCTCTCAGCTGTCAAAATAGGGACCCTAGGGCAGATCTGTTACCCTGTACCTCCCTTCCTTCAGGCATGCTGCCCTTCCACAGCTGAATCAGGAGTGATCAGGCTTTGTGGCCCAGCAGCAGCAGTCACTGCTGGCCCTCCTGTCTCAAAGCAGGGCACTGTCCCAATACACGACGTGGAACACCAAGTGGCACACATACAAGGCGGGATTTGCAAAAGCTCTCACCACTACACTGCTTCTGCTCCCTTTGAAGTGGGTTCTCTCACATATCTGAACTGCTCAGTAGGGCCAATGGAGAAAGTTTTAAAAATTCCATTTGATGAATATGAGAAACATAATAGAGGCAAGGACCAGGAACATCACAGATAGCCTCTGTCCACTTTCTCTGCTTTCCAGCTTTCCAGTTTAATTTACCAGTTGATGCTGCCTAACAGGTTGAAAAAATCTGCCTTCTCAAGCACTCATGAGAGAGCCTGCAAATTTCTCAAACCACTTTCATAACATATCCAAACTATTTACCATTGCTTCCAAAGAGGTTTGCTTTGGAACAGTGTCTTAAGGTCAAGTTATCCCACTGAAACACCTATTAGTATAAGGAGAATGAAAAAAAAAAAAGAAAAATGAGCAAGCCAACAGCACTAGCACAGCCCCGGAAAATATGAAGTCATAAGGAGAGTTCAGCCAGAGCAGACTCCCATTAAATTTTGTTTAAGAGCCAAGTTCCACCCTGAGATATGTGTGAGCTGCAGTTTATTTCAGGGGGAACTATGTTATACTTCATGCCAGAGCAAGGCTTGGACACAAGTATGCATCTGTTACACGACAGAGGAGTAAAGCCCACTTCCCATTTGCACTTTTTGGTTGCATCCGTATAGATGGAATAGAAAACTTACAGAAGTGAATAAAACAGCCCACAGTATTACAGGGTTTCTCTGTCAAATTTAATTCCTTATTCCAGAAGGAATGTCTGTGTTTCTAAATCTACTAGGCTATTTCTATGAGACATAGCAGCCTTTCTGCCTGCCCCTGCCACCCCCATGAGTGTTAAACACACAGGCAGAAGCTCTAAGGCTTGTCTTTCTAGCTTCTGTGCTCTTGAGAGTCCCTTTAGGAGACAGCAAGAAATGTTCCCTAGGAGATGCATATGCTTTATGAAGAAGGGACATACACAGCCGGCTGGCCTTACCTCCTTAAAGCCTTCCACTGGACATTTTTGCCTGACAGGTAGGAGCTTTGCTCCCTCCCTTTGTGGAGGGAATAAGGAGTGCCAGTGACATTCCCTATCCTGACTGCATTCCCAGACAGGGGTTAGGCTTGCCAGCATCCTTATGCTGTGCTGAGTTGCATAGCTGGCTTCAGGCAACACCATTTATCATTGCTGGGGTGGGCAGCTGCTGCACAGCTGGATGTTGGAAGGGACACGATGATAAAGTCACGGTCACATGCTCCTGGAGGCACTGGGATTACCTGGGGAAACTGGGCAGGGGAGTGCCCTGCTCCCTGCCACCAGCTGTGAGCTCAGTAATGCTGAGCTCTGAAGGCTGAATTCCTTCAACTACAAGTTAAAAGAGATCATTCAAGAAGAGGGGAAGGCAAGGCTTAGTCCTGCCAAGTTCCGAGTATGGATGTGAGCAGGAGGCTAAAGTATTTCATATGAAAAACTGTGGTAAATGCAAAAGCTTTTATGCCCCAAGGCAACCCTTTAAACACTGAATTACCAATTCTGGCTAAAGAATTTCCCATTCCTCAGATCCCTTGATGATTGCCTTGTGCTTTAACTCTCCATTAAACATCTGCTACTGGCTCTAATGGGTAAGATGGACCAAAGGCTCCATGCTTTGTACAGCACTTTCATGGACAGAGCTGAAGAAGCTTTTAAGTCCTGGTCAGTCAAGAAAATCCAGCCATCAGGATCAAACCCATGTTGGCGATCACTTGTCATGGATTCTGCAGCAGATGGGAAGAGGTGGCAGTGCCCCTTGGAAAGCCTATTCTCCTTAATACTGGTGTAACCTAACAGAAGCTGATGAGGGTCAAGGAAGACACACAGGCAGCTCTGGTTATGCCACAACATCACTTCATTGTGTGATGGCAGTGAAACAAATGATGGGAAAAATCAGCACCAAATCCCATTACCTAGAAGATGCATTGGAAATATTTCAGCAAGGATGGGGAATGGAAATGACAGATATGTGTGGCCCTGGGAGTCTGGAGAGACATACGGTCCTTGACCACAGCTGGCATGCCATGGTTTTGCTCCTGTGAAGGGACTGAGTTTGAATTTCTTGCTATATCTCCCCTCATCTAGGATATGTCTAATGGGGGCCCAGAGGAGGGGCAGGGGAACAGGAGGAAATTATCCTCTTAGGGATATGGATGCTCATGTCCACAGACAGGAAGCTGTTACCTTGAAGTGCCAAATAGTGGAAAACAAAATCAATCGCAAAGCTGAACACCAGCATTTATCAGTTTTTCCCTGGCAGACTTCCCTCAGCCACCCACAAGTCCCAGACCTTGCTCTGTGCTGCAGGCAGCAGGGCATGATGGGGGAGGGTTGATCCCTTAGGGCTTGAGAACTTCTTCTCACGTGTGAGCTGTGAAGGAAATCACTTAGGTGGAAAATGGCATGTGCTACATGTTCCAGTTTCCAAGCCTCTTTTTTCTCATTCAGTAAGAAAAATAAATCCCCTCTTCTCTGGAATAAATCATAGACACAGTCTTTAATTACAGAACATGTGCTTCCTCCTCCCCACCAATGACGCTGCTGTTTTACATCTGACAAAAATAGGCATCCAGACTTCCAAAGGGAGTAGCTTATTTTACTTTGGCCATCTCCAGAAGCTGCCAGGCTCTGCGGGGCCCTGGGGCTGCACCATGTTTGAGAGGGAGGGAGATTTACTCAGCGATTCGGTACTCAGGTCACTTAAAAACAGCACCGTAGAAGCAGCAGTGTGGAAGTTATGTTCCCATCTGCTCTGCTACTGGCCTCTAGAGAAAACAGGACACAGGATATGCTTCCTGTCTGGGGAAGGCTTGTAGCAGCCCGGGAAAGAAGGCATGACCTTTCCCTTAAAGAAAATGCGACTCATGGAGAGCAGTAGGGGGGAGAAGTGCAGGAGGCATTTTTTTTTCTTAAAAATGGTGTCATGCGGTCGTACCTCCTCTTGCTTTTCCCCGTGCTCAAAGCTGATCTTTACTTATTTAGCAATGACACACTTTAAACAGTTACATCCCTCTCTGCCACCCCATTTTTGCTGCAGTTATAAACCTTCTGACACAAGTCAGATGCTGTTGAAATGAAAGGTTTCATTCATTGCAAGCAAAGGAAATAAGAGGAGATACTGCAAAAGCAGAAGGGCTCAGCTCATGCTGTTTCCAACTCACAAACGGTTATGTCTCCAGGATGCAGAGATTAAGCATCTCACACAGAATGTGGGAGGAGGAAGAAGAGCCTTTGTCTGACATTCACAGATTTTAATGGGTTCCAGAAGGGGAAATCTTTTACCAAGGAGCAACAGCAAAGTTCAGAGAAATGCAAAAGCATTTATCTCTCTAGTTGTGTTCCTGCCTGCCAAAAGCAGGAGGGGTGATTTACTTCTCCTTGGTACAAGGAGTCCCTTATGGATCATTAATCCACAGGGAGAATGAGCTCGGGAGCCACAGACATCTTTTCTTAATGTGCAAGAATCTTGAGTCAGGAAGAAATATTCTTCTTTGGGAGCATATAGGGAGCACAGTTTTTCTCTATTTTCTCCCCACTACCCCCTGTCTTCAATAGTGTTGTCTACAAGAGCTCTAGTTATCACTGATATATTACTTTGCCTTCATTAAAATCTGTGTTGGTAGTAGACGAGGCTGCTGTGAGCTAAACCAAGCAGAGTAATATTAAAAAATTAAGATCTGAAATCTGATACAAAGTCCCATAAAATCAATATGAAGAATCTTGTTCCAGGGTACAAGTACCTCAACAGCACTGATTTTGGCAATACAGTGATAACTTGCTGTAAATAAGGCATTTCTTGAGAAGCTCTGTAGAAACAGGAGGAGACAGAAATGGTCGACTATTTTTTTACACGTCAGGACCTCAGGTGACCTCAGGTGATGAAGCTTTCTGTTTATGGCTAGAACTGATAAGAAAACATGCACCAAAACTGATGGTAGAAAAGGGGTTAGATCTGGTGGATACCTCTTGTTAATATGTTCCCATTTCCTTAGGAGTAATAAAAAGAAAAATAGTCTCATTTTGTCTCACTTTTATTCTGTGAAACCACCTGAAAATATTTCCATAATGTCTCAGTTGCTAAGTGAGGACCATTAAAGTCTGGCTATATATATATATTCACAATATGTAGTCATTTGCAAACTGCCACTATTTTGTAGTGGATGGCATTTTATACTCTGTACCTTGGCAAAAAAAATTGCAGCAGAGAATTACATTTCTGTATTCAGATCTCCCAAGAAGCACTCACTCCATGCTTAGATTTGCCAGGTTCCGCATAAGTCTGGTAAATCCACATCCTTACTGCTGTAAATGACTTACAAGATCAGAAATGTGTCTAAAAAGGAAAACCCAAAGCTGGCTGGTGTCCTTGGGGTTTATGCTCTCCTGTGTGCCTGCGTGTGCACACAGCATCCTTTATTTTGGCTCTTTGTAGCACAGTTAAGCTTTGACAAATTTAAAAGTATGAAGATTAGAACAATCGTGTTTACATGTATTACCACCTACTACTTCATTTCTTCCATGGTGCTTAAATGCTCAGGCATGTGGCTTTGAAACACGTTACCTTTAAAGCACTTAAAAAACTCTGCTGGATTTCCAGCTTGCTTTGATCTCCACAGTCTAGAGACTATCTCAGAGAATACAAGTAAATATATTTAGGGGGGAGATATCTTCAAGGAGAAAACCCTAAAGTCCTTCCACCCTTGATATGCATTTCCAGTTGCTGTCATACCTAAGACTGTTTTTTTATATTTTATCTTTATGCTTTATGCTCTGTCCAGAGTCAGCAACTTAATGAGGTAACTTGGGAAGACAGATGTGGTCAGTGCCCCTAATGATGAGCACCGGTGTCAAATAATGGTTTGGTGATTCTTGTTTAGAAAAGAGATGGAAGGAGAGAGAAATTCTGTCCTGAGAAATTTACAGACTAAACAAAGCAAAAAGGATACATTTTTGCAATGAAGAAGACTGTATTTTGTCAAGAGGGAATGGGAAGGATGTGAGAGGAAAGCTGGTAAGAGCTTGCTATAAATCATGAGTAGCAAGGAGACATTAGCTGGAGAGCTGGAAACAGAGGAAAGACTCAGCTAAGGCTCAAGGCTATGCAGAAAACAGCTTCTTTCTGGGACTATACAACAGCACCTTTTCCATCTCTTGCCACGCCAAGTCACCATGCATCACTGCCTTTTTGGTAATGGTTTGGACTTGAAGTAATCTCAATTGTCCTCTGGGACAGCAAGTCCATATGAGATCTGGGTTCTTGGGTCAGAGTGTGGGATAATTAATTTGAGAAAGAGAGAGCATTAGCTGGGGAGATATGATGAGGTGCATGGGCAAGTAAGCAGCATAGCAGAGGTGCCTCGAGGAACCAGATCCATACAGATATACAAAAGGGGAGATATAAGTTGATTTTTCAGTTTTTTAAGGATGGTCAAGAGTCCAGTCACTAGCCATTTCTTGAGCTTTAGGGATGGAAGAGAAGACAACTTTCAGTGGGAGATGGTAAAGCGCCAAAGGCAATCAGCAAGGTTTCCGAAGAATTGGTTTCAACCTTCATGAGAAGGATCTACAAAACATCCTCTGAATCCTATAATCGTAGAATGGCTTGGATTGGAAGTAACGTTAAAGCTCATCTGTTTCCAACCACACCCTCGTGGTCAGTGACATCTTCTACTAGACCACGTTGTTCAAAGCCCCATCCAACCTGGCCTTCTCTCCCCTGAGCTGGTGGTGTTCTCAGCTGTGTTGATGTTAGCAGAAGCTATTCACTGTACTTTTCTTTATGACTGGAGCAGAGATAAAGGGTGAGTAATAGGAAAAGCAATAGTGTGCAGAGCACACTGAGTGGTTTTGAAAAACAGTGAAAAAAACTACTTCCCCTTTTCCCAAAGCAAAGGGGAATCTGGAACTTGATCCTCAGTGGCAGTTCATTTTTCCTGGAATGCACAGCACCTTATGCAGGGTTTTCTGTAGAGATGCAGCCTAATCTTATGCATATGCCCCTGTTTCCACCAAGGGCTTAATTGCCATTAGTAACTGGTAGTATAAGCTTCTTTAGACCAAAAATAGTTCCTATGAATTCAGTGAAGGGAAAACTGGATTTCTAGGCAACAGAGTCCAAAAATTAAAGTCTGCTGACATAATTATGGAAATTCAAGATAGACAGACAAAAATCAACTCCTCCAATTGTGTGATCCTGAATGTAAAAAGCATGTCCCAGGTTGTAAATAAAAATTCCTGTGTGATGACAGGAAAGATTTGGAGTGGGGAAGTGTTGTTTTTTTAGCAAACTGTGAAGATGAGAGAGCAAAGAGAAATTAATAGAGAAGAGAAGAAAAGAGTGAGAGGGAGTGGAAGAGGGGACAACTCCCAAAGGAAACAAAGCCTCAGCCCAGAGGGAGACAGGGAAAAATTTATGTCCTCCTTGCCTGTTCTTTTCTTCCTTTCCACTGGCAGGACTATGGAAGTTCCTTGAAAGAATGGAGGAAATGACATTTAACAACTGGGAGCTTTGTGGCCTATGTTCAGATATGAACCCAAGAGCTAAGCAAGTGATAGACAGGAAGGATTAGGAAGTGCAGAGGATATCTGAACTAGACAAAATGAAGGAGAATGTGTGAGAGAAGTCACAGATACATCAAGGATTTAATTTTCTACTTTCTTTATTGGATAGGGAGGGAACTGTGTTCACGACACTTGAATGAACCACCGATAGAAGAACAACCTCAGCTAGCTCATGAGTGCTGGTTATAAAAGCTTCAGGAAATAACAGACTCAACTGAAAAAGTAATTTCATAATAAATTGGCAAATTTCTAGCCCTGACACATGTTAAGAAAATCTTGAAAGCAGAATTCAACAATACATCCCAGGAGACAGAAGTAAAATATTAAAATCCAGTGTCTCATTTTAAACATCAAATTTTTTGAAAATGTACACGTTTCCTGAATTCTTGAATTACTGCCTTTTCATGGTAACTCTTCACAATCCACTAGAAGTATTTTTTCCCTGCACTCATTCATACATGTAACTCTTTAATCACCTGTGGTTAAGTGATTTGCGAGCTTTTTGTTTCACATAAGGATTATCTGGTTTACTAAAGTCAGCCATAAAGAGCTGCTTTTTCATTACTTTTTAAGTGACTGGAATTTTTGAAGCACCCAATTACCAGACTAGAAGCATCTTGCATTTTTCTTATTAAGAGTGCTTTTTGCAAAGAAAACAAGCTTATTTTTCTTCTGTACAAAGAAGTTTGCCTACCAAAAAAAAAAAAAAATTAAACTGGAGTAACAATTCTGTGAAAGGTATTCCACTATAAGTTCATTTTCTCATAACTGTTTGAGGTGGACACAGAATTATGTTATATGATCGAACTGATTCTTGAATAAGTATTCTGTTTCCAAAAGAGGGTAGTTATTCTTGAAAGAATAAGTTTTATTTCAGTATGAATATACTAATACAACCAGTGTTTCTAGAAAACTGTCCTGAAGATGCAAGTAATGAATTCTCCCAGCACAGATGAGCTACAAGAGGAACACAAACCTGACCAAATCTCCTGCCTACTTAAGGTTTAGACTTGAACCATTCACTGCCTGAAGAAGAGTGCAGACTTGCTCTTTACTAATCTGTAAAAGGGGTTCTTCTCTTTGAAATAGCCTGATCATATGGAACAGCTACTTCCTCCTTGTTGCTTAAGTAAATTTCATTGCATTTCTCTGGATCTTTGTTTATATGTGGACATGGGTCCTGTAATAGTCTACTCAATGGATTCAGGCAAATTCTGTAGCTTAAAATCAAAACATAGTGGTATACTGTCTATATCACCATGAGCTGCCAGGTATAGGTATATACTTACGGTCAGCAGAGACACCTGAATCTGACATCTGCAAGGGATAGTCTGTATTAGTCTAATGTTTTACTATATCATATAAAAAAAGTATTTTATAATGTTTTCCAACTTTTTTTACATATAGCTCTAATCATCTTCTTGCTTCCTTTCTTAATGAATTTATTCCTCTGCTAAGCGTTCAAAACTCCGTTAATTTTTTCTGCTGCTTTTGAAGGTATCTATCATGTGAAAAGGGAAACATGAGCTTGTGGGTATTGGTCTGTGAATAGAGATATGGTCAGGGAAATAAAATGCTCCACACCCAGAAGTCTGACTAGTTAAAAGCCATATAAGTAGTGGAAAGGGTGGTGGCAGACATATGTATGTCTTTGTTTATGTATGCATACAAATATACAGTATACTATATATGCATACACTCTGTGTGTTTATATATGTGCATAAATACAGAAGTCAAACCCTTTTTCTTGGTTTGGCTTTAGTAAAACAGTCTCTGCAGTTCTAAATATCTACACATATGTAAGGTCTTGGTGTCTGATTCTGCATTGCTGTGATCTTGTCACACATACTCTTTATTGTGTGGACTGCCTCATAAAACTAGATATTTTAAACATGCAGTTCCCAGTAAAGTAGGCATTTATCACTCACGGTAACATGGAACCGTGTCAGGGTGTGTTCAAAAGCCCCCCTGCAACTTACTGATAAAAAGCTTAACTCCATTTCAGTGCTTATCTGAAGAAGAAAGAGGTAGACCTTCATGAAATAACTGAATTTGTTTTTTCTCTTAAGATGAAAAAGAGAGGCAGAGGAAAGGGAAAAAAAAAGCACTTTAAAACTCCATTGCAGCAGAACAAGTTTAACCCATTGAGATTTTAAGTGAAGTTTTCTGCTTCATCAGGAAGAACCCTGTGGTGAAACATATGTCAGAAGAGAAGTAGATATGAGAAACTGGCCTCCTTTGCATACGAGATGATTAATTAAGAGGAAAATCACTTAGCCAGATGTCTCATTGGTGAAACTACACGTGCAAGGTACATCTGCAGTAAGGGAGCAGCATAGCACAAACAGTGCATTTGATTTCCATGCTAACATACCAGAGATAGGAATCTGGTGAGAATTAGATCATGCTGACTCTTGGAGAAACAGAGGAGTACAGACCTTATTTCAGCTACAAATTATGAGCTGCATGTCTGCTGTTATAATGCTGCACTATTGTTACTTGATGCAGTTGAGTTATTGGTTATGAATAAATTATCTGGAGAAGACAGTCCTTTTCTCCATCCATGTTCATAAATTGTTGGCAAACCAAACCTGATTTCTCCAAGTGCCACTTTTCTTCATTCACCAAGTAGTTTTTCAGAATGCTTAGAAGCTGGTGAATTTTTTACCAACTCATTACCGGGGTAACACTTTCAAATTTGTTTGACTTAGGAATTTAAGTTTTTCAGAACTAAATAAAACACAGTCTGTCTGCTGTCTGAATACTTGCCCACCTAAAGTGTTTATATATTCTTGTCAATGTGGCATCTGGGTGTCCCCCAATTTTTCATGCATTTTCTCTTGTATGTGAAGTAAAAAGTTGTAAAAAAAGATCCTGCTTGTGTTAAATGCTGTTTTTAAAAGTTTTATGATCTTTCTGTGGGAAACAAGTAGGCCAGTTGCTAAATGATTTCTGAGCTATGTTTTTTTCCTAAGCACGCATTACAAAATTAGGGAGTGGGAAGTAAAGAGCTGTTACCCCAGTAGACCTACTGGAATCAAATCAGCTTCTACCTCCTGGCTGCTATAAATTCCTTCCATAGATAAAGCTGCCTCACCAGCAGTGCCCATGGAAAGCAGTCATTTCCCTGCTACCTGTAATCTTTCCTCTTTATGTAGTCTACTAGCCTTTTGAAGAGGAGGTGCCTGTACAATACCTAGCACAATCAGATCCCTCTGTTGGCTTGAATTTCTCTATACTATAGGAATACTAATCCCTCCTCAACAATAGAGACAGGCACTCCATAGAGCAGACACACAAACAGACTTTCATTAGAGAATGCAGTCCTGAAAGCCTGTTTTACAAAGGAGTTTGCTGATTGGACTCAGTCATTTGAACAGTGATGGATACAGGGTATGTTCCACAAGAGCCTGGAAAGAAAGGTGCAGCAGTATCAGCAATGAGTTGCAGACACTGCAGAATTCCATAATATAAATGTGTATTAATATTAATGTAATATTATGTGCTTAAGCACATAAAATGCCATAACCTGAATCTTTAACATCTACTGTGTAAATATTTTTTCTTTCTTTTTTTTTTTTTTTTTTTTTTTGTGAAAAGTGATGACCAGAAATGCTGAGAATTGTGTATTTTAAAACAGCAGACTCCTATTTGGGTCGACATTTCCTCTGTTCTCCCCATCTCAGCAGTTTGCCAACATTTCTGCAGTTAATTACTGAAATTTCAGGTACATTCTGAGCTTTTCAATTTCCAGACTTTCACATCAACATGTCAGGCAATGAGAGTGTCTGGAGAACCCTGGGGTATAAAGCCAAATTTACCAATTCATATGCGCAATGGTGGGACACAAACATACGAACAGAGACATTCAATTTACATAAATGCTTGTGGGAGATGTTTTGAGACTTCTATGCTAAGAATGAGAGGTTATTATAATCTATGGGCTTCCTTGCTTATAAATGTTCACAGATTTAACAGTGAAGACCAAGTTTTCATAATCAATAGCCTCTGTTTTTGTTTATTAGTTACTATCACAGGCAGGTGCTTCTGTTGATTAAGGGCAATGAAATCACGTCTACTGCCAAGGCGTGAACAGGCCCTGTGAGAAAGGTAAGTGGTATTACTCCAGTAACATTTAAAGGACCAGTTTGCAGCCCCAAAATATATCTCATTATGAGTTAAAGATTGGGCAAGGCTGTTCGCAGAAACAGACTTCCCCGTTCGCAGCTGTAAGTCACTCTGCCTTTATCAGGGGCCACCTTTGCCAAGCTCTCAGCCTCTCTGGAGGGGACAGCCCACACATACCTGACTCATTTTCCCAGAAGCCCTACTGTTATTGGGGCAGATAGAGAAGCTTGGCATGATGGAGCTGAGACCTCCTGCTCGTGGGACAGGGCAGCACCAAGGTCTGCTCCCTTAAGCAGGACAGGCCTTATACTTGGGCTAGTGCTGGATGACAGCTGGCAGTGCAGGTGGAGTGCATATAGCTCAAAAGGCTGGCTTTGTTTCATCCAGTTTCTCAGCCTCTTCCTCTTTTTGCAGCTGAGCATGGGCTGAGGACCAGGCCAATTCTTCCACAGAGGACAGAGCACACTGCTTCACTATCCACCCAGAAGGAAGAACTTATCTGCTGATAGGTGATGAGGAAGAGAAGCCTTCACAGGCTGCTCTCCTTAACCACTAATTTCTTTGACAGCTGTTATTTGGACTATAAGAGGCCTCAGATAAAACATTCCCAGCATGCCAAGTACACATTAAATCCTGTAAATTGCAGAGCACCTTCTCCAAGGGGATGAACACCTTTGACCCGTGAAGATGGCTTTGCATAGATCACTGACTCCCAAGATTGAACCTTTGACCCAGTGGTGTTTATCATGTGTGTTCTTCACCTCATTCGCGCTGTCCCATTGCCTCAAAATAGGATCACTGCAGTCTAAAAGGAAGAGGGAAGAGGCTGTCATCTGAACAGAGATTGCCAAACCTGTGGAATTTCTCAGGTTTCACAGTAAGTCAGGCAGCTACTGCTTGTACATCTGAGCAGAGGTGGAAGGAAGCAAATGCATCACCACAAGATGATGCATTTAGAAGTGATGCATTTAAAAATCAAGAAATTCACATTCAGGCTAGATCCCTTTTAAATCAGAAGAAGAGGAAAAAGAAGGAGAAGGAAAAGGAGGAGGAGGAGAAGAAGACGTCAACAAAGAAGAAGAAAAAAGAAACAGAAGATATATTTACAGCACAATATTATATTGAATCTGAGCCAATAAAATTCAAGCCCAACTCCATTTTTTGGCTTTAACTTCTTTTCTTAGGTATTCTATTTTATTCTAGCCACACTCAAATGTCTATTAACAATGAACAGTGGAGTAAATACATACCCATTGCCCAACGTCAGCAGGCTGAACCACTGTCTCCCCTGCCTCTGTCCTGTACACAGACAGCCCACTCAGACTGGTGGGCTATCTAAGCTGGGCATGGGAAGTACCCAAGGTTAGATGGTGTGACCTCCCCATATAAAGGCAGAATACATTTTGCAGAGTTCACAGAGTTGAATATTTTAAGTCTGAAACAGTAGCCTGCTCCCACCTGGATTGCCAGGATTATGCTGTATTAATAGAAGGAATAAAAATTTCTTATCAGCTGTGAGTGAATACAAGGAGATAAGCAAAGGACATGAGCTATTAGGTAACATCAGTAGGAAGCTGCTCTGTGGTCTCACCTGCAGGTACTCAGCAAAGAATTATTAGGTTCAATATAGTCAAAGGTTTTTGCTGGTATTTTATGCATTTTCACACCCATCTCAAAGATTTTCATTGTGGCTATGAAGTAAATTTTGTTTTCCCAGTGACTCTACCTCTCTGGCAAACATCTGCTGTCCATGTTGTGCAGTGCCTGTCAATACAATGAACTTTCAGTGTCTTGTTTCTTGAAAAAAATTGCAAGAACTTTACTAGGAAATAAGATTCTTTTCCTAAAGACCTTCCCTCAAAACCTCAACCATTATTAAAACAAAGCTTGAATTACACAGGAATATGGTATTATCAGACTTTCCTCTAATTTAAGTTTGTTCTTAAACTCTAAATTTGATCCTTGTAGTTTTAAAAAAAAAAAAAGAATAACCAAAGACAGACTGAAATGAAGTACAGGGACCTTCTGCTGAATCAGTAGGGGAAATTATGAGGGAAAATAAAGAATATATTGTCTATTTTTCATACAGAATACTTCTTTTAGCTGGATTGCAAGCCATTTATTTTCACAGACAATCATATGATCTTAAAATAGCTCAAGCTGAGAATTCCTGACCAGATTTTGGAAAAAACAAGAGAACCTGATGCATCAGCCTTTTTTCATTATGAACAGACAAAAGGCCCCATGAGGCACTAACTCCTCATCCAGATCCCCCCTAGGGCCTTCGGTGGCATCCTGTGACAACCTGGGTCTGTCAGAGAAGTGATTTGTAATGCATTCAGGTCTACAGAGCTGGCCCCGGATGTGTCACTTGGCCAAGCCTGTCACTAAAGATACAAAATTGGGTTTGGAACCTTGCTGATATTTCACAATCTGCAAGATGCACCTCTGTGAGTCGTGACCACCATTCTGGCCGCATTTGGACAACACCAATGGCAGTAATTTACTCAAGCTTTTCCAAACACAAACCCTCAGAATCTTGAATTAGCCTGCATGTTTCTTTCCTCTCAACAACAGAAAACAAGCTATAATATTCTAAACTGCAGAGTGAAATAGAATAAAATGTAAAGGTAGCAGCTAATCTTTCTTGTCAGTTAGAACTTGCAAAAAAGGACTGAAAAGAGTACACCAAATAGTGTAAATAGAAATTGCTGGTTGGGATTCCAGAGATTCCACTTACTGTGTCTTTTCTGATGGATCAGCCTGCCTTATTCAGAGCATGGGAAACATTTTCCGTGTCTACAGCCATACAGAACAAATATCATTACAGCAATATCTGGATCAAACCCTGAATTGCAGGCTGCTCTGGGCAGTGTTGTCTGTACTTTCTGCCTTCACAACTGGTACCACAGTGTGATAAACAATTTTGCTATTGGCAGTTGGTTTATTAAAAAGAAAACAAAAGTACTGTCTTGAATTTAAATGGGAAAGATCACACTAGAACCATGGAAAAAATATGGATATATTACAGCACCAAAACCTCAGAGTTTTCCCAGTTTATCTAATGATAATCTCCCCCCTTTCCCTCCACTTTCTTTTTAATACTGTACCAAAATGAACACAACCATTCTGCAGCTGAGCCTCTGTGTTCACTTGACTGTTCGGGCCAAATTCTCTCCTTTAAAATTTACTGAAATATGCGGAGTTACGCAAACAGAGGACATGCCCTCCTGTACTCTCTCTTGCTAAGAAACCAGTTTGCTTGTCTGTAAGCCCATGTTTCTAAATTTCCAGAAGCAGAAACACATTGTGGCTTTAAATATAGACTGTCAGTTTGTGGCTTGCGTCTCATGTTACACACAGACAGCTTGAAACTCTACATGCAAGTTGGGCAGCACCATTAATATCTCAGAAAAGTGTCGGTACGCTTTCAAAATGCCTTATATTTTAATTCCTGAAGGGGGAGGAGGGGAAAAACATTCAAATGAAACTTTTCTAAGCTGGGGTTTAGGCGGAAACGTTACTAACTTTGCTTGGTTCTATTCAGGAGCCAGAGTTTGCAGACCCTGTTTCAGTTCTTCACACACGCACACTAACACAAAGAGTAAAAAAAGAAAGCAGTTTCTTCACAACTTTTTTTTCTTCAGGATTAGTCTCAGGCATTTTTTTCCCCACCCTCCCATGTGAAATGCATTAGACAATCTTTTCCTTAAGCGACAGACTGATAAATACACTATTATTGTAAAGGGGGGGGGGAGTAAGGGTACTCACGTGGTTGAGATGTCGCATTGTTTTGGGAACTCATAATTTACGCCTTTGAAAAATGCCTTATTTGTGTTGACAGTCTCTCTTCCCTGCTCAAAACTGACGGCGGGATTGAACAGAACAGCTGGAAGAACCCAGGAAAATGCTCCTCTTGTTCAGGCTCTCCTTGCCTGGCTCCTGACCCCTTTACAACTGGAAAAGGAAACAGCACATGTGTCATTCTCTTTTGCCTGTGTAGCTCACATGAGCGGGGAGGGGCACCCATTTGCAGATAGCAGTAACTGTATTCAAGTTTTGCAAGTTGGATATATTCCACCCCTTTGCTTTTATTAGCCAGCAACCAGTGGAAAGAAAATGATCTTTTCATTCTTAGCCAAATGTAGACACACCTATTAAATGCGCTTCCCAAATTCCTAACCACAGATGTCGATATTATTTCTTTAAGTGCAAAACTTGCTGCTGACTCCCCAAAATGCCTACCATCAGTGGGTAAGATTGAAAATAGGACTTTCAATTTTCATTGCCCAGCATCATCCTTAGCACTCACAGTCTAACTAATTCTGTCCTTTTAACAGGTGAAAATTGAGAATGGCATTCACTGGGTCACAATAGTTATGTCAGCATATAGCGTGAATCTGCGCTGTGCTCAAAACAAGGGGGAACCTGTGGCTGCAGTACAGGCTGAGGCACTGGCAACTCCATTCCTGGCCCTGACACAGGCTTCTTATGGCACCTTTTGCAAAATATTTAATCTCTGTCCCATTTTGCCATCGGTAGAATAAAGATGAGACAACTGGTTTCCTCCTAGTCTTGGTATTTTTGTTTAATTTACAAGCAGACAATATTTATAAGTAAGTTGGATTTATTGGTCTGCAGAGGTTAATTTTCTCATACTCCATGGCAGGTTTTTCAGTCTGGACTAGGCTACCAGCTCTGTTGTTTATATTGGTGCCATTTAAAGCTATCTGTTTGGCTGTCTGCACGCTGTACTGCAGTCAGTGGTATGCAGTTATTGTAAGTGTGAATACACAATAGACTGCAGTGGACATGGACTATGACTTCTAGATCGTACCAAAATACAAGTAATATTTAATGTATATGACTTAGACACGACAAAGAGTGGACAAAGTTTCCATTTTCCTGGAGTCTGTGAGTCAGGATGCATTAACTGCCTGCCTGTGATAGCAAAAACACAGTAAGCAAAAGAATGGAAGTGGAAAAAAACAGAGTCATGAAATTCGGACTGAGACTATCCTGTTTTGCAAAACTCACAGGATATTTCTGTGAAATCATCTCAATGACCTCCTACAAGAAATCAATGCTGCAAACTTGGTCCACAATATTTATCTAACAGCTATACCATGGAAAGAATACTTAGTTATTTACATGCCAATGGCAATAACAGCTTGTTTGTGAGCATGGGTTCAGTAAATAGCTTTGGTCAGCATTGCCACACTCTGGGCTCGTGGTAGAGAGCCCTGGAACATTAGTGATAGACAGAGCAAAGCAAGGCACAAAACAAAGAGGGGGATATAACAGGAAAAGCTCCTGACATTACTCCTCTTGTTTCAGCTCTACAGTGTGACAGTAATTTACACCAGACAGCTTCTCTGTGAAAATACTGGTGGGCATGTTATCGATTACTGCTTCTTCTGTATTTGAAACACAGTGTGCACAGGTCTTTCTGTTCTGGGCATGAGAATTGTTCTCATGCAAAGTTTTTACATTTAAATCTTTCACCATCCTGATCAAGGACAGATTGGATGGGCTTTGAGCAACTTGGCCTGGTACAAGGTGTCTCTGCCCAGGGCAGAGTGATTGTAATTAAATGGTCTTTAAGGTCAACCAACCCGAATCATTGTATGTTTCTTTGATGACTGAGAAACTTCAGAACTCCTGTTGAGAAAAGACTCCTTAGCTGCTGCTAAGGATGGTGGTATTGATGGCTTTATTATGTTAGAGCCAGTAGTCTGGACCCCTCCCAGGAGAGTTGGTGGCAATGCATGTGTCCAAGGGGGTTGTCCTAAACTGAGCCTGATTAGCTGCTGGTGTTTAACCCCTTTGCATCTGTGCAACACTTCCTACATCTGTCTATGTTCTTATTAAAGCTACTCTCCCACCACTAAAATCACTGGAAGAGTTACACCTAAATTTGTGTAGGACGATTCTGGCAGAACCAAGCCCACATAAGAAAGTCCACTTTAACAGCTTGGCATTTTCACTTTTCTTGGGACTTCTTACTTTGCTTATTGAATAGACTGGGATTCCCAGAAATCAGAGAACCATTTCCCAAGCCTGTTGTTTGCCTTCAATTAGGCCATTGAAGAGACCTCCCTGACCTTTTCCACTCATCATTAATAGGAAATATGTGATGTTGAAAAGCAAAGAACCATATAGTCCAGCATGCTTCTGGAGGAGCCTGAGACTGGGTGTGCTGGGAAGTGTGTATGTCAGCTCTGTGGTTTTCATCAACCAATTACTTGACCTTCTTGGGGCCACAATGTTCTCATTAACCTACAGAAGTATTGCCTTCCTGCCCTGGTGAATACTTTTGCATCTCTAGCCTTTGAAAGCTCAGAGTGCTTTTCAGAGTATGGAAACTAAAATTTCCTTTTTGTCTTGGTAGTGCTTTCAGATGTGATCGTCCTTTCAGGTCCAAGAGTGTTAGCTCGGAAATGGGACCTCCATTCCCTCTGATACTGCAATTTATCTACTCCTCCTAAGCACAGCTATGTAATGAATGCATAGTCAGGCCCACATGGCTGTTCCCTTTGATACTATCTTGCTCCAAGATAAATGATATTTCACAGTCATTCAGGCTTGGCAAGCTGATGCTGCATGCTGCAGCTGCTGTTGCCAACAGGAAGGAAGGGTTTAGGCTGCACTTGAAGGAAAATAAATAAATAAACCGAAGCAAAGAGTCTCTCTTCAGGAAGTTATGCCTTACAACAACAGGACGTCAGACTGTAAATCCCTGTCTTTGATGGATTTTCTGACAAAACATAATGCAAAATCTGTGATCTCAGCCTGCAAAAACAGTAGCAAGATTGGAAGAGGCTGAGTGGAAAACTCTCAGTAATATCCTTCATTGCCCACCCTGCACAGCCTCCAAGCCTCAGAGAAGGTGTTTGGATCCATCACTCAGACATTTGAGAAGAGGATGTAGCAGTGGTTGAAGCGTCTCTTGCCTGATTGTGAGTTCAAGATGGGCCTCATGACCATCCTGATGGCCACATTTGGATGAGCCAGTGGTGTCCCAGTAG
The DNA here is from genome assembly GCA_035584735.1 of Pseudotriccus pelzelni. NCBI lineage: Eukaryota > Metazoa > Chordata > Aves > Passeriformes > Tyrannidae > Pseudotriccus > Pseudotriccus pelzelni. Next base: position 13,997,200 of record JAWMRA010000164.1, on the reverse strand, counting down.
GCTGTGTGCCATGGTCACCTGGCCATCTGGTGTGAGAAGTGGTATTGGCTTTCTCACCTCCTTTGCTGGCTACACACTTCAGGCTGTCTTAAACATGCCAAGCTGCTGAGCTATGTGTGGCTGGGTAGGATGCCAAACTTTGAAGACTTCATGCAGGTCAAACAGAGATGTGCACTATGGTGCAGCAGAACCTAGCCTGAATCCTGAAGGAGGAATTCTTTATAGGAAAGCATTTAGTTCTGGACATCCCAGGAAATACTATTTTCTACTGATTATCTTCCTCTCCATCTCTGGAAGGAATAATAGTCTATTTATTTGTTACCTTTTCTGGTAGGGTCTCCCTCTGCCTTCAGTCCTCTTGTTTCCTTTCTGTTGCTCATATATTTTTGTGCTGAGAGGGTGAGGAATACTGGCCACAGAACACTCTTCCTCTGTGTGGACCATCTCAGGTCTGGTGTAATGTCATGGAGAATGAAATCTTTGTGACCCTGTGAAAGGTATCAATGTAGATTTATTATCCAGGATGGACTATAATGCTAGTATAACTCATGTTTTATGTGGTGCCTATGTGGCCAGTGATTTTAAGTGCAACTAGATTGTGAAATCCTTGGAAGACAGAGCAGGAATTTTCTGTCTGCAGCCATAACAGCAATTGATACTGAACAAATTCTTGACCCTTACATGAGTCCAAAAGAGAAGGATTTACACTGGAGATAAGAGCTCCACTCTCCTTCCTACTTTGTATCTGAGGCATATGTCTTTATTTTTACCACCCCTCTGACTTCCACTTGAACCTGTGGAATATATGCCTATCCCTGGAACACAGCATCCACCCTGGTTTGTGTTATCACACAGCTATTTGCAGTTGAAGAATGTACTGTGACTGTGTTTAAGGCCCCCACTTAATCTGTTAGTTTATTTGGGCCGAATTCTCTTACATTTGTGTCTGTAAAAGGGAGGGGAACCTCCAGTGTCACTGCAATGCAAATCCTTCTCAAAACATGCCGTCTCTCTGTAAAATGGAAATATAAGGAGAATCTACCTCTTCTCTACAGCCTGGTGCTTGGCTTTCCATGAACTGTGATCCATTTAATGACACCATGGAGGGAAGATGTGTCAGGTCAAGAGCTCAGTGGACAGTGTGTTGCAGAGTCTCTGTGACTATCTATAATGTCATGTCCAAAGATCAGACAGAATGCCTTAGAGCCACTGACTCCTAGCTCCTGTCCAATCTAATGTCCCACACCACTGAAAAGCACATCTGCTCATACTCTAGAGCAGTCAACAGGATGTTGACATGCTGTTTGATAGTTCATGTTTGGAACAGTGGTAACATAATCTGGGTAGACGTGGAAGGGGTGAATCATACTATCAGCTCTTGCTGAGTTCAAGAAATCTGAGACCAGGCTTTGGTACATGGATTTGTCATAACAAAAGAACTGAAGGATAAATAAAATAAAGTGAATCATGCTGAAATTTAAAACAAAAGGGAAGACTTGCTCATGCAAACCAGAATTAAACACTGCAAGTCATAATTCCTGGAGGATGTGGTGTAGTTAGATCTTCAGTGAGACTGAAAATCATTATTCATGTTTACATAGATGACACTGTATTACTGTAGCATAATTTCAATAAGTTGTCTTTTTCTAGCTTGCCGCATAACTCCGAAATGGCCAGAAAACTAAAAGTCAAGAGTCTTGATGACTGTGGAGCCTGCTGTGTTTTGTTACCCAAGTGTTAAATTATGCTTTCATGGCTAGTTAGTGTGGGTAAAAATCCTCTCAAAGGTGATTAATCCATCACCTGGACTGTCCTTTTGTAACATGAAGTATGGGCTTGTCTCATCCTGAGCTCTCTGGAAGACTGGATCCCAAGTTCTGTTATACTTTACCAGGGGCTTCAGTCTCTTTAGGTAGAAAAGACTGGTTACATCAGGCACAGATGGGATACATCCAAAGCTGAGATCTTTCTAACCACAGTGTGAATGCTTCGACCAAAGCAGTAACTGGGTTGCATCCAACAAAGGTGTTGGATAAGTGTGTGTGCTTTAAATCCATTCCTGAATCTGCTTCCCACCTTGCAGCAACACTTAGCCAAACAGACACAGCCAGATTGGAAGATGATATTTCCTGAAATATAATAACATTGAGGTATTTGCTCTTATTTTTAGCTTGCATGTACTATTCTTTCCAGAGAAAGAGGCATCAGTTTAAGATTACTTTTTTCTGTAAATGCAAGGGCAAAAAGCTCATGTTTGAGTTCATGCTTGTCTTGTTTTCTGTACCTCTGGTCTGTCCCCAACTGGCAGGGCTTCAGAGTAAATTTACTTATTTAAAAAGGTACTTATCTTACAAAATTAATGCTATTCTGGTAATTTTTATAAGCACGCTTTGTAATAACTGTGATAAAGATCTTCTTCATTGTATTGATGTGGTAACAGTCTTCACTTTTCCTTAGTCTTGGAACAATTATCAGAGATGCTTCAGTGCGGAGTTTAGTGTTTCAGCCCACTGTCTGAGCACAAAGCTGGCATGTGGTAAAGTCACAGTTACACTAAATGAAGCTGGGGCACCACGGGGACATGTGTGGTAATCCCAAAACCTTGTTGCTTAGCATTGTTCCTACCACTGCTTTCAAAATAACTCCTCAAAATTATTGGCCCAAGGGAGGCTTGAACTTCCTTTTCCTTGAGTCATGTGATTGGAGTTGCTTTTATTTTAAAACCACCTTAAACTCACATAGTTTTTGTTTTGGTTTTTTTTTTTTTCATTCTGCAACTTATCTAAGCTATCATGAAGATGTTTGTGTTTGTTTTACTGGTTTTGTACAGGGTGTAGGAGTGAAAGAATTCCCCAAGTGCAACTAAATGCACTGGACACACCTGCCTTTGAGGTCTCCTCCTCCATGATACCAGCTGAAAATAGGATATGGTCTTAAAGCCAATTAATCTGCTGTTCCTTTTATTTGTGCTAAGTAAGTTTTTATACGAAAATGGATATAGCTCTCTGCTGTTATGGGAGTAAAAAGAATGGTCTATTTTAATAATAAACTGCATGCTGATTTTTTTTTTTTACTGCGGTAGAGTCAATTCAGCTGTATCTGATTTGTACTACTTCAAGATTTTTGATGTTCAGCAGGAGAAGAATATACAGCTGCAAAAACCAAAACAAAGCTAAAAAATATTGAACTGCACATGCTGGAATGGCAAAAAGCCCAACTGCAACAGCCTACCAGACACACAGCGAACTGGGCACCGGGACACAAAATGAATGCTTTTGCAGACTGAAGTGCACAATGAGTTTTATTTTAGTTTAATGCAGAGTCCGAGTGTTTCCCTCTGGATACAGTGCCATAGACTTCCTTGAATCTTATTTAAATGATGTATATGAATGTGGTTGAAGCTTTCACCTGTCAATTCTGCAACACTCTCACAGATCTACTTTTTATCATTCTGGTGTTCCTATTAGACATGGGGAGAATTAAACTGCAAGGAAATGGTGAGATGCTGAGAGTGTATAGAGAGTATTCCTTTCTTGAAGTGAGCTACAAGCAAACTCTATTGAGATATATATATATATATATATAAAAACACTTCACTATGAAATATGCAATGCTTTATTTGGAAATAGTTTTCTTCCTTACTAAATCAAAGACCTGCCCAGGAAGTTATAATTCAGAACAATAAACATAACTACAGGGAAAATATCTGAATAATCTAAACATATCTTTTCTGTATGAAGTAGATAAATATGAATTTTGGCTTGTGAAGTCAGGTTGAAAGAATGTTACAGGGAGAGTTCAGGAATGGAATTAGTTCATACCAGGAAGTTTTGGGGAAAGAACTTAGTTCAGAAATCTCTAGGATCACTGGATCTTGTAATTTTTTTTTTTTCAAACACTGAAATAAGAGCTGGAACAATTCTGTGTAGTACAGTGCTATACTTCTGATTTGTTTCTGGCAGCTCAAACTCGTAAAAGGGAAGCACTGAGGAATGCCCTTATGGCTACCTATATTTAATAAAACACAAAGCATCTTCTTAATTTTAGGCACTTGATTAGGTCTTGTTACAAGCTGAAGGCATGCTTAAAGATTTTCCTGATTACTGAAGGCTTCCTATAAATATTCATATGTGGACTCTTCCTCTACAACATCACCCAAATTAAACTTCCAACTTAGACTCTATGATGAGTCAGTCTACTGAAGAAACTTTTTAAAGATAATGGGTTAGTGTCGTTTTATGTAACTTCAGTATCTGAGATATTAGTCACATAATCTATCCTAGTTTTCTGCATACCCTCTGGAGTCATAGGAGTAGATAAAAGTTTCCAGAAGGTGATTCATTCTGTGGCTAAAATTAGATGCAATGAACTACATCACATTTAATAATTTTTCTCCCCCCTAAGAAAAAAACAAACACCCTTCTTTGCTGAGATCCAGACATAAAAGATGTTGCAGCTTTTCTATGAATATTTAAATTTTTTATTTCTATTCTGACACTGTTTCACGCTCCTCACAGAGGCAATCCTGCTTGTAGTTAGCAAATACACACAGAATCCTGCCTTTACCATTTAAAGGTGCTGGTATGCTTTGGAATAGTGGGCAGTCAAATCCTCATTTAAGTAAGTGTAACTGATTACTTGCACTAAGTAGCATGAATAAACACTCTGTATTAATTAACACTCTGTATCTATATTCCATCATTTGAATTTTCACCTGCCATTGTCTTCTGCTGTTTTTTTAACTTCAAAAAAAAATTTTCAGATGTCCTCTGAAAAGTTCTACTGTGATGGGTTGACCCTGGCTGGGTGCCAGCTGCCCAATAAATCTGCTGATCACTGCCCTCCTCAGCTGGATGGGGGAGAGAAAATATAATGAAAGTTTCATGTGTTGGGACAAGGGCAGGGAAGGGTCAATCGTCAGTTATCATCATGAGAAAAACAGACCTGACTTAGGGCAAAAAAAATTATTTTATTGCCATTCAAATCAGAGTAGAATAACAAGAATTAAACCCAAATCTTTAAACAGCTTCCACTCACACCTCCTTTCTTTCACAGAGCACAACTTTACTTCTGATTTTCACTCCCTCCTGCCCACCAGTGGCACAGCAGGATGAGGAATGGGTGTAGTGGTCAGTTCATCTCATTGTGTCTCTGCAGTTCCTTCCAGCACTGGGTGGAACATGGGGAAAGCTTCTAGCAGCTGCTCACAGAAGCTACCCCTGTGATCTGCACATTACCAAGACCTTAACATGCAAATCCAATACACCTGCTTATAGTATCAATAAATTTAAAGTGGTGTTATCACATATTATACATAATGCCATAGAAAATTTTAATTGCTTGAAAAGTACAGTAATTACACCCAAATAAAGTTTGAATTATTTTGTTTCTTTTACTCTTGGTTAGTTGTTTTTTTTTAAACATTAATTCAAATTCTGACCTTTCTCTGAAAACTTTTGAAGGCTTGTAGTCACTATAGTCCTTGTTGATATTCACATCAGTCAGAATGGTTGTTCTCAGCACTAATGCAGTCAGAAATTTACTCAGCAACATTGTATTAGGACTGTGCTAGTAGATACTTAGAATACAAATTTAGGTATTGTTTTTGACAGTGAGATGAAGATATACAAGCTCGAATAGAATTTTGTTTTCAAATGAAGCAGTTAACTTCTACTAAATAAGTGTAATTGCAAATGCTTAGTAATTTATCCATCTGTTTATCACATGTTGGCTTTAAGAACATGTTCTTTCAAGTTCAGAACTAGGGATAACCCCTAGAAATCTGTATTTCACTAGCCAATAATAAATAATACTATTTTTCTTTAGTACTTTCAAAGTTCTGGAATTTTGCTGTACATAATGGCCTAAAATAATTAGTCTGTCCTCTTAAGGTATTCAAAATGTTCAAAATGTGCAATTCACCTGAAAAAGTCAGAAGCACATCCACCAAATAACACTGTTCTATTTCTCTCATGTTACCATAACTTCTGCTGCTGCTAGCTCTGAGCTGTTAACCTTCCCATATAATTTCTTCTAAATCATTGGTTATCCAGCACAACTACCCTGCTGCTAATCCAGCCTGGACACTGAGTGTGTTAGCAGCTGCATCCAGCAATCTGTACCTCAAAACAAATTAGCTGTGCATGTGTATATGAACAATGTAACTCACTTATCAGTTAACATTTCTATATTGTCCACTAAACTCAATATTGACATGGCACTCTATGCAATAGCAAATCGAATAACCATGGGCAATACCTGGACATTAATCACATGCATAGACACACACACACACTATTTATGCTTATACTCAGCTTTTCAATGCCTTTCAAGTTTTGGAAGGCATGTGAGGAGTTTCATTAATTGTATTAATGTGTTTATCCTTATAGATGAAGACTAATAAGGTTTAACAAAGGCAAATGTAGGGTACTGCACCTGTGGAGGAATAGCCCCAAGTACCAGTACAGGCTGGGGATTGATCTGCTAGTGTGCAGCTCTGCGGAGAAGGGTCTGGGAGCTTTGGTGGATGACAAGTTGACCATGAGCCAGCAGCGAGCCAGTGGTATCCTGGGGTTATTTGGGAAAAGTGGGGCCAGGACGTCAGGGGAGGTGATTCTCCCCCTCTACTTGGCCCTAGTGAGGCCCCATCTAGAGTGCTGTGTCCAATTCTGGTCTCCTCAGTACAAGACAAGAAAATTCTGGAGAGGGTCCTGTAGAGAGCCACAAAGATGATGAGGGGTCTGGAACTTCTCTCTTATGAGGAAAGGCTGAGGGAGATGGGCCTGTTTAGCCTAGAGAACAGAAGACTGAGAGGGAGTCTCATTAATGCATATAAATATCTAAAAGGCAGTGTCAAGAGGGTGGTGCCAGACTCTCTGAAGTGCTGCCCAGTGACAGAATGAGGAGCCATGGTCATAAGCTAAACCACAAGAGTTTCCATGTCAACATGAGGAAAAGCTCCTTTACATTGAGGGTGGCAGAACACTGGAACAGGCTACCCAGCAAGGTTATGGAGCCTCCCTCTCTGGAGACATTCAAACCCCACCTGGATTCCTGTGTAATCTGCTGCAGGTGACCCCGCAGCTGAGTTGGACTGGGTGCAGGAGTTGGACTGGATGATCTCCAGAGGTCCCTCGCAGCCCTAATGAGTCAGGGATTCTGTGTTTCTAGCAATTGTCTGTACTCTGCTAGTGAGCTGATATTGCAAAATTGCTGTTTTCTGGCAGAGAGCTGTTATTTGGATTCCTTAGAGGAACAGAACATCATCTACAATGTACTGACAGAAAAGGTTGGAAATGTTGAGTTTTCTGATCACTGGGGAAAAAAGATTTAAAAACACCTTGCTCTGCAAATATTTTCTATAAAAAGAAACACACCTACAATATTGAGATATAAAGGGTTTTTCTCCATTTAGAAGTCACTTTAGTTTAACACAAATCAAGCAAAAATCTTATGTCAGACTAAAAATAATATCAACATAGTCTGTCCTTGTAAAATATGCACAAAGACAGTGAGAATTCATTTCGTGTCCACTTTACTTTTAACTCATGTCTTTGCCATAGATAGACATTCATAACTCTTGAGTTTTTTTATCTCTTGGCTCTGCCAAGAAGTTACCTTCCACTGGGGCCATAGTGTTGTGGTTAGAGTTTGTTGTGGACAAGTGAGATCACTGATTTCATTCTCCAGGGGTGAAAAGCCCCTAGGAGCATTCTGTGTTTCTGGGTAGGCACTCTGGCTTCTAAGTGATTTAAATTCTTTGCTTTTTCACTATTAGACATCTGTTTTGAATAGTGCTTTAATAATTGGGAAGGTCGAATATTTGCTGTACAGAACTTGGATCCACATTTGGACTTTCCCAGTGTCCCGCCATCTCCAGGTTGTGAGGTCCATGTGGGAACCCACTGAGTGTGAGAGGGTATGATCACCCCACGGAGAAACAGAGGTTACCTGTTGAAAGAGAGAGGGGGAGGACATCTCTTAGGCATGCTGACTTGCCTCTTGATGTAATTTAATTTTCCTCCATTGACTGTACAGGGACTTTAGTTCCCTTGCATATACTGGCTGAAATCTCTGGAAAGGCCATTTGACTTCTACGAAAAGTCTCATCAGCTGTAGTTCTTTGTAAAACATGTGCAAAGACAACCCATGACTGACCACACCTCTTCTGGAAACTGTTGGCTTGAGCTGACTTCTGTGGTCTTGTCAACATTTGGAGAACAGGAAGCAGCATGAAAGAGCTTTTTTCTCTTTAAGTATATTGGGTTTATGATTCATACAAAGCCAAGGCCTTGCTGCAGGAATACGTCTGATTAGGTTATCAGAATGAAGATCAAAAGATAACATGATTATTGCTCAAAAGTATCACAATGGGAAGAAAAAATCAGGTACTAAAAGAGGTTTTGAATCTAGTGGAGTAAATTTTAATAACTGTTAATGACTGTGCAATTACTCTGTAACAGTGCAAGTGATAAAAAAGACACGTTTTCTTAGCAACCAAGGTTTGGAACAAAGTACTGAAAAAAGGAATGAATTTTTCTAGTTCTTGAAATCTTACAGAAACCTTGCTGAAAGATTTATGAGTCAAAGAGAAGTTATTAGTTCAATATCATTCTGTGGCCTGAGTGGCCTTGAAGATATTAATCTGTGAATCAGCCAGTGAAAATCTATGGCCTGTAAAGGGCAGAGTATCCAACAACAGGATCGTGATGTCTCTTCTGTCCCTACAGGCCACAGGCAGATGAAACCATCTATATTAGCTCACTGCAGAGCTCAGTGTTGTAGCACTACTCAAGAATTTCACTGTAAACCACCTCCTTGGTTCTGCTTTTGTGTGTATATAAGTAGATTTGAGACCTACACATTCAGTCATGAGCAGAGAGAGTGGGGGGTGTCACCAAGCAAGCTATCAGTGTGACATTTTCAAGCTGCTGGCTGACTGCAAAGTGACATACAACCGTATACATGAAGCGTATGGGGAGGCAGGAGACATATATCAGACAGCAGCTGGCATATCAGGTCTGGGACAGCTTCTACCGGGAAAAGAAAATAGATTGCAATTCCAGACAGAGGGTTTTAACTCTTCTCTCGTCGCCTATGGAGATTTTAATTTCTTGTATTTGTACAATCCAAATAATTTATGTTCAAGATTAGTCCTTCTGCTGTACATTACTTCTGCTCTTAATGTACAAAGGCACAGCTTATTTTCTGTTATCTCACTGTAAGAGTCGGATAAACCTCAAAAGAGTAGAGCAACTTCAGATTTATGACTATGTAACTGAGAGTGATATCAGGTGTTAGATTTAATATCACCCATCCCTGGACGAAAGAGAGGGCCAAAGTCTCTGCTGATGTAAAATGATAGATCTCAGCTGCAAATAGAGGAGATTCTGACCTGGTGTTCAGAATACTCGAAAACTATCCAGTGAGAACAACTGAGTAGCAGGATGTATTGTTTTCTACTTTATTCCATGATTTCAGTACAACTACTTTTCTCAGCGTGTGCCCCAGTCATCGAAGTTTCTCGCAGTAGAGTCATTCACTACAGGCTTTCCCTGATGTCCTGCTGTGGACATTAGTGCAATGCCATGAGTTCTCTTGCACCTGCAGTTACAGCTTCTAAATAGATTGGTATCCCCTGGAAATCATGTAATATTTCTCCTTGCAGTGTAACCTCTTCTTTGCGGGTGCGACAAAATGTGCTCTACCAAAAATAACCTGCTTGTTGTTACTTTCCCAAAATGCTCTCAAAAGGATGTGGTGTTACCAGCAAATGTTATGCTGACAAAACTTGTGGCAAACAAAGGGGTTAGAGATGGTTTGGTGCATGAAAGTGAGAAGTAGGAGATGATCATATGGTTTAGTAGAAGGTAACAAGATAAAAAATAATAGTAGTTGATGTAGTATTTAGCATGTGATATTTTAGTAAACAATACGAAATGACGTAATATTGCAGAAGAAGATGAAAAGGGTAAGAAAAAGGAGTGGAAAAGAAATTCTGCTTTTAGAAACAGGCAAAGGAGGATTGGAGAGAGATGATGATTATTCTGTTAAGTGTAAGAGTGTAAACCGAGCTACCTCTGAATGACACATGCTGTCTGTCCTTCAGGGTGTCAGGAAGCAGAGTAGGTGTGCCAATACTGTGCGGAGTTCTTCTGGAAGGGAAAGCAGCTCTGGCAAAGCTCAGTACTGCTATAGCTGCATTGCTTCTGGACATAGCACTACTAAATAAACTAGCTTTTCATGACACACTCTCCTCACACAAAGAGGGCTTTTTCTATGGCCTCTGTAAAAGGTCACCCAGGAGGTTCAAACTGGTCATCCTCCTGAGCACAGTTCAAGTACATGAACCACAAGGGCAGCCATCATCTTATTTAATGCAATCAGAAAGCCAGTTTTGTCTTGGAGCCAAACTTTAGGGAGAGTCATTCACTGAGCCAACTCGCCACTATCTCAAATACTTCTCAGCAGTGAGAATTGGGCTCCGTCTTCTCTGGTGAAACTCCAAGGAATGCAAAATATACTGTTTTTCTCATTTTCTTTTTTGGTTTTAACTTGTGCAGTTCATACTCTGTGTGCAATCTGTCTTGAAAATTGTGGCTTCAACATTCAACACTGTCAGAAATGTTCATCTCATTAGAAGGGCTGGAAAAGCAGTGCAATAAAGTAAAATTTAAAGTAAAGTAAATCACTACAGTAGCTTGGATATTAGTGACAATGTCGGAAAATGATAACAACAAGAAGAGCTGAGGAGGTTTTACAGCACCCCAATGCCTAACACTGTAGCAGCTCTTCAAAACAACTGTTATTTCTTTTTATGTTTGCTTTTAATATCTACTAATTTTTTTGCACCACATTCTTCTAAGCAATGTAATAATGTTTCTTTCTTTTATGCCTTATGAAGTCCTCTGGAATTCTCAGGTTTTCTAATGTCTGAATACTATTTATGAGGCATCTGTTTTCAAAGCTGAGGGCGCCTGTTACTGAATTCACTCTGTTTGAATTATATGATGTAAAATTCTACTGAAGTTTCTGGAAGGAATTTGTATCAAAGTGGTTTCATATGCCCCAGGATAGGACTGCAGACTCTAAAACCAAATGCCACCCTCTTGGAAAACTCAATGTAGTATAGTGCAGTTGATGATTTACCAGTAGGCTTTGAAGCTCTGTGTTATACATGTGCAGTTTACCAGAAGGGGAATATATCCTTTGGAGACAATGAAGAAAAAGATGGAGACCAGTGCTCTTGAACTGACACTGAAAGTCTTTTGGCAGAAAGGAGACTTTGAAAACAGCAATATCAATGATTAATCTTGATATTTGTTCTCGGACTAGTGCTGGTAGATGCTTTCACTAGAAAAAGGTTGCAGGTATTTTATTATTCCTTTATGCAGAGGAACCTGCTGTAGTTTTTCATACATAGATATGCCATTGCTTATCTAAGTGTACCAGTAAAAACTGTCTTGGCAAAAAACTGGAAACATAATTTGCCTTTTGAGATGTTTTTATTACTCTTTTTCCTATGATGAATATTTTTCATGTTTTTAAAACTCTTGTGCCTAGATAATTCTGTACCAAACAGATGGAAATTCCTGTAATTCCTGTCAGTGCAGAAATATCTGAAGCCAAAAGAAATAAATAAAAGGACCAAAAACTTTGAGGGAAAGATTTTGGCAAAAATTCACCAACCTACCTGTGAGGTTTGCTGATACACTAGCCAATTAGGATATAATGTACAAAGAAAGTGAATGTAATTACACACTTCAGCATGTCAAAGAATAGTTGCACACGCACATCACCTACCAAATGATTTATTTTACTTCTCTGCATATGTAGCTCCAACGCATCACATTCACAGTGGAGCCAAGTTCCGGTTCTGGGATGCTTGTTTTCTCTTGTGTTGTCATAATCTAGAGGCCAGAAGAGAAGCCATCCTCTCTTAGAATATTTCATACCATTCAACCCCTCTCAGTGTTGAAGCCTGGCATGTAATCTGCTCACTTGTACTTCACGTGCCTGGCGCAAAGGAGTCATGTCTGTAGTCATACATTTGCCCTGTGGCAGTTTGGAACCATGCTATTACCCATTAAAGTTTACAGAAGCTGAAGACTCTGCTTACTGCCCTTTAACACTGCTTGATATGCAATGATGTTAAATGTTCGGTCAGAAAGATACACAAAGGAAATGTTCCAAACCAAAATGTCCCAAAACAAAAGGAGTGCTGAAGCTTTCTTGTATGCCTTTTCTGGACTGTCTAATGTGTTGTCCACTTTGTGAAGTAAGCTGAGTGCTTGCTGTCTGCTTTTGGTTGTTCTCAGAAATGAGGGACCATCTCACAGTTTTTTCCTGTTGAAGTGGACAAACTTCAAAAAACAGCAGATCTCTTCCCATTCCTTTTTTTGGGGATGATCTGTGAAAGGCAGGACCAATATTTAAGTGGATTCCCAGGCACAAAGCAGCTGAGTCACTCTAAAGAGCTGCACTTTCCCTTAGGTTATCTGAAATGAGAGAGAAATCACGTAGCAGTTTTCTTCCTAAATTCAACATATTTATTCTCCTGAGCTTTTTGAGGCCCCTCCCTTTTTCAGATCATAAGGCAGTTCATCCTCTCTCCATTCATCTATAATGATCTGCTAGTTATTGAGGCCTGGCTCTGTGTTGAATGCTTTTAATGGTTCTGTATATATGTAATGCAAAAAATATTGAGTAGTATATGTTGATGTAATTATTGTGTTGCTTGTTCCGAACTCCACCAATTCCTTTAAAAGAAACAGAGGGTTTTTGCTTAACTGAGGATTATTTTCTTGCTTTCTTCTGATGAATTACCCTATGTTTTCTAGAAATTTTGGAAATCTGTCTCTTTATCTGTTTGATATTCCCCAGGTAGTAAGTACCATTTCCAGGAATCTGATATTTTAGTTGTTTCAGCTAGTACACTTAAGGTTTGGCTGCTCTAAACTGAGGGTCTGACTCTGCCTATCCTGACCAAGTCTCATTTTTTTCAGAAAGCTACCATTAATTGCATTGATCCAGAACCAAACCCAAGAAAATCATGGATAAATAACAACAGTCCCCTTGCTTTTTCGAAATTCTCTTGCTCTGTTTACCAGCAATGATTTCTGTGTACTTGCAATGCTTAAATGTTACATCTTTGTACTTCTACACATTAAACCACTGGTCCTTTTCCCTGCCTTTGCTGATCTCATTCACCACCTGCCTATGCATAGGGATGTATTAAATCCTGCTGAATTTAAGTCACATTCACTCCCCTGAATTTCCAAAAAGATGCTGTATTATGCCTTCAAAGACTTTCCTAATAAAACGTTGCTCCAGATTAAGTTAGCAACTCAGAAAGCTGCTTCTTACAGAAAAGTTAGTCATGTGAACTTGTAATTAATGTTTTGTTCTCTGTGACCCAGTTTTGAAAGTCAGAGTTATCTGACGTTATCCAGTTAGGTCTCACCCCTCTGCTGACACTTAGCACAAAGGGAAGGGGCTTGGGCACTTAATGCAGCCTCCAGGGAATGGTGACGCTTCCAGGGGCTGTGTTTATTCCCATCAGGTCAGCAAAGAAAAATAGGACAAGATGTGACTGGAACACTGTGTTCAGTTTTGGGTCCCTCACTACCAGGAGGACACTGAGGTGGTGAAGCTTGTCCAGAGAAGAGCAATGAAACTTGAGGAAGGGTCTGGAGCACAAGTCTTATAAGGAGCAGCTGAGGGGGCTGGGGATGTTTAGGCCGGTGAAAAGAAGGCTCAGGGGAGACCTTATCTTCCTACAATTACCTGAAAGGAGTTTGCAGCCAGGTGGGAGTCAGTCTCTTCTCTCAAGTAACAAGCTATAGAAAAAGAGGAAATGGTCTCAATTGTAGCTGGGGAGGTTAAAATTGGATATTAGGAAAAGTTTCTTCAAAAAAAGGAGTTGTCAAACAGGCTGCCCAGGGAAGTGGTGGAATCCCTGTTCCTGGAAGTGTTCAAAAAAAAGTTGATGTGACATCTAGGCATGATTTAGTGCTGGACTCAGCAGAGGCAGGTTAATGGTTGGACTTGGTGAACTTAAAGGTCTTTTCCAACCTAAATGATTCTATGGTTCTATGACAACAACTTGTATGTGTTTCCAAGCCATGATTCATCCAGTCCTTTTTAAACATGTAATTTAGGCTGTGACAAATAGCAACTGAGAAATTCCTATTTCTGCCCACTCTCTATGAAGGGAGTCTGGACTACCTACCTTAGATATGGATGCTAATCCTGAAGACTTTATAAGTTAGGTGATGTGCATCTCATCTGTGACATGACTTTCACCATCTGTGTTTATATTTGTTCTTGCTTTTTGACAGTGGGTATAATAATGTAGACTAACTCTACATTAGGTGCTGCAGTAGATGGTCTGAATGTGGTTTGGAAATGTTAGCTAGGATTTGCAAGTATATATATACAAATATATGAGGCAGAATAAACCCACAGTGAATGGCACATGACAATAAAAAAAGAATTTTACTGTATTAGGTGCCTTTGAATAGTCTAGACTTCAGTTCTTTATTCTGCTTAGTTTTACTAATGTATGTGGTCTAGATCTTTGGTTTGTTTCCCCCTTCAAGTAGCTTGTCCCAAATAACCTGTGAATAACCAGACAAGGGGAGTCTGGCATGGCTGGACAAATATTTTTGTACATCCAGGAAGAAGGAAATGGCTGGGTTCATCACTGATGGGACAATACTAGGAAACAATTTATGTTCTTTAGAAGGAAGATGTATTTTCCCAGGCCCCAGGAAAAATGAGGTGATGCTCTGTGCACTTTGTATCAGCCTAGCAACATGTGAAGAAGGAGAAATTGGGTCCAACAGACTTGTGGGCTGGCAGTAAGGAACACTGAAGAGTCAAACCTCACAGGGCATTTTTCTGTTCCTGTCTTCTGTCGTCAACTGTGAAAAAAAACCCCAAACACAAAACCATGAGAAAGGGAAAGAAATACCCAAGGGGCTTTGTGAGACAGCAAAAGAAAATAAAGGGAGGGAGGATGGCTGATATGGTGAGACTGATATCCAGTGGATATCAACTGAGAGAAAAAGCAGTGATTCAGATATCCCATCTTCCAACGCAATAATATTTTACATGTAATTCTGCAGGCCTATGGCCCAAATCTTTTAACGTTTTCATTAATAACCTTCCTGATGCAATAGAATCTACATTTATTTAAACTGTAGAGGCACTTGCAAAGATATTGGAGAAAAAGATAAGAATTCAAAGTAATTCTGGTATGCTGATGACATGATTGGGAAAAACCTATAATGACATAACATAAAAATAGAAAATATGAGATGCCAGAGAGAGAAAGGAAAAATCAAGAGCACTGTAGAAAAGATGTGAAACAATTAAAAAGATTTCAGACGAGACTAAGCAAATGATCATTACTGTACTAAACATGACCAGCAATAAAATGTTGAGAGAAAAAAATGGTGGTTTAGGCTCTTGGCCTAAAGAAAAGGTACTTGAGTGCAGAAAGAATCACAAATGTACAAATACATATAAAGCTGCTGCTTTTACGCTTGCAAAGCCAAGACAAGAAGCAGTAAGACCAAAATGCAGATCCAGTCTAAAGAGCTAGGCAGTCACTTGATCATGGCAATACTATGTGACGTGACAGCCCATATTATACAAGTGAGTGTTAATGCAGAAGAAAAGGGCTCCTTAATTCACTATTTCCATACTTAATTCCATACATTGGTTCTGTTCTAAACATCTTGTTGCCTTGGCTTAATCTGGGTCTGAAATAATATTTATATTCATCCCAACATCTAGAATGGTAAAGGGAGAAAAATATAATAATAGGAAAAATTATAACATGAGGAGGGAACCTAAGTAGTTTTAAATCAAGACAGAAAAAACACTCTTTTCAGCATGTACATTTTTTCATTTGCATTTTTGTTTAAAAGAAATAATTTCTCCCAGCTGCCTGCTTGTAGGTTTAAAAACAACCCCAAACGCTTATTCTCAAACTGGGTAGTATCAAAAGGAATTAATTAATTCCACTTGGTTAATTAATTTGGTTTGATGGACTTTAACAGTGCAAGGCAGGGTGGCGTACTAGATTAGATTCTCCAGTTATGTTTCAAGTCTTAATAATAAGAATAACACAAATCCTTTGTTTCTTTTTAAGTACTCCTAGACCATATTTTAAAGCCTTAGTTTAGAAGTGGATGTTTCTTGTTCCAGGCTATGCTTGTATTAGTTTCTTCTGGGGTTTGGGGGGTGAAACTGTGAACACTCACAAATTGTGCTCAAAACTAAAGTGTGTCTTGCGGAGGTGAGGAAGATCATATTAGCATTTATTTTGAAGAATCTTTCAATCTGCGGGTTTTATTCTCATTGAGAAATAAACACAGTGCAAACAAGGTAGAAAGATAGCAAAAGTCCCAGGGAAAAACTCTGATTATCTTAGGCCTTGGTGTTTAAAAGCACACCAGAATACTTTCTTGCCCTTTTTTTCCATTTCCTTCTGTCTTGGAATCATTCTGCACTATACAACATATTCCAAATTATTATTATTATTATTGTTTGCTATTATTAGTAGTATTACTATTTTCCCCTTCTCTTTTCTTTGTACTTGAACTGAAAGACCTAACTTTTATCATGGTGAGGCCCAAATACAAAAACCCTGAAGCTGAAACACAATAACAGCAGCTGGAATCATCTCTATGGGAAAGGAAGGGAAGGGGTCAGGACGATGTCCTGGGATCCCTAACACTTGCACTGGCTTCTTCCTCTCTTATATTTCACTGAGAGGAGCTTTGCAATCACTGAGGCAGGAAGAAGAGTTTGGCAGCCACTGCTTGGCTTCTGATATCCAGGAAGAGCAGGAGGAAGGATACAGCAATGCCTGGATAACCAGCTAGACAGAAAGCCAAGAATGTCCTTACCATTTTGTCATCCCAGTTTCTTCCCTATGCAGCTTTTGGATCCCAGCCTGTATCAGGGCCCAAACCCCAGGCTGAGCAGGTGGGCAGTCATCCCACCTTCTAGGGATGCACTGGGCTCCCTGCTCAGCCAGAAATCTACTCGCTTAGGACAACAGCCCTCTACTGATGCAGCCCGGTACAGCTGTTGATACATGCATCAGCTGGAAGATACTCCAAGGGAGACAATGCATATCTGTGTCTGTTGTTGCTGTCTAAATATTTCCCTTCAGAAAGAGATAATGGTTTTCAGAATTTAGAACTCTGGTTTCAATCTGGAAAACTATTTCTTTCTCATTTTCTCTGTTCCTGGTTTTGGCCTTGTTTGTTACATCTCTCCATTGGCCATCATACTTGTTTACTCCTTTCCTTTTCACCCTGTTCTATTTCTTTTCCTGATTTCTTATTTTCAAGAAAAAAGTAAGAACTCCTCACGTTCCTGCAAGTCTCCCTACTTCTTGTTTAAAGTTGCTCAACCCCTCCCAAAGCCTGGGTTTTCTTCACAGTAGAAGACAAACAAAAGGTCTAGCATCCTTCCCCTATCTCTGAACTAAGGCATCCTGAAAGAGGAAGGCTCAGATAAACATCTATTCATCTTGAGTGCTCCCAGATACAGCATAAAGAGTCTGCTTTATGGATTCAAGATAAGACAATATCTGTAAGCAGCATAAAGAACAAAAGCTCTGGTCACCAGTGAGGGAAAAGAGATTGCTTAAGCCCTCAGCCTGTGTGTCAAAGACTGACGTCTCAGGAGTCAGAAGAGTGCTGGGAGAAGCACGTTCCTCAGACACTGTATTGTAGCATAAGATACCCTTCACAGCTAAAAGACTAGAAACAGAGAGATAAACTTATCTCTGTGTTACATGGGAGGCTTTCAGGTAGCCTGTGGTGCACCTCTAAGCACTCAGTAGGTGGGTGACTCACTACAAAGGCTTGTGAGGAAAGATTGTAGTTTTTATGTCCATAGAGCTGAGTCAGATCTGACTCAGTGGAGGAAGAGGAGGCAAAACATGGAAACCCACAAGCCCTGGTCTCAAGGAATTATTTTACAGGAAGAAAAATAAATTCCAGCAAAGGCCTGGTCCTGGCACTCTCTCTTTTGCTCCTTCCATTGTCTGGGAGCATTTTCTGTCACAATATTCAAGGGCAAGCATTCTGCTCTGTGTAACCCTGACTGGGAGGAAAGCATATCCCTATGCCAGTGGCTGATGTTAGTGCTGCTTCAGCAAAAACACTGGAAATCCGTGCTCTGGGACAGAATATGGTGGTTGTGGCTAAAATGAACCTTTGGAGGTGAAGGAAAAAGAAGTCCAGGGAGGAACGCAAGTATAAATGTCCCAGTGAGGGACTAAAGGAGAGGTCCTGGAGTTTGAATGGCATTCAGCCGATTTGTGTTTTCTTTTTTTTTTTCTTATGAAATAGAAAATAAAGAAAAAGAAGAAAGAAAGAAAGAAAAAGAAAAACGTGATCCTTGAGGAGGAATCCCTACCAAATCACTAGGACTCGTAGGAAGAGTGAGGAGAATGTTTTTCTGAAAGCAGGAGGTATATAAACTGTTTTTTTGTGGTATGAAAATTGACAGTGAAATTTCAACATTGAATTCTCTTTGCGGAAAGTTCAGGCTTTCATACACTTTCATATAAGGCTGCCTCTCTTTTCATGTTGTCACTATCAGAGGTCAAATCATAAGCAGTTAAAAGAAGTGTGTTATTATAAAGCTTTTTGTATTTCTAGGCAGTATTGTAAGTCAGTACTCCCTCACTCGCTGAGGAGTCAGTGAAGTGCTAGCTCTTTCACATCTAGGAAATTAGTCAGGTCAGGTAAGAGGAATCAAGCTCTGCTAGTGCCTGGCAGATGATGGCTGGTCTATATGCAGTGAACTCCTTGCTCTGATTGCTCTGTGGGGTGAATTAGTGTGGGCAGTTTCAGCCAGCAGAACGAACAGAGAGGTCAAGTTGGCTGAGTTGTGTTGTCTGTGACCCTGGACCTCTGACACTTACATGAACGATTGGCCCCTGGTCCCAGTGTGTTTGTGCTGCTGTTCCCTGCTTCAAAAGACACAGCACAGGTATCGTAAGAGCAGACAGCAGCCACTGCCAGCAAGCATCTTAGCCTCATTTTTTGCTTGACTAAACAAGCACAGATCCTTTAACCCCTCTTTACACATTATGTGCTTTAGGTCACTGTTTTGGGAACCATGGGTGGCTTGGTTTTAGCTGCCACTTCATAAAGTATAAGAATCCCTCCTGATAGATGGTTGATGGTAAAATGCTCAGATTTTGAAGGTAAGCCTCAGCCACAGAAGGCACTGTACAAAGTTATCATATAATTTCACCCCTGGGCTCAGTTGGAGTATTAGCTGAGAATGGATTGACTTTATAAAGAGTGAATCTGCAAATTATCTAAGTAAACAAAGATGTTACAACATTTATATTGTGTGTTTTTCTACATGATATTCAGGGCTTTCAGATATAAGAAGGAAAGAACTGAACCTAATGTTTTGCCTTTAAACTCTGGAGGTCCTGTTTACAATTAATTTTTTGTGTCATTTAAAGGCAATTTACTTCAACAGCTCGCTTACAAAACAGTTTATTCAGGACAAAACCAAAACACAAAGCACTGAGTACAAGACAACTGAAAAATTATTCTCACACGCTGTCCCTAGTAGCAAAGATATTGGCTTCTGATCCACATTTCAGAGTGGGATACTTTGCAGACAGTACTAGCATTCTGGCTTTTGTGGTGCAAAATTATTTTTTAAAAAGATTTTTATTAAATTTCTTTGAGTTTTTCTGTTTTAAAAGCATGATGCATCAGTCTACTCCACAGCATTTAATTTTTTGCATGTGTTTGTTTAAATCAAGGTTGACTTTTAGATTGCTGTCTGAATGCACAAGTCATGATTTGTATGACCTTTTTAATTAATATGCTACTTTGTTCATTATTGCCTTCTCTTCCAAAATAACTGCCAAGTCATCCTACAAACTCGTTACTTGACCATGTGTTTGTTCATTTAGAGATGAAGGAAGTGGGAGAAGGGAAAACAGTCTCACAGTCTTCCCTGCTAACATCCAGTCTCAAATATTTGTTTTTCTATAAAATAAATCAAGCATGAAAGGACCGAATTGTTTAAAACTAGTACCAAAAAAACTCAAAAGTCTTAAAAAAATATTTTAAAACCAGATACTTTCCATTAGAAACTGCAAAACCAGAAAAGTGTCCAGCAGTGTGTCACAGTCTAGAGAAGTGGCTGTGTCCATGAAATGAAACAAAGCAAACCCTTCATCAACAGCAAACCAGACTGCAGAAAACTCCCTCTCCACAGGGCTATGTTAGTCTTTCTTTTGGCACTGTGGATAGATACCCTGAGAGAAATTATTCAATGAATTACTATTTGAGGAAGCAAGAAAAAAGGCGAGACACATTAAAACAAGAAGATAAACTGCATGAGCAAACAAAATATATCCTATTGGGAAAACAAATGTTATTTGACTGGCCAAATTTGGGTTCTGTGTGAGGTGGCAACTCTGGGCTTCTGTTGACTTCACAACTCAAATGTCAACTTGTGTCATGGGAAGGAGAAGTTCTGCCTCTGGTGATGTCCTGGAGCCATCCAGGATCTTGAACCATCCAGCCAACTTGAAGTGCGGAGTTTTGTCTCTTCACAGAAGAGCTGCCACAGGGTGAAGTCAAGAAAAAAAAATCCCTCAAAAAGCAAACCCCAATTTTGACAAATACGATTTGGCAGGTTTTGCACCACCTTCTATCTTCTCATTTTGAGCAATCATTTAATGAGGATGTGATTCCTGTTCATGCTAACACTGCTGCTGCTCAGAGCCCTTCTGTAGCACACAGGACCACTGGCAGCAGAGAAATAGTTAATAGTTAAGGACTTCAAGAAATAAAAGAAGGGCTTTGAATCTTGTTCTCAAGAGAAGACTGCACTTCCATCTGAGGGAGATACGCTTGTTTCTGATGACAGCAGTGTTTTACCAGCTTTATGTCATGCGTGTAGAGAAAGGGAAAACCAAACACATAGGAAAACACCACATCTTGAAAAATGTATCACTTCAGGGATAATTAAGTTCCTAAATCAAGGAAAGATGTTCTGGTGGAGGCCTGTTCAGACCATATGCTCCAATGCCTGACAAAATCCAAGGAGGAACAGGATTACTGGGTCAAAAGAATTGGTAAAAAATGCTAATCACCAAAAAATCCTAACAGTAAGACCCATTTTCATAGACTCCCAATGGAAATATTCTGATAGATTTTGATAGAACTGGATTGTTAATATTTATGAAGCCAGTCAAGACCTCCAGATGGAAGCTGTTCTATAAGCATAAAGCGTAGCTATTAATATTTATTAATCTGAAGGTGCTTATTTAGTTTTTAGGCAATTTTTGCTCTATCCTTTTCCTAAGCAAACTAACTTTAAACCTGTGAGATCTGTGAATTCTCAGCTTCCCACTGCTGCCAGTGATGTAAATTGCACTTCAAATAAAAATGAAAGGAAATACAGGAAAAAGTTCAGAAAGTCACTGTGTGAAGGATTGAGAGCTGCTTGCAGAGAGCATTTCTGGCAAGTACTGAACGTTTGGACACCACACTGAGCAACACAAACAAAGTGTTCAGACCTGATCCTGTGCCCTCTGTGGAGTACAAACTCACAGAGTAAAGACTATGCCCAGAGGAACTTCCTCACGTGGTCATGGATATTTTAGTCATGTTTATGCTGATGGGTGTTCCTTGGTGGTGTTTCAGGGTGGTGAGGGTGCACATCACCTTCTCTGGAGCTATGTGGTGGTGCTTCAGTGATTCTGGGACCCAGATAGTGTCAGAGAGAAGGCAGGATTGGGGGCACTGTGACTATATTTACACTGCAGCTTGGGAGGTCTTTGTCCCTAGACTCCTGATTCTGTTTGTGCTCATGTTGGGATGTCCTTCCAGAGGAACCCAGGGAATTAAGCATACGGGATTTTGTCATTGTGTGCAGCTGGTCAAGCTATGCATCCAGCAGCCAGGACTTCAGAACTGCCACAGCAGGGCATAGTTGCACTTAGTTGCCCTTACTCAGGGGTCTCAATTGTGGTACTAAGTAAAAAAAGAAACCTGATAAAAGACGTTTTGTGTTCAGCAAAAGGAATGAAAAGAACCAAGAGTTCCTGTAAAATCTATGCAGGCAAGTTACAGTTTCCTCTTTACTCGTCAGGCCTAAGCCTAATGAATAGAAAGAATCAATAAAATGTGCTGTCTGTAATCTTGCTGATTTGAAAGAAATCACTCTTAAGTGCAACTCAGAGAAGGCTCTTTTTTTTTAAATTAAGTTAAACAAAGGGAAACAGAAAATGTACTCTCATAAAATATTGTTATGTAAGAGGCCATCCTAATTTTAGACAATGGGTTCACACCAATTTTTTATTCTCTTTGGAGAAAAAGAAACACAGAACATTGTTTGTTCTCTTTTTATCTGTCAGTCACATATCCAGACCCAATATAGGGTCTGGAAAAAATAATTACATGATGACAGTGAAAAGTAAGCTCGTGGTTTATGAAAATGCTTCTTATTATATATCAATATTTTCAATAGTTGTCGTTATTTATTCAATAACTAAGATTATAGCTTTTTGCTAATACAATTAAAATCTTAGTCTCCCACCAAACCAAACTAAACCAAATCAAATATTTTTCCCTTCAATGAAATACTACACAGCTAGTGATTTCCTCAATTCTTCCAGTAATGAGGAATAATACTGATAGGAATAGGCAGATCCATCAGGTCAATGAGTGGCCCTGAGATTGGTGTAATAGGAAAAATTTTGGGGTCTTTGACCATGGGATGATCTACTCGACACTTGGTCTAATAACACCTGACAGGATGCACCTATAACAGAGGGGAAAAAGAGTTTTAGCACAGGAGCTAGCAGGGCTCATTGATAGAGCTTTAAACTATCTTGAAGAGGGAATGGACAAAAACAGGCTCGCCAGTGATGAATGATAGGATGGTGCATCAAAACTTGAGGTTGCTTGGTCTGTTCAGCCTGGAGAAGAGGAAACTGAGGGGAGACCTCACTGCAGTTACAACTTACTCATGAGGAGGGCGTGGAGGCAGACACTGATCTCATCTCTCTGATGATCAGTGACAGGACCCAAGGGAATGACCTGAAGTTGTATCTGAGGAGGTTTAGATTATATGCTAGAAAAAGGTTTTTCACCCAGAGGGTGTCTGGGCACTGGAACAGGCTCCCCAGGGAAGTGCTCACAGCACCAACCCTGACAGAGTTCAAGAAGCATTTGGACAATACTCTTAGACACATGGTGTGACTCTTGAGATTGGTCCTGTGCAGGGTTAAGGGTTGGACTCCATGATCCTTGTGGGTCCCTTCCAACGCAGCATATTCTGTGATTAAACATGCCACTTTCCTATTTGATGTAATACTTCTCTCCTGTTAGTCTTGCATGGACAGCCCCAATATATGTATTCTTGTAATAAGTTATAAAACCTAAACTTACCAGTTGAGCAATTAATGTTGGAGTTCAATAAGTCTCTTAATAAGCTGCAAATTTTTATGCTCATTCGAGAATAGACCGTACTTATTCCCATGTTTAGAAGCTTTTGAAATGATGATAGCCTGCAAGGAATAAAATTGTTTTTAAACTGTGAATTTCCCAATTTCAGGTGTCCAGGGAGCTAGAAGAATAATGACTCTTATCTACTTCTTTGTTCATCACCTCTCATTCTTAAATCTTTCTGTTCTTACAAGCTTCTTTGTTACTCATCCAAGTGTTTCTCTTCATGGGTATGTGTTCTTTTGGAACAAAACAATCCTCAAAATGACTCTTCTGTCAAGTGCGGGTAAGTTCCAGTTCAAAATGAAAAGGCATCTCTCATCTTTACACTAATATAGCCTATGCCCCCATTAGCAATGATCCCTACACTTGAGCCCCTTCTTGTCTCTTTAATCTCCACTTGTATCTTCCCCAGGCATGTTCCTTCTAGCCATGATTATCTCCTGAAAAGTTTCATGCCTCACACTCAATTTTTTATGAGGCATCTCCCAGTGTATACAATACCCTTACAGACAATTTGGGCCTGAGGCTTCTCTGTCCCCACTGCATGTGCCTTGGTCCTTGTTATCTGAGCTTTTCAAGGTGGGAACTGGTCATTCTGATTTCCTGAAAATGCAATTCATTATTCTGAAAATAGTGGTTGGGGAAAAAAATTAAATTAATTTAGTGATGATGATACATTTATTCTTTCATCTTTAGATATTGGGGATGGAGACCCTGGGATCACTAAAAGCAGATCTTTCATCTCTAGTACAATTATGGCTAAGTCTTTAGTTTGTTCTGAAGTAGTTTGATTTTCTACTTAATTAAAGAATTCAATAACAAAGGCACCCAATAGAGCAAAGGGAGCCCCAAACTACTTTCAGCTTATGATTAACTGTTAGAGTCCATCTGGTAGCATAAAATATTTATATTCAGGTAGGAAATCAATGAAGTCAGAATATGAGTCTTCACTCATCCTTCACACATGCAAACATATACATATTCGCTCATTACAAAAAGCCTTTGCAACATGGCTGGATATTTGGTCTATCACACATATTGATGGGAAGCAAGCTTCAACCAACACTGCTTCTGCAGAGAACTCCTTTTCTGAGGATGGTCTCCTTTTATAATGGGAAAACAGATGCTCAATGAAGCTGTGGCCCTGAGCAACTCAGGCAGACAGGTGACATTACACTTGGTGTGTTGCATTTTCAAATATTTTCCTTTTTTTTTTCAGGTCAGTTCTGTTACCCCCTTCACTCAAACATACACATACACGTGATTTCCTTTCTGACTTTCCTCTGCACTTGATTTCAGGGTTCCATAGCTTAGATGTGTTCTTCTTGTGCTGGTCTAATAATTTTGGGAGAAACTGCCTCAATTAAACAAAACTCAAAGCCAGAGGAGGGATTGAAAGGAGCCGTGCAGTTACTGGTGTGGAACATAGAGCACTGCCGCAGGATTATTCCTGCAGATAAAACACGGGCAGCTGTGTGAGCTTTTGGAATGAGACAGCTGTGTCTCACAGAGAAGGTGATTCGGGCCCTGGCTGTAAGGACTTTATTTTTTTTCCCATATAGAGTGCAAAGGGGTTGTGTCAAACTTTGTCTGAATTGTGTGTGAGAGGTGCTGTTTCACAGGACATATGGCTTTGCTTGTGAATCCTTAGTTACGTTTTTCCATACTCCATTTATTTTGCTCCATTATCTTTGACTGCTTCCCGCCTTCCAAACTTATCTCACACCTACACTGTGTAGCTGCAAATCCCTGTTCAGACACAGGCTTAAGAATATCTTAGAGCAAACCAACACTGAGCTAAGAATGCGAACACAGAAGTAAAACCTCTCTATTTTCTTTTTGCTGCATGCTTACTATCATACAGCTTATTTGCTTTTGCAATGTGAGAACACTGTCACTGTAAAGTGGGCTGCTTTTCAGACAGAACTTTTTAAAATTTGCCATAAGAGCAAATGGCTGAGCATAGGACACCTGAAATTTAAACTGCGTTACATAGAGATAGGATGCTCTGCCCTGTACATTGTATGCAGAGGTGGATCAAAGGTTACACAAGGTGGGCTGTCACCCGAAGCATGATCTGTGCCTAGGCACTGATTTTTTTGCATGACAGGGATAAATCAGTTTGCAAAGTGTGAATACTCTTTCCAAATTTCCCTTTCCCATGTGCTCCAGTTATTCACCTCAAGAGTTAGGGTTCAGGCCTCTCATTTAACTGAAATATGCTGGGAGCTGCTTTTGTGTCTGAAGGAAAGTAAAAATTGTTATCACCACTCCCTACACCCAGTGCAACTTATATGGTCATTTGGTTCACCTGGGTGAAGAAAGGACATATACTGCCATGCATACTACACAGTTCTGTTTGCAAAGGTCTTGAAAGTTTCATGACCTTATACATGGCTGCAGAGTATCACAGACAAGCTTGTTGCTAGCTTTTACCGAAATTATAGAAGTGAATACAAACCTACTCATTCCAAGAAATAAATGTTGATATATTAACTATTCTGAAAGGAAACTCTTGGACAGGCATAGACCTATAGACAAAGAGAGAGAGATGGACTTTCCTCTTCCCTTACACCCATTTATTTCATCTGAAGCAGAAAAACAGTTGTCTAAAAAGAAGCTGATTTCAATTATCGAAGCTTTTATAACAACAGATCTTTAACATCTGCTAAGGCAGGTCAGTTTCATAGCACAACACTCTGTTCTGTTTTTTAAAAAAGGGTCCCTGTGTTCTCAGTAAATACGCAAGGGCTGCATCTGAAAAATTCACAGGCCTATAGAAGGGATTATTGTGTGTCCTTACCTTCTAGTCTCTACTACGAGTTCATGTGAGTTCAGTACTGGATTGTGGCTAGAGACACCCTGATGTTGAATCAAGAAGACTTTTCTTGTGTCTTTTCTTATGGTGAGTCCTGATCCTAGGGATGGAGAATCTCTTCATAGGTGTTTTTTATCTGGAGGATGCGCTACTCTCTTCACTCATTAGAGTGCCCATTTTCTGTTGAATCTAACATGTTAAACTTTCTGTATCCATCTATGGCTTCAACAACTGCTAAACATGACATTTTAGTAAACTTGTGTGAAAATAGGCAAGCAAGTGGGACTGTGAAGACAATGACACAAATACATTTTTTTGAGTTATCTGGACTGAAATCACTTCCCAAAAGATATACCCCAATCAGAATAGAATTCAGAATTTTACCTAATTTCAGTGTAACGGCTCTGTATCAAGACAGTTATAGTTCTTTATATGATGACTTCAGTAAAAATCATCTAACAGTTGAATGTTTTTACTTCACCAGAATTACATTAGATCCTTGAAAGATTGTCCCCCTCTGACATAGGTTTCACTCAGTGTGAATAATGTATTAAACAGGTACTAAAATGTCATCCATGCAAATGATTTCATTTTCTTTTCCAACAGGACTGTAGCACAATTGTTTGTTCAGTTTACATTCTTGTGTGATTTGCAACCATTACCTTAAGTACTGTCTTGGCATACAATGTTATTAGAAAGATGGTGCAATGCAAGGTCGGTAGTTAAAAGATGTGTAAATGCAAGAGCTGATAGAAAAAGTTTCCCTAGCTAGCTGGGTAGCTGGTACACAAGTAAAAGCAAAATTGTGTGCAGGGTGTAGGTAAGCCACTTATCTTTATCAGTATATGGCAAAACTGACTATCACAAACAAAAACACGCCAAGAATTGGTCATGTGAAGTTGGTGTCTCTGTTAGGAAATGAACTTGGATGTGAGTTGAGCAAACAATGAGTACTGGCAGTCCTATCCCTTTGGAGACAAAGCCAAGTACAAATACTGAGCACTGAGAGGATTGCAGGCTTGATTAGAAGCCTGAATTTATGCAAATTTCCATTTTTTTCTTTTTAATAAACACATAAAATGCAGGCAAACATGGAAGTATTTAAATATAATGCATTAAAATATATTTCATGGCATAATCATATCAAAATTAAAAAGTAGACAATTATTATTTTGCTTTCTTATTCTAAAGAAGAGTAGAATGACAGTAACAGCTCTTTAGAATTAATTTCCTGTGGTAAATGACTCAAAATACTTCATAGAATCATCGAATGGCTTGGGCTGGGAGGAACATTAAAGACCATCTAGTTCCAAGCACACTGCCATGGGCAGGTATCTTAAAGCACTGTTTGAAAAATAATTTTATTATGAAGCACCTGTTTCAGAACCAAATGAAGAAATGGAATTCCAGGAAAATGGTGAACAAATAATCTGCATCATTTCAGTATCGAAAAGCACCAAACCTGTGGAAATGGTTTTGTACTGTGTGCCTTATCAACAAGACAGTGAAAGATAGCCCTAGACTCAAGATAGGTATGCCCTGGATTGCTACAGAGATGGAAAATATGAATTGCCATTATCCTGTTTTTACGGAGGTAGGAACAGTAGCACAAAGCAACCATGTAATTTGCTGGGTGACAGGAGGAAACTGTGACAGAGTCAGGATAGAAATACAAACTGTTCAGATCTCATCTTGGCATCCCTCCACTTCATAAAGGTCTTGAACATGCAAACAAAGTCAGGACTGAACCTGTACTTCTCAGAGTGTGGGATGGGACTAGACCTGGATTGCCTCAGTGGAAAATGTCTTATAGCAACAGCTCTCGTATCCCTCAGCTATGCTGTTTCTGTTTTCTTTTTGTAACCTGTTTATCCCTCCAGTTGTAAAGATTGGTAAATGACTCTTTTTGTTGGGAATGTGGGCTTATGGCTCAAGCTTTGGTACAAGCAATTGCCAAGACAATTGGCCAAAATGTTTTAATCATCGGAGACCTGCCTGTAGAAACAATGCAGCTTCCAGGCTAATCAACCAATGACTGAAACTGCTGATTCTTGTACAGAAGTACTTAGACAAGAGATTTTGGCCAACTCTAAACTTTTAACTGTTTAATACTGGGTTTTATTACACATCACAGGCCTTGAAGCTATATTTCTTGCTCAAAAGACTGGCAAAGACCAGGAATCATGAGCACATGTTGTTTACATGATCTTAAAAATAAAATACTGTGGTTTGCCTGAGAAAATAAGATAGACCTATGAAATTCATGACTTTGTAACAGTGAGATGTCCTTGCTATTTTCAAACAGGGCCAGGTGGTTCCTTATTCAGCTCAGACAGTTAAGGAAAACTTTGCCCTGTATTTCAAATATTCTGTCCACAGTGAGTGTTACTGACTTCCACCTTCACATCCCCCAGTACTGCAAAATCCAGTCACTAAATATTAGATCTAATATATCAACTGTGAGAGAAAATAATTGTGAGTCACCAAAATAAAGTGATTGCTTGTTCATTTATCATGTGCAAATCTTGGTGAGAAAAAAAAAAAAGTTTTCCAAATTGGAATGGAAGATCCAGGACTTCATGACTTTGTAGCAGATCAGGAATTTTCCATGAACATCTGAACTTGTGTACACTGTGTTTTGTGTTTCAATTGGTGATATGAGGGAACTGGAATTTTAATGGGGCAGTAAATTATGTGATTTAGAAATTATATTTTGATACAAATAAGATTCAGATATTGAAGTTTCTTATGGAGGAAAATGTTAGTTCAGGGCCAACTAAATTTTTGCAAACCCATTTTTGATACAACATTTTAAGTATGGCAGGTTTTGGGAGGGCCTTCACTTGGTTTTATCTTGGTTTGTTTGGTTTTTTTTGAAGAAATTGTCATCAACATGGATGCATTCCCACCTAATGTTTTTATCTATCTGGATAAATTAACATTTCTGAACAGAAACATATTACGCAAGATTTATTTCTTGAATGTTTGTGGGTTTGGAGCTTGTTTTGTTTTTTTTTCTTGATCTGTAAAAAGTGAACTAACACAGCCTGAGAATATGTGCTGAATAAAGGGAAGCAAGTAGCTACCCTATCTTGGAGAAGAAATGGGAAAGAATTAATTTCAGCAAGTCCCTGTACCTGATTGTGACTGACACCATTTGCTGAAGTTATTTCCAGACATACAGTCCACAGTATCACGGGACAAGTCAGTCATTCAGTTGATCTCACAAGGCAAATCACATTTATAATCCTACCCTTTAGAAAAGTGTTCACAGTGTTTTTCTTTACCTCTAGTAACAAAACATCTAACATATAAAGCGCTGTATTATTAAAAAGTGACATGCAGTTTTCAACAGATGTTTGCCAAACACCCTCATTGAATTACCCAATTTATCTCTGCAATGTCAATAACCAAGCAGTGGTTGGAGGTAATAGTGCTGTGGTGATTCAGGAGTGATGCACTTCCATTCATTATTGCTTTCATTGGGACAAAAGACTTGGCTGACAAAGACATCTGCCACTGAACCCAGCCTATGTTATTATGGAGAGCAAGGTCATATAATTCTCTTAAAATTTATTAATGTCTGTCTTAAGACTGTTTACCCACTCATACTCCTGGAAGCCAGTTCTACAATCTTACTAACCTAGTGGGTAGGAAAAGTCTGCTAATTTACAGTTTTAATTTATTCAAAGCAAGCTTCTGTCAATGTATTAATGATCCCAAATTATCACTCAATTTAAATATCTCCTTTAGCTCTTCTTTCCCTTTGGAGATTTATTTTCTCCCCATGATGTATTTATAGGCATCAGCCCTAGAATCTCTGAGATTGTCTTATATTAATGCAAGAAGGACAAACTTTTCTATCCAGATGTGACAAGATAAGCTCTCCACACCCCCAGCCAACCTATCAGTGTTGTCTGTGACTGCTTTTGTTTCGTCCTATATGCCTTGAGTACAGGTGGCCAGAATAGCACACAGCCTTCCAGCCAAACTCCCCAAATCATGCTATTAATATTTTTCAGTCTATAATAGAAAAAGTTTGCCTGATTGCCAGCCAGGATTATGTTTGAAGTTTGGATGAAATTGGAAATGTCCACTTCTCCCAGTGTCTGTCTTGTTTTCTGTGATTTCCAGTTCCTGAGCTTGTGGCCTATAGCCTGTCAGAAGTCTCCAAAAATGTGACCTTTCAGTTTGCGCAATTAAGTTTTATCCTATTTCTGCTATGATTTTCAAGGTCATCCAGCTCTTCTTGTCTAGTATTCTGATCATCCTCTATTAATGACGCTTTTCAACTTAACTAGAGCACTCCCACTTTTGTGACATGATTCTTAATGAAAATAAGTAATCCTGGAGGAATTTCACTACTAATGTTTCTAGAACAGTAGTTCTTGTTTTAAAAAAACCTGTTGTATTGCCTTTGGCAAGCTACTTGCTCACATCAATTAACTGAAAATATCCATTTTTTTCTGAGAAAGCAATACTTCCTGACAGAATCATCTTCTAGGTGATAACAATATAATATGAGGGTAAGCAGTAGAGGGACTCCTTCTTTCAACATTTAATACTAAGTTTGAAAAACAAGACCTGCTGTCAAAGTACAACACAGAGGAATTTTGTAATTTTTGTTAGTGGGTTGGACCTGATGATGAGGTAAATCAAAATCTGTACTATTTATGGCTACCTAAGGAAAATTAGAAGAATTTGTGATTGTAACTAAAATAAATGTTGGCAGCCTCTGCAATGCAAAACATCAGTCGAAACCAATCTAACTCGCAGACAAAATAATATTCTACTGTGTCTTGTTAGTCTGTCAACCTAAGCCATGCAAATAGTTTTTATGCATAACTATCTTATTCAGATACTTGGATGCAATCCATCAAACACTTCTCATCCATTAAATATAATTATATGCTTTGTTGGAATAACCAGATGTTTAGTGCTAAGCTGAGCAGATGTCTGTGCTTCATAATGGAAGGTTATAAACCTATTTACACCAGCAATAAAATGGAAGTATTAAAATGATGGAGGAAGTGAGCAGTTCTCACTTCATTTTGGCTAATTGCCAGCGATTCACTCTCTTTGGATCAGCATAATAAAGGTACTAAATTTGCTATATGGTAAATTTGAGGTAGGAGTTACTAAAACTTGGCTGACCTTCGTAATGAGTGTAATGATGACCACTTTGGGTTCCTTAAAAAGACTTAATTAATCTTGCAGTGAGTTTGTTTTCAAAGATTCTGGGTCAGATTTTGTATAAAGCTAAATAAAAGGCACATTGTTAGAATGGTCCCCTTTCACTCCAGGAACGTCTTTGGGATGAGGAATGCAGCCTATATTCTCAGAACAGTCTTTTGAAAAATAAGACATGCTTTAGGCAGACTTTTGCCTTTCTTCAATGCACCTCCTTCTCCTCTTCCTCAAAATCTGAGATCCAGACTCCAAGCTCTCAAATGATAGCCTGCTGAAACATCTATACCATTTTTATTCTGAAACAAAAATAAGTGATAACCTAGAACTTCTTGTTTTGCCCACAAATGTATATAACTTACCTTACTTGCCCGTATTTAATCAATTTTCAGTGGTTTATCTGCAAGTGGAGCTCTGCTGAAAACAAAATTTCTGAGAAAAAGAAGTAAAGAACTCTTCTGGAGGAGTAGAACTTTTCTGGAAACATGAGTATGGGTGTTTTTAAGGTGGTATCTAGAGCTGTAGGACTAATTTCCATAAGAGTTCATCTGCTACAGTATGCCTGCTGTCCAGTAAGCCACTTAAATATTTTTACAGAATCCACTATATAGAAATTTATCAGATATATACAATAAATATTTTTGTTTAAAATAACTTTGGTGATCTAGAGATTTTCTTCCTTTTCTGTTTGTGTAATTCCTCTAATTTCTAACCATTTTAGCAGTATGAAGCAACTCTAAAATACATATATTTCTTCAACAGAAAAAAAGTTAACTGTGACAAGTAAATAATTAGTACATTTGGTTTCTTGAGTCAATGCAATTCAAGATAAATGATGTCAGGAAGAATGACTCATAAATGGAGGATCTTAGAGCAGAAAGAAAGCCAAGGAGAACAAGAGGAAGAGAGATGGCAGAGGCATCTTTTTCAGTGGAAGCATTTAAGACTGTGAAAAAAATCTTGCTTTCCTTTATTGATTATGAGAAATTGTTCTCATATGCCACGTGACGTTATTTCTCTTTCATGACCTGATGAACTTTGCAAGATTTCTGGAATCAAGTTTTCTCTAATATCTTCCCTGCAACTTCTAAGGAAAAAAAACCTTTTCCTATGCTTATAAGTTATGATTAATTGCAGTTACGCACCCTGAATTTGTGGTTACAATAGCACTGGGCATCTAAGCTAAAATTGGGATGCAGGGTCTTTATATCAATTTCTCCTCCATAGAACATATCCCATCCTCCCACTGAGCCTGAAGAATAAATAGATCCTTTTTAAACATTATCAAGGAGACAGCTTGTCATTGCATGTTAGCTGACTCATTAAGATTTCTATTTCAATGATCATCTAGGCTGATGGAGGGCCATTGAGCTGTTAAGATAATCTCACTCTAATGTCTGCAAATACAAGTTCTGTTTGAAAAGTTTTCATGTGGTTTGCAATTATTGAGTCATATTTTTCTCTTCTTCTGAATGCAATCTTGAAATGTTATTTCTGAAATGGCAAAACAGTTTGAGATTAAATTATTGAACAGCAACTATTGCCTCTGCATTTGTCTTCATCTATTGGCGATATTGTTTGAGCAGCTCTGGTCTGAGCCTTTCTTTGCATGCTGGTATCCTCTTTGACAATCTCTATTAGTTTGCTAATCAGCAAACTAATAGTTCACTACTCAGCACTGGCTAGTGCTGATCTGAAAAGGAGAGCACTTCTTGTGACAAAGAAGTGGGGTTTATTTCTGATCTGTGACACAGACCATCTGAGAGAGATTAGACAAATCACATAATTTTTTTTTAGTCTTGATTTATTAGAAGAAATAGAGAGAAATTGATAATCTATTTTCAGTATTATTTTTCTATTTTATTCACAGCATCATGACAGTAGGAAGTAAAAGCACGCTGTGTGTGTATTCGGCAATCAGGACTTCACCGTTTGCAAACGCTGAAACTTAATTTCCTGTTTTTCTTTGCTACTGGATGTCTTAGGTTGACATTTTGCAGGTAGCCAAAGTTATGAGGAATAGAATGCATTTTCACCTTTTATTAAAAGTTGAAGTTATCTGATAAGAACATGGTTCCTGCAAATGAGCTCTAAAAAAATTTTTTTGCAAGTTGCAAGCCCCGTGATAAAAATCAGGAGAGAAGAAAACTATGGGAACACCTTGTGTTGTGTACTGGTGCTCTCTAAAACAAAGGAAATATTTTGCCATGAAAAAATCCTAAATATTATATTCAAATCTTGAGATGTATTTTATTTGTTTGGACCAAGAATCATTCCTGATATAAATTATTTGATACATGAACTGAGGTATGTGAAATAATGCTGAGGTTTATTTCTTCATTTTTAATCATACAAGGCAATCAATTAATGATCATGCTTCCCAGGGATCCTCTGCCAGAGGAATGGTATTAACCAAGGTATTCAATTATCACTTCTGTTCAGTTTGATTTTATATGCCATCATGATAAATGGTTCCTATGGCTTGTAATAACAACACTGTGCACACATTTATTTTCTCCTGTTTACTTAATAATTAATATGCCACCCACAGCAACAATATGCAGGTTTGTTTACAAAACCTTCAGTAATCAATAATTGTTTCCCACGTGACACTAACAAAAAATAATCCCAAACATTACTATGACAACCCTTTTCTAATGCTCTCATGTTGAAGCCCTGCCTGGCTTCTGGCACCCATCTGCCCAAAGTTGTGGTCTATGAAGGTTGAGTAGTTGTGATGGTTTCTGCTCTATATTTAGGAAACTTGTTTCAAGACAGCCAAGCTTAAAGCAATTCAGTAGTGGTAATACAGAGTGCCATTGGGCAAATCATCTGGGAAAAAAGATTTTAGAAGTAGTTTGGGCATTTCGGCATTATTTCATACTGTGAAAGGCAGAAACATCCAACCAAGTTCCCTCAGAGAGGCAGCAAAATTCTTGCTTACTTTTATCAAAACAGATGTGCAGTCGTCTTTGAAATACAGGAAAGGATGGGCAGAGATAACGTGTTTTGCACACACTGCTGAAAACCTACACTGCTTCTGTGATGAAACAGTTAATAAATGATAGGGTTAGGTGACACTTTAAAACTTCCTGGTGCCTTTTGTAAAGACTCAAAAGACCAGAGAATAAAGTATTAGTTTACTGAACTACTCAAATATTCATATCATCACTCAAATGAGTCCAAGTCTTACCTACTTCATTCATGGCTAGGCTTCGCGAACGAAGATTGGGAAGGGCTCTACTTACTTAAGTTAGTACTACTACACCAGCCTGAAACCCTCAATACTTTCCAGGCAGGAAAAAATTGGACTCAAAAATCAGGTGGATCCATGCCTAGCTCGATGGTGTGCAGCAAACTCATGACCTCTTTCATTGCGTTCAAGACCTTTGTGTATTTCTAGGAAATACAGGCTCTTAGATTGCTGTTTCCCTGACTCCTATGACAGTCCAGATGCCATTGCCATTTTAGTGTATTTCAGATAGAAGAAGGGAAAGCAGGCGCTGTGGATAACATAGACAAGTTACAAACAAATCTCTGGGAAGCCTGACCAGAAGACTCACTGTCATCTCTAGCTTTTGTTAGGATGGAAATAGTGAATGGTGGAGGCTTTGCATTCCAAACCTCTGCATTGTTCAATCCAGACTTGACCTTTCACATCTATTTCAACATCATTTGTTTGATCAGCATTGTGCATTTCTGCTCTAGACTGGGAGGTAATTCAAAAAAGAGAAGGAATACTGGTTTCTGATTTACTGCATTATATGTATAACAATCAGAGGTTCCGCACATTTCCTTTAAAACCTGCACGTATATTAATTGAACATGCTGTCAATTACAGCAAAGTTAAGTCTCTGGGCCTTTCTCAATTCCCAATTCAATCCATACTCTGCTAGAAGTGGGGAAAAAAGCGCAACATGATAGCATCCTCCCAAGCACCTATACAGCAGGGACATAAACTCAGTTTTATTAGAGGTCACTTTTGTACCAGAGGTAGACAGAGTAAATTTGATTGCACCATAAAAATCCAGGTCTTTTTGGCTGCATTTCAAAAAGACTCTTGTTTCACAGTCTCCTTTCATGAAATGGTATTTTCTATTAGAACTGCACCAAACAGGCACTGATCAGTCTATTCAGGCAGCAGAGATTAAAGGCTAACCAATGTCATAGCTGTAGAACAGGTTATTTCATTAATACAGTTTGCTTGCAAGAAAAAAGGATAATTTTTCTAACACTGGACTAATATTTTTTTCTCTCTCTCTGTCTTTCTCCCCTGCTCTATTGCAGTAAGCTTATTGAGACCTGAAGGCAGATGTTATTTCAAATTTGTTGTTTCATTCTGTTTATATTTTATTTTTTCCTTAACCAGGAAGTTTAGTAAATAGACTAATATTTATTTAACACATACATTAAATTTTGAGAAAACCCGGCATGCTGTAGAAACTGATGTGGCAGCTTGGTTGTCTACATTGGTTCTGCTCATTGCTTCTGGGCAGTGTCTGGAGATGCCATGTTTCCAGCTTTCCCCCTTTCCAGAGAAGATTAAACCAGCCTGGGGCCCTGAAGCCTAAAAGTAGGTTATGTCCCCTCCCTTCTGCCTTTAGGCATACTAGCTTAAAGTAGTGCATATCCTGCAAATAACCCTCACTGTTCGTGGTACCAACTATGTGCTAAGTCACTCTAGAGTATAAGCAAAAAAGAACAGTGAAGCAAAAAAGACACACTGTCCAGTTGATGGACTCTACAGGAACTTTGAATATATAGTTCTATAGGGTGTGACCAGAAAGTGCTTACTTATTGAAGAACTTACGATTTTCCTTGTCTACTTGTTGGCTTCTAGAATAAAAGTCGGAATTGCAATTGCACCTCTACAGATGTAGTGCTGAGGGTTGCTCTTGTGGCAGTTCTGGCTGAACTTGAGAGACATGGAATAACTGAAGTTTTGTCACCATCAAAGTCATGGCACCCTTGCTGTGGCTGGGTCTATCAGCACAGTTTGACATGGAGAATAGATAAGAACTTCCAGTCTAAACTGAGAAGTGACATTTCTGTAGTTCAAACAATTACACTGGTTTGCAATAGATCTTCTAGTTGTAAAAGTTGTGAGGAGGTAAATTGGTTCTTATTAACTTCAACTTACTTTTAGAGAGTGATTTTTAGAAAAACAAAAAAAAGATATATGATTGTGGGTCTACCAGAAACATTTAATTTAAATTAAAATGAAGTTCTGTACCATTTTTTAGTTTTATTTCTAACCTTGTCTTCTTCATCATTTCCTTGCCTGGTTTTGCGATTAAAAAGTTTAGTTTTGGAAATTGTAACCTCTCTTCTTCCTCCTTTTAATAAGCAACCTGAGACCAAATCTTTAAATATTTTATCTGAAACTTTATTTTCTTTTGGTAAAAGTTTCTTTCTATCTTAAAAAATGAAATAAAATAATTGCAGGAGAGAAAGGAAGTATGCTCTAGTTTTGTAGAAGGGAATTAAATAAAATGAGTGCCATCTACTGGCTGTGAGTTCTAACTTGTAGATTCCTTAACCTCCCATGCACTTTGGCATTGCAGTGCTTGCCTTATATTAGAACTCATCTTTATGCAAGAAAGATAATAAAATACTTCATCTTTCCACAGCCTCATGCTTCTGGATGAGCAAGAGACATTCCACCGTAGTTTTAAATTATAAGTAAAGACACTTTATAATTAAGAAGGTGCCATTAATCAAATCAACCAGCAGTAGCTCAGTGTTTTAATTATACACAAATATTGTATTTAGTCTCTTCTTTTTGGTTATTCATCACCTCCATGCACTAGACTGCTGTCTGTTTATTATTTATTAAATCCTACTGAAGACTTGCTATATTTTTTATGAGTATAAAAAGGGTTCTTCAGAATTAATACCAACATTGCTTTTTAACCGTAAAGCAGAAAGTCACATTTATATTTATAACTGGATTATGTGTACTGTGCTCTTAGCTGTATACGCATTTGCCTGTAGCAATAATTTCCATTTATTATATGTAGTGACTTTTGATAATTCTACTTTTTCTTCCCCACTTAGAGTGCACCAAACTAAATAGGATTTCTAGTGGAATATTCACCTTTCTCTCAGGTAACAAAGTTAACTTTCAAGAATAAGGTAACAGACAATAACAGACTTTAAAATCAAAAGCAACAAGATGCAACTTTGGTCTTATAAACTTGCAGTTCTGAATCACATAAGGTTGTCAAATCCATTCAAAATTAGCATGAATCAAGAACCCCATACTAGTTTTAAATAACTAATAATATGGTTTTTCTTACTAAGAAAGCAAAACAGAGATTAAAAATTTCAGGTTTCCAAAAGGTAAGAGATCTTCAAAGCTATCTTTCTTTTAATTATTGCAAACCTTTGGTCTTTCCAAACATGTAGTTGTTGGGCAAATAAAATCTCCCCCTCCCCCAAAATATATGATTCTTATAATGTGAGCAGTCCAGGATTCACTCCTCACCAAGAGGACTGAGATTTGAAACTGGATATGTTTAGATGGCAACTCTACCATGCTGTTAAATGTGCTAAGGTTGGTCATCAGGCTGTGCTTTGAATTGAAATTTGCATTCTGGGAATCTGAAGAAGTCCAGGTTAAAGCATCTAAATTACACTTCAGTATTTGTTTCTAACATTTCTTTCCAGGAGGATAGTCCAAACCCTTCAGATGTGCCAGGCTGTTAAAAAATAATAATAATGGGAATATTGAGATCAAATCTGGAGCTACAACCCAGCACTTCGTGAAAATGGAAACCTCGGTGTTATGGGTTTTTTTTCTGATGTCAAAAGTCACAGCTGTTCAGGACACTCATTGAGATGCTGGACACCTCACTGATCATGGAGCAACACTTTGGCAAACATCTACAAGCATGAAAAACAGGAAGGCAGTTCAGTCAAAAGGTAAAAGGCTGGAAACACATGCTAGGAAAGGAGGAAGCAATTACTTCTTTTCCTCCCCATTGAACCAGTGTATACCTGCTTCATACTCATTGACTATATGTTTCTTATGTCCTATAATTCCCATTTCCACTTATTCATTCATTCTTTCTTGTTGTGATGAGCTCTAAAATAAAATCACAAAATAAACAGAATTACGATAGATGGATCTAAGCAGACAAAAAAACCCCAACAAACTGGCATTTATTCTCACAGATTATTTGGAGGACAAGAAACAAATAACGTTTCCTTGTTTATAGTTTTTAAATATCCAACTTTCATTCTGGACGCAACCCACCTGCCTCCATATTTAGAACAGAGGAAGAGAAGAGAGAGAGGGAGCTTTGGGAAAATCTGTTGCTCCTGAAGGTACAACTCTTTGATAAGGATTCCTATTCTCTTCTTAATAGTTGGGTCACAGGTACAGGTGGTGTCCAGACAGAAAAGATGCTCGGCTGGGGACTGTGTTTGGATTTGTGAAAGGATAAATGACAGTGTGGGATAGGATAAAATTGGATCTCTTGGGTTCACAGATGGCAAGTGGTCCCGGCCTGAGTCTTTAGTATCTTTTAAGATAAGTGCTGCCACAGCTGAGTGGAAACGAACAATTTGTTTGCAGCAGTTCTCTTGTGACCCCGCAGACTGATTGACAGCTTTATTTACAAATTGTGCCATTTGGCCTTGGCCTTTTGACAACTTCTTTCACAAAGGGTAGCTCATGCCTGAAGAAAAGTCATTGAAATACTTCTTTTGATGGCAAGATAACGATTCAGTCATTTTTTGTGTGCTTGAAGGGTACTGTTGGACAGATCAATGCAAGTGGAGAGTTTAAATGCCATGGACATTGTGGGACAGCACTATCATAAAGCTCAAGTTTTAAAACAGCAGTAATAAACTAGACTTCTGTAAACTGAAATATATAATAAAAGTATTTTTAATTAAGTACCATGCCCTTTCCCTCCTTATTTGATCTCATCGCTATCAGCAGTAACCTATGCTGTCTTAGGGGTGATTCCATAGACACACTGATTTAATTTCAAATACTCTTAGTCTTCCTAAAATCAAACATTTAATTTAAGACAGCCATCAGAGAGGATGGATATTCCCCTCCAAAAGATCCCTCCCATCTACCTTTGGACAGGATAAATGATTGCTTGTGTCCATCTCATTCAGAAGGAGTGACTGGCACTTGCCCTGTTTCCAACAACCATCCAGAATACTTGACAGTCACAGTCTCCACTATGGAGTCTTTTCTATTTATCCTGCCAGTGGCAGAATGGACCTTCCCTGGCCTATGCAGACCGTTTTACCTCTTTGCCCTTTCCTTCTGGAAGGCAAAGCAGCATGGACTAATTTGCACAACCACTGCTGAAACCTCAGATTCCATTGAATAACTTCCTTCTCCAGAGTCCACCAGTCTCTTATCTTTGCAACATTTTTCTGTGGTGGAAATACAAAGTTCCATGGAGGGCTCAGTTTTACAAAGTTCTGAGGTTTTGTTTATTTGCTGTTTTTTTGTTTGTTTTTAAATTAAAAAAAATACTTCTACAGCTTAAATAATCTTTTCTTAGATCCTTATTTGTGTTTATAGCTAGCTACCAGTGACGGATAAAAGAAAAACATATGAAAACCAATATGAATACCTTAGCTTAGAATGTATTTGGTCTGAGTTTGCTGGGAAAAAAGAAGTAGACAGTGCCTTCAGTACACTGTGAAGTGCTTCATGTACAGTATCGTAAATAAATCTTTAAAAATGTGAGGTCATAGCTTTTCCAAAAGCCTCATCTTCAATTCAAAATGAGTTGGTGCACTTTCGAATTATGGTCCTGGAGTGTCTGCAGTGTTATCCTTGGACAAGAAAACCCTGAGTAACTTAACATAGACCCAGAGATCCTATCTTCAAAGGCTAGCACTCGTTGAGAGTGTAGGACATGGAAGCCTGTGTGGAGTAGTTGACACTACACATTGGAGACTGATGAACAGTGACCTAAGACAGCAGACACACGGATGTCTCAAGAGCTACAGAAAGAATAACTGATGGACACAGGTAATCTACTGAAGTGGCCACACTGCTGTTGTGACTGAATTCATGTTTTTCTTCACTTCTATACCATGACTTCTGGTCACATGAGTTTGGTTAAGCAGGAGTTGGAAAGTGTTTGTCATCTGTCTTCTAAAGGCAACAGAAATAAATCTGTAGTCTCTTAGAGCTGCTCGCCCATCTATAGAGACTAGGGCAATCAGTTCCAAAATTCATTTTAAATCCCCCAATATAACTAGCAAATAAATAAAACCCCCAAATCTCTGTAGCAACATGCATTATAAGGCATAAGAGCTTTGGTAGACAGGAATTTGATCAAGTTTATTTAGGGTTCTAGAAATCTTAACTTATTAATCTAATGAAATCCATTCCCCCTTTTTGTCTGTTTATCATTCAAAAAGAAATCTAGACTTTCTCAGTATTGTACATCTAACAGTTTCTGTAAATGACTTCCAATCTCAATATTATATGAGAGATAGTCTTTGTGCCTTTCCAACACACAGTTAAAACCACTTCTGAATTGGAGAAAGTTTTGTGTCTGCTGCTTATGCGGGAAGGAAGAGTACGTTGTCATTTCTAGGTGTCTGTGTGAATACCAAATAGGAAATTTGTCTGCTGTGCATGTTCAGAAGCATGTATATATAGTTTATCAGTTTCATGAATAGCTTTTCACCACCTTCTGTAAAGTGATTTATAATGATGACTCTTATTAAACACTAGTTTCATATTCAAGAGTAATTCTTCTTCCAAAGCCGGGTGTAATATGGCTGCGCTTCATATGAGAATTACACTTGACAGTGAAAGCTATATTTAAAGGTGACACTAATCCAAATCTGGAAAGGTTTGTGCTCCTGATTTTTAGACTTTTCACCTGAGGGATAGATTATGCTATTTTTATTGATAAAAAAAGATATGTTCATGAATAACATTTGTGAATAGAATACGTCTCACCTAACTTTATAAGTGTGAGACATCCAGTTTGAAGGTGTCCTGTTTTGTCAAAGAATAAAGAGAGGTAAATCTAAAGGGTGATCCAATTCACTTTTATGGTATCCAATCTGACTTTCTCTAGGATGTCTTAAAGATGCCACTGCTGTGGTTTAAACTATACTGAACTTAAATGATCAACTGAGCCAAGGCATCTGGCTTTTCAGCAACAAAAAATGGAAGGTGACTTAAGCTATGACTTCAGGGGTGGATAAAATAGTAGAACAAATACTAAGTGAAAGAGAAAAATTAAACCAAACAGATATTTTACCTGTCCTTTTAAGATCTCTTTTTAGTGATATCTTCAGTCTATTTTTTTCTATTCCCTAATTATCCTTTTCATTGAGTCAAAATCTATTATCCTGCAGTGCAACATCTCTCATTCCAAATCAGCACCTGCCAAATAAAAACTATTCTCACTTTCATTGCCTTTAATTTTCATGTCTGAAGATTTCCGAATGTTTTGAGGAGTTCTTTAAAGCTAGGACTGAGGTTTGACTGTCAGCCTCATATCATTTAGTTATCCCTTTTTCTTAAAAGGGTTTAAAAAATATTACCTGGTCAGAAACCTGACTTCTTTACAGGATCACAATCACTGATA
Source organism: Pseudotriccus pelzelni (assembly GCA_035584735.1). Classification (NCBI taxonomy): domain Eukaryota; kingdom Metazoa; phylum Chordata; class Aves; order Passeriformes; family Tyrannidae; genus Pseudotriccus; species Pseudotriccus pelzelni. The sequence continues at coordinate 13,955,081 of JAWMRA010000164.1, read as the reverse complement.
GAAAGCAGCTGTCAGCATTGTAATCTAAGGGTTTAACTCTGAAGTATGAAATCGTCTGCTGGGGAAAGAGCAGACCAGTGAATAGTAAGTGAAATGAATAAGGAAGGGAAAACATCAGAACTCTGACTCAGGATCTCAGTAAATTAGATTAAGGTGGGGAGGCTTTGTTTCAGGTTTTTTTCTTCTTTTTTTTTCCTCTTCTTCTTCCATTTCAAAATTCAGCCCTTCTGATGCAATTGCTTCTTAACTTAAGATGGGTTTTATGTACTTGGCGCTGTGCGCATGTCTCCTTCTATGACTATGGTGTCTTACTGGGTCTCCAACATGAAGAATAATGACCCAAAGAATAAATCCCAAAAGAAACAGGATTGAGAATAAAACATCTGGACAGAAACATTGTTGTCTGTGATGAAGAGCAAAGATACAGAGGAGATGGTCACATTTTGCTGGTAGCAAAGTCATCCTGACTTAGTTTGCTCACATGGTCAGTGAATTCTCTCTCTCTCTCTCTTTTTTTTTTTTTTTTGGTTTGGGTTTTTTGTTTGTTTTGCTTATTTTTCAGTCTTTTACTCTGTACAGTTCTGTGCATTTTGATGAGTGGTAGGATGTTTGCCCTGTTGAGGAATTTAGAAAACTGATGCTTCCTCAAGATCTGACCATCTACATTTAGATTTTCTTGGAATGATATTTTGGATGAAGGTATTCTCTGTTAAATGGAAAACATCAAGGTACCAAGTGATATCCTGATAGTGACAAGCCGTGATGCTCTGCAAGAACCTCAGGGGATGCAGAAATGTGACCTCCTCACAAGCTGTGGCTTTAAATTGAAATGCTTGGTGTAACCTCTCTCTTTTGCTGTGTTCCTGACTTACATAGAATTTTCTTAGTTAAAAAAAAAATAATTCAATAAAACCTCATCAAGAGTTACAGCCCTTCTTTCTAAACTTCAGGCTTATCAATATGTCCCACCACTCTTCTCCAAAACACGACACTTAGTTGTACTTATGGATATAAATCAAGAAGTATCCATAACCTTACTTTGAATAGAAAGAGGTAACTACCAAGCAAGTCAGACCAGCGTACTGTGGTGAGCTGAGCTGCTGCTAAGTATAATTCCTGCTGGGTTTTGATTTCATTTTCAGAGGATGCTGCTGAAGAAGTATATCAGCACCACACTTCCAGATTCAAGGCAACTGATGATAAATAAAAGAATTCTAACTGGTCATGAAGTATGTTTATGAACAACAATTCAGTGTCAATTACAGAAAAACCTGAAGAAAAATACATTTATTTTGTACATATATTTGTATAACTCCCAAATCTTCATTCGCGAAGCCTAGCCATGAATGAATGAATGAATATTTGTATAACTACAGGTATGTATGTGCAAACACACCTGGAAAAACTTTTTTGATTTGGGAGCATGTCATAGTTCAATGGGCTTGTTTAAGAACTGGAAGAAGTAAAGCTGAATCAGTGCAGGGCTATGCTTGTCCTACTTGCACCGGCTGAGAACTCCCTCCAGTGTACATTACTTAGTCCAATAGTAACTTATTATCCCTGTATGGGATAGGACTAGGGTGCGTGGCCATGCCAAGGCTACCCAGGGCCAGGCTGTATTCTTCTTACAGGAATTACAGCGAGCCAAGGAGGGGTATCTCAGTTAATTCATGACTCTAAAGTTTTGCCCCCTCAGTGGATGTCAGGAAGAACGGTATCCTAAACTCTCCTGCCACTGTGTTCATGCCTCAGAAAGTAACTGTTCTCAGCTGATAAGAATAGTCCATGCTGTATATTACACTGCTACTTCAAGTAAAAGTTTTACTTCATGCCACTGGTGGGAGTTTACTTTATGCTTATCTATAAAAAACTAGTTAAGTTGGTGTAAAGTGTATGGAGTGCCTCACTGGTATTTTTGTATAAAAATTGTTAGGTTTCAAGGTATTCCCCCTCTTTTGTGGAAAATGAAAATCATATAATCACAAATTGACTTATTAAGAAAAAGATTGCAATAAGTAGTCTTGTAAAATCTCCAACAACCTCTTCTCAGTCTGGACCATAACATTAATGTGCTACTTTAGGACTATGAGAATAAAAACTCAGTCAAAGGATCCATATTTTTAAAACAGTTCTCAAAGCAAGGATTTTGCCTTTAGATCTGTAGCTCACTAAAGTCAATGAAATTATTTTTTCAGAAAAAAAAAGACCTTAGTATTTTAAAACTTTCTTGACATACTTTTATAACTTAATCTTGCATCCATACTTCAATATCATTTCTCTTAGAAACTTAAATACCAATGTAACACATATTTTTTTCCAACAATATTCCGGGTGGAGGAATTAGCTGTTATTTATAGAAGTTCATTAAGGTAGAGCCAGGACTACAAGATACAGTTTATATTAATTCTGTGAGTTAAAATATTGATGTTCTTCCTCAATTCCAATACTATTGATAGAAAACAATCAATCTATCAGAGAGCACAACCTAAGCAATATATCTTATCTCTGTTTTTTCAGCAGTAAACACGAATAGTGTTGGTGAAATCAATGCAACAGAATCAAATGCAATGGCAGAGTATCTGGTACATCAATTTTAGGATACTTTGCAACCCTTCACTCTCATGGTACTCCCTTTGACCTCAAAGAGAATTCCAGCTTCATGGGGATGTGAATCAGACGTTCAATTCCAGATTTATGTAGCTTGGAAGCAGTGGAAACTTTTGGAGGATGAAGATTAGGAGCTCGGGGAGTTTGCTAACGAGGTACACTCTTCCTTAGCCTGTGAGCTGGCAAGTGTTGATGGATCACCACCTATCTTCTACTATTTGCTATCTTTTATTATTAGAGTGATGGGTAGCAAGCCCCAGACAGGACAGGAGGGAAGAAATTATTCCTCCTTAGATCTGAACACTAACTTTCCACTACAGATGCCTTCAAAAGCATTCTGACATTACAACAGAACACAACAAACTCCCAGGTACTGCATGAGATTCACATCAAAAGTAAAGCTCCTAGAAACAAAACTGGGAACAATATTGTTGTAGAAAGGGAAAAAAAGAATTTATACAAAACAGAGAATGAAAGGATTAAATAAAGTGCAAAGGGGAAGCAAGGGAGAGGGGAAGTTCAGCCATGTTGAGAATTAGACAGCAATCTTAATTACTTTTCTGAAATTTCTCCTGCACTGAACTCATGGGAGTCCACATGGCACATATTTATTTATATCTCAGAATATTGCATGCAATTATATGCAACTAAATGATCTGGAAATCTTAGAGGGATAGAGCTAGTTAATATACATCCTTTTATCATGAAAGTGCTTTAAAATGTCTCCAACATTATATGAGGCAAAAGATATATAAGGCAGCTAGGGAGCATTTTTTGGGAAGTTGAGTGTCGTGACTATGGAGGGAGTGTAAACTAACAGCTATAATCTCCTAAATTCCAGCCTTCTGCCCATTTTTAAGACAAATATTTAAATCTCAAAGTCCATGAAGTCTCCATGATGATAAATTTATATATAACCTTCATTTCCTTTATTTTCTTCCCTTTTATTCAATTCCTCAGTGCTGTAAGAAACTTAGGGAATTCATCTTTATTAACCAATGAGGTTGTGTGAAAAACATTTATTGTCTTTCACTTCAAACAGTCCTCTTCAGTAATAAATGAGTATAAAGGAAGCATGACAAGCAATTTGCTGCATGGTAGACGATATTAATGACCTGCCATACTCACATCTCCTTGTGTGTTATGTGGCTTTTTTTTTTTTTTTTGAGTGACAGATTGCAACACAGAATGTTTGGTGTCAGTTGTGTTCTGTTATCTAGCCCCTGTTAGCAAGAAATGAGGAAAATAACTTTATTTGGTGTCAAACCTACACACCACCAGCACTACCAGTGTTCCTCTCACAGGGCCAGTAGCAAGAAGATAAGAAACAGGAAAACCACAGTGTCTTCTTATTAAGCTGGTGCATCTCTTTTTGCTGATAGAAGTAGATGTTCAACGTGTTATTACAGACATTGCATTCATCATATGTAACTCTCTCATCGGTCTGTGAATTCCCTCTAAAACATGCATGACAGCTTTCTGTAATCACTCATGAGTCCTAACACATGAAGCACTTCAAATCCTTGTCATAGAGATTGATCTACAAGTCCTGGCATCCTGAGAGGCCTGAAAGCATTGGAGGTCAGGCTGAAGGGCTGGATGACAATGGCTGCAGCTGCTGCTACAGTGCCCAGATCTACAGATTAGTGTTTGGATTTTCATGCTAAGCCCATGAAAGCCTTTGAGAGCTGGCCATACTACCAATGCACAGGCCAGTGGAATTTGCTGGGCTCACTGTGTGTCCGGATTGCATCTCTCTGCCCGCTTTGGAGAGCATCCAGGCTTGATGGAGATGCTTATCTTCCTCATCCCACTCCATTACAAGATGGAGATACATCAGATTTATCCATCAAGGCTATTGTTGTGTTGCATATATAGGACTTGAACTCTATTTGCAGTTGGGCATAGTGATTTTTCACATTTTCCACACTGGCCTTCAGGCACTGGGTGCTCATAAAATGAGGATTCCCTATTCTCCTGGATGATTTTTTTTTTTTAACCAAGTTTACTTTGTGTAAGCAGAGCTATCTACCACCACAAAAATACAGTTTTTCAAATCGGATGGATTTCAAACTGGTTCCTTAAAATACCACCAACTGAGAGACTCTTTTGTGTCTTGAACTATCTGCTGCTTGATAGCTTTAAGAAGAACTGAAACTCTTAGTATTGTCAACAATAGTGAAGGATTGTTAAAGGAAGTCTCCATTTGCAGATCACCAGTACTGCATACAAGAGGAATAAACATATGGTAGTCAAGATCTGTAGCTGCTTTTGGACAATTACAGGCGTGGAGTTGGGTTTGTGTTTTCTTTTTCTTTCTTGGCCTACAGCTTAGTAATTCTAATCACTTTTCTACTCAGTCCCATTGAGATGTTCAATGTGATATGTTTAACACTGTAGGTGCTGTGGGACTGTTAATGAAACCAGCAGAGGCAATTTTGTTGAATGGGGTGTGATGCCAATTCAGGGACCATGGCAATACCAATAATTCAACAAATTTATAATATTTCACCAATAAACCACAAAACCATCATATTACCAGGTTAATAGAATTTAATAAACCCTTATAAAACCCAGGAAAAGGGAATCTGCAGAAGGGGCAGTCCATCTGGTTGTGAGTGCTGACATAAAAGCTCCAGCACTTACAACTTGCAGGCTGTCACCTTACACTGCTGCCTCACCACCCGGTCACATCACCTACTACAGAAATGACCTGCTGTGGCATGATGCCATTGTAGTCACACTCAACTGTGCTGATCCCACAGTCACCTCCAGCTAGTAATTTGACACTACTCTTTATGGTGGCAGCACCCTGAGCTCTCTGGAGTGGTAAGTTGGAGTTGAAAGAGTACAGTCCCATACCACAGGAAAAAGATGATGTTAAACTGGTGAAAACTGGAAAAATGTAGACAAGGTATTGTTTCATTTTACATGAGAATTCATACTGTGCCCTTTCAATTGATACCACCGGAAGTGATTAACTAAATGTTGGTAATTGGTAAAGATACCAGAAAAATTGTATATAAATGAGATTTGGAAAGAGCTATATCCATGTGGAGGCTGTAATCTGTAACACAAAAAGTTTTGAGCTCTACTGTAGGATGTTGGATATTTTGAGTCTATGATATATATGTTGAGAAGTTACTTATTCTCTTTGGAGAGCAGATTTATGAAAAAAAGTGCCTATGTTGTATACAGATATGCAGCAAATAAAAGCACATTGTTAATCATTATGAATGCACCTACAGGGCTCAGCCCATGAGACATCTGCATAAAATTGCCCAGGTTCTTTCAGCTGAGCGATGGGCACAAAGCAGGGGATACATCTATGAAGTATATTAAGCTAGACTATTATATATGGAAGGGTCTTACAGTTCAGCTAATGTTACACTTGAGGCTGTTCTGCAAAATATGCCAGCACAATTAATGTCAACACCAGGTAACCAGTCACTGTAAATACCCTTGGAGGATTTCTTATATCTTTTAGTAGAAATCCCATTTAAGAAGTAAAGTTTCCAAATGTATCCCAGAAAATCAGAGGTCAATTCAATAACCTACAAACCAGCAGGCAAATTTCATCTCCCATTAAAGGCAAGTGTTATCTCCTTTGACAGGAATAGGCTAGTGGGAAATGAATAAATGGATGTCCTTTTTTCCTGGAACAGACTCTATAGTAAGCACTCAGACTGTCCTTTATGCTTGTGTTATGTTTGGCCATAGCTAGCCTGTGCCATACTATAAACAGTGAAACAAGTTCATTTTATACCACGGAATTTCACTTGTCTCCTCCAGGTTTCCCATCATCCTTGTAAACCTACTGACTCCATTGCCTTGCTAATACTTCTGCCTGTGCAGGACCACATCTGTGCTGCTTTAGGTGGATTTGTTCTTATCATTAATGAATCAAGTGTTGTATAGTAGAATTTAGAAGACTAGATGAAGAGAGAGACTTCTATAATGTGCATTATGATAGGGTGTGAAAACACACCAGAAATCATGTTTATTGTTTTGAAAGGTGATGGAGAAGGAGAACAGCAGAACTGAAGACTTATCTTAGCTCGTGGAATCCCTCCTCACTGGGTTCTACATAAAACTGAATAGCATGATTTGTTTATCAGGTTTCCAGCAGCCTGGTTCCCTTTGTGCCGCAGGCTGCACTGGTTTTCTCAGCAGCATGTTTTGTTGCATCTCTGTTAAAAAACAGCTACCACCAGAACTTGCTATTAATGTTCTTTGTATTATGGAAATCTTTATATTTTCGTTTACTTTACAGTCCCACTTAAATAAGTTAATAAGAGTTATTCTAGATACATGCACTTCACCCAACCCCACACTAGATGTTCAAGAAAGATATCTGCTGTAGAAAGGGAAAAAAAGGAACTCTGTATAAATTCATTAAAGTAATCAAAAATTTGTTCTTTTCCCTACATCTTTTCAATATCCAAGATTCTCTTTCAAACAGCTGTGATTGAACCAGCTTTTCCTTACCGTGTAATAACTGCAAGATGATGGTGATTATAACCCAACCTCCAAAACCAATGAAATGCCTAGAAATAGAGTGTCTTTGTACTTTCCCCTTCATTCATTATTTGCTCCTATATTTGCTCCCCATTTCAATGCAAGATAGAGGCAATTCTGTTTTTCACAAAGGCATGCAAACTGATTTAATTCTAAGAAACTCAAACAGATATATATGGACCATAAAAATTCTCTCTGTTCTTGGTTCATGAAAAAGGCAGTTGAGAATTCAGCAAATTTTGGATTATCAGTAGTTGCTAAAATTTTGGAGAAAAGTGATTTTTTTTCCCCAAATAGCACAGCACCTAGGAGAAAAATTGCAATTTAGAAAATGTGAAGTTTCTTTTAGAGCTTCCTTTCCCTAATAATAAAATAATATAATCTGTGTTAGAAACTTAGACAACAGCCTTAAATTTAGAAGTAAAAAATATGCCTAAACCATGCAGGATGCTATGTTGAAGGTGTGCATCTCTTAATTGCCTCATGAAGCATGTTCATTTTTCATGGTTTAAAAAATAATTTTGGAACTGTCTTTGGATATAATTAATAATTAAGTGCTTTGTTAATGTTTAAGTCCCTAATGCAATGTGTCTGCTGACCTCTGACAGATATTCAGAGGATTTAATCTCTGAAAGAATATCTTAAAATGCATGCTACCTACTTTTCCAGAGTCAGCTCAAACAGTAATTTTCTAAACAGTAACTATTATTTTACGGCAGCAGTGTGAAATGTGTACATTATTTACAGTAATTAAAAAAAAAAAAGGAAAAGAAAAAGAAAAAAACCTGCAAGTGGGTCTTTTAAAAATTCTAATGTTTTGAAATAGTTTAAAAATAATTTAATATAATAATTAATATAATTTAAACCACCTTTGGCAGATTCAGAAATATCCCCCTTTTCACTGAGGAATCACTTCAGCCTCCAAATAACAGGAGGTTGTGGGGAGCAGGGCTGGCACAGACATGACTGGGTCCATTTCGTGGTAAACTTTCAAATTTGCTCTTATTCTGGCATGGAACAGGCATGCTTTGTTGTTTTGTGAAGTTGTGTCAGAAGATCCAAGTGTGAATCAAATTGATACTTCAGCCTGCATCTCCCTCCCACTCACCTAAAGTAGGCATCATGCTCACCTGCAAGATGATCCCCTCCTGTGCAAAGGTGCCACCAGTGGAAATATTGGTCAAAGCTAGGTAATGGCATAAGATTCTCCTTGGATATTTTAGAATTGGATGATCAGACAGTGGTACCACCACGTTAAATTACACTGGGCTGAAAATATTATTTATAGATTATCATTTCTTTAGCCAGCTTCACAACCTTCAGAAACTGAGGAGACAGAGAAACCTCTTTCAGGTTTAAGAAAATGCAAAAATTGTCCCCCAAAACTGACTAACAGTGGAATGAAAAGTATTAGTCTGTTTCCTGGATTTTGTACTCTTTCACTTGTTTCGTGTCTTCTACATCTGTTCTTGTCATTTAGATAAAACTTGATTGGATATAATTTAGAAAGTGCCATTGAACTGTAAGTCAATGGTTTATTATTCAGTGGAAAATCCACTGAAAAGAAATGAAAATGTGGTAAATAAAAGACCTCTCTTTATACCACTGAAGTGAATATAAAGACAAAACACCTGTTTACCAGTTGATTCTGCAGTGTTATTATCTTGGAACTAGATCAAGCGTGTGAAACAACATTTGTTTATTTAGGGTTTATGCAGCAGTTAATTTACTTTATTATATTTTTGCCTTATGAGCCACATCAGGTTTATTTTCATAACTGAGTGTGTGTTCTAGGTGGTGTCTTTACAGCCTTTGCACTACCCATGATCAGTGAATGATGGGAGCATTTTATCCATCCTTTCATGAGGCGATGATAAGGATAATTGATATTCCAGATTTCTGGTCAGTTAAGAAGAAAGCTAGTGATGGAAAACAGCTCTTTGATGCATCACAGCTTGCCATCCATCTCCCAAAAGGACTTCTGTAAATTTTAACTGACAAACTTAAGTATTTCTAATTAACATATTTTCATATTTAAAATCAAATTATGTTCTTTTCTTTGATTTTCTTTTCTCTTATTCTGCCATATGTATAATTTGTTGGTACAGTCCTCCCAGCTGTAAATCAAAGCAGCTCACTCTACTTTGGCAGGGCTTTACTGATTTATATTCACAGTGGACCTGCTATAAGATCTTGGTTTTTCATTTCCCTTTCTCATTTCTCAAGTCACAAGAAGCACTCAAAGAGTGTAGCCAAGACTCCAGTCTGTTCTGCCATGGACCCTGGGCCATGTAGGATTAAGTCCATGAAAGAAAACTGCCTGTCATGTTTTCCATAATGTTTTGATGAAATTGCTGATATTCTTTTATAGTTAGTCAAGACAAATATCACTGATTATCAATATAATAGGTATCACAGCTCTGATATATTTGTGAACCTTATATTTACTCTAATTTCAATTATATGTTTCTTCAGTATTAGGTCACAGTGGGATGGAAGTAGATTCCATTTGACTGCATTAGAGACAATCTTAAATCTCATGTTAGTTTGGATTGTATTTCCTGATCAATTATAATTCTTTTGTTTTATTTTACAGAGTTACCCCCAGAGAAAAAAAATAATTAAAGCAATTTGAATAATTTAAATTGTAATTTATTAATATAAAACCTTCGGCAGAAGGCTGTATCACCATTGAGAATGGCAGGAACTGTAGGAAAATACCTCAGAGCCTTTAAGATTTTTTTTCCTGAGTCTTTATTATAAAGAATTGACATGAGAGGCAGAACAAGACTAAGGTGAAAGAAGGTAAAAACATGTTTTTTAAGCCACTGTATGGGCTTTGCCTTCTTGTTCTTTTCATCCCTGAAACTGTTGGGGAAGACTAAAGAATAAAGCTGTTCTGCAAGAGATTATGAATCGGTTACATATGTGTGCATATTTATTTTAAACATAGAGATGCTTTCATAGACCTCAGCCAAAAGTAGAGGTAGTTACAGCTGGCGAGAAAAGAGGTTAAAAAAACCCTTAAACATAACTTTGTATTTTAAAAATCTCTCCTTCTGTTTTCCTCCTAAGGCTCTTTTTACTTCATATTTTAGCTGAAATTTTTATGGAAACTACAGAAATAATTATTTAATAGATAATTATTTAATAGATATATCTATTTGCAATTGGTTCAAATGTTGTTTATGATATAGAATAATATTTCTGTAAAACCTGAATTTACCATATAAATGTATTTACTGATACATTTCCCCTAACGGGAAAAGAGAAATGCAAAGTGAACCATTTTAATAAGTTCCCCACATTCTCCTTCTAATATTTTTCTAAGCAGAATGTTTAAATTCAATATTCTGAAAGGACTTTGCATTTTAAAAATGTGAGCCTTTTTTTTTCCCATCCTATCTTTGGTGCTAGAAAGCTATTTTAATTATTCCCTTATCTGGAACTTGAGGAGGAACTTCTCAGCTGTTTATATTTTAGAAGGAGCATGCAAATTTCTTGTTCTTTTATGACTGTGTTTATCTGTAGACTAATCTGCTTCAGTTCATTTGGGGTTTTCTCACTGTGCTTTGATCAGGATCATACTCCTTCACTGAAAAATAAAATACAGGAGAGATTTTTTTTTTTATATCTCATTTGCTAGTAAAAGCCTCTGAGATTGTCCAGTTGTACACAAGTTCCTCCTTGGCATCCTGAAAGCTGTACTGTCCTTTGATAAGTGAAAGCCCTTCTTTCACTGACTGCATTGCTGTGCCCCATCACCTTTTTAGTGATTACAGCAGGGCAACAGATTTCTGGAAAGTCACTGAGACTCTGAGATTTGGCCTTGGTGCCAGGAGGAGGGTTAGAAGGGGAAGGCATCATGCACAAGGACATTGAAGAGGCCAAAAACTGGTAAGACAGGGGGGAAGGGGCTGGTTTTTGGGCACATATACATCTCCATGAAGGGTTGCTGAAGTTGGACTATATGGCGAGAAAGAGCAGGACATGATGACTAAGAGCATACACATTTCAGACCAGAAGGGGTTTGTTATTTTGACCTAGTTGTTCACTGTATGGGGTTTTGAGCTAGAATTAATGATATGACCATGGGATTTGTGCTCAGGGAGTTGGTATGGGATCTGCTGGGAGACCAGGAGACTGGAGCATAGTAAGGACCAGATTGCTACAATGGGAGCCTCCACGAGGAATGAACATTATTATGTTTAGCTCAGACACTGATTTTTCCAGTCCTCAGCTAGTCTTTCCTATAATCACCACTTAACAACACACTTCACAGGAGGTTGATGAGGACTAAGTTTCTGGCAGGTTGGCAGTTGGACTTGGGCTCAGGAGCTAATAATTGTGATATTCAGAGCAGAACTGATGCCTCACGCTTGGAGCAGGCACTTTTCCCTGTAACCTGATAACCCAGGAACCTTGGGATGATATTTCTCTCAGTGCAAGTATTTAAACAAGCCAGAAAACCCCTGAAAAGACTCCTGTACACAAACCAATACTGTTAATCATAGAACATGCCAATTGCCTTATTTCAATTTTTGAGGTATTTCCTAAGCAACAATCTGGTGGGTTGTTTTTATTTCTTTTCTTTTCTCTGCAAGTGATTCTCTCAATATCATCTCAACCTCAGCATAAACTCTGCTTTTTATAGGTTACAGTGTCTAGATTTTTATTCATGAGTTTGAATTAAGTACATGAGCAACTTCAATAAATTTTGCAGAGTGGCATTAACCATATGTTTCATTAGGTTATTGAATCTGGGCTCTCGCTTCATCACCACTGAAGTAAATAATATCTACACAGAATCACAGCTGACCAGATCCTTATGACAAGAGTTCTTTTCCAAGGCAAAAGTTAGACCAGTGACACTCCCAAGGTCATCCCTGGCCAACACTCTGTGGTTCTGTGAAGTAGAAGGTTTGATGGAACTTATGATTCATACAGCTGACCCTGGAAGCCACAATCATTCATGGTATGTCATAGACCCTCTTGGATGAGTCGGTACAAATAGTAGGTTAATTTATATTATTTAGATAAACTTAGCATATGTACATATCTACATTAGTGATTGACACTCATTTTGGATAAACTTGGGAGATGCTAAGGTATGGCTATGTGACAGAAGAAAATTATGGTAGTACAGGTTACACTACCTCTCAATTGATAATTACATTACCAGTCAATTGAAAATTGACTCCAGCACAAGACAATTGATTTGTAATAAACCAGCAAGGCGAGTCAGTGGATGAACATCTGGTTAGTTTGAATGAGGGTGGTAAAGGAGATCCCAGGTTGGTATAAACCAGGACTGAAAATTGTCCCTGTTTTCTGCACCTTCAAAACACTGGCATAGTGTGAATCTTCTGTAAAGACATATGAATTATAAATGGAGATAGAAAGGTACAACTCATAATATTTCTTTTTAGAGCTGCCCAAATAATGCCAAAGTTATTTGTGTGATAGCGTGAATGTTGAGACGCCAGCTTTAACATTGTGCTCTGTTTTAAGCACAGTGATTTGGCAAATGTATGGACCATTTAAAGAATATCCAGAGTTCATCAAGAATGATGTAGGACCCTAGAAGCACGACATGTAAGAAAGGTCTGAGAACATAGCTTATGAATACAATGTGAATATATTTTAATTGCTTGACTGAGAGCACCCGCACGTGAGAGAGATGGATAAGGAACATGGTAGTGGTCTTCAAATATATAAAAAGCTGTTGCAAAAGACAAGTGAATAATCTTTCCTTCATGTCCACTGTGGATAGTACAGAAAGTAATGGCTTTTTTAATAGTGGCAAGGGAAATTTAACTTAGACATTAAAAAAAACAACTTTGTAACTGTAAGGATAATTAGGTACTGGAATAGATTGCCTGGGGAGGCTATGGAAACTCTATCATCATTAAAGCCTTTAAAGAGGAAGCTGGACAAAAGCTCTTTCAGAATAACAAAGATCTAATTGATCTATGGAGGGTAAAAGGTGAACGATATGATTGACTGAAGATGTTTGTAGATCTATTTTCTACTATGAAGTGATAATTTCTAGACAGTATGGAGGAATATATGTATTTGTCAAACTCAAATCAGATAGCCCTGATGAAGCAGAAAATAGAGCATATAATTTTTTGATAGAAAAACATGAAAATAAATCATATGGTGTGGAAGATCAGTCACATTTGAATCACAAATTTTCCCAATGTAACTTCAAAAGTTCTTATACTGTGATAGATACATTGGAAGATTACATTAAAAAACAACTGGACAATCACAAGGTTAGGAAAAAGCATGTCAATTCCTTTGCTACTTTTAAACATAATTTTAAAAATATTTGCAATAGTAAGAGGAATCAAGCAGATTAGATGATCTCTTTATGTTGAGGATTGTAGAGGCAAAAAATGAAAGTCTGTTTCTTCCTACAATATTTCATTTGCAGCATTATTCCAGATTTCCAGAGCTATAACTGAGGTCAGACTTAATTTCCTGATCCTTTATCCACACCATATTCAAGTTTGATTAAATCTTTTTCAAGAGGTTCCTCAGTACATCAACCCAGGGGAAGGAAACAGTCTTCTAGCTCAGTGACTTACATGGAACGGGAGATAAATAAAGACATACAATTATTTCTTTGGTCTCACCTGGGTAACTGTCTCACAACTCCTGAAGTACAAGCCTGCTGTAATCATCAGGGCATAGTTAATGAAAACAGCTCATTATTGTCTTGGAGATACTGTCCTCCAATGATGCCCTTTAGATTGAAATGTATGCAAATGAAGACTATTTAGTTTAGAAGTTTTCCTACATGGACCTTGTAAATATGAAAATTTAATTACTAAGTGTAATATTTATCATGAGGAGCTCCAGCTCTTCTCTTTATCCTACCAAGAAAATAAGAACGTAGTCCTCCTAAAGTAGGTGATTATTTAACAGATGCTTCTGTCCAGTGTTTTCACAAACCTGTGCAGATACACACCAGACCAAATATGCATAGATTTATCCCCTTATCCCCGAGAGCATTATACTAAAACCCTTCACATTTTGATAAGGGTCCAGCATTTTTTAGTGTCTGTAAGAGAATTTGCACATCAATCCAGAAGAAAGTAAATTGCTGGGAGAAAAAATACAGTGTAACAAAACTGCTGTCTGACAGCTTGAGAATAATGAAGTGCTTTCATAAGTAAATGGTGCATATCTCATGATGTGTTCTCGGGAGGGGATCATCTGATCTGGCCTGTGTACAGAAGAAATTTTCAGACATGAATACTGTCCTGCCCATATGGAGGAGATTTTGAGCTGTTGAAATAATTGATCATTTATTGCTTCTGCAGTTCTGATAAATAAATGCAGAAATCCAGAAACTGCTTTGGGTGTATCGAAGTTTTTTTGTGTGTAGGAAAATCTTGAATGAACAGAAAAGTTGGGAAAAAAAGGAAATAAATAAACCATGTTTTTATTTTTAGACACTTGGTTTTGTAAAATAAAAAGCCCTCTTGACACAGAAAGTCGTTTTAATCCTGAAAAATCTCCAAGTTTGATTCCTAGAATAATTTAGTCCAGAATTTTTTTACATTTCAGAACTTCTGCTTTTGTTTTTATCTTGACAAATCAGTATAAATTAACAAGAAATTTTGGTGTCACTGGTTTTTTAGCTACCTCATCAATGTAGTCTCTGTCACTCCTGAGCATAGAATATAAATAGATAGGAAAATCCAGGAAACATTTATATTATCTCAATCAGATTTGTTGGCAAATGTAATATATGTTATTATATCAGTTGATGTAAATGAGGGAAAAAAACAGACAGACAAGAATTCAAGCATACAAGCACTTCAGTTCTGAAACTGAGTTAGTCAATAGAAAATAAAGTGCTATTACTGAGATTATTACGTGTTAGTAATATATGTTTCTCTTCCTTCAAAACTTTCCTTGTTTATTTTCTTGGATTTTCACAACTACAATGTGACTGCTACTACAGACATGATATTTTCAGTTGGAAAACACAGGAGTCCTTGGGATTCTCAGTCTGAGAAGGATCCTGACATTTCTGGAAAAACTCACACTGACGTTAACTTGGTTTGAATTGTCTCCCTATTAAAAGTCAGGACATTTCATTCAACCTCCTATACTTGATCTCTAGTCAAAAAACAGCCAAACTGCCAGGACTTCTTCCACCTTCAGACACTTTGCCAAGGCATTGCCCTTTCTGTGTCACCTTTTCCGTGGGATGAGTTCATATCACTGCTCTGTTAAACAAAACTCCTGTTAACAATGCAGAAGTCTATGGGCTCAAAGCCTCGCTTGATGAGCATTTTGGCTGGATGCTCTCTGGGAAGGAGCTGTCTTTCAGTGCTTGTTCTGTGCTTGGACAGAAGCTGGCACAATGCTGTGGATGACTGAGCTTCTAGGAGCTGCAAAATAGAAGTGCTAAAGATGGTAATCTTCTCTCCATCCCTCACTTGGTCACTTCTGTATGGTGCCTTTCCCCATAAGCAGAGTATCTGTAGTCAGGATATTACTGAGTTTAAGAGTAAAATTGGCTATTTGAAGTGCTCAAGAGGTGGATAAGACTCATGTGCTATGAGTTTCTGCATTAATGAGCTCATCACCCCTGTTGAATCACCTGGGTCATCTTTTCTGGCCAGGCAAACATAAGAACTATGAGAAAATGCAGATAACCATCACTCCTAGGAATGGGTTGTTTGTCAATCAAATATTTTCTTATTCTTACCTTTTTGGGGTTTTTTGGTCTTGGTTTGTTTCTTTTTTTCTTTTTTTTTTTTTTTTCCCCTTTAGGAGTTTCAGCTTTTTCAGTCAGTATTTTTCCTCTTGAATCCTTGAGCTCTTCATTATCACTGTCTCAACAAGTACAAGTTTGTCTGTGTTTGCTTTTCTTATCTTGCATGACTGTTTCTCATGAACTTCCCTGCATCTTAGCAACAGTTTTCTCAGGAAACTTAGCCAAGGTCACGCAGCTGTGCTGAATTGAAGTAGGTTTTGGGTTACAGACAGCTGGCCCCCAGGGCTGAACATTGCAAGGTGACAGTGGCCACCTTGCACACAAGCAAAGGAATATATTCCACGGCTGTGTGCACGGCTCTGAACTCAAAAGACAAGAATGTTTTTGTTTGTCTCTTCAGATCCTCTTTGCTTAGATGTCAAAGCAGTCAGGAAAAAAACAAGGACTTTTCATAAAAGATTCCAAACATCATCTTTTTCCCTTATTTCTCAAGATCACTGAAAAAAAAATCATTAAAGAGGAAAACACAAAGATAACCGTGTAATGACTCATATTTATCTAGTGATTTTAATCTCTCAAGGCATTGTAAGAACTGTCATAACCACACATATACATTGTGCATTGTCCTTCAATTTATATTACAAAGGTCAGACATTATCCAAGTATTAATCAATATAATTACTACATTTAATTATTATTCCATGCTCAGCCTAGCCAGTCATTGAAATCTGGAAAATAATAGCATTATTTTATATGTGACAATACTTTTTTTCTTTTTTTTCCTGCTATCTGAGGATAACCTTTGCTAGGAGAAATCCCATCCTAGTACCTGTATTTTATAAGAGGTCTGAGGGTCTTTCCCCTGCAATTCTTGTGTTTTATTACCAACAACAGAAGGAGAATGACCCTTGCACAGACTATTTTGGGTTCCTATACTACTGTTTATTCTGCTTAAATCAGCCAGTCAATATTCTGGCATTTGGGGTAGAGACAGCTGGAGCAATCCTACTCGTTTACCATCCAGGGAGTGCTGTCTTCAGGAGCAAACATCAGTGTGACCTTCAGGTTATGAACTAGTGCCAATGTGAGTGATTCACAGTCTGCAAAAGATAGTGCTGTCCATATTTTGCACAGCTGGATCCTTCAGGAATTACCTTCAGCTCTCTGAAGCTTCTCTTAGAATCTACCTTACTGTTGCTCTTTCCTTGAGATCTGGCATGAGAGGGTGTATCTTATTTCCCTACTCTGACCCATAAATGCTAAACTGTTTTGAAGTGAAAGCATTATACAGTCCAATTGTCACTATAGCCCTACAACAGGTGTTTTACACACAGTCGTCATTCTCCTGAAAGCCCTCTGTTTCTTTCATATCCCACAACCAAATATCTTTCAGGAGTTCCCAGCTGTTATCCCTGGGTGTGAGTGGACACACCATAACCTGCTGCTATGAAACCCCCAACTTTCAGATGCATGCGGGTTGAAGGCTTCCTTTCTCTGATTCTGGCCCATATGTAATACCACTGGTATAATGGTACTGCATACAAAATACATAAATGTAAAGCTCATCACTGGTATAAAGATCCAGGATGCTTCACGAGGACATTTTCACTACTCTGTTAGGACTAATAGAAAATTGAGTCACTAAGCTTGTTTTTACCCATGCTGATCCTAGGAAGTCCAATCACACTGCTGTGACACGACATAGAGCTCACAGGCTCAGTACATAAGGGTGAAACACTTTTGTCAGACCTCTGCTGAACCCAACATCTGTGTGATTTGACAAATACTATCTAACTCAGCTCACACATGAGCAATTTGTTGTCACAGAACAAAGGATACCAGGAAATAACATGTGCATGATGTACTTCACTTTGGACAAGAAAATTATTTTTCTGTTAGCCTTTTAGATCTGCTGGAGTTTTATTTCTCTGTTATAATTTTGCCCTTTACATGTTAAAGATATAGGCCGGTACACATGCCTGATTGTGGAACACGAATCCTAATGAAATGATGGTTCACAAAACAGCAGAATGAGAGTACATTTGGCAAAGACCAAGGCGTCTCCTAGATATGAATGTCTTTAGAATGAAACCTTACACAGAAATTAAAACATTCAATTTAAATTTATATTATGAAAACTGCATAAAGGGTCTTGCTTTGGAAACAATCAAGAAATAAAATAATTCAATTCCCAAGAATGTTCTGAGGAACCGAGTGATGACCAATAAAAGACCAAATACTTGAATGTAAGCTTGCCTGCTTTCCTTTGAAGAAGTGCTGCACTTTGCAATCCATTCATTTCACAGAATGGTACTTGGTAATTTGTTCAGAGAACATTTTTGAAGGAGTGTATCCAACACTTCCAATTACATCTTGAAGGCTTGGCACAAAGAGACATGAGAAAGATCTTAAAAATGAGGAAATGAATAAATAATTCAGGCTGTTCTTTCTTCCCCCCTCCTCCCCCCCCATTTAACTTGTGAACAATCTGATCTTCTGAGGTTATTAGGAGGTCTTATTTAGTAGCTATGATGATAACAGGTTCTGAAAATTAAAAAAAATATAAGAAAAAAAAAACAACCCAGGAATAAGAATCCAGTGTTCGGTACCTAATATCTAAATGAGCTCTCAGATGTATGTATATCTCAGCTGAACAGAATAGTTTTAAGCAAATGATAAGACTGAGCAGGAAAGGCATTCACTGCTATCATAATCAAGAACTTCATAGAGTAATTAATTAGATAAAGCTATAATGCACCATAGGCAAATACTGATATTAAATAAGTATTCACATGCTGTTCATTCAGACACAATGCTGGGTATTGTACTCTGTTATGCTGTCATTCAAGACCCTTGTAATCTATGTAATTGATTCCTGGATTTCATTAGCCAATGCAATATACTGTGAAAGGGCAAATGTATTTATGGGTTATCTAATCTAGGAGAGGAGAAGAAGAGAGAAGACATGAGAAAAATTTTCAAATATGTAAGAAAGAGCTGCCAGACAGGAAGAAATAATTTTTTTTCCTTTAGCTCCCACTTAGAAAAGACATACTGAGTTTAAATTTCAGCAGGGGAGATTTGGTTTAGATATCTGGGAAACAAATTTTCAAGAGAAAGGAGACTGACTTTAGGGAATTATTTAGTCTGTGATATTCTGGAGTCTCCATCTGTGTAACCAGTCTTTGTCAGGAATGGTTTAAGATTGGCGCATCCTGCCATAGGACAACATGAAGGACTACAAAATTCCTAAAGGAGTCTGCCAATGTAATTTTCTCTTCTAAAATTTCTCTGGTGTAACATATTACACTTCCCCTTGTAATCTCTGTCTCCTGATTTCAGTGGGATATTGTTGAAATTAGAGAAAATGTGCAATGAAAGCAGAAGAGTGTGTCTGCTCCCCTAAGCTCACCTCTGGGTGAGTAACGTCTTCTAGCATAGCATGTTCAAATTCGAGGTGAGCCTCAGTCCCCATGTGTGATTTGCTGTGATAGCGACCACATGAGGACTGCAGTGGGGGAAAAAGTCTCTCAGTCTCTGCTACCCAAAAGAACCTCACATTTACCTTTCAGTGGCATGTTGCTCAAATGATAAGCTATACAAAGTTCTAAAAGAATATTATTTTTAACAAGTGCTCTAAAAGCTTGTTTTTGAACATGCATTAAACAAAGCTCTCAGCAAGAAGGTGTATCTGAATGGGCACTGTGAAACCTGCAATCTGAAAAAGCCTCAATAACAAATCAAATCCTTTCTGGCATGGTTTTCTGCACTGGCATGTGTTTATTCTCTCTGGGAGGTCTCCTCTTTAGCACTCCGAGTCTGGAATGTAAAAGTGGAAAGAATTTTCTTTTCTGAAGGGAAGGAAGTTTTGCTTGAAAGTTTTCTCTGGAATATTTTTTTTTAAGTTCTTAAAAGCTGCTTTTTTTTTTTTTTTCCCTCCTCTTAGAAGCCTCTGTTTTCTTGAAAGTCTCAGTCTTAAAGAATTCTGACAGTACTTTGTGGAACTTTGAGTATCCTGCATTTTCCTTTCATTGCTGTTGCCAGGGCTTCCCACTTGGATCATTTCTTCTGTGTTGTTAGTTACGCCAGGATTCCCACAGCATATATGGTAAACAAGCAACAGAGAAAATGATGGTGAATCATGGGAAATACAAACCCACACAGAAGACTGGGAGGATGAGAGCTCAAAACAACAAGATATTGCTGCACTCTGCGTGCTTTAGGGTGAAGATGTCATGGGGGATGTGTATCTGAAAGTTCTGGGTCTGTATCAGTGCAACAGTCCTCCTGAACAATTTAAGACCTGGCTAATACATCTTCTTGGTATATAAAGACCAAGTTAGCTCATCCTCAAGGAAGTTTCCTGTGCAATTTTAACAGCAAATTGAGTTGGCATTTGCCTAAGGGTGCTATCTAACCTACAAAGCTGCCCAAATTTTCTCAACGTTGTGGTAGAAAATGGACAAAAACCACAAATTTTGAAATAACATGTTGGGATTGAAATGAGAGAAGCTAAGAATTTATTTTTTTTTACTAGAGAATGTTGACAAAAATGACTCCCATAATGTTTTCTCATGAGCACAGGCACAGTTTTGCCAAACTTATTCACTGTCATCAAATCCTGACTAGAGCTACAATTTCTGTAATACCATGCCAGCGTTGGTTGTGCTCAGAGCTATTTGATACAGGTCTTACAGACAGTGTAATAGTTTCATAATCAGAAAGCATTTGCACTAGGCCAGGTATTTCCTGCAGGCAGCCCCTCAGTCCCTGCCAATTGAGTCAGACATGCACGTTCCAGGCAACTGTAGGAAAGTCACTAGTTATCCAGAGCTATTTCCAAAAATAACAAAAATAAACACATGTACAATAGTTCGCACCCGGGATTCTCTGTCAGTTTGGATTTTTCATGCTCCTGAAATATGATTATTAAATAGCAATAAACATGCCCCTGTCTTCAGAACTTCTGTCTTCTATATAAACCTTGTTGTATAAACCTAAGGTCAATAATTTCCTTTTTTATTCTATCTTCAATTAAGAGTGTTATAAAATCACTATTTAGTCACTTGTGCAAAGGTTATGCTGGCAACCGACTTGGTAGAACAGTGTGGTTTTGCAGGGGCTGATAAGGCTGAACCTCTCTCTTTATCAGTTATGTACATCTACACTCTTGGCAACAGTCTTTTGTTCTGCCACATTTCATTTGCTTCAGCATTGATCCAGATGACACTAATGATGTTGAAAGTCACGAGGATGCTGTTAATAAATGTGGTTCAGAGGCCTGGTATGTATGTGACCTTTATCTTTCAAATGACCTGTGTAAATTCAGTCCAGTCAATACCCCTAGATAGATTGCTGTGTTTCCAGGGCTATGAAATCAGGTTAGAAAATTCCAGGACAAGAGGAATTGATGGGATTGCCTGTCTGAAATTGGCCATTTCTGCAATTTTTTCTGTAGGGACTCAGTGATGTGATACGTGGATCCATCACACCTAAACATGAACGCATAAGGATGTAGCTGTCTGTTGAAGGTTATTAAAAATCTGAGGTGTGTATTCCTTGCGTATCCTGGGCTTTATCTTACTGTGGTTACTCAGAGTTTCATTAAAACAGAATATAGACATAAGCCTAGAAAATCGCTGTCCTATTGAAGTTGCAGATGGGTGCCAGGCATGACGTCTAAAGACATCTACAGCCACCTCATGAAATTACATGAGTTTCAGCTGAATCCCATTTGAAACATCTTCCAACACCTCAAGCCACTACAGAGAAACATTTTGTCTTGAAATACCTTAGGAAGAAGCATATACATTTACCCTTCTGAAACATGTTACAGACAAAGCCATAGAAGCCATCCACTTCATGGTCATATTTGCCTGAAAGACATTTGGTGCATTTCACAGGTGTTGTTCAAACCTGTTGTCTGAAGATGACTCCTGCTTTCCTGCAATTTATGTTGGACTCTGGAAAAACAAATAGAGTTGATTTTGTTCAAAAACATCTATCTTTTCCAGTGGTTCCATTTCAGAAACAATATTGATTAGCTTCCTTGAATAAGTATAAGAAAATGAGAATAGAAGACTGACTGTTCTCAGACCAAGAGTACCAGTAGCCTAACACAGAGCCTTCAAAATGGTCAACTTTGAATGCTTAGGGAAAAAACGTAGTACAAGCTAGATAGTATAGCTGATTTTTCCCTGTTATGTAGCCCCTCTGTTTTATTCTGCTTCACATCTTCTGAACAGTTGTTCAGAGATTTCTAAGTTTTACTACATTTAAAGTTTGATAGCTGCTCATAGATCTGATTTAATTGCTGGTAACTTAAGGCAAAAACGAAATAACAAGAAAAATTAAACCTATTAATATATGCGTGAATTTGTAATATCATCAGGTCTTCTTATAAGATAGGTTGATGATGTCATTTTTCATGTTCATGTTAAAATGGTGTCACATTTACTTTCTGGAGACACTTGGGCAGCAGAGCATAGCTGGAGAAAAATACTCATGAATAGCAAATATTAAGCTCAAATGCTTAAATATTCCCTGAAGACAGGTTCCAGGTTGTCTATTCCATTTTGTCATTTGCAGTTCCTTCTCTAGCTGTACACTGTATAAATCAGCCAAAAAGGGAAGGAGTCAGCAGTAAGAAAATTGAAATAAGACTACACCAAATTTCACACTGCAGCACATCTTTTACTAAATGATAAAAATATGAGAACAGTGTCTAGAGTGAAAATATACACAAAACAAGAAACTCATTTACGAATACAGTGTATATACAACAAAACAAAGAGCTATTTTTACTTTGATAATCATTTGGATCTGAGCAAAATGTTAGCTTCCATTTTATTACTTTCTTGGTAAGACAGCAAAATTAAATACTAGTACTACTCAAACTTTAAGACGTAATTTGTCAAAATCATCCTGACTAGTGTCAAAACTCCACATCCTTTTCAAAGGGCATTTAGCTCCAACCAGTTCATCAGGTACATTCTTACCTGAGCAGTGAGTCTGCACATACTGACTTGTGTGTTCAAATTCACATGTACACACTGTGACTCTATTTTTGAAAATACATCTTTTGTGTTCTGCTTTGCAAAAGTGTTTTTTAAATTTCCCAAGACAAAAGACTAGGGCAAATAACTATTTCTGATCACAAAACACACCACACAGTTGGATGAATGTAACTCAGTAATGATCTTACAGCGAAAAAAATGATGGAAATGATTGATCCATAGGCAAAGATTGATGCAGAAACAGTTAAGAAGCCTGATTAAACTTTTCACATTTCAATCTCATCTGAAACATGAAGTCTGCCCTCTCAAAACAGTCTCAGCCTCACATGCAACATCAGTCCCATGAGAGTTTTAAGTTGTCCTCTACATGCTAGTAAATGTCACTCCAATTGTCAAAAAATATTATATTAAACATACATTTTTTCAAATTATTTTTGATTTGTTAGCCACCAGGATGGTAAACATTAACAATACATGAGAAATTAAATAGTATTTGCATAAAAATTACCTGTCTATCCGATCTCTTTTCATAATGTTAAATTTTTACATCTTAATGCTACACTCTCACTGCAAAAAATATATGTGCATTTAGAGGACAAGCCCTCACCTTCCTTTTTAAATATCCTTTGATTCACACAAGCTGTCAGTTATCATTTATGTTATAGTCTTTCTTCAGGTGCAGATTATTAGGTGAAGAGTAAAATCAAGGACCTAAAATAATTAGTATTTTCTCATCCTTCCTCTAATAAGAAGCTGATCCTGCCAGAGAATATCAGCTAAAGGGAAAGAAGCAGAGAAGCAGTGAATGAGATTTCACTGTATTAGGTTAAACAAGTTCTAAAGTGCAGCTGTTTCCAGGAATATGTTAAAAACACAATATTTTCCTGATGAGTTCAGATTGTAAAGTTTGTTTTGCCTTAGTAAGGTAACAGTAAATGTTAGGCAAACAGCACTGATCATTTAAAATGTGACTCAGGATACCAAACAATGTTTTAAAGAACAGATTATAACAGCATTAAGGCCATGGTGGCAAAAATAAATAGAAGGAATTACAGAAAAAATATAATTCAAGGGCATCAGGAGAAATATTACTTTATTTATTTAAACAATTTGGCTATATAAACAAACAGTTCTTCAGTTCCAGAAATATTATAATTTTTATCATCTTAAATTCATCCAAGTTACTGCATTCTGCCACTGGAATGAAATATTAATCAATAGAATCAACAATAGAATCAACATTCTAGTTAGTGTCCATTCAAGCCCAAACTTTAATAGAAATAATCTGTCAGATTTGACTGAGTATGATATCACTAGAGAAGCTTTGAATTTAAACTGGCTGGATAAGGAAAATTGCATGGTTTGTGAAGGCAGTTTTGAATAAAATGGAAATTTTGCTTCTATCCCATTTAGCTGTCAAAAGGCCAGTTCTAATACTTTCATAAAGCTATTTGCCTACAGAGTAAAGATAAAGACCTGGAAAAAGCCCCCACATAATTCCAAAGAAAACAACCAAAAGATAGAAACAAGAAAAATCATCCTGATTTTCTAATTTCCTTTGTTTTGAGTTTAATTTGCATGTATGTATTATTTCTTGATCGGGCTTCAAAATGTTAAAAAAACACTGATGAAGATTTATTCCAATTGATTATTAGACTGCAGGAAGGTTATTAAACACATTCATTTTAGTTAAGATTTTAAAGTGGGAGACAGTAGAGAAATACAAAAGCAGAGGGACATGTAAATTAATGATAAGCAAATTAAAAAATCTACTGTTGAAGTAGCAGAGAAACATCAAAATAGATTAAAAAATTATAATCAGAAGCTCTAGGCAAAGCTGAAGCAAAGTTTGGAATTTTTACAAGATGAGGGAAGATTTAATGTCTCCTTCCTAGCAAAAATACTGCTGCTTGGATTCATGCTTGCAGAACAGAATGATCATATACATTGCCCCGCCCTGCACTGCCTGATCACTCACCATCCATTTGCTGTTCCTGAAAATAAATTTCATATTTGTGATAGATGTGAAAAGGCAATCAGTAGTTCCACCATTAGAGAATAATTTCACATTAAAGGCATAGATAATATTAGCTTAGTGACTACAAGAACTGAGGAAACCTTTTTTTTTTCCTTTTTTTTTTCTCTGCAGCCCTAAATCTGTCCGCACTTTGTCTGATCAAAGTATGGAAAGGATGAGCACCCAATACACACTTCTGAAGACTTTAAGCCCAGAATGCACTACATTCTTCATTTGACCTCATGAAAAATACACAATGGGGTGTTCACACAGGTTTCTGAATGAGAGGGCCTATTTTTCCTCATTATAGAGCTGCCTTTTTGCCCACGATGATCCTATACTATGCATTACAGAGATTGTAACACAGACACACACATATATAGAAATGTAGGAAAAGGATGTCGATACTCACTCAAAATATGAGAAGTTTCTGAATGTCTGACATTGACCCAGCTCGTTTCCCCATTAGATGTGTTCCCTGAGGAGATTTCCTGTTTCTTCCATCTTGCTAGAGAGTGGGCATTGGAGAAGATGGCAGTGCTGTCATCTCTCTATCCCTTCTGTGTTAGCTCAGGATCACAGAATGGTTGGATTAAAATGTTCGGTACACTCACACAAATCATTCAGAACTTGGCTTGTGCCCCTTTTCCAAGCAGTTTGTCTACACCTTCACCGAACAACGATCATGAATGGCAGATACACTTGTCTGGGACACAATCTGTGCATATTTTTAGACTTTTGGAATCTTCCTCTTGTGCTCTGGGTTTCAAGAAGAAAATTCTTCAGGATAAGAAAACAAAAGAAAGAACCTTAGTAAAGGAAAAGAAAGGATTTCCTTCCATAAGGGAAAGGTCCTGTTTTTGTAAGAACACAGATAGAAATCTGCTCTTTGGAAGGTGGGAGTTTCATGTCCAGGAGCAGGAGTTTGATACTGGAGTTGTGAGGAAAACAGATGAGAGACATCCTAGTTCCCAATTTGCTAAGCTGCAGAATGATGAGAGCCACAAGACACGTAAATAGAAAAGGGGAGCTCCCTGCTGCTGAAATGGGAAAAGTGCTGGTGTGGCTGCATAGGGAAATGGAGTAAAGGAACCCTCAGTGTCTTTGGATTCAGTCCCTAATGTCTACTTTGGTCTAGCAGAGAGGGACTTTAATTATTCAACCACTGTTGGTCATGAAACCAGGCATCAGATCTGTATTTGGACTGAACAGGGGAAACAAGCAAGTGGGTAGCTACCTAATAGCTGTGTCAGCTTTATGCCATGAGCTTCAAGGGCTTTGGAGGGAGTCAAACATTTTGGAGGCATGGCTTCTGAATAATTTCTTCCCTTCCTAGGCAATGACATTCAGTCAGAGTTGTTTTGATGCATTCAAGTTCTCACAGGGAAGTCTCAGGATGTGGGCTCTCTCTTGCAGCCAGTTCCTGACTTGTCCTTTGCCAGAGACATGTTTTAGCTTTTGTTTGTTGTACTGCTGGGAGAAAGTACCTACTGAAGGAATTGCCTATTAGTCTGGCTTGGGTACACTGCTTACAGGTTCCTGGAAATGGTAGGTTTGCAGTAGGTTTGCTATTATTATTCTGGGGTGGCAGCATATCCCCTTCTATAGTGAATATGACAACTCACAGTTACAAGAGAAGTAAATGTGGTGAGATTTCATCAGGCAACCTGGTATGGATATGACCTGTGTACAAATTGTATAAAAAATATGCTAAACTGAAATAGAATATTGGACTGAGAGAGGGAGACAGATTTATTTGCATTGATTATTGCCTCTTTCATCAGGTAAAGACAAGAATGTCCACGTGAATTAATTCATTACTTCTGTTTCACTACAACAGGCACACTGGCAACTCAAAGATGAAGAACTGTTATCATCACAAAATAAACAGCAGAAAATAGTGGGACACATTTGGACACATTATAAGCAACATTAAAGAATAAGAAAAAGTAGTTTAACCCTTTTTCAGCAACATTCTTAATTGCGTGCATCTCTATAAGTGTGTGAAAAATCCTGTTGACATCAGTGAAGTCAATCCTGATCTTTGTTTTACTGTTTTGCTGAATGTGATCCCAAAAGGACAGCAGGCAACATAGTGTGGCTCATGATATTTTGGAGGGAAGATAACAGTGGCTCTAAACCTTACAATAATTATCATTAACAACAGATTTCTCTTTCCGTAGAAAAGATTCTTCCTAACCCAGCAAGAGATTAAAAATATCATTATTTTGCTGTCACCTTTCTCCTAGGTCCTTTTTCTTCTAATTGACAACTGAGATAACAGACAAGGAGACTA
Organism: Pseudotriccus pelzelni; assembly: GCA_035584735.1. Classification (NCBI taxonomy): domain Eukaryota; kingdom Metazoa; phylum Chordata; class Aves; order Passeriformes; family Tyrannidae; genus Pseudotriccus; species Pseudotriccus pelzelni. The sequence goes on along the minus strand of JAWMRA010000164.1, from coordinate 13,927,887 downwards.
TCCACCTGATATACAGTTTTCTTTCCTTTAGAATGACCTGTGACAGTTTCCACTTGTGACAGGCAGGTTGGGTTAAAGCAGCTTTTGCTTCTCAAATTCAGCCTCAGAATAGACAGGCTTCTATTTCCTTGACCTGCATTATTTTAGAGAACACTTGTGAGACTTAGGCGAAAAGAAAAACTCAGCTCACCTCCCAGAATATAAAAGAGAGAAACTACTGAGAAGTATCAGGCTGAGAAGTAAACAAACAAAAACCTCAAGTCAAAAAAGCAGCAGCCTCAGCAGGTCAGTAAGGGGAGGTTTTGCTTTCTTGCTTGAAGTAGTCAAGTCCTAGAGCAGTTCTCACTGTCCCAATTAAATTGCAGACAGCTGGTTTCTTACCTAAGGAATGAGAGGAGGCAGTTGCTGTAAAAGCAGGAGAGAAGCAGAATTTGAAGCACAAAAGTGGCAGTGTTCTCATTCAGGGGTCACCTGCATGGTGGGCAGCAGACACAGGAAAAATTCCACAGGGATTTACTGTCTTTTTGACAAGGACGCTTCAATACTGAGGTTTCCGAATACTTAATGGATATGGGAGAAAACACCCCTGGAAGGAACTGTGAAAGAGGCTGTAGTGTTATGGGATCCTAATTACACTTTAACAAAATTTACACTTTTTTAGGGCTGGTTGAGGTCAGCACATTCCTTCTCTTTGTTGGGAAGGACTGCAGGGACTCTACAATGTACAATAATACTTGCTAGAGCCAAGAGACCGCAGGCATAACTAACGCTATCCTTTGCTTTGGTGTGTACTCTGCTGGGCCTTTGCCTCTGCTGCTTTGAGTCTTAGGAGGAGTTCACTTCTCATGGGGATCTGCTAACAGAAAATGTCTAGTATACACTGACCCAGAGTTTCACAATGTTACTTACATTTTAATCTGTCTCAGATTTAAGGGCCAAGAGTGAGGCTTGATTTCATTCTTCTACATGGGGTTTTGATTCATGGCTCAATTTTTTTCTGACTAAGTGTCCCTGTAGTGGAAGACTATAGCCCCTAACTGTAGAGTCAGTGAGAAGAAACAAAAAGTATTTTCACATCTAAAATTTGTATTTCTTTCTAAAGAGTGCTGTTTTTTTCCTAATAGGTTATAGACCTACACTGATTATTCAGTACTTACTCTACCGAGCATATTATTTTTTTTAATTACTGTCAGAGCAGATGACAGAAGTTTTTGCACTAGTGGCTGTATACCAGGAAGGCTACAAAATGGATTCTCATGGAAGTAGATCTACCAATTTTCAGAGACATAGAGAAATCAGTCTTCTAAACTCTAAAAGTTTATCTATAGAGCTTGGGCTCAAGTATAGTATATGAACACCTAAAGGACTGCGTGGGGACATCTCAGGGTATGGAAAGTGATGGTGAAAGTAAAAACTATTAGTTTAGAGTCTTAAGTAAGCCACAAAAGTGCAAGCTAACTGGACTGTACCTCTTAATTATCCACAGACCACTTTCAAGAATGGGTTCATAGCAATGAGGTTTGAGTTTAGAAGATCTGAAGTAGATCCTTAAACCTATGTTGCCCACTTGCTCAGCAGACTGAACAGCCAGGTTATCATGCATGCTGCGGTCAAGCTCTCCTCATCTCATCTCTTGCATATGTTTCAGTTTACCTCAGTAATTAAACATTCATTGGACAAGAAGGAGGTTAGAGAAGTCAAGCATGAGAGAGGAAAGCCAGGTTATTGCTCCAATGGTTATTTAATTAGTCAAACAACATTGGACAGTTTCAAAGGACACAGCTGAGGAGATCTAATAGGATTGTTGACTCAGATACTGTGCTGGAGAGACAGAAAACTTGTTTTGAAGTCTCTTGTCCATATTAAACAGCCTGAGGACAGAGAATGGGTCCTTTGCAAATGGATGTCCTAACCAGTGTTACTTCTAGAGACATAACCTGGGAGAAAAGGATTTCACTGGATTTGTGAAATCAAATCTACTTAGAGAGCTGGTTGGGAAGAGAAAGGTATATCACATGCAATTGCCAATAACTATACTGTGGATCAAAATGGAGACTATCACCAACATTTCCCTTCAAATGCTCATTTCTAAATTATATTTAAATTCAACACAGGTGTTTGCCATGTGTTGATAAAATTCCTTGGGAAGGCTGTGTAGGAGTAATCTGATGAGGACTGTATCAGAAGGAGATGGAAAGGACATCTTGTTGCTCTTTATAGTGCATAATACTGTTTTTTTTTAATGAATGTCAAACCTCCTAATGGCTTTTTTCTCCAAGGGGTTCATCACCTGTTCGATCATTTACACTCTGGTTAACAGTGCTGCAGTATCATCTAAATGCTATAAAAATTGCTTTAGTTTAGTGGAGTATCTCACACTTTGATTTATCTTTGCAAGTCTCTTCTCACAGATATTTCTTCAACCTACCAAGGAGGCAGGCAGAGAGGTTCCCAGAGTTGTTTCCAGGCACTAAATCAGCAGCACTGGATATTCTGAGGGAATAGGTAAAAAATCTGTCACATTTAGATTGTGGGATTTGTGTGTTCATGAAAGGGAATGACATACAGAAGTGAGAAATGGTATTTTCTGCTGATGCAAAGTTGAGGCATGGTACCATAAGCGGAAATAGGATTGTTGTTACTATAGGGGCAGTAACCTCATGAAAGCCTAGTTATATTTTACCCACTGCAAGAGAAAAAATTGTTTAAAGTAGCTGACATATTGCTGCAAAAATGTCTTAGACTCCCATCAGCCAGAACACTGTATTTCTTTAGAAATCAGCAGTTTTATTATAAGAATTTTTCTGACTTCTCTGCTCCTAAATATCTATCACACCCTGAAGTGTGCTGGAAACTGAATGACCAAAGTGATGAGAGAATAAGGCAAAGAAGGAGGGCTGAAAAATAGTAATGGTTTTGTGAGCTTTCCCCTTCTAGATCATTGATTTTGTTGTAACTTGGAAGAGACAAAAATTTGTTACTGAACATTTAGTTGCATTTGAGAGTTATCTTGAACATTTTCTGTCTATTTCCTATCTATTAGAAATGAGATGCCCCTTTGTCAAAACCAACATTTCAGCTTGCACCATCTGCAGAAACCCTGATGCATCAAAATTGGATTCCCACCCTAGGAGACCAGGCTTTTACAAGACTGGGAAAACGGAGCATCTATTCTGTTAAAATGGACAGTCTAATTCTGTGCTTTATCTAGGAACTGTTGGAAGAAAAATAAAAATCAAATGCATCCTTAAAAAAATGGTGTAAAGCAAATCATCACTATTTGCATTAAAATGATCATAAAGATCTAAGGAGTGGTTTGAATTATTCAGCTATTTCTGCTTCTTAATGTGCTTGCTTAAGGAGAACTTTTTATTTATTTATTTATTTACTTATTTTAATGAGACCTCTGGGGACAAAAGGTGGTTGACACAGGAGAGTACATACTGTGACAGAGAAAATTCCTCATATACAGTGCAGACAGTGAGTTCTTGAGGTAAAGATCAAACTGTGTAGTGATGAACATGAACGCTTACACTGTGTGGCTGAAATAGTATAATTTCAGTGATACTTCTACCAGCCGTGTTAGAGCATTAGACAAGTGGGAAAGTGCATTTTGATTGAAGTAACTCTGGACAAGGAGTTTTTATTCCAGGAGGTTTGCATTTCCACTTCCACCATCTTGCATTAATGCATAAATATGTGCAGCCTGTGAGATTGGTGTTGGACATGTCTGATCCCATTTCATGCTGCTGCTTGACTGCATAAACCTGTGCCCTCTGCCCTTGGGTGCATCCAGCTGCTGTGAGCTGCTGACAGCTCCTTGGGGGACATTGGAGAAGCACTGCAATGAGGCATTGAGAAAACACTATCACAAATAGTTGTGCTCCTCACATTTCCAGAAAGGCCACTAGATGTTTTAGTGGTCATCTCCCCGTCATTGTTGCTTCCATCTGCTGATTCATTCATGCCTCTCCACCCTTGGAAATCCACTTACTTTTAAAATTAATTGTATTTCCCTACTTCACTGTTCACTCAGATGACTTATCTCCTATGTTTGCTGTTCTTCAGGAAATGGCCATTTGTTTCTTTTTCCCCATGATTCACATTTTTCAGGTTCATGGGCATATTTTGTTGTCAGTCTTTCTTAAAGTAATGAATACGTTTATTGATTCATCATCATCTTAAGGATCATTATTACTGCTATTATTACTGTTGTCAGATAATTCTGACCAATTTTGATAAGTAATTACAACAAACCTCATGCTTTTTCATCCTCTTATTTTTGTTTGAAGGAAAAAATCTGTATCTGGTATTTATTATTTCTCTGCATTGCAGACACAACTGTAAGGTATTTTATTTTTCTTCTCACTTTTTTCCCTGAGATGAAAACTTAGCAAAGTCAGCATCTGTGAACTATGTTTCAGTCTTTGAAGCGCCTTCAGGACCAGGCACCCTAAGGAAATAGAAGAAATCCTGCAGTTTACGTCTGTTTTAAAATGCCTTCATCTCCACATGATGCTCCCTTACTAAGTCCAGAGAAAGGAAGCTGTTTATTATTGCTCCTTGCTAATAGGAACACAAGTAGACTTTAAAAGGACTTCAAGGTCCATGTTTGTCTTTCACAGTTTTTGGAAGCTGACTGCAATAACTGTGTCAGAGATGAAATCCACCTGTACCCCTTTTGCTGTCCTCAGGAAGAGAAGGGTCAGCCAGAGGGATCCTGGTCGGCGCTGGGCCTGAGTGTCTCATCAGTTCACAGCCCTCCCTGACCCAGCCACACACAGACATAATCAGAGGTTCCCCATAGTTAGTTTGGAATGGAGCTTATGAGAGAGACCATGGTATGTTACAGAGTTAAGGAGCCCTGCTATACTGTGGAACAGTCACGTTTAAGTACGATCTTAATTTGATTTTGAGCTGATTCTCGAGAAAATTTCTGTATCCCAGCAAGAGACTTAATTACAGACTTTACAGAGTTTCTCCCTTATGAAGTTTGTGCCAGCACTTACAAAAAGAGGCCAGATTTTTAGCTGGATACTCAATAAAGCCCTGCCCTATTGACTCAACTGAAGCTTTCCTTCTGAACCTGGGAAAATACAAGCCTAGTATCCATCCCTGTAAATGCTCTGGCCCATTAGTCTGCTGGAAAGTTTGCAGGCATAGGAAATCCAAAATTTTCTGCCTGCACAAAGCAGCAAAAAACCCCTAAAACCTTTTTTTCCAAACTTTAGCTTAATATTGATTTTATTTTTGTTTTTGCATTATTAGACAAAGAAAGGACATTTTCCAGCCAGCATCATGATTACTTTGTGAGCTTTCTCTTTTAGTGCATTTCATGCAGATGCTCAGTCATCAACTGTGTTATAAAAATTGAGAGTTTCATAAGGAAAAAATGGGGAAGGATGAACCTGCTACTGAAAAGATGGGAGTACCCCAGGGATTTAGCTTCAGGCACAATGAAAAATAGATACTGGGAAAGTTGTGAAATGTTCCCAATTAACTGGTAAGTTAGGCCTCTTCTCTTGCCTTTTAAAGGAGAAGCTCTTGCATCTGTGGCAAAAAATCTATTTCCCCTAAATGCAGGTGCGGCTTTTGAATTCTCCTCCCATGATCCCCTAACTCAGACTTTTGGGTAATGCTACTGAAAAAGACTTTGTGTATCCTGTGAACTTAAATTACAAAAAAGAAAAACTTTCTTCTTAATGCTAAGTGCCATTTACAGAAGAAGCTAAATAGATTATTATCACAGGTGGCTTAGCTTCATGCTTGTCTAGCTGTCCACGGAGGAAATATAGAGTATTCAAGAGAAATCGCAATGTGAAGCAGTTTTGTGAGGTAGTGGTATAGGGATTTGGAAAAGTTAGGGCTGAAGTACAGGGTAGAAAAGTAAAGAAGTTGAATAGTGGGGTAAAAGGTGGTAAATAGAGTTTTGGAGGTGTTGGTTGATGTAAAAATGACTTGCTAACTGGGAAAACTTCAAACTTAAAATCTTTAATCCTTCTCGGAAAAGTTATCAAGAAGCTGTGAAGCTTAAAAGAATCCTAGAAGCATTAAAAGATCATAGAAGCATTAAAAATCACTTTTATAGACTACAAGAGTAGAAAATAAATGGTAACTTTTCAAAGAGAACAATTCTGGAATGTCACCCTGAGAGCAAGAAGATTTTAAAATGAAATCTACATTCATAGACTTCTAGCTATTATCCTGTAAATGTAAAGATGAGTCTCAACTGAGTTGCTATTGCAAAGTCCCCAAAGCTTTTGTGTCTTGTTAATTATCTTGGCATCTTTGTATTCATTTGGAATACAGGACTAAATGAGCAGATCATATGAGCAGCTGCCTTTTACTTTAGGCATGTGGTTGCAGATCAGATCTTAATTATGTTCCTGCATGAAAGAACGAACTACAAACAAGGTTATGTTTGACTAACTTCTATGGGGCACAAAAAAAGGGATGGGGGTGGAATTCCTCAGCCTTTCTTAATGGAATTTCAGGTGACGGTATTAAGTCCTTTTTTTGCAGTTTTCAGAACATGTGCATGTTTTCCTAAGGCCCAAGATCCTGGAGTCACGTGAGATGATTTCCTTCTTCATTTCTAAGTATAGAATGTGGATCATGTTAGGCTTGAATTGGCAGGTGCAGTTCCTATTTGCTGGGAAAGGTCTGTCTTCTTTTTATTACATTTCCTAAGTGAAAGTTCAATTTTAATTGGTTTGTAGGAGTTTGATAAAGTATATAGGAGTGCTTTGGATATAAGCAGAATGTGCTGGATGGTTATAATAAGGCTGTTTATCAGCAACAATTTATACTAGCTGCTGAAATATGTACTCCTTGTTCAGCTTCCCTGGCTAATCCGTGACATAGGCAAAAGTGTGACTCTTTTAATGGTTATTTGTTTTTTAATATCTGATCAGGGTTTTTTCAGTAACTTTTTAAAGCTGACATTTAGAAATAAAAACCTTGAGAGGACTGTATCAACAAAGGAGAGAAAAATGGATGAGTGAAAATCACTTGGCACATGATTATTCCCCATCTCCAGGGAATCTGTGATCTATATGAAAGTCTTTGACTCTCAAATGCAGAATAACAATTAAATTTAAGTAAATAACTCCAAGCTAACTAAGAATGATTGAAATACTCTCCTTTACAAAACTTGATGTTCCTCAGGCATTTTGTAGTTGTTGTTCAAATCAAATGAGAGACAATGTGGTTTAACTCTCACACCATATTACTGCAGACATATTTTTTTTTTTAGCATCTATTTTTATTGTGCTGCCTGTTGAGATGTCACATTTTTAGGACAAAAGTTCCTGCATAGAGGGAGTACACTAAGACTGGAATGTGAAGGTGCAGTAGGTCCTGTGGCAACTTATCTTCCTAGTTTAGAAAAATGTTTCTTCATCCCACTCAAAAAATGCACTTTTCCTTATTATGTGCTTTTCTGTGAGGCAGATCACAGCTGTTCTCTTTAAACTGGGAGATCTTTGCCAAATTTCATCAGCTGAGGATCTGGCTGATATTCTATCAGTGTCTTTGTTGAGAGAAGACACCCTTATGCTCTCTCTGTGAGGTGGGAGGTATTGCTGGAAGTAGCTCTCAGTGGTGCAATGTCAAATTCTCAAAATGTCAGATTTATTTGTGCATGTGATGGTATAATTTGGCTTCCTGCTGTGCAAATGAGAGGATTAATTTCCATAATATAGAAATTAACAGCACAGTTGATATTCCTCTATCTCTCAGTACAAATTAGCAGCTGGGGATGACAGCAGCCAGTTTAGCCTCCTTTTCGTCCTCCTTTCAACAGCCATTGGTGAAGACACTTGCTCCAATTAAACTGGAGCCAAATTGGTGTTATCTCCTCCTGCTCCATTTCACTCTTTGCTTGTCTGGCTTTGAGGCTTCCAGTGTTTTCTACAAGTCATGGCTTCAGCATCCCTTCCCTTAGCAAAAGTAGAGAGGCTGCAAGGTCATTTACCTTAGGCTGTGAATCCTGTGTGTTGTACACAGGAAAATGAACCCAGTGCTGAAGCAGATGTGGAGATCATATTTCCTCTCTGAGGAAAAGAGCCAGAGTTTGGAGTCAGTCACATTTTAAGCCACCTGAAAAAGTACTGCAAAGCCCATCTGTTGGAGCCCCTGCAATTATTTTGATAGATTTACAGGTGATTTAACTATATGAGGGACTTAGTTGAGGACATATTGAGCTCCCAAAGGCTGTGAGGTAAAATCTTCTTTTTATTGTGCAGCAGATCCTAGAATCACATCTGGAAACTCTTGAGCAATTCCACCGCTGGGTCTTTTAGAAAAGCCTGAAATGTTGTTTGTAAGCTGTTAGATATGTAATACACATATAGATTTGTATTAAGCATTGCACTAAGAATATCTAGTCCATTTTGGAACTTCAAGCACATCAGGGAGACTTCTGCTCTCCCACCTTTATTCCTTAAGCCAGCTCAGCTGTGGAATTTCACTCAACTGAGAAACTTAAGGTTTCTGCTGAAGTTAATTGTAGCAACTCACATAAAGCAAATTACAGGACTTGGGTTATGCTTTTTAAACTGCCAAAAGTACATAAATGTACAGAAGCTTGTACATGACAGCAATTCTTCAAGGACATGGATAATCAATAACACGTTTTTAGAACATAAGGGTATATTGGGACATTTATCTCAACACACGGGGATGAGTTTAGGTTTCTCCACTGAATTAGAGGCATTTTCCCCAGAAATTTCATAAAGTGCAAGAAACATCTGAATTTGGCTTTTTAGCTCTTAATTGTTCCATAAAACATCATAAGCTCTCCATTATGCCTACCTATAAATAATCAAACCCAAAAGAGGGGTGAGAATTAAAGTGCTAATATAAGTAAGCATCCCCTATCCTGATAGTGAAACCACCTGGGATTGAATCCTGTTTGATGAAATAATAACTGAATGCACCAGATTAAAGAAAATGCCTTTGTGATTTTGATTTCTTCCTTGGCTGAGCATATCTACGATAATATATAAATAAAAAGGATACTGTGATTTTAAGCTCAACTAGGAAGTAGAACAACATAATTACAGCAAGCTCTTATGTTGATCTCTCATACTTTTTTTTCTTTTCCAAGTAGAAATTAAATGAGGCATTATAAACTTGGTAGAAGGAAAAAATCAGTGGTTCTTAGGGGTGACAAAGATCCCAGTCCCTTCTAAATTCATAGCTCAGTGGAGACAGGAATGTGGACCCTCAAGCTTTTGCAGATTCTCTCTTACCCCAAATTGTGACTCCCAGATTCCATTTGACCGCACCAATGATAAAAATCTGCACGAGTGCAGCTGAATGCAGTTGCCCCATAAGCTTCCCTTTCCTGCAATGAAAAAAAATAAAATTTCAAATTCTGAAGACATGAGCTCTCACAGTATGCACAGTTCACTACCAGAACTCACTGTTAATAACACTATTTAATGCCAAGTAAAACACCAGTTGCTTTTTAAAATGGAGTTGAAGAATCAATATAGTGCAAAGACTACACCATAGTGGATGATATGTTTCTAGACTTTCTATACTTTTTGAGCAGAAAGGTGTTCCTCAATAGGAGCAGACACATTAAGCAGTCCTTTAATAGTGTTTTAAAGGGCTTCCTGTATAACTTCCTATAAAGCCACCAGTGCTGGGAAAAGCTGCAAGAATATGTTGACCATGGGTCAGACTCAGGTGGGAGATGGCAGTTTCTCTAAAATCACAGTGTTTAGCAGTGCCAGTAGTGACTAACTGCTAAAAATTCCAGTCTTAATACAGTTGGAAATGTTAGTGAGTGATGCTGCACACTTAGAACCTGGAGTTCCCTGTTTCCTCCTGTTGGATTCACTAAGTGTTTTAATTTCTTTAATACATACTTTGCCACTGAATTCTTTTCATGGGCTGTTCTAATTCATGTGGTTCAAGGTCACGATGAGTTTGGTTTTTTTAGATGACTTTCAAAAATAAGCAAACGTTAAGAATAATTTTTAACTACAGAAAATGTCAAATTTTTGTGCTTCATATAATGACATTGCATGCAATTTCCATCTTTCAATGAAATAATTTCTGGACTTGTCGGAAGGAGTAAAAGCAACGCTTACATCTGCCTTAATATATGTGTATGATAGTTCTACAGTAATAGTCCAGGAGCAATGTGTCACTATGCTTAGGACTGCTATTACTAAATTCCTTACTATACAGTGATTCCTGATGGATGGAACTCGTGGAAATTCAGAAATACTTTGATGAATGAAAGGGATAGATTTACTGCTATAGAGTGGTATCATATTATTCCTTGGAGAGTATCTGGGCAAACACCAATTTTTCGGTGCAAATAACTTCACTTTGAGAAGTTAAGTGCCTCAAATGGTTATGTTGAAGTTGTGATATCTGTTAATAATGTCCTTTTTCTTAAATTTATTTTTTAAATGCATGAATCATCTGCATAAGAACTATCTTAAACCAATAAATTTGTGTGCCATTGGTGGAAACAAGGAAGCAGAGTCAGTCCATCCTAAGATATCTCTATCATGATTCAGTCTCTAGAGGCTCCTATCTCTTTTCATTGATTGTGAACTATTAAACTGCTCTACTTTTTCTAGACAGCTAAACTTAACTGAGACAAATCTGCTGGTGAAGAAGCAGGAGTACTAACAAGTGGCTTTGGTAGAGATGGGAAAAATGAGCATTGTTATTCATTGCTATTCATTGCACTTCAAAAGTATTGTGAATCGGTTACAAAGAACCAATTGCAGGAAAATAACACATCACACTAAGGTGGGCAGCACTTCTGAAAGAGGATTTATTGAACCCAGAATGCCCTGTACCCCAAAGTGAGTTCATAAACAATGTATACTCATGACTGTGCCCACTGGGATTCCTGCAGAGTAATTATTGTGTGCATTGTCACTCTGTGTTAGTGTCTGGTTATGACTTTGTGCAGTACCAGGGAAATGCTGTGTGTAGCTTGGAAACAGCATAACCGCATTAGCAAATGAGTAGGGGCAGGCCTGCTGTACAAATATTAATGATTCAGTGTCTCTGCACAGATCTGTATTGCAAAGAGCTCTGCCATCTACACTTCTGGGTGATTTGGGATGAAGTATACTCTGACTTTTGCTTTCTGCTCCAAGGATGGTATTAAGGAAAAGAAGTAATTTTCTGAAAGAACTGTTTCAGCTTACTTTCTTTTCCTTTGGCTTCTTCACAGCAATGTAGACAAGATTCCAAGAAACACACATCTGCTGCACTTCCATTTGCTTCAGAGCAGTAGTGACTTTTGGCAGTATTAATGACACTGAAGAAAAAACTAGGATGCTCAATGAATTGAGACCTTTGTGCTTTGCATCCCTCATAGACAAATTTTGGAAAAACGGAAAGTCACTTGAGCTACTTGGTTTAAACTCACTATCGAGCTTTATGACTAGATTTTGCTCCAGTTCTAACATTTTGATGTAAGCACAGTACAAGTTGGGGGTCTACCCTAGACCTCTTTGTGTTGAGATGCCCAGACAGTTCTTGTCATAAAAAAATGCATTTCAGGTAAATACAGAAATGACTTTGCCACCTGAAGAACAGGACAGTCATATATAAAATGAGGAGATGACACAGACTTCTTTAGTGCTCCAAGAAGAATTAACCAGCCCTTGACCAGCCTCCCTAAGAAGCATATGACATGTCAAATATTTTTGAAGTTCCTATGGCAATTTGAATGAGATTTGGATTGTTAGTTAGGAGTTTGGGGAGTTTTTTGGTGTTTTTCTTTTTCTTTCTCTCTTTTTTTCTGGTGTGGGGTTTTGTTCTGTTTTTAGTTGGGTTTTTTTTTTTTGGTGATGGGTGTTTCTTTCTTAAATGAGGGTTTTCCTACAGAACTTCCTTATGATTCAACTAAACTACATGTGCAGATTCAACCAACCACCTTGACTGACAAAGAAAACAGAAACCTGAATTTGCTGAAATAGACCACTTTCTGCTCCTTATGTGCATTTGTTTCTTCCTGCCCATACAACCAGCTTTACAATTCCCTAGCCAGTTAGTGTGCAAGATCCCTGTATTTATGCTAAGCTCCTGTTTGTGCCCATATAAAGCTCACATACCCCAGAGTATCCTTCTGCTTCTCTGGCATAAATAAGCAGTGACCTAGCACAGCTCTTATTCTTAAGCCTGTTCTGCAAAGTGTACTCTGCTTTCCAGAGGGCAGGGTGGGCTTTCAAAATGACTGTGATATATGAGTTGTTCTTGTACCTGGAACTATATGAAAAAATAGTCCTCTGAAGCAGTAGGGCCTTATTCCATGCTGAGGTCTTGCACTTCCCGTAGGTAAATCCAGAGCCAGACAACAGGATTTTTCCACTCACATGGCCACAGAACTGAGTAGGACCTCCTTGTGTAACTTTATTAATCTGATGGTGAACACATTCATTAGAAGTCCTGCCCCTTTCTTTTGCAATGCACAGTTCTGTAACATTTGCACTAAATGAAATATATTTTAGCAGCCAGTAGGAGTAGATCTCTTTCTTTTAAAAGGGGTGGCCCTGGTGGGTACACTGACTACACCACTCAAGGCTAACATAAAAGAGGTGAGCAAGGCTTCAATTAGAGGGCAAAACCAGCTGTTGTTTAGCTCTTGTCTCAGTACAGACAGAGTATTTATCCAGAGATCTTTTATTGCACTTATTTACATTTTCATTTCTGTACCAGTGCTCTCTTAAGTATGATCTAATTGGTAAAAGATATTTGAGATTTTTTTCGCATCAGGTGATTTTTCTACTCAAAAATGCCACCTTCTGACATTTTTTGCAAATCTATGAGTTTTCATAACATTTAAGATTTTTTTTCTTTTTCATAAAAAAATGGGAAAAATATTGTCTGAATTGAAGGAAATATTCTGAAAACCCTGTAACAATTCAAGCGCTTTTTACTTTTATTTTGCTTATTTTATGAGGTGCTCATAGCTAAGTTTTTTTTGTATGCTTTATCAAGGCTTGTTATAATTGCTGATAAGAGTATAACAGTATTGCTTATCAGTAGGCTGAGAAATCTCACCAGCAGAACCTGTAAGAAATGAAGCCTCAGATATATATATGTCAAAGTGCACATGCAAACAATTTGTGCCTGGAAACCTAGAAACTGACAATATACTGTAGAAAATTGCATCTGTCCTTTTCAAATTTTCTGCCTTCAGAAGATCTGTGAAGGCTTTGGAAAACTTTTAGATTATAATACTGTGTGAGAGGCAAGAAACCTAGCTTAGTACCTCTCCTCTTAGTCTGAAAGGCATGAAAAATGTTTTTATCACAGCTATAGACAACAATACATTCCCTTTCAATCCTGAATAGTCTGTGGTGCTGGTACAAAAATCAGTTTCCTCTGGAGGGCCAACTTGGGCAGTCCTTGGAATCAGTGCTTTAAACATGGAGGGGTTTTGATCTATTGGCTTCTCAGCTTTGCATTTTGAGAGTCATCTGCACTGTTATTCTATGTTTCCAGAAAAGGGAGAATGAGTTGTGAAAGAAGTGGTGATGCTTTTTATATTAATATAATAATTTAGAGTTGTAAATTATTTTTAAAAATGTTTGACAATCTCCTGTGGGATGTACATAGTTCCTACTATCATACAAACCCCTTTATATAATCTGGAGGCAGAATGGGTGCTACTTTCCAATTTATAAATGCTTTAGTTTGAAATACAATGTACAGGTTAAGCCAAATAAAGTCTAACATCAGAATTTAGGGCCTACAGGATCAGAACTATGCTGCTTATGTTGCAGATTAGGCCTTTAGTTTGCATAAAATCTATGCTCCCCTGTTTCTTCTAAGAGACAGCTTTAAACCTGACAATATCATCTTGAGAATCACCAGGTGGAGTTATTGCACACATTTTAGAGATTATTTTTCTGACTACATAAGCATTGTTAAAGACATAGTTACATCAGCTTTCATTTTGTGAATTAATTTCTGACTGTAGGGTGCATTATAAATCATGGGGGATGCTATTTTCCATTCTTATGGTCCTTGTCTAGAGACTTTCCTCTTAGTCCCTTAGTGAAGCAAACTCTTGTATCTGGCCTCAGTGTTTTAAGACAACTGCCTGCATGTTGTTTATCTTCTCTGTTTTAGGATTGTGTTTTCAGCATAAGTAAACACTTTGCACAATATATAAACCTGATCTGTGCATGACATAACTTTGTAAAGGTGAGGAAACAATGCAGGTAAAGGATGAGGTGTGTTACTGTTGGGTAAGTTTGAGTCATTCCTGTTAAATGTGGAAGAGGAGTCAAAATGGACAGGTATCAAGGGAAGTTGCCTGTTTAGAAGGTGCTGCAGGAGGAGGTATGAGTAGTATTGTGCAGAGATAAAGAAACAGAAGGCATGCTGGTTGTATGTAATGCAGGTGAAAAACAGGCTGAGGTCCTTGGGGTATAGGACAGACAGGCAGGTAAAAAATAAATTTGCAGGGAGAGTTCTGACCTGGCTAGGGCTCATTCTGAGAGCAGCATCACCAGAGAGCAGCACAAGGTGGGTGAGAATGACAGGTATCTGTCACCATCAGGCTCTGTATGTCACCATCAGGAGCTGTATGTATCCTAATCTAATGAAGGCATATTGATTAACTGGGAATCTGCATGCACAGCTATAGCTATTCAGTCTGATTGTCAGTAAGATGATGTGAATGCCTACTTTAAATGCTAAAATATTCTTTAGATTGGAATCTCATGTTTCCTTTGCTCTTTGGAGTCAATCCGCTGAGATCTCTGACTCATAGACAGAGTGATCTTTCAAAGTCAAGTTGGCATTTGAACAGCACTTAATATCTGCCCCTAAAAATCTAGACTAAATATCCATTAAATGAAGGCACCCAACATCACTGTCTAAGCTGGTGTAACAGCTACAGATATGTAAGTATTAATTTAAGAATTAAGGAAAAATTAATGGGAATTAACTGATTGCTTACTGTGGTATTGTGGGGGAATTATGATGTCTGTCTACCTTGCAACAAAACAAAAAACCTAACAAATTAACAATCAAGATGATCAAACTCTAAGTAACTTTCACTGAAGAGCTTAGCACTGGATGTGCTTTTTCTGCCACTTTAAATCGCTATGGAGGACAGAGTGCTTAGGTATTAGCATAGATTTGCTGAGAGAAACTGCTGTATGATATGCAAGTGGTCAGTCTTGAGCATCACACTGATCTTCTCTTTCAGATTATAAACCCACTAAATGGCCTGTTGGAGAGAAACAAATCCACCATTTCTATAAAAGAAAACCTCTCAGGTAAGAGTGGTTCAAGCACCGGTACTATTCTGTAGTTAGATACGGAATTCTGTGGCAAACAACATCCAAGTCCTGAACACAGACTTCCTGGAGACACATGGAGGTGCATATCCGGTGTGACAGGCAATTTTATAGACCACAGAAAGTTGACTTTTACAGGGTGAGCAGCAGAGACAGAAACCAAACAGTGGGTCAGATCATATCACTACAGATATTCACACTGTCACTTGATAATAGGAAGACAATTTGGGAAATGCTGCCTCTAATGTTCATGTGTGCTTTGTTTATACCAGACAGAATGCCCCATATCCCACTGAGATAAAATAAGAGGAGCTCATATTCCTTATAGCATATTGAGTTAGAGACATGTTGGATGTTGCCACTTTTGAAACACAAGCTCATTACTGAGCTTTAAAGTGCATGACCTGACAGAGAATGATTCCATATGGCATTTGCCTTACTGGGCTGATAGACACAAAAAAAAAAAAAAAAAAAGAAAGTGTCCTAAGAAACACTTGAGGACTTGATTCCCATCCTGCCTTTCTAACACTGATGTTTGTGCATTTTTCTCCCCTTCTCTTTGTGCTTTCCTCAGATGATGTTTTATTGTCCTTCTGTTGCTGAAATGATATTGCAAGAGATTACCTATTGTGAAGCTGGAGAGAGAAATATTGCCAGTGGCTTCTGTCACTTACCTTTCTAGGAGTTAAGGCTACTGAAATAAAGATTAAGGGCAGGGGGAGAAGAGGGTAACAGGGTAGAGAAAACAACTAACTGGAAAAAATGACAAACCTCTGTCTAGGAGGATTCTCTGAGAATCCAAGGAAGGTGCTAGTCCAATAAGTGATTATTGTCCCTTTTGCAACATGAATCTCTGTATATAATTAGGTGTGCAAGCTGGCAAATCTCTTACAAGATATGCTGTGTGATCTGAATCATTACTAATGATATTTTATATTATTAGTATGAACGCAAGGAATGTTAATATCCCTGCCTATTTACCTTCCAATTTCTCATAGAAGTATGTGGAAAGGAGAAGAAATTTCTGTTAATTCCACTGAAGAATGCTCTATGACGATTTAATTTTGCTAGGAAATTCTTTGATTTCCTGCTGGAATGTAGAAGTGCAATAGAACGTCTCTGGTTCCCCTGCATTTTATTAGAGGGTTTTGCTGTAATTATTTTTCACTTCTAAGGAAGAAAAAAGTTGCACTATAACCATCAAATTAGTTAATCTACATGCCTGTATTTTGCTTTTGGAAATTCCTCGTGCATAAGAGGTGCTTTCACAGAATCACAGAATATTCTGAGTTCTAAGGGCCCTGCAAGTTCAAGTAAGATGACACAAGCAGGTCCTTCTGTGTACTCCTAATGTATGTGCTCCTAAGAGGTACACGAAATATTATCAGGAGGTTTGTTCTTGTGGGTTTTTCTACTTTTGAAGGATGACAAATTAGTAAAATTTAAATTTCTGGTTTAGGATTATGATTTCTGCTGACATTAGCCATGCCTAACAATTGACTCTAATCTCTAAATGATTTGGGGCTCTGCAGTTGCTTTCAAAGCTTGAAGGGTTCATCTATGACACCAGCTTGTGTGTACCATGTAAGAATGAGTAATTGTGGGAGTTTGGTACAATGAGCACAACCAGTGATTTGTGAGGTCAGAATGATCTCAGAAAAGTATCACCAGCTGGCACAAGTCTCCCTATGAGTTAGTGTCATACCTGACCCTTCTTACCTGAAGTCAGGCATCAAACATTAGGCCAACTGAATGTTGCTTTTGCTGTGCTGGGAACAAGATGATGTAACCTATTTCCCTCTACAACCTCTCAAACTCCCATGTTTTCTGCTAGGCTTTAATTTCACGCTTAGTATTATGAGAAATACAGTGTTGTTGTGAGGCACTGTTTTCTATCTGGGACCCAATGGCTTGTTCTAGGGGTCTGTGAATGTAAGCCTGTAGCCAGTAAAGCTAAGTTAGCAATGTGATAGTCTGCACAGATGCTGTAAATTAAAAAATGTGGAAAACTACTTCAGTCTAGTAAACTACTGTTGGTGAGTTCCCCACCTGGCTCTTGTGACACAAAAGCAATCTTCCCACAGAAACTACTTATAGTTTCCCTGAATGGTTTGAAGAGGTTTTCTTTTGTTGTCTTGCTATAATTGTACAGTGAAACAACCTTGGGAAACTGTAGGGGGAATATCAAAATATAATGAAATGCCTTTATTTTTGTGAAAAGAAAGAAAAGAAATATCAGTGGATTATTAAACTCAAGGCCAAAATGAATAATCTGTGAATTTAGGTTGCCATTTCATATGCATTAGCATGGTAACAGGGAGCAACAAATGTCAGCCTTGAGTCTCAATCGTGTGGAAGGGAATCTTTCTACTTTTCAGAGGGTGACAGGACAGTATAAAAGGCAATAACAGTGGAAACTCCTTTTAAGGCTTTCTGTCATTAGAGGAAAAATTTTTTTCTTCTGAGGAAAGGTTGGTACCTTTACAAAAAGTGAATGACCCCAAATGACCACAGTAGAAATTGAGTAAAGAAAGTGAGCTGATTGTGACATTCAGGAGTATCAGTGATGTTTAGAGAACAATAAGACAGTTTTTGGAATTGGAATGTAATAAGATGAAACAGATTCATTCTGCTCTCTTCTGTTAAGAAGTAAAATCATGCACCCAGTTGTTCAAATATGAAGAAAGGTTGACATTCACTATATGCAGTGGAGTGGGTACCAGAACAGATATGGGAGTACTCTGTAGAGTGTAGAGCTTCTCTATACCTCTTTCTATAATGTGTCTTTTCTTCTCTACTTGTTTTGCAAAAGTAATTTTACAAAGCAAGCTGAATCATCTTGGATCAACAAATGGAAACTAACAGCTAAGAAATAGTGGGACATAGTGTGGGGAATGAGTTGTGATCTTAAAAACCTCACTCTGCAAAGGGACTGCAGCTCATGACAGTAATCCATGCCCTTAAACTGGCAGGAATGTATTGCCCAGAATGACAGTGACATTCAGTGGTCTCTGCCACAGCCTGTGCTATTTATGAGGCACTTGTCAGTACAAGCAATGCAGACTTTATGCTGAGAAGCATGTGCCTGACATTATGCAAACAATTATATAGTTTCACATGCTTGAGTGGTCAATTAGTTCAATGAATCCTCTGTTTACCTAAGAATCTGCAGGGTCTGGCCCAGAACTGTGAATTCTGATTTAGTATGTCTGTGCATCACCTTGCCTAACCTGATGGACCTCAGACACATGATGAGCTAGTGCTTCTCTGGACAGGGAAAATGATACACGTTCATTTGAGCTCCATTCTTATAACATGGATGTATCTGATTTGGATCCCTTAACTCTGTGAACTCAGTCCTGAATGACTGGAATTGATCATAGTGGAGGGGAAACACACTAGCAGAAACTATAATGGCAATGAAAATGTGTTCAAGAGAAAGCTTAAATGCCCGCCTTCTAAATTAATGTTTTGTCCCTAAATAAAAACCAAATGCCAAACCAGCTGGACCCATTTGAAAACACCCCTCCCCAGCTAGAATCAGTAAGGCATATGGTTGATAGACAGCCAAGCTAATCAATTCTGATTCTGTTCAGATTCTGGCATGTCCCATTGAAGTAGTGTTTGCCTCAAGCTATTTAGCTCTGGGTCAAATGGCCCTAGACCTACCTGATCAATCTGCAGATTAATCTGGACTTTGTAGTAGACTCAAGGTTCATGGGGTTGGGCATGTCTGTATGACACACCATTGCAGAGATGGATATCCGCACCCTGGTCCAGTACCTTTGCCCTCTGTTATCCAGTTCATGTCTTGAGCAACCTCACTGATGAGTCTGGCTCTCTGGGGACAGCTATTCATGGATGCAGTGACAATGGCCTCAGCATGCAAACTATATTGCAAATACATTAGAAATTATGTGGCCTCCAAAAGCCACTGTCCGAAACCCTGGGAGGAAGTGAGTACATGTTCCCTGCAGATTTATTCCATTAGTTACTAGGTGAAGACAAAGCTGTCAACAATGATATCTCCTTCCCAATTAAGCTCAGTATTACAGTCCATAAATCACAGCATGCCTTCCCTGTGGGGAAAGAAAACCTGTACAATTTCTGAAAATGCTCATAAACACACTGTGTAGGAAATAGCTATGTTTTTTTTAACAAAGCACATTCCATCATATTGCCTTACTATTGAATCATGACTAAGTTTATTAAAGAGACCAAGCTATTGTGTTACACTTTAATGCCAGGTAAAGGTCAGCTAAAATGTTTTTTTTCTCTCACAGAAGTCTGCTGATCATTTTGATTAGTATTGTCTTCTATCCCTTTCCCACCAAATCACAGAGAATAGGACTACAGGGACATCTATTCCCTTGTTCCAATGCAGAATCACCTCTACTTGTGTCTGTCTTCATAAAAACATCCAGTGACAGAGCTGTCTACACCTTTCCCTGGGAATTGATTCCAATGCTTTGCTACTTTAATTCAAGGAGTTTCTATTTCTGACCATCTTGATTCCTCCATACTACAATATGAGCTTTTTGGTTCTTATTTTGGACTCTTTCTGTTACGTTCTGAATTCATTATAGAAGATTGGGGGTTTTTAATTTTGTTTTCTTGATTTTTTGGGTCCGTTCCCCCTGCTGTCCTAATAGGTACACACAGAGCTCACTTTGTGTACTGCTTACTTAGAAATGGGATGTATCGGAGTACATGAATGCAATGATAAAGAAAGATATTAGAAGGGTTTGGACAAAAAGGATATAGCACTTGGTTTGCCAGACAGAACAACTGTGCTGGGTCCACAGTGCTGCTGAAGGATGCTTCTATAGGGATGGAGAAGCACAACTCATACAGGACAAGCTCCTACCTCTCTGCTCTCTGACAAGTTCCAGTGTAGAAGCCTCACTCATGCAGAGGGTTTTGTACAGGAGACCCCTATCAGTCTTGTCTTAGAGGAGGCAAATGTTCTCCCACCAGATAAAAATGATAGATAGCAGTGCTTATATTTTCTGAATACCTATGTTTTTTTGCACACAAATTCCAATAGCACTCCCTATGTGCCCCAACACAGGCTCCCTGTACACAGACTGTCTCTGAAGTCATTTCCAACCTGGGCTATTCTGTGAGTATTGATACTTGTTCAGTGTCTTCAGCACAGTTTCAGTGTGGGAGCATCCCTGGACTGGGTGTGGAATGCATGGAGTCCAGGTTTGCTTTGCTGTGTCTGTGGAAAGGGAAGAGGAATTCGATGTTAATTCACAGCTCAAGATTGCTTCTCAGAGACTCAGTAGTAGAAAATAAGCAACATTCTTGTCTCTAGGAGTGGTCTATTTATGAGGTCTCCTTCCCTTTCAAGCTGTTTAAGCACAAATGAAAGAGCAGAACCTGGCCTGTAGTGAACACTTGGAATCCTCTGCAGGGTCTATAAGAGTAGATAGAGCACACTGGCATTAGAGGGACTTGATATACTAACTGAGTCAAAGGAGAATAAAGATATTTTTATTTGAAGCACAGGCCTGTTTACAAATGATTCCACAAAACTCTTTAAAAGAAAGAATCCTTTATGAAGGAGTCATCCTTCAAGGAATCAATGCTCAGAGGTCAGAGCCACCAGCCTCTAAAAATGCTCTCTAAAGAATTAAACTGGAGACTGTGAAGGTAGGGTTTTATCCTGTGCTCTGTATGTGTGTCAAATTGTTTTGCTTAGGTAGACAAGCTTTAAAAATCTAATGAAATCTACAGTCACCAAAGACTTAGGACAGGGGTGGGTGTTGACCATTCATTAAAAGTAATGTTAAGAAAGGGATTCTTCACTAGTGGGGAGTTTTGAAGACAGTAGATCAATCTCTTCAAGTTATTCTCATAATCTAGCATTTTTCAAGGAAGCAAGTCTGAAATATGATGTAACAGCTAAGAGTGCTTTCCAGAAAGTTGTTATACCTTTTCTGTGTAAGTGCTAGATTTCTGATATACTTTTTTTTTAGTATTTTACCATTTTGAAAATTAATTTTAAGCACTAACTATGCAAATAGCCTGACACAATTGAGAAGTCTGTGAAGAACAAGAAAATGTGGTTGAAGTCGAAACTGGTAAGCTGAATCTGTTGCAATGAAGAATTGTCCTCTGATTAATGAGTATGTGTCTTTTCAGGAGATGTTCTGGGAATTATCAGTGTTTAAGTTTAAATGTATCCAACCCCAGTTGTCACATATGAAATGGACCTGTATCAGAGACATATTGCTTGTTTTGATAATTTTTTTTCCCCTTTTCTTTTATTGCGGTTCTTTCTTCCTTTCAGTAATAGGCCTGTACACTGTTTCTTTGCTAGCCCCAAGCTGTGCTGTTTGTAGGCTGACTCCCTCCCTTCCAGTGTGCTGAGATGGTGTTTTCCATTTTTTCCAGACTTTTCTCTGGACTGTTTCTGTTGTTATCTCTTGTCTTCAAGTATTATGGCAGCTTTTGCATATCCCAAGCTTTTGTAACTCTACTGTTCTGGGCACTGTATAGGCAAGAGGACCAGTGAGGAGAGGAATTCTGCCATGGTTAGTTCAAATGAAATGCTGAAAGAAAACATGGAAAAGAGTACATTGGTATAAACGTCAAACAATACCATTATGACAACATTGGCAAGAACAGTAGTGATGGTTACTGAAAGTCTCAGGCAATTCAGAACTGTCCTGACAGTTTACATTTCAGCCCATGTCCCTGCAAAAAGGCGCTTTTAAAAAGAGAAGGAGAAAAATAGGAAAAAAGAAAAAAAGGAAAAAAAAAGAAAAAAGAAAAAAAACCCCAACATATTCTAGGCAAAAAGAATGAGAATAGTCTCTTTCTCCAGCTGTAAAAGAGAATATATATATATATAGCGCTAAAATTTGCAGCTCCTAACTAGATAAGAGCAGAACATACAAGACATTTTAGCAGAAAGCCAAGCAGTCTGATGTGGCTAATAAAGCAAATCTTTGTGGTGCTGCACAAAGGATTTTGACACATTTGCATGTGTAAGGGTTGATTTTTTTTTTTTTTGAAGTGATGTCAGTAGCAGATTGTTTATGAAGGTAAAAGGAATTTTGGGGGAACAAAGTAATATAAAATAGGAGAGAGGATGAGACAGAAGAGAGGGAACTTAGCCCTTTTAGTAAAGGATTGTTTAGCAAAGACATTTGGCTTTGCTATCATTGGTCAAAACATCACTCCTTTTCAAATTTTAACGAAAGAAACACAATTTGAAGCTTTTCCTTTCCTCATCTTGAGACTGCAACTGCATATGACTGTTGGTGTTAAAAATGTCTTGAGATGTTGAAATGAGTTCTGTCAAACATTGTTTTATGTCTGGTAATACTCACCAGAAGTGGACTGACTTTCAGAGCATTTTCAGAGGAATTGTTGATCAATTTGCTTTAACATTGCCTCCAGAATCTGATGATAGATCAGTACAAATATGGGCTGGAGAATGCTATGGCAGATGCAAATAGAGATGATCAGATTTGTAATTTTGAATCTAGTCTTTAGTAGCATTCATAAGCTGCCTAATCTAGGGACCTAAACTTCTGAAAAGGTATTTAGGATGATATTAAGAAGATTTTCTTCTGCACCAATAGGAAAGTTACTGGGGGGGGGAAGGAAATTTTTTAACATCATTAACATTGAGTTAAATGTTAAACTGAATAGATTTAATATGTGCCTTGAGGAATAAAGCTTTTGTGTTTTCAAGGAGGGAAAGAGTTTTGTTCCTTTTTTTTAAAAATTTTTTTTTTTTTTTTGCAAAGGAACAAGTTCTGCCTAGATTCCATCATTGAAAGGAAATTCAGTTGAGTGGTTCTGATCTCTGAGAAGCAAAAAGAAGCCTTAAGAATAGGGCAAAAAAGCAGAACACTTTGGATGCAACCTTGAAAACAATGTTGAAAACTACGAATGACATTATTTGCACTGAAAAAAGGTCATGACCTGTAAATGCATGAAGAACCTTGTATTTTAATGCAAAAATGTGTAGTTTAAAGTCATGTTTGTCTTGAAGGATTTTAAAATTAGGAGAGCATGAAACACAGGCATCTTTCAAAAGAGAAATCGTAGCTGACAAAAAAAATTGGTGTCCAAGTTCAGCATTCAAGGCATTTTCTCAGGGCATGTTGCACATAACCTCATCAAGCCTGCTGAGCATCATTTATACACACTGTGTAAATCCCTGGGCAGTACAAAGGACCTGAATCACATTTCTAGAATTAGGGGCTGAACAAGGAGGGAAGTTGGACAGGATCCCAGTAGAATGGGGAGAACCTCATAAAACTAGTTTGAGTTGGGCTCTCGCTGCCTTGGAGGAAGAGGAATGATGCTAAATCTGAAATGTATTCACAGAAGCTGTTCAGAAAAAAAGGCCTCCAGTAACAAATTAATTTCTAGCTATCAGGATTTTATTGAAAATTGGGACACATTTTCCATAAATACCACAAACTACAAATATTCTGATCAGCTCTCAGTAGTTAAAAAAATAAGATCCCAATTTATCTTTTTATTAGACATTAAAGATGATGCCATATGTTAGGACCTATGTAATTTCTCCAAGATTTGCAATGAAGGCATCTGATCAGTGATTTGGAGGTAGCCTCTTGTGGTGTATGTCTCCCTCAATTACCTGAAGCAATATATAACTTTTGATGCAGTACATTCCTGCTAAATGACTAGCCAGACTGTTAATTGCTCTTACTTATTACCAAAGGCTGATGGCTCTGTGCTATGTCAGGAAGATAATAAATATGTGGAACCTGTCTATTGCCCCACTCTTTTTTTCATCAGCCCAAAGAAACCATAAAAATGTAACCATTCTAAGGTATAACTGTTTTCTGCCATGAAGGGACAAAGGATCCAACACGACACAACAGAAATACATGCTGAGGGGGAAGCACAGGGCCCAGTTTAGCAGCCAAAAGGGTCAGATTTGCCGGAGAATCTGACATTTCCTAGAGGTAAGGAAAAGGGTGTTTCTCTGTTCCTGGGCTCTGTAAGGTTGTGCTCTGACCCAGTATCTGTACTCAAAAATAGATGTAGAAATACAATGTACTATATAAACAAATACATTTATATAAATGTTGAATGTATCCAATTTTGAGGCTTTCTTACTTCATCAGTAAACTTTCCCAACCTGCTTGCTGAAGGAATTGGTGCTCTCTGCAGCAGTGCTATAACATACTGCTTTTTGGCAAAAGAAGGAAAAATCTTGGATGGGATCAATTTTGCAAATGACTGATTTCTAAAAAACGCTATATAGTGTAGTACAGAAACAAAATAACAATGAAAAGTCAAACACAAGAAGAGAGTCCTAGAAGCTCTGATGTGTCATTGATGCAAATGACTAGAAGATCCAAGGCTTAAGGAAATTAAAATGTCATGCTTCAGTTCAGTTGTAATGCTTAAAGGTATGTTTATTTCCCACTATTTATTCATGCAATCTTTAATATGCACACAAATGTCAAGGTAAGTGTTATTCTTGTTCATTAAAACATTTTTTGGATCAATGCTTTCATGATGTGCAAGGAGAAAACAATCTTCGCTATTATTTTCTATTTTGACAGACAAATTATCTTACCTATACCTTCAAAGAGATCTGATGATAACAGAAACATCTCTTTTACCATATACTAAATATTCATTAGCAGATCTGAGCAGTCAGTGGTTTCTCATGAGACAAACCCTTATTAGATTAATAATTACAGTGGGAAATATGAGATATGCAGTCACTTCTTAGTTTACTTCATCTGTCTTTTCAAACTGTTACGCTCAGATCCTGATAGCTGTATGGCAGACCCTCTTTATTACTTCCCTTTTCTTTAAGTCGAGTGAAGACCAGGTCCTTCACAAGAAAAATCACTGCTTTGATGTCTTATTTCCAAGTTACAAAGTCCACACAAAAATTATTTTTACAAATAGGTCTCAATTTAGCTAGCAAAAGTTGTATTTTGGCAAAAATGCCAAACAAACCATTCCAAGCTTTCCAAGATAATAATCAATATTATTTGCACACATAAAGCCCTAGGGATCAATTAAAGTGCATGAAGACTTGGTTCACTTAGTAGCCCTGTTTAATAACCCTGGTATCAACTTTTGAAGATTTCTCCAAAAATTTTCTTGAACTAAAGCATTTGTATGCAATTAACTGGGACTTTTGCATACTTCTTCCAGTAGTTAATTGAGCCACCTATGGAATATTTACTTACATATCTGTTTACTTATTTACTATATATCACCTTTACTTAGGAGAATTATCAGAATTGTTCTGACAAAGCTTTTGCTTGTGTAATACCCACATCATTACATAATGATGCCAGTCACCATTAATGAATGAATCCTCACAGCAGGCCTCGGTAGGGACTGTCTGATGCAGTCGGGGAAGTTGAGGTGCAGAGCTATTGTTTTCCTTGTTGCCAGAAAAGTAATTGCTGCACACTAGAATAGATTTTTTTTCTCTGTAGTGCTTCTCACAGCTGATTTACTCACAAGAGGCTCCTTTGTTTCATGCACGTCCAAGAGTGCAGCCAAAGCACCACAGTGCTCTGAGCAACTGCTTCTGTGACGCACAAATATGGTGTACAAGGGGCAGGAAAATAGCCAGAGATGCTAATTCTAGAAGACATGTCTCTTCAGAAAAAGTATCCTCTTAGAACAATTATGATTTGTCAAAGTCAAAACAGTTACTCTAGTAAAAAGTGAGTGAAGGAATAAGGTCTCTGATTCATTGAATGATTATTTGTTTCTGGGGAAAAAAATAAATCTGTGACTGATTGATAAAGATAAGCTCGATTCCTAAATGCTGAAACATGCCTATTTAGTTTGTTGGTTTTTTTTTTTTTTCTTTCCTAAAGGCCATGCTAGAAAATAAGAGAAAATATTTATTTGAGGCTTCTCTAAATGCTACTAAATTCCACAGGATTTATTGGTGAACCTCCGTGGGGGGGATGGCCTGCTTCACCATTGTTGGCATCACAGGCCTCAGAGGAATCTCTCACACACTGTCACTCCTCTCTGGCTGCAGTTGCTGTTGTGCATGGTGCAGGAAAATTTATTTTAAAAAATTAAATTAACATTTATTTTTAAAACTCCTGGCAGGAGAACTATTTGGAGGAAAAGAAGTCTAAGGATAGCAATTTGAGTTCAGCTGTATTTTAGAAACTAGAAATTTTGCTAAATAAATCACAAAGGTTTCAAGTGGCCATCTCAAACTACCTATTTCTTTAGGTCAGAATCATCTTTTGCATTTTAATTAACTATTTACCATAACAACATCTACGTCCCACTCTTTTTAATAAATTAGCCATTTTCCCCTCTAATTTTCAACTGACTTCACATATGATACTTTATTTTTAATCTTCTTGCCAGCTCTGTCTTTAATTCACCTCTCTCTTCTCTGGATCCAGTGAGGTATCTTTTTCTTTTATTTGAGTGCTGGAGTTTTGAAAATTATTCCATGCATATGAATATTGAGCTCTATTGAGATGTATTAGCTATTCTGAGCAGGTGGTTGTGAAACTTTAGCTCTGATCTATAGCACTATGAGTATTATTGTATTATAATATGGACAAACCTTTTTTTAGATATATTGGATTCATTGTGTGTAAGTCACTGTAAACCTCCGCTCAGATCTCAAAAGCTAATGGTCAGATTAAATATTGTAAGTTATTATTGAAGGATTAGATAACAAAGCACAGAACATCACTGTGCCATTGTCTAAGGCTGTGTTATGTCTTGAATACTGAACATACTTCTGGCCATCTCATCTCAAAAGATTTAACAGTATGAGGAAAAGTACAGAGAAGGGCAAAAAGGCAGATCAAAAAAATGAAACAGCTTACATAGACCAAATGTTGAGTAGAATAAATAGAAAAGAATTTCAGAGTATATGGTAGGAATCCATGAAGTATAATAGGAAAAATGTACACATAATGTGTATTCACCTTCTTACAACACAATAACTAGGAACCACTACAATCATAAGGTAACCAGATTAAGTAAACAAAGATTACCTTTTCACCACAGAGACTGATTGAATTGTGGAATTTATTGGTGCAGCATGTCTAGAGGACAATGGAAAAATGGATTTGAAAGAGAGAAAGAGAGAAAGGAGCTCATGGAATAAAACTCCTCGGAATGCATTTTTACTTAACTGTTGTGACACATGCCAGGTTTGGCTCCTAAAAAGTGCTCTGTCTCTAGTAAGAAATACTTCCTGCAGTATTTTGAGTTTTCGTTCCTGTTCCTCAGTGTTGGGATGAAATGGGCAAACACAGAACTCAGTTAAGGTCAATAGCAAAGTTATCAATGCTGCAGTGATAAGAGGGAACAAAAGTAGAAATTGCTTTTCAAAGACCCTTTTATTTAGTTTTTAATACAGACCAACTTTAAAAAAACTCTAGTCATGAAGCATGAGCTCACTTTATCTTCAAAATAAAACCTGACACTGACTTTTTTATCATGACTTTGGCCTCTTTCTCAGATCACCAAACTTTCCAGCATTTTTCAGTACTGCAATCCATATTGATTTCTTTCTGGTTTTTATAAGGTCACTAAAAGTGAGTATCACAATATCATAGCCTCCATGCATAATTCAGCATTTGTTGACACAGAAGACAGCTAAATAAAGGCAACTTGATTGCTTTTAGAAGAAATTCACAGAGACTTTATTTATAAAACTGGTGGATAAAATTCCCCTTCTATTTGTCTTAGATAAGAAAAAATAAAGGGAAAATTATTTTAATCCAGTTCATCTACTTGAACTATTACACTTGCACCATAGTATTTTCTTTCCTGTCTTTTCCCAAAATCTTTCTTGAAGATGATTATAAATTTGTTACAGTATTTTTTTAACTTGAGGAAAGATCCTTCATATTCATCAGTCTAGCACAAAAAGAACAATATGATCCATAATATTTTACAGAGATTTGAATGATGAGGGCGTTCCTTCCTTAAATAGCTATTAAGAATGACAAAATCCTGAAAAAAAATTTTCTCTTTTAAAATGAAGAAATAACCTGAGAATCTGCTCATTGACTGGAGAAATTCCTCCATGCTGTAAATAAAATAATGAAATGGTTCTACTCTAAACCCTTGAGAGATTTGGTCCTCTTTCAGCTGCATCTGTACTGCTAATTAAACTGTTTCAGTTGGTCTGAAGGCCTCTAGTTCCAAGAAATTTGTCTCAAAGACTGAATCTTCATATGAATTGCCTGCTTAAGACACCAAAAACGCTGAGTTGCAAGACTGCTCTGAGGAATTGCATGCAGCATGTGTTAATTACAGCAACCCAAACACACAAGCATATTCTTACGGTTTAGTAGCACAGACAGTCAGGTTCCAGCAGCCAGGAGCTTTCCAGATTATGCTTGCATTTACCATCTATTACAGAAACAGCTTAGGCTTTGACAGAGGCAGGTATGGTAACAGAAACATACTACAGTTAAAAATGTTTCATTAGAGACTCATTAAGTCTTCTGAATTAGTACCACAAGTAGTTATAAAAGGTTTACCATTTGGATGATTATCAATTTTGGGCAGGAGGCCCAAATCAGAAATCATCTATAGGCTGGTCCTGTTTTAGTACTGGAAAGAATCCCTGTAAAACAGCAGTAAGAGTGCAAAATATGAAGATATGTTGGGAAGGCACTGATTTCCCATGCTCCCTCCTGCAGAAATCTTGAGTCTTGTTTTACTTTTTGATACTAAGCCTTTAGTAGAGTAGAACTGCTTTGTTTTCCTTTACATCTGTGTTTTCAGCTCTTACTTTGAACTCTGTCTAGAAGAAACAAAGATACAAGAAAACAGCTGCATTTATTTTCTTGGAACCTGTGAAATAAGACAATTTTTGGTGCATTTGGAAGGGAAGCTCAGAACTCCATTCTTCAATACTTATCTTTTTCTTCCTTCATATTTCTTTCTAAACAGTATTATTAATTAGTTATTACATAAGCCCCTTGGGAATTCCGATTAAGTCAACCGCTTATGCAAAAATCAATCTTTGAATGGCAGGCTTTGTTAATCTTCCAAATCCAATTTCCATTTCTCACATTCCAGGTTTATTGATTAAACTTCAAAATTCTCGAGTCATCTGTCAAACTTACTGAATTAGTCTGTGTCTAATAACTTAATTGCTTTCAAAACCAGATGTGCTACTTCCATTGAACACTAAAATTTTGCTAGAGACATCTAAGAAAATGGCAGAACACACACACACAGATATTCAGAAACATTTCACTACCTAGACTTTCACACAGAACTGCAGTGCAATTGTGAGTATGAAGGGATGAAAGGGTAGGCAGACTTCAAGGTGTGAGACAAGGTCCTGTTTCTGTGCTTTGCCACAGGAAAGTTTCAGTTTCAGTCAGACTTTGAGGTGAGCAACAGATACTTTCTTATGAAGAAACTTTGCCATAGCCCTAAATGAAGTTAGGTTGCTGTCATACTTGACGTTGGGGAGCCATAACAAAATCTAATGTCTCCTCTGGAAAAAAAAAAAAAAAGTAGTATTCAAATGGATGGAAATGGCAGAAATACACAGAAAATGCGAGGGGAAAATGGCTTGTCTGTAATTATATAAACAAAAATATTGGAATAGAAATCCTTTTCTACTTATTAGGAAGGGATGAAAGAACTCATGAGCTGTCTATTGGATTTCAAAATTACCTATAAATTAATCAAGTACTTGAAATTCATTATACATAACCAAAAGTATTAGTTAATTAAATTAATTAAACTGAGACTTATTGGAATAATTGAATTCACTGGCAAGTTAATATAAGTGAGCAGAGTTTATTCAGGAAAAAGAATGAGGGAGAGTGTGCACCTGTGTGTGTCAAGCAACTCTGTGAAGATATTTAACCTAAAGTCATCTTCCTAGCACAATGTAG
The DNA here is from genome assembly GCA_035584735.1 of Pseudotriccus pelzelni. Lineage (NCBI taxonomy): Eukaryota > Metazoa > Chordata > Aves > Passeriformes > Tyrannidae > Pseudotriccus > Pseudotriccus pelzelni. The sequence continues at coordinate 13,897,700 of JAWMRA010000164.1, read as the reverse complement.
ACCTGATGAAAAAGTTGGGGTGATAAGGAACCACAAAAGCCCTACTGGCACTATTATGGTGGGCATTTACTTTGAACCATCAAAACAAAATCAGGTAAAAGGTATCTTTGTGAACAGCTGAAAGGTAAAGCAGAGTTCAGGACTGGCTGTTAGCAAGGGCTTTTGACTACTTAGACAGCTGGAGGGAATGAAGATAATTTTTTGTATAGAAAGTGAACAAACTCTTAGAAGAAGGCTCTGTAGGTTTCATTCTGATCAAGGGATGATAACTCATTGAGGTTATCAGGGGAGAAGATAATTTGACAGAGAGGAACCACAGAGAATGCACAGAGTTCACTGTGGTGGAAATAGGGAAGAGGAATGGCAAGGCCCAGTTCTATTATCCTCAGTTACTCAGTAGGTAAGATTTCCCTAGTAGCTGGTACCTGAAAAAAATACATGTTGTCATTTATTTTGACAATAGGAAAACTTCTGATATTTTCTCATATCCCTTTCTCAAGAGCAAGATAAGGGGAGGTTTTCTGATGAAAGTACTACAAGATGGATGCAGAGGTGACTGATAAAAACTTTCTTTCTCTTTGAACAGCTATCAAGGACTCTGCTGTTCCTTAAAAAGTGTAGAAATTAAATTGCAGGAAAGGAGGCTGAAACTTCAGTCTGGAAAAATATGTGGCAGTAAGGATTGTGAAGCACTAGAAGAGCTTGCAAAGAGAAGAGATGGAGTGTTGTCTAGTTAAAAGTCCTTAAAACCTACGTAGAGCAGCATGTCAGAAATTATTTGGACAAGAGTAATGTCACTGTGGTTTACCAGTAGAGGCAGAGTGAGCACTTGAGGTGTTTTCCAAGCCTGTAGTTGCATGATCCACTGACTTTTCAGAGGCACAAAATAGTCTGTTATTAGGTGTTTTTCCCATGGTTCCCCACCATAAAATTTGGGGCTTTACACTTGAGAGCATTTTCACACATTCACAATGCAAATTGTTCTAAGTGTTAATGTTGCATTCCTGTTTCTAGGTGTCTTTCGAATGACTGTGTGCAAACAGGACCATGAGACCAAAGAATACAAAATACTAAATAGTAAACAAAGTATGCAATCAATTCTTCCAGTCAGAAAGAGTTCAGAATTCATAACCCTGTTCAATAATTCACAAATCAATTAAAATAACATTATTATTCTCTCTTTCCACTTAGCAGTAACAATGTGTAAAGGTCACCTGCCATCTAGTTAGGGAAAAGGCAGCAATTAACATCTGAGTAAAACCAGAATATTCATTTTCTGTTGCACAATGTAAGCGTGACATGATTTTCTACTTAGATGGAGCCTTCAGTAATAGCAGGGCTCAATTTTCACCTCACGGAGAAATTAAGAAAGAATTTTTAAAATGTTGCACTGACCCTAGAAATCTTGTAATTTCCTGTATAAATAGTGGGAGCCAAAGATGTCAGAGGTGATTGGAAACCTGATTTCTGTTACCTTAAATGTCAGCAAAAATACTTTTAGGAATAGTTCTGATACATGAAAGGAGACACTTTTTTCTACTTGGTTCACTTAGGCACCTGCAAGCTGGCATTCATGTCAGTACTTTGCTAGGATTTCAAGGACTAATGCCTTGTCTGCACAATGGGAATTCTCTCTTCCTATTACTTTTTCCTTTTTATTTTCTTTTATTTCTTTATTTTCTCTTTTCCCAATAAGGATCTCTCAGCAAAATCTCTCCTACTTTTTCTCTCTGGCCTTACAACCAGGAGGCTGCGGAGAAGGCTGAATGCACTGAGTACAAGCCACTTCTTGCTGTGTGGATCTACCTTTAAATTAATAAATCCTAGCAGCAGTCCTGAGACAACCTTGGGTTAGCATGACTGCTGCGTTCTGATGAGAGCAAGTAAGTCAGGGAAGTGTTGAGATGCACCTTTTGTGCTTTCTGGCTTGGATTCCTGACACTTCTACATTATGCTGCCTCTCTGTCACTGTGCTCCGTTTCCTAGTGCTCATTTGAAGATTTTCAGCAGTTTCTGAGAAGTTTATGCCAAGTGTTCAACGAATTTCTGGGGCTCCAGATAAATCTCAAAAAATAAGAAGAGGAATAGTTATTTTTTTCCAGTTCTAAATGTCCTTTTCAACAAATCATAATGTTTGTGTTTTGAAATATCATAAAGCTGTTAATGCTGCATCAAGGGCTAAATTAGATCTTTGTCTGCTAAAATTATGTCATTTAGGTAGCTGTCACTTCCAGTTTTCATCTTTCTGGTTTCAATTTACTACGATAAAATATTTTGAAAGCTGTTAACTAATTTGTATTGATACACTTGGCCTCAAAGATACTAAGTTCCTTTGTATTTTAGGGAAATAAGGGAGGAGGAATAAAGGGTAGTATTTATTAGCGCTGTCTGCAAGACACAAACACTGAGACATGACCTCAGCTTTATTAACTGGTGCCAAGGAATCCAGATGGGTAAATTAATACAAAAGGCTGTGGAAAATTTGGTTTTGTGTTCTATTAGAAAGTCATAGAAAGATTCCAGTCCCTATGGAACTGCAAAATGTTGGGTTTTTTCAATCCTTATTGTTTGTGTCCTGGGCACAAACTGTAATTTAGGCTTCCCCCCTTCCTTGTTGTGAGAAAGCAAACATAGAAAAAAGAGGTGTCAAACAAGAATTTTCCTCCTTAATATTTGAGAAGATTTTTTTCAAAAGCAAACCAGCAAGTGCTTTCTCTATGAACTCCATAATTTTCCAAATACAGAACTCTGAGATACTAAACTCTTCTGAAAACCTAGTGTGACATTTGTCTTTTTCTTTTTCACTGACAGATTTAACAAATGTTAAGCATTTCTGTCATTCTCATGTTAGCATATGAAGTGTGAAAATTAATTTTACGTGCTAATCGAAAGGTAATTGGTGTGGGGGCAGCAATTGTCACTCCATCAGGGAGGAAAAAAAAGTCTAGGTCTGCTGTGAGCCTGAGAGAAGAGGTAACATCGATGTTATCTAGAAAAATACATCTGCAAATTAGTGGAAAAGGACACATAAGATGAATCTTATGAACCCACCAGTTGAAGTCAATGAAGCTACAACATATATTTTCTTCTAAAAATATTCCTCTTTTAGAAAGAGATTAATGACTCTACTAACGTACATGGCCATTGCAGAAAACAACCTTAAGAGCTAACTTGTAACCATAGTGGATAGAATATCCACAGAGAGTGAACAGTATTGCTAAACCAGTATCTGTCCTTCCCTTACCTACTCCTGAATGAATCCCAGCATAAAATGTCAGGAAGCGTGCAATGCATCAAAAATAGTATAAAGTTTTTCTGCAATCTTTCCCGAACATATCATACTTTGCTCATTATTGAGATGTCAGTTCTTTTGATTAGTTCATTAAATTGATCTCAGTTGTGCATTATTAACTTCCTGGAAAACAAAATGGCTTTTTGCCATATAGCTTCACCCATTGAGATGGGGAGAGCTACCTTGCTTTTTGTCTCCAGACAAGTTTTAATAACCCTGCTCTCCTGCAATTCTTGCAAAAATATTATCATCAGGGTTGTGGGTTGGGTGCAACTATTTTCTACTACAATGCCTTGATACTTTTTACTGTTTATGTGCTCCTTCATCTTACACTGTAAATTATGTGGGTTAGAGATCACCTTTCTATTCCACATTTTCGTAGCACCCAGCAGCAGTCTGGACCAAAAGTAGGAGTAGTAGAAAATGTTGTAATAAATTATTTAATATATGTGCACTCTTTAAAGTGATTAGAATGTCCATCTCCTAGCAGATTTTATGGGAGAGAACAAAGTGACAAGGATGAGAGACGCAACGAGGAAGGTCTAGAAAATTAATATAACAACTTTTTACAAAAATCTTTTCTGAGCTTTAAACAGTGTATAAATGATCAAAATGCACAGGATGAGACAAATATAGCTAGGTCTTTTAAAGGGATTAACATCTTGTGATGAAGAGCTCAGACCACAAGGGCATCTTTGTTATCTTTGTTTGGCTCTTGGTCTAACCTTATTAGTTCCAACAAAGAATAACAAAATATGCCTCACCACGTATATTCTAGATAAACAGTGTCTGTGACTGAAGGTTGTATTATTTCCCTGAACCAAAATCCTCGATCCCATCCTCATGATAGTCCATGGTGGTTTTACTGGTTAGTTCATTTGGGCACATATTTTACCACTACTATCTTCACAACTCCCTAAATCTTATTTGGTTTGTCTTTCAGGGCCATCAGCACCCAATGTTACTGCACAAGGGAGGCTCCTCTCCTGTTTTTCTTTTGTTGAAATGGTCTGTTTATTTCACAGTGACTGCAACTTAGGCTGGTCTTAGTGTCAATACTACTTGCTCAGCAGTTCTGAAAATCAACCCAGTGGCTTTTATCTCCTTTTTCTATCTATACAAATAAATGTTAAGTATTTTTTATTACTAACAACATGGTATTAAGAATAAAAACTTTATTGATCATTGTAAGAAAATTGAAAGGCTTTGCAGAGTCCCTAAGTTCAGTTAGAGTCTCCAGAACTAAGTAGAAATTAAGGTCTTTGAACTAAACTTTAAGGGCATTACTGAAATGCAGAGCTATTTGGTTAGTTTGCTATATCTGATCTTGAAAAGCAGAGGCCAACAGCAGGCAGAGGTAACAAAGTGATCACAAAGAAAAAGCATATAAATATATACAATTAAATAAAAGCTAATGAACATGGACCTGAAAGTACTCAAAATCAATTTGTTTAGAAAATAATACACTGGACTGTACAATATACAATATAATGTATATATCTATACAATTCCCTGGTACCATTAACAACATTTTAGATTAAATACTGGTTCATGTGTCTGTTTTCAGAGGGAAACTTTCCCCTGAAAAAAGATAATATACAAAAACCATATTACCTTAAAGGCAGTAATCAGCACAATAAATTCACCACTTCTAGCCTTCCTCTTTGCATGCAAATTCTTACTGTTTCCATGATATTTACTACAGAAGGTATTAAAAGAATACTTTTCCATTCTTATCAATGCAATTAAATTGTTGTATTACTTACAGAATAAAAAACATAGTATATATTCATAAGGCTCATAAACTCACAGGCAGGCTAATAATTTATTATCAATCTGCTCACTCTTTCACCCAACTGATTACAAAATTTTATCAGGGATTGACCTGGTGAAACACCCTTTGAACATGTTATAAACCCCAAAGCTTTGCCAGAAGAAACTACACCTGAAATAGGCACAGGGAATATAAGGTGAGAGGGCATTTAGAGAGACAAGGACATAAAAGACTTTATGAGCGAAGAATAGAATCCAAAATTCTTGATTGCATCTGCCAAAGTTTTGTCCATTAAATTGCACCAGTATTATTGCACAATTTTCAGGTCTTTAACTTTGTTATTTCAGTTCTATGTCCAGTGTACCAGATACAGCCTTCTGTGAAGTAGTTGTAGCCAAAAATGCAATTCTGGGGGGCTTTTTATAGAATGAGAGCTTGTTATTTAAAGGAAAGCGGGAAAAGAAAAAAATGGTCCAGTTCAGTAAGTAGCAGGAGACATTAGAACGACCAAATGGGTATTTTTTTTCCAACCTGATAGAATGTGCTCATCTTTTGCAAGCAGGAGAGGTTTTTTTTTTACTAATAATGAAGATGTGATCTTGAATTTAAGCAGCTTTTATGAGGGGTATGCCAGGGGCAGTATGGTTGTCATATAGCAAGCCACTAATGCAAGTGGAAATCTCAAGACAAATTTCAACACACAGAAGTTTGTTTGAGGACATTGGGAATAATCTAATCTCCTATTTCAAATTTAATTTAGTTTTAAGAAGGTTTTTTTTTTACACTTGTGCCGTGTCTCTGCCACAGTTACATGCTGAGAGTATCGCACATCACATTAGATTAAGGTCAGTTATAAGGGCTTTTTTTCCTTCCTCTGTCTCTTAGTCTCTCTTTTAAAATGAAGCATCACTGCAATTTCGTGATTAAAACACTGTGTCTTGAAGCATGATGAGAGACCTTGGCTGGCCTCCAACTGTGATTAAGGCTATGATTTTTGGCCTAAAGGGTCATGAGGAATCAGAACTTCACTGACCCTTTAATCAGAACTGATTAAGAAGTGGTGGCTTGCTCGCTGTTTGGTACTCCATTACCTACCATGTGGAGCTTATAATAGAGAGATATTGCTCTGTCAGCAGCCCTGGGAAAATTCAACCTTTGAAACACTTTGTGGACAAGATTGTTCAAACCGACAGGATATTTTGAGTATTTTATCTTTCAGTTAAGCGATTTGAGAGGAGGCTGTGTTTTAGAAAGTCCTTAGAATCCTATTGATGGAAAGGTAATTATTTCCAAGACATCTTTTAGACATAAGGACCTGAGATTTTGGAAAATTCTTCAGATGTTTGGTGTGGCTCACACAACTCTCCCTAAAGTCCTGTACAGGCAGAAGAGGAGATGGGAGCAATGGCAACAGTTTAGAATTCACTGTTCTACAAGCAGATTTAAGGGGCAATGCAAATAATGGAAAAATGGGCAAATAAGTGATGACAAAGAAATATCAGATTCATCAATTGGTGTCTCGCATATGTCTGCTGCCTCTTGGATGAAAGGCTACTAAAATGTCAGCTGGAGACCCCCTTATTTAACTGGGGAGTAGATTTATGGAGAAGCTTGATAGTTCAACCATGAAGTCAATTGTCAGTGTGTAGAGCTCACAGGAAGAGTTTCAAGTTATCAGTAGTGAAAATGATTACACTGAAATAGGAAAATAACTCCCCATCTTTTTTTCAGTTTCATGGGAGAAGCTGTGTTTTCTAGTTACTGAAAGCTTCTGAGAATCTCCCTCTGGTACCTAATTAGAATAGGAACATAAAGGTTTCTTTCAGGAACACTTCTGGCTCTGAAAAGAATTTTCCTTACTTCTCTTCATCTTTTATTGTGGCAGCTGAAGGTTAGAAATGAGAAGAATCAAGAGATGGTTAAGGAGACCTCAAGTAACTTGGACATTCCACAGTTTTGGCAGAGCTGAGAATGGACTTTATTGATATAGAATTTGTGAATTGTTAGTGCAGAGTTCAGAAGATTCTGTATCCCCAGTTTTAATTGTTTTCAGTATGTCTGGGTAAGTGTGACGTTCTCTCCCTTGTCGTTCTCCCTTACTCCTGATTGGCCAGGATCTGCCACAGTGTAGGCAGTCCTGCAACTAACCCTTGTTCCTATGATTGGCTCCTGTTAATGTCATGTCCCATCCTGTTCTTCCCATTAGCTAGCCCCTGTTGTCAATCCATACTCCTCCTCATTTCTAGCACCTTCCACACTCGACCCTATATAAGCTGGTGTGTTACCTTAATAGAAGGATAACACTTCACCTTCTACTCTTCAGGAACTCATGTGTGCTGTCGTGTTCCTTTCCCCAACCGGGCCACGGCAGGGAATCAATTTCAGACCCATGTTCTACCTCTGAGCATAATTCTGAAGGCAGCAGGTGGAAGCAAAAATACTGTGCGTGCTCTGTAAATGTTTGTGGTGTGAATATATGAGGAATGGAATAATGCCAATGCAGCTACAATTTCACTGTGTTTTATAAGTTTGATCCTCACATTGCCTCTATCAATACAACATTTTTGTCTTATGGAGTTAATCCCACTGTTGTGGGGTGAGAAGTGGCAGGCCATAGAGAAAGGGGCCTTAATGAACCCCTGTGTCCGTGTGCCCAGCCCCTCAGTCACATGTGCAGCACAAGGCTGCCTTGAATTCTGAGCCATCATTTGGGCTGTGAGGGCTTTAGTGCAGAAACAGTTAAATCGGTAACATAAAAAATTTAAAAAGGCAAATAGTGGAGTCTGTTATCAGAGATGAGACCTGGCAAATGTACCTGGCAAAGAGAAAGGAGAGGCAATTAATCAATATCAAACACCACATTCAAAGGTGATGGAAAGAAAACAATAATAGTACATGGAGCAGTTCTTCATGAGAATCTCAAGCAAGTTTGAATTTATTTTTGTCATAAATTGAACCCAAAACAAATGCAGAGAAGGTCATCAGTAAATTTCTTCAGAGCCGACGTAAGCATAGATGATGTGATAAAGGTTAGTCTGCTCTCTAGAAGGCTGCAATTTTGCTGGACATTCTCCCTGGGTCCATACAGGAAAATTCAAGGCTAACATAAAAAAATATTCCTGTCCGGGTGACAGGATATAGCCGAATAACTGGGAACCACCTGTCAGACCCAACAATAAGTTCCATATAATCTTCACATTTTTGTTTCGGGGTTTTTTTTTAACATAAACAGTTATCAGGTTTTTTTAAGACCAAACTGAGAAGAGCTTATCCATAAGGTCAGCTGGCTAAACAGTATAATAAGGGTACTATCTGGTTTATAACCTGCTGTATGTAGTCTTTAAACATAATTTGTTTTCCTCTTGCTCTTACAAAAATGCATTTAAGAGCTAAAAGCAGGCCTATGGGCTATACGCCTCTGAATCACATTGCAAGAATCTCATTCTAGAAGACACAGATAAAATTCCTCACCGTATGTGCCTTTTTGTTAATAGAAAAGACTCTTTAAAATGTTTTCCTCCTACAAAAAAAAATCCGCATGGGGACCGGATTACCTTTCTATTAGGTATTCTGCTTTTCAATGCTCTACTAGTCTTGGTTGAGTTCATCTCCATAAAGATACTTTATTAGAGCTTGATTCAGTTGTATAAAATTTTTCAAATTTAACTTATCCGTTAGTACCCTTATCAAAAATCATACGACATCACTATTTTGGATACAATGAGAATCTTTAATTAAAATAATGTAATAGATTAAAAAAAGTCCCACCTATCCTTCCTTTGCATAACCTTCCTATTATGCTACTCTCAGGGCTATGTTGGGGTTGACCTTGGTCCTCCTGTTTGGCAATGGATGTCGTGTGTCTGCTGACAGATTACTGGTGCTTCATGTACTCACTGTGTATGAACAGTAGGCCTTGGCATTTTCTTGTCCAGGCCTTGAAATTCCTCTGTCACCTTCTAAGTGCCTCATTTTTTGCCACACTCACAAGCATCTAATTCAGCTGGTCTACAATGCCCTGATGTTGCAATAATTATCTTATTTTTAAACGTTGAAATCTACCACAGGTGTCTGTCTTCATCAGTAGGAAACCAACCCAGAAAATTCAAATTTAAAGTTCTGAGTGTTGGCAAGAAGAAGAGTCTTTTGGCTTTGGAACCAGGACCTCCCAATTCAGAGTAGCCTGGGAGAGCCTCCATGAAATCATGTTCCAAATTAAGCTGCCACCATAAGCCAGAGGCACGACAGACCACATAAATAAAACCAGAACTATTTCTGCATTAACTCCGTTAGGAGGCTGAGCCTCAGTCAAAGACCACGAGGGACCCTGCAGATGAGAAAATTCTCAAGAAACAAACCTGCCCACACTGTCCTCATGAAGTCCCTTTTCAGTCCCACTCCTACTGCAGCTCAAGCACTTGTCTCTCTTTCTCATCCCCTAGCCTAGTACTCAGGTAAGCCTGAGTTCAAACCCAGAAATTTTGAAATAAAAGGGTTGTGATTTTGAAAATAATTTATCCATTTTTCATGCAAATAAATGTTGCAGTGTATGAGAGATCTAATCAAGTCAGATTACATGCAAAAAGTGCATTAGTACTCCAATAGAAACTTATGAATACTGCTAAGTTTTATTGCTATGTAAACAATTTGCATTTTCCAATTTATTTTTCTTTAATAATTTCTCCTAATACTAAAACAAATAAACTATATGCAGAATCATAAGAAATTTCAAAATAATCAAGCTTGTCCTACTTCAGTTGACTTCGCTCAATTTCTTCCAAGAGTTGAATTTTGATTCTTCTTCTTGCTTAAACACTAAGACTGTTTCTATAACAAAACCACAAAACCATAAAACAAAGGTAAAACTCTTACAATCGTACGAATAATAGAAAAATGTTGCCATTAAATCAAATTGATAAATTTTTTTTTAGACATTGCAGTATCTTATTTTCCCAGTCATCACCAAAATTTTTATCTGGAGAAGTATCATCATACTAGTAGATAAATTCCATGCAATATCTACTATTCAAGAAAATTATCTATATTGTAACATAATTATGACATACAGACTGACTCCTAATTACAACAGATAGTGCTAATTACTTTGGTTCATCCTGTAAATAGCTCAGCATGTATCTTTATGAGAATGCAGTAATGACATGTTGCTCAGTGGGATGGTATATGTAAATTGATTCTTAAGTTTCTATGCATAAAATTCTTATTTTTCAATATGTGTATAACATTTCCTTCAGACAAAGAATATTCAGGGAGGCTCAAGTGGTACAAACTGGTATGGCTGGGGTTTTTGGACACTGAACTGAAAGTCAGATTTGCCACTACACCATATTAAACAACTTTCTTTCTCTGACAGGGATAAGAAAAATGTTGTTTCCCCAGTCCACTGCAAATGGATCTGTTATGTAAAAACTGATCTATTCTTTTCCTCCTTGAGTTTACACCGTAGAAAACAGTGGTAGGCAGCAGCTGTGTAGTGCTTCTGTTGCCTGCTTGCAGAAGCAAGGCGTGAGCAGGAACCTGACATAATAGATAGAGAGTGAGTACCCAAAATGCAATCAAAATTCAGTGGAAAATAGAAATCTACTTTAAATAGAATCTAAGTCAACTTTTAAAGTCTACTCTAAAAAAATCCCACCTGCATCATTTAGAACCTACATCAAGCCATAGTCTGTCAGCAGGAAGTTATGCAACAGGACACATCAAATGTGCAGCTTTCTATTCTGCCGAAAATGATGGGTTTTATAGGATTTTGTCCTAATTCGTCCTCAAAAAGTAGTAATGTGAAAAAATGCAAGAAGCTAGTTTCACAAAAGAATTTTACCTAAACATATTTAAATGGTTTAATCAGAATATTTAATGTTGGTAATATTAATGATATAATTTATATATTGTATAATTTATTATATATATAATACCTTATATATAATATTATATATTAACATTATAACATCTGTCATGAACAGATTAAGAGATGATAGTGACTTTGGAATCACTTTTTTATTCTGATTCATTACAGGACTTATAAAATCATCTATTAATTAAAGTTCACACATTTGTGCTATAGATAAAAGCCCTACAAGTACTCTTTGACCAATTTCAGGTACAAAGCATTAAATTTTCTTCTCTCCTAGTATGTTTTCAACAGAGTAGTCCACCAGTTTGATTTTGATTCCGCATCATTTAATTGGAACCAGCAGTTCTCAGTCTCACCTGATGTCAACCAAAAGTAAGAATAATAAAAATTTCTCACATATACAAATTTGCCTTTATCAATTATAGATTGAATACTTTGTTTTAAAATACAGTTATTTAGGGTTTTTAAAGAAAAAGAAAACTTCACCTCTTCTTAGAATTTTACTCAAGTCAAAGTCACAAAGTTACAAAGCCACAAAGGTGATTCAGGCATGACTCAAGTATCTTCTCTTGCACAAAAAAAGACAAGAAAGCGCGCTAGTCTTTTCTGCAGAAGTATAGTTGCAAAGTACTTTTAATCAAGTACTACTATCCACCTGGTAGCCAAAAAATTCAAAGCATTTTGCTTATGAGTAGTGCATTAGTCCAAATAACCTGGCCAAATGTACATCCCAATGTGTATTCTGCTTTTCTTACTGTAGGCTGAGCACAGTCCTTACTTCTTGTCCAAGTCCTGTTATCTGCTGCCAAAAGCATGGTTTTACATCTCCAGAGGCAGCTGTATTTTAGTAGCAAAAAAAGCAGTGTAATTTGTAAAATGCTTTATATACCATTAGGGCAAATAGCAATATATAAGTTGAAGACATCTTGTAACTGCTCCTCAGGTGGCACACACAATGAGGTTGCTTCAGAGAAATTATGGGCACAGTTGGTAGAAGTCTGTAAGCACCTGCCTTAGTAGAATCTCTTGGGTTGAGGATTGATTCTGTTTCACTGAAAAAGGAGGAAAAAAACTACCTTTGATGGAGAACCTGGCAAAAAGGCTGTGACTCTGCCTAAATTAGAATTCTATTTTTGTAATTGCCCCACTCCTCTCTGTCATTAATTAGACCATTAAAAAGTTGTCTCACATTTAGATGCACACAGCTGTGGCTGCAAAGCATTCATGAAAGCAGAAAGGGTTCAAGCTTTTAAATCTCACTTTACATTTTATGTGTCTTTGTATTCATATGGATCTATGCATAACCTTTTCATTGCCATTAAAAAAAATACCATTTTTTTGCTCAGGAAGGTCTTGATCAAGGACTGCTTGATGCTGGAGAATATTTCGAGAAACACTAATGAATGAATATATGTACTACACACCTTCTTACCCTGCTTTTCCTGTCAGAGACATTATTGAAATCTAGAATTTGCAATGTTATTTGCATTTGGATGATGATGTTTTGACACAGGCATTCAAAGTCAGAGCAGAAAATGCTTTCTGCGATATCAGAAGACAGTAGTGTGTCTCATTTTTCTTTACTTCATTAAACACTAAGCCCCTGTAAATTAGAACATGAATTGCCACAGGTGGCACTGCTGTGGCTGCTTAAAACTCTAAGTGCTTCCCCAATTTTTGGATCATTGGCCACCTTCAAAAATGTATCAAAATCCATTCTGTAGAATTCAGTTAAAAGTTTAAGTAATGTGTGCTTGCATTTGCCTTGGAGATTGTTTACCGTAATTTTGGTTTAAATTTATACAGAGTATTTGAAATGTAAAGCATCATTTATAAACAGCAAATTGCCAAGGATCCGATCTTACCATGACCACAACATGCATTATCATGGAATCATTGAATCATAGAATCACAGAATGGCCTGGGTTGGAAGCACCTTTAAAGATCATCGAGTTCTAAGCCCATACCACAAGCAGGGACACCTTCCACTAGACCAGGTTGCTCAAAGGGCCATCCAACCTGGCCTTGAACACTTACAAGAATGGGACATCCACAGCTCCTCTGGGCAACCTGTTCCAGTTTCTCACCACTCTCGTAGTCAAGATTTTCTTCCTTGTATCATTTCTTCCTGATGTTTTCTTTCCCTTATCACTCCATATCCTTGTTAAAAGTCCTTCCACAGCTTTCTTGTACTTTCAGGTACTGGAAAGCTGCTGGAAGGCTGCCAGGGTCCTCTCCAGGCTGAACAACCCCAACTCCCAGCCTGTCTTCATAGGGGAAGCGCTCCAGCATAGAAGAGGTTCACCACCATCCTTGTGGCCCTCTGAACTTGCTCCAACAGTACTCATGTAAGACTGGATTTCAAAATCCTAGAAGTGATAGACGTTCTGATTTTAAGATATTCATTCCCAAATAGGCTGTTAAAATCAGCACTGTAGTTTCTTTGGAATGTTACTTCACCTTGTATTACCCCACTTAGCAAGACAGCTCAAGATGACTGTCTCTGACAATAACTTACAAGGTCTTTTTCATGTCATGAGGTATTACTAAAAAGAACGCTTTTATGGTTTAATCTATTCATGTAAAGTTAATGAAGACAAAAAGTCACACTGAAAAATTTTGTTTACAGAAAGACTGTGATGCTAGCACATAAGAAATACATTTTTAAAGGCATAGGAAAGGGTTAGAATTTATTAAAATGCAGCACGACCATTTAATCACAGAAGCAAATACAAGTGGAAATTAATATTGGACAACTAGAGATGACTGAAAATTAAGATTAGGACATTTCTACATTTCTGGTGGGAGATTTTTATTAAGGAAATATTTTTTTTCCATTCAAGATGTTGACACGATATTGTTGATCTTTGAAATGGTTTTACTTTAATATTTATGATGACATTTTGTTTTAATTTATACTTTCTAATTATTCCAGAATGGCACACAAAAAGGAAAAAATAAAGCAACTACAACTTTTTTTTTTAGGAAGTAATCAATTGCTGACTGTTAGAAATTGACTGGCAGATTACTGGCAAATTATTTTAATTATCAACAATTATAACTATTTTAGAGACTTACATCACCAGAGGGCTGCCTGTGATTTTTCTAATAGGAAAAACAGTTAGGATTTTCTATCCTCTATCTTTTCTCAAGGTGGGAAAAAAAAAAGTCATGCAAATTATATATGATAAAGACTATCTCAATTTCTCTCAGTGTTATTTTTGATATATTGTACATGTCAAGCAGTTATTAGAATTTTTGCGCGTTCAGCTACAGTGACCATCCTAATCCTTATTTATTTCTATTATCATTACCCCTATATGAGCTCTTACGAAGTGTTAAGACCTCTGTGTACAAAATAAGGAAGAAAAGAGAGGAAAAAACAAAACAACCTGGACATATTATTCAGATTTGTAAATTGATGTAAGTTTATAAAGTGCCCATGAGAGCTTTTTTGGAGACCCAGTCTCTGATCACAGTGCTCCAGACAGAGCTCAGCAACCATTACTGATGCCGGTAAATCAATCAAGGATATGATGCGCTGTATGAAATGCTGGGAGAATTTTGTTTTACGATAATAACCTCATAGACAACTAGATAAAAATTAGATATAAGCCATAACTTAAGTTACATTAAAAGCAGCGTAGATTTCAAAAGTGTGGTGTCCCACTGGTACTGTCTCCCAAGGGAAGGCATGAAGAGGTATAAGAAAGAGGCAGGCAATTGATTTTCCACTGTAGCATTAGGATGTCTCCTTGATTATCACACCAACATGTACATGTGGTTTGCTCATTTTTCTTACAAGATTTTCTAGTAAGTATATTTAGTTCTACTGTGTGCCGTGTTGTTATTTCATGGGGGTCTCCATCAGGTAGGAAAAGATTATTAGGCCTCTAAGACCATGCAGACTAGCTTGTCTGGTGAGGCTGCCATCAAGTGAAGCATAGATCTCCATGCTGCAGACACTTCCAGATAGTACACAGACTGAGAACCTAAGTTCCTTGCCTCTGACACAGACTACACCATTAGCCAATACTGGAGTAAGGTGCATAATCGGAAAAATTGTCCTCTTTCTCTCTGATTGCAGAGAGTCCCCAAAGGAGACCACATTTTCCCTGGTATATTTATCACTTGAAATTTTTTTTATCATTAATTTCAACAGTTGACTCTGCAAATAACTCACAAAAATCTAACCTGAACATGGAAATAAATGCAGCGTCTATACCATGCAAAATTCAGTTTTCCTACTTGTGTCAGTATAAATTCTAATTCGCATTAATATCTACAGTCATTGTTGGGAGGAAGAGATTAAATGCGGAAGATTGGTGAGAAGGAGGGGGCAGATTCACTTAAGTGACCTTGCAACTGGAAAACCATATATTATGCCTACTGCTGTTTGCCCTTGTCTGATTTGAGAAGCAGAATTTCTGTGTAGAGATAGCATAGGTGTTTACAGCAACTTGGAGAAGCTCTCGTAGACGTGTTTGAGCTCCCTGTTGGGAGAGAGATCAAATCTCAGAGATAATAGAAAGCACAAAGGAGATCACAGCGTGGCGATAAATCACGTGTGCACCCTTGATAAATGGGTGCAAGCAGCGGGCCTGCCACTTGCAGGTAGGACTGGACTAAGCCTGGCAATGCCTGTGTTCCCACCTGTGTGTCTCTGCAGCCCAGCAGTGTCTTGGGACCCTTCAGTTAGTGAGGTAGTGAAAGAAACCTACTCTTTGCATTTCAGCCACAGTTTGGCAGTCACCCTGGTTACCTGAACGTGTCAATTCACACAGTCCTGAATTTTCATTTTAGCTATGGCTACTCTCTGCTATCAAGGTATTTGCAAAGTGGTGGAATAACCCTCTCATGTCAAAGTGCCTCATATCATTAGTCTTGACCTTCCTCCTGGATGCTTGAGATTGCAACGACATCATGTTTTCATTCATGCCTGTTTCTGGTGAGCACAAGCCTTTACTTTGCTTTTGGTTTCAAGGAAAAGGAAGTGATGGGGAGGGAATGGTCATTACCTTCTGATCACCAGGAACCCGCAAAGAACCTGTTCATTCAAGACGTAATTGGGAGTAGTGATAAAGTAATATGTGAGATTTATTTAGAGTAACTTAGCAGAAAAACCTGAAAAATATATATTGCTTCATGATTGCTTATGCCTTTGTTCTTCATTTGTCCTTCTCTAATACTTATCCTCTGCTGAGATTTTTTTCTAGTATTTTGGTACACACTAAGACCAGGAAGGTTCATAAACATCTAAGATTAATCTCAAGGTACTTTGCTTTTGATATCTTCTTTAGAAAAAGAAATCCAGATAAAGCCTTCAGCTGAAGTGACAGTAGTCTGGTAAAGAGTGGTTCCACAGGAAAATACAATCAACAATGAGTAAGAGATGTATAATCATCAACCGGCTAGCCCATCGGTGGTAACCAGAAAAGCACAGAAGATGGAGATGAAGCATCTGAAAAGAGAGCCTCTATCTTTAAGACGTAGCTTAAAATCCTTAAGAGATGACTGAATTAAAAAACTTTTGATTATTAACCCAGTGAGAGTACACTGGGTTACACTAAGTACACTCAAGTCTTTTGGATTAAGCCTTCAAGTTGTAATTTAAACCTGCATCTTCCTCTTCAAATCTGTTTTGCTTTTGTACTTTTCTTTGAGTGAGAGACCAAAGATACTTCTATTTCACATTTCCATTAACCTTGATATAGAAAACTCATATGTTTTCTTCTTTAGTCACCAATTTATAAAGCACTGGCCCTGGAACAGAATACAGACTCTGCTACAAATTGTCATGTAAAATTTCTTGATCAGGTATAATTGACCACACTTGGACAGCCAAAATAACTTGTCTTTAAGGTGTCAAGGGAATAGAAACAAGCAAAATATTGAGTGTGGTGGTTTTGACTCTGGCCAGATTTCAAACACCACTGAAAGCTGCTTTTTCCCTCTCCTCCCTGCTCTGCTACACTGACCTTGGAGTCTACATTGCTATCTCATGTTCTCCTCCACTCTTCTCTGGGCTGGAATTTCTTCTGCGACACAAGCTTTCTCTTCCTCTATTCTTAAATATGTTATCACAGAAGCACATATCATTGGCTAGTAGTAGGAAGTCCATCCTGGAGCTGCCTATCATTGGCTTTTTCATAGAACAGCAAAAGCTTCTAGTACCTTCTAACCAAAATCATCTCCGTGGCCCCCTATTGCCAAAAATTCAGCCACTTGAACCCACGACATTGAGCTACTGAAAATGGTATTCACATGCATTATTGAAATGTAATCATATCTATTGAATTGTTTGTCCAAGAAGTCTGAATCTTTGTAAAATGCACATTTTTCATCTGTGCTCAAGAATGGACATTGCCAAGTGTTTAGAGAAATATTAGGCTATGGCAAGAGACCTCTTAGTAAGGTCTATGCTTTCATAAATGCTTAGTGACATTCTCCCCTCAGTATTTTTGCTACATATTGAAAGAACTCCATGATGTTGCTGACCTTTCCCTTTCTCTGGTTTCTGGTGACAGAACACTACAGCCCACCCAGGTTCATAAGGAGACCAAGGGCTTACAGAGACAAGGAGTCAGAAAGCCTGGTGGATGTGACAGTTCCCCTATATAAATGTATTACACAATGCCAAGTCTCAGTGGGACATACTGGTTGTGACTCTTCAGCAGCCACAATGGGTCTTTTCACTGGCCTTACCAGCACATTAAAACCTTAAAAATATTTGCCAGCATTAAGAAACAGTCTGGGCTTTTGCGTACTACTGTGAGTGTGCCTCCATACCTTCACTGCCATTCACAAATGAGCTCAAACACTGCAAAAGTAAAACTTATGCTTGCATTCTCCACCTCCACTACAACATCTTCCTTACTGCCAGACTGGGGCAGACGGAAGTCAAACCCCAGACTATTACTTAATAAGATTATGTCTTTCTACAAGATATGATATAATGTCTTAACCACAACATGTCATGAGGTGAACCATACAAAGTAAGAATGTGTTTGAGCCGCACTGGATGTTTTCCTTTGATGCTTTTGTAGGAAAAGGGCATTTTAAAAGGAAAATGATAAATAATCTCATTTTTCAGAGAAAGCTTCCCAATGTGATGGAACTGTAGTTTTCATAATTTTTTCATATATAATTTTTGTCGGAAGCAAAACTGTTTTTTTTTTATTAAAGGATGCGGATGGTGAGGAACAGAGTCATAGTTTCATGTCAAGTCATAGAATTTTGTAAGAGAAAGCCTTCCTTTTGATTTTTCTTCAAAAAAGGCTTTGTAAGATTTCTAAATAATAGTAGTGCAGTGCAGAAATAGCCTCTTTTCTAAGCTTCTCGGAAAATTTGTGTCTTTCAGGGACAAAAAAGACTTAATAGGATTTGGAAAAAAAATAAATCAACTGCCAGCTTTAATCATCAATAAGGTTAGTAGGAATTGCTCTTGAGTAACAAAGTTGTGCTATACTGCACCTTAGCATTTTGAACTGAAATAATTAGGATTTCTCTTATTTAAAACCACATTTTCACTAGGCATATAACTGATAACATGATTTATTTTAGATAATGTTAGTGGGTAGTAAGAATATTTTGATTCAGGTTTTCATACACGGAAGTGCTTGCAAGGCAGACAAAAACATCTTCATTATTTCCAACAGAAATACATTACACAAGGTAATTTAGGCTTCTCATTTCTGTTTCAGGATATGCTTAGGCCAGCTTTGAACAAGTTCTAACCATGAAAGAGCTGCATTTTTAGAACATTTGAAAAAAATAATAAATAAAATATTCCTCATTAAAGACTATTTGAGCTTCTCATCTCTCATCACTTGTTGAGAAGTCTATTACCACAGCCATTATTTTAATATTTTTTTCACCATTGCTCCAGCTTCCTTCAATATACCTTGTTGATAGTTAAATGTTTAATAAGCACAGCATATTTCATGAACAGCGGTAAAAGAACATTAAATATATTTATTTTCAATGATGTATCCCTCCCAAAATCTTAAGTATAATTCCGCTGCATTCTGAAAACAGAGAAAGTAGTTTGAAATTAGTGGAACCATGCTGTTAGAGAGAAAATTGTTGTTCATAGGAGAAACATACCTTTTTTCCAAGATACATGATTGCACTTAGAGACCTTAGGAGAAAGGAATAATTCAGTGACTCTATACTGTTACCCAGAACAGGCTATTCACAGAATATTAATTTACTTCAATGTCCTACTGCAAACAAGCAGTTTTAGATCCAAATGGGACATATCAGTTGGT
The DNA here is from genome assembly GCA_035584735.1 of Pseudotriccus pelzelni. Lineage (NCBI taxonomy): Eukaryota > Metazoa > Chordata > Aves > Passeriformes > Tyrannidae > Pseudotriccus > Pseudotriccus pelzelni. Next base: position 13,878,492 of record JAWMRA010000164.1, on the reverse strand, counting down.
CTCTACTACATTTGTAGGAGTATCACTTGTCTAATACACATATGAAATTACCTGATATTTGAAACTCAGTAAATAAAAATATACACATTTCTAAAACAATAAAAAGTCTCACCAAGATTCACGAAGGAAATAAGCAAGTACCAACTGAAACCAAGGCTATTCTTAATCCAAACTGAAGTGCACTGAGAAACCAGTCTGATTTCTCATCACAGTTCTGCCCTTTGCCTACTGTCTTCTTTCAGTGAAATCGTTTCATTTCTCTGTTTCAAGTTCTTACAATAATTACTTATTTTTCTTCCTATATCACACCTACATATTGACTGCTTTGTAAATGAGAGCTGTAAAAGTTCATCTGAGATGAATATTTCAATTCACAAAAGTTGAGCTTTCTGAAATTGTTATTTTCTTTGGAGGTCTCAGAGCAGAATCACCTCTACAGACTTAAAAAATATAGTTTCATTTTTCAGACTGAAGTGTCATGTTGCCCTTAATGTCAAGAGGAAGAGGGAAAAATGAGGGTTTGATAGTTTTATCTTGAAACTCAACACTTTAATATTGCTGCTTTTTTTTTTTCTTAAGAGAGTTCATATGGTATTTTAAAATGCAGAATTGTAGGCTGAAGTAAGTCCTCATCCTACAAAACTATATTGCATGCTTAGCTCTCCATGTTTTGGAACATTAAATTTAGTTCAATAACACTATTTACTGAGCCAAACTTGAATTTACAGGTAAGTCTTTGTAAATTTAGGTCTCTAAATAAATAGTTTCTTTGTGATTTTATTAATCTCTTATTCTTTTTTGAGTTTTATTCTTTTCAATAATTCCTAAATAGCTTTTAGAAGTGACTGGGTAGATTGGAGTCCTATGGGACATTGTTCAAGTAGGGATGACAGGTTTCTTTTCTCAATTAATCAAACTCAAGTATATTTAGTGATTGAAACTGTTTTTACAATACTGTAAATTTATTGCTGATGTCATATCTTTAAAGCAAGTCCACTAGCCACTGAACAGGAACAAAACTCAAATAAAATCAATCATAAAGGAGAGAGATTCAGTGCTTCTATATTCCTGTTGTAGTTCTGTTTCTTATGCTCTGTAGAGTGATGAACTACAACATAGTCAAAACACATATCAATGTAATTTTTGGACAATGTTCCGGAATAGCCAAATTTAGATCCCAAAAATCCTACTAAAATGGACTAGAAGTTTAGTTTGCAACTAGCTTGTGGTCAGATTCTCTTGTTGTTGTTCTAAGTAGCAGTAAAGCAAAAGTCTTAGCTTCCAAAAATCTTAAAGCCAAGCCATGTGGCACTAACTTGGAAGTAGCCAAGAAGAACTATAGGAATACAGCAAATCAAAATTCACCTTTATCTTGGAGTTGTTTCCAGTAGTGGTATTATTTTTCTGTTTTTCCTTAACATTGTTGTCAGTTTTGTAGCTATCACTATAATAATGCAAAAATGACCCGCCCAGATTTCACATGTGTGAAGTTTTTCACTGTATTGTGCTCAAATCCTCTTATTATTTGCTTGTCAAATCTTTTGGTAAAGTTTTTTATATGGAATTCCTTGTAAACTTTTTGGTACATCTGTTTATAATACGAAGAATAATTTGCCTAGTGAGTTCAAATTTTCTTGCTAGTATGTCTGATGACTAACAAAAACCCAGCCAGCAAACAAACAAAAAGAAAATGCAACACCCCTGCCTCCTTTTCCTATTTTTCTGGGGGGTTTTATATTATTTTACTTCAAAGAGGCAGCAATCCAGAATAACTTTTACTGCTAGCCTAGTCTTCTTTTCTCCTCTCTGCCTAGCCTGTTTACATACTAACAGCCTGACTAGCTGTCACTTCAGTTTAACAACAAACACACCTGAACAAAGTGTATTTTAACTAAGCTGTGCTTCTCTCCTTCCTCCAGCTGCTTGAGTCCCACAGCGTGTTTTTTCACTTAAGTCTTCTGGCTCACAAGTCAGACTTATATTGGCACGTTGGAGATTCAGACATAGAATGGAAAAAAATAGCAGCCAAGACAGTATCTGGTGGATTTTTTCTGTTTCATATTGCAGGGTAGAGTCATCCTAATGTATTTAATGTAGTCTTAACAAGAAAAAAAAACTTAAAGAGATCAAAATAAATTATTTGTAAGATAAAAAAAGAGGACAAAGAGTGTTTTCGCTTAACAATTGACTTCTGTAAATTTAGTAAGACACTTTATTAATAAGTCATATCATTAAGAGGGGAAGACTATGAAGCTTTACCATCGTTAAAGTTTCCCAGTAATTGTGGATGGACGGTGGAGGGGAAACCTGAAGAAAGTGTCAAAATGCCACAAACTCCTCCCAAAATCTCAGAAAGCACCAACACAAATTATCTATGCCAGGTCTGATAAGGCATTATGGTCTTATCTGGTCTTCATGATCTGAACATGGAAGCAGGCCCTAATGCTGCAGTTCAAGGGTAAATCCAACAGCATTAGCCTCTCCTTGTAGCAGCTTCAGCTCTTTCCAGTGTCAGCAAAGCTGCAGCAGAAAACGGGGCAGAAATAGTTGTGCTCCTCTCCTGGTAGCTCCACAACTGTAATCAATGGGCACTCTGGGAAGCAAGATTGCTTGAAGATGTTCTCACTGTCAGTAAGATTGCTCTTCAGAGATATGCTAAGTAAGTATTGGAAACATGCATCAAGATTAGCCTACAATTCCCACAAAATTGCTTTATTCCTGAGTTGTCTGAAAAGGGCCAAGAAGGAAACGTGAGCGTGTGTCCTTATTGAATGCAAAGAGCCAGTGCTCTCTAGATGAATCACTTTCTAAAAGTTTTGTCATATAAATAAACATATAAAATAAACAATTCTTGAATGAAACTTGTAAGAAGTAAAAAAATCTCTAAATATGCATCTGGAAATGCCTAAAACAATGCTGTGGAGTAACACATGGAAGAGTGACTGCTGCTCCCAGGGGAGACATCCTGGGTCCCTGGTGCCCTTTCAGTCCCAACTAACAATGAAGTTCACAATCCAGTGCCATAGGAGGCTGGGGAATGGGGAACTAAAAAGGACAAACTTAACCATAACCAGCCATAATGGTCCTTCTCCAGGTCTTTGAGCAGGTAATGGGGACTGTGGTCTATAGACAAAGGCGGCACGGTAGAGGTGTATTACATCACATTTTTCCGCCAACTATATCCAACTATTCACCTAATTCCTTTTAGAAGATTATCCTTATCATATTATCCTCTCAGGACATTTTAGTAATTATCTGAAACACCCTTTAGCAGGATGTAAAGATCAGGGATTAGTTAAACTACTACATAGAAAAGTGCAACAGTCAAAATATCAGGCCAAGTGAAAGATCATTGATGTTTGAAGCCATGTTGGGCTATTAAGTTTTGAATTGGGCCTTGAAAATCCTAATCAGGGATTCTTGGGCTTCAAATAAAGGCTTAGACTGGAGAATTCAAAAGAAGGCAGTAAGTTAATCAAATTTAAGAGTTATTTAAAGCTTGGGAAATGAAACATTAAGTATATTTCAGGAAAGGAATAATAATGAGAGCTTGACAAATTGAAAAAATTAGATTGGCATCAATTATGTAGCTGAATAAAGATATACACAGGCACTTAAACAGAGACAAATAATGAGTTGTGAAAAAATGGTAGAAAATAAAGGATAACTGTCTTGACTCTAATATCTTAAATAACAGATTATACTTCAAAAAAGATAACAAGAAAGCAAATGCAGACTTGAATTACATTATTAGGAGCATTATGTGTAAAATCAGCAATTAGTATACTCCTGTTTATTTTACATTGTTAAGAGCCCAGCTTCAAGAGTTTTGACTCACTTCAAAAAGAGAACAAACAAAGTATAGAGTTCACAACTTTAAATGACATAGAGTGATTACAAGTTAGGAAAGTGAAGCTGGCAATAAAAGAGTATGCTTAGACTCAAGAAAAGGTAACGCAGGGAAGAATAAATTGTCAAGAAACAACAATAAGGATGTTAGAAAAAGACAGGTATCAAGTATTCTGACTTCTCAGAGAGGACAAGAAAAAAGTAAAATGTGCTTAACAAATTGCAACACAAATATTCTGCTTAAACATTAGGGAAGAAAAATTTTCAAATGCCAAGAAGTTATCATAGTGCTAGATATTATCATAAAAAATGTCATATATCTACCCAGAGTCTTAGAAAAGGGTACAAATATCAAACAAATGCTATATGAGCATTCTCACATAAGATTGCTGTTACATGTCCCTTACTACAGTATTCTAAAAGAAAGAGGAAGCTATGTCTTGCTGCTAGAAGGACAAGCAATTCATTTAATGAGATAACTTTTTAAGTAAAAAATAAGAACAGAAACACATAGTCTCAGTAAATATTTATGATTCGTTCAGAAACTATTTTAGAAAGTTATACATGACCTTCATACAGTCTGTTCTAGTTATCTTGGAGAGTTGGTAAAGCAAATCTTATGCAGTTCATGAACTTGGTTTAAAAAAAAAATCTAACTAAGCAATTTCCTAGCATGAGACAAGTTTAAATTCAAGAATAATTTACATATTTTTCAATTGTTCTGAAAAAAAGAAATATGATAAAGCATTTATTTTAAGGATAAGCACATGACTATTAGTAACTACACATTTAATTTCTGTAGGATATGTATTTATTATTTTGACATAAACTATGACAACCTTTGCTCCCAAAACACCCTTTCATGGAACATTTTGAAGACAAGCAGACCACAGATCCCTGACCATAATTATGGAGTAAGCCTGCATGATTTCTTGAGAATGTAATAGTAATTCTGTTAAGTTCTAAATTCTAATAATTCTACATAAATTGCATCTATATCTTAGCTTAAAAGAATTCTGTTAAGCATTCACAAATAATTCTATTTCCCATCTCAATTCCATCTTTATTGTTGAGGTATTCCATCCTATTAGAGAAATGCTGTTAAGCACATTTTTGTCAGTTACATGCCTGTATATGAAGCAACTTCTGCTCAGATGCTTATTAGCACTGCAATGCTGCAACTTTGAATTTTGACCTATCTGTAGTATCTCTCATGGCATTATGACCTTAGTACAGATGTCAGCGTAACTGAATTGATCTTGCTTGTTTGTTTTATCTGATCCTGGAAATTTGGAAGAATTCAGTACTCTTGTACACATCCATAATGACAAGAGACCACCATGATGTTGCAGTCATGTCAGTTAAGAGCTTTTCTTTGCCTTTTTTTTTTTTTTTTAAATATTCAACTGATATATGCTTTCAGTTGGTAGCAGATTTTAAAAAACAATATTAATTGCTTTTGACTAAAACAAATAGAAATGCTCATATTTTCTGACATTTAGGTGGCACTGTCTTCATAGCACCTTGATTTCCCCACTCCAAAACATGTAACTGGGAGTGTTTTGAGCCTATATTCTAGTTAGTGTTTGAAATCCAGGATACCATTCCACAGTGCATTTGTACATTAAAAAATCCATGAAGCAGTAGATAGACCAGAGGGCCTATGAAAGTAGGTGAAACAGACAGGGTACATGAAAGCTACGATCTGACATCACTTTGTAGTATATGTATCTCTTTAGTTAGGGACGGTTCTTTAAATTGAAATAGTCTAGTAATTAAATCTATATAGTAATCAACTGTGACTTCTAATTTTAAATAAAAGCAAGCCCCAATAAATTCTTAGAATTCCAGGTAATCCCATCCTGAAATGGAATTTAGAAGTCCTTAACACAACCAGTTCTGATATCCAAGAATGTATGTAGGGAAAAAAATTGTATCCAGGAAATCTCTCTCAGTAAAAATCACTGCAAGCAGAGAGTCGTAGTCAAATCACCCACAATTGTCTTGAACTAGTTTTTACTGTAAGACTAAAATAGAAAAATCTCATGAATAATTTTAACTATAAGTTATGATTAAGCAGATGTACTATGTAGCTCATGTACTGCAACTGCACACAAGGGTATAAACTCCAAAGGCTTGATGACCAGTTTATGCATAGGTTCTGCAATGAAGAATGAAGATTTCTGAGTGGCAAAGTTGTACAATTTCAATACCTACTGAGTTGTCTGTGTATGGTACCGGGCTTAGAAATTTGTCAGGATGAAAGCAGAACAGAAAATAAGAACGTATGTCACACATTTCAGCTATTAAATATTGTACTCTATCCTACTAAGTACATATTCTATAGATGATGACATTCCAGAAAAACATGGATCATTCTCTCAGCACTTTTCCCTAATCCTAAATCTTTGCTCAGTAGAAGTGGAAACATTGCCAATTTTTTCAATGCAGATTCATAAAAAATGAGGATTAACAAAGCATCAGTTAAGTAGGTTATGCTGAGGTGATGTGAAATCAGAAAGGACCATCTGCTGTGCTTTGCATAGCTACAAAAAGGGTTTGGCCACAGTCACCCAGATGACTGTTAGAAGACCAATTATAATCCTAGATATTATTTTCTTTTGTCTCAAAATTATGACTTCCACATAGTATGCCTCTCCACTGTTTTTTTTCCAAAGTGGTGAAAATGGTTAATTGAAATTCTGATTTAAGCATTCATATCAATATTATTAATAATAAAAATATAGAAAAATATTCAAAAGCAATAGAATGTTATCCTAGATATTAAAGTTCAGTTCATCTATTATTTTTTAAACAGATTTAGAAAAGACAAGTACATATTTATTATTGAAGAGCATACTGGCCCCATGTATTCTGCTGCTGAGACCAAGTGGATTTTTACAGTTAGTCAGAAGTTGTTACTCTTATGAATATTTGACAAGATTATACTAGTTTTGTTGTAAACTACAGCATGGTGAAGAGCAGATGAAACTCAACCAGTCCTATGAGTTTCTTGTAGAAGTATTATGCAACATAGGTGCCAGCAAAAGCATATAACGTGAGGATCAAACAAGGTAAAATATATAGAACAGGTTAGGCAGATGAAGAAGTGACCTGCAGAAGATTATTAAGTTTGTTCTTTTACTTGCTGATTGAATCAAAGATTTATCCATCTTGTCTAAATTTGAATTGTTTTACTCATCAAATAGGCATATTGCTGTTTAACATCTCACACTACTATGTCTTAATTTACTACAGAAAACAAAGAAGTTCTGATGAACACATCTGTTGTACCTGCCAGACTAATTTAGGCAGTATTTCATACCACAGAACTTGCAGATCTAGCCAAGATTTGTCAAAATGTAACAGAGAATCTGTAAAGATGACAACTTGCCAAGAGCAAGATTTCTTCTTTGTCTAGGAGCTGGCGAATTTCAGAAGCCCCACTTCTGTCATTAACATGCAATGACATTGTCACAGGTCAGAGGGGAGGGAAAGGAATCTTTTCTCCTGCATGAGCTCAAGCCTGGTCATAAATGTAGATGTAACAGCTCTAATAAGAAGAGTAGCTAAGACAGTGCACTGAAAATAGTGTGTGTGTGTGTGTGTGTGTGTGTGTGTGTGTGTGTGTGTGTCCTAAGTCATCTGGGAAATAAATATTCAGAAGGTAAAAATAAATACAAGTTAAGATATTATTAAGCTGCAGAGTATGGGAATAACATAAAACTAGGAGAGCATTTCGTCATTTCTTCTTGGTTTATTACCACCTAAGAAAGGAAACTGACAGCACGAAGCAGAAGAATGAGAAATCAAGAAAGACATCTGAAGTGGTTTAATATGTGTTACAGAAGAAAAAGAAATATTCATTGTGGAGATATAACACAAACAGAAGCTAATAGGTCAATGTGAAAAGCACATCAGTCAACTCATTCACACTAATAGTTCTGGATATGGAGCTAAGACACTGTCTCTGACTAGTAGTACTAGTAGTTCATCTGAGTCTTCTGTGATTAGGTATTTATGAACTATGGCTTATGAACAAAACCCAAGTACCTGGCAGAACCTTTGCTTAGGAAATATAATTCTCAAATAATCCTGGTGGACTTTACCCAAAATTTTACTTTATTCAGATCATCTAGCAGCTTGTCACAGAACAGGTCAGTGAAGTAACCCCCACCCAACTCTAAGAACAGATGGCTCTTAGGAAAATAGGATACAGCCAAATGTTCTGTATATTATTCACTATAGTTCTAGGGGAAAAAAAAAAAAAAGAGTTGTGTTTATTTTGTCTGTTTCTGTGTCATCAAAATTTGATGTGCCTTAAGAGGGACCAATGCAATCCTGATATATCATCATACCTTTCTTTAAAGAATTTACTTCAAAAGACCACATGTTCCAGAACGCAACCAAAAAAATATGCAACATACTAGGAGTGTTTCCTCTAAAAGCACAGAGACTTATTTTCTTGTAGAGCCACAACAAATGACTTTTCACTAAGGAACATCTTGAAAATCTGAAGAATAGTAGATGCTGACTTAAACCCAGAAATTGTCCTTTCTGATTTTTGAATATGCACAAGAATTCCACAGTGTGATCTTTTTCAGAAAGGTTAAAATAATTTGTAAAGTAGCTTACTGATACTGTAATTTATGCTTTATATATGTAAGTCTATATATGAATTATCTATACTGTTTCACCTATATGACCTGCCCATCTTTTTTTTTTTGAATGATGCAATAAATGCAGTCAGGCAAAAAAGGTTGAATTAACAGTGGAACTGCAGATGTGTGACAGCACATACATTATTCCGGTGAAAAAAAAAGAAAGTTCACTGTCAGGGCTTCACAGCTAAATTTGTTTTCCTTGCTTGCCTCTGTTTAGTCCTATCACCACTAAATGACAGACTGGGAACATGAAAACCAAACAAAAACAAACAGCTGAAGAATCAATTTTTTTTCAGTTTTGTGGCTGGTGATGGGTGCTTGTTTATGCTAGAATTAGGTGTTACCCTCATAAAATGCATTCCCTGAGTGAAATAAAGATGCTATCAGTGACTACAATGTTTTCGTTCTGTCAAATGAGGGAAAAAGAAGATTTCTGGTGGTGCTAGAATCCCATTCCATCCAAATACTAAATAAGACAGTGGCAGACAATTACTGTTTTTTTTTAAAGTAAAAATCAATAAATTATGAACTTAATATTGATTAACATCATATACCAAACATACAAAGTCAGTCAGTTTCATTTTATGATCCACATTGTTTCCTCGGTGTGGGACTGACCTTTTAAAAATACTGTCTTTTATTCAGGATTTCAGAGGTCACACAAATTGACAGTCACAGCAACAGCTATTTTGATTCATGGTAGAAATCACTGTGGTTTCTGCTTGAGACACAATAGTTATAAACACTGTTAAAGCTAAGAAACCTGGAAAAAACCCAATAAAAGTCATTGCTGTCAGCTAGGCACACTGTTCTGCTGGCTGCTGGGGCAGGTGCAGTGCTGCTGCCCCCAGGCACCTCCCCAGTCATCTCTGTGCTCCAGGTGAAACCACCATCTCAGATGGCCAGGGCCTAAAAAGCACTCACTGCTTTTTCTGCTCCTGTCAAGACACTCCGGGTTAGCCTAAATGCTTTCAGTATTAGCCTTTTGGCTGGATTTTGTGAAAACTGAGACTGTTTCTGTAAAGCTGAGGGACTGTAATACATATAAGTCTGCCAGCAGACCAGGGATGTGGGCTCAGGAGAGGACCAGCAGCCTGAGAGACAAAATCCCTTTGCCTGACTCAGCTGCAACCATACATCTGACCACATTGTCTCCTACATCTGTGACTATTTCAGCCCCATAAATCTCGCTTTTATAAAAGCCACGTATAAATATTGCTTTTATAAAAGGCAACATAGGTGGGGGTGACTGAAGAGCTGTGAGCTTGAAAACAGTATTTAAATAGAAATAAGTATCCAAACCCTTAAATTAACATTAAATATATAGACAGCCACTTGTCATTTTCTGATGAATTTTGTATTTCTTTCTCTTCCTGCACTTTTTTCTCTCCTTTTTTTTGTGGTCCAATGGCAGAAAAGTGAAAAAAGCTTCATCATCCCTGAGATGGGGAACCAGTTAAAATATTTTTTCCATCTCAGCTGCACATCCTTAAAAAGCAGACAAAAGAAATTTCCCCCTTCTAATATAACTCATCAAACTTAGGATTGGGCAGAGATTTGAACTACCTAAGGCTAACAAGGATATAAAACTAGAGTTTCCTTTCTTTTGACAGAACTCTAAAAGTGCACTCTGATATTTTTTAAGAGAAAGTTGAAAAAGGCAACCAAATCCACAGAGTCACCTATGCAACCACAGCTGTTACAACCTGCCAATTCAAATCTCATGCATAGTCAGATCTGTGAAAGCAGTGGAATTTCAGATCTGTCCCTTATAGCATGTCTTAGAAATCTCTGCTTTGGGTATACCATTGCCATGGCCACTATTCATAAGTGTCTTATCTTTCCACATGTATGCAGTACAGGAAATTTTATGCCGTGGTCTTGTGAATTCTTCTGCAGAACATCAGTATGGCTGTATTAAAATAGCCCCTGCAGAAATTATCTGACAACTATGTAATTAAAAAAGTGTGCAAAATCTACAAAACTTAGTATTTTATAATGGAAATGGAACCATGGCCTTAATTAAAGAATTCTTTCCTGCCATAAAATTCCACTGGGGATTTTCAAATTCCATTTAAATATCATACATAATTCTGCAACCAGCTTCATAATTTTCTGCTTCTACCTTACAAATTTTCCTTATTGCTTTTTAACTTGAAATATAATTCTACAAATGACACTACATAAAGGTGGTGCTGAGTATTAAAGGATTTTTTTGTTCTGTTTTCCAAGGTCTTCTTTTTCTTCTTTTATATATTACATCAGTTCTGAATTCGAGTTTCCTTTAAACACGTATCCAGATTAAGAATAAATATATTGTTCTTTTCTTCAGGTTGCTGTGAATGAATCCAAATGTGCTATCAGCTAAATCTGATGAGGAACACAGATGTTCTGAACTTTCAATTAATATCTCAGGTGACTGATGAGCTGCAAACAAATTCATTTGAGGAACCATAACCTCAGTGGAATAAAATCTTCCTTGATAAATATATTATTCAAAGTCAAACCCTAACTTTCTAATTTCATCTGAGGACAGTATAAAGTATCTATGACAATGAGCTAAACATTAATAAAATATCTGTTGCAGAGATTCATTTCTGTTTTCTGAATATGGAGGTTGCTAGGTGATGAAAAATAAATTGATTGAATCAAAAGAAAATGCTTATGGGGAACTATGAAACAGATTGCAGGGTACAATACTTTGAACAGGAATTAGCATATTGTTATGAAAAAGAAGGCATTTTATAGAATTACGGACCGAAGATTTGATAAGAAATTACTACCAGAAGACATGAGCATGACAATTATTCCAGAGGCACTTAATCGTTAGTAATGTAAAGCAATAAATAACCAAGAATAATAAGAAGAGAATACTGGAGAAGATCTAAGAAATAAAATAGCCTGGATGCTTTTTAGATTTAGAAAAACTATAACTGAAACCTGTTTTGACGTGATTAAGGTAAAATGCTGTTGAGAGTGTGTATTCACGCAGGCACAGTCAAAGGCAAAAGAATATGCCTATAATTCCTTTGTTTAAAGCTTCATCAGCTTCCCCAGCTAATTAGAGTATCCTTAGAATACTTTACTTCTTGAGAACAAGAATACACTGTCAACAACAAAGACTAAAAAAATGCACCAAACCATCATTAACTGAACATTTAACATGAAGTCTGTACATTTTCCATGCACTGTAATAGGAATTTCCTAAAAGAACCGCTGTACTTTTTTTAATTTTATGGATATAAAAATCTAAATAATGCAATGTAATAATCAAGCTGTGCTTCTAGCTCTGCATAAGTTACTGGCATATTTAAGTCCATCTTTCTAAAGTGATACCAGAGTAAAGCAAAAAAATACAGGATTGAAAACAATGGACAAAGGTGAATTTTACTGTAGCAAAATCTGCTAGAAATTGCAGTATATATATGGAAACCTTCTAACAAGATGTCATCTGTTAAACAACAAGCAATATTGAGACAGATATTATTGAAACTCATAGTGATATGCAGGATGAATAAACATTCTTATGCTTATTGTCCATTTACTGGAGTACTTTAACAGTGGCAAAGCCCATGGATATATGTTACCTCTAAAGCTTCTACCAAGGAGACAGATCTTCAGCACAGCCCAAGGCTTCTTGGTGATAGTCTGTTGAAGGAAAATCTGGCCCAGTCGAGCATTCTGAGCCTTTGCCTTAAGGTCTAGATGGAGTCTTCACATTCTTTCGGGTTTCTTTATGCCACAGTTTAACTTCAGAACAGCACTGGGACTTCTCCCAGAAATGCACTTTTGTCTTTATTGGTTCTCAGCCTTTGGCAGGTTTCTGGGCATCCCACTGGCTACTAATAAGATCAGACTGAAACAGCTCCTGCATTTCAGAAGTCTTTTTCTTCTTGTGTAGCTTCTTCCAGATTATTTGTGTGCACTGTCAAAGTAGTTCATGCCAATAGGATAAAATACTTGCCATGTAGTCATGGACTAAGTTAACCCTGTGGAAATTTCACACCAACACTAAAGTGCAATTCCATTACACTGGTATTAGCAACCCTGAGAATTTAGCAGCTGGGCTCTTTTAGAGAGTATGGGTCATGGCATAAAGCAAACAGGAAGATCAGTGTGCCTGTTAACAAACCCAGACAAGCAGTCCCAGGGCTGAAACATTATGTTCTGCCTCTCTGCAGGACTTGGTAGCCTGGGGCAAACCCATTCCTAAACTGCATCTACCTGGTTTCCAGAGAGCTTGTAAGGAACAGTTTGCAGCTTTCTGAAAACACCACGTAAATTCTCCGCTGAATCAATTCTATTTATTAGAAATGCCTAGCTTAACTCAGAGTTCCTAACGCTGACCTTGTTCTGCGCATCTGGCAGTGATGGGGATTTTCTCGAAACATTTTTATAGTCTGAACAAGACTTAGGCCAGGTGGCTAAATCAACTTTCCCACAATGACTAAAACCTGTTTTGGAGAGACATGTGAAGGATTGCCCACTCCTCATAGCTTACAGACAATAGTTTGATAGTTCGATGAGGATAATAATTTGTGATAAGGCAGGACCACAAAGCAGAACAGATCTGGTATCCAAGAAGCCAATTTATTTATAGGCAGCTTTGTTACTTTTAAAATCTTTATATGAAATCCAGGTTGTATTTGTTTACAATGGCACACCTGGACAGCTGATTCACACCATCAAAAGGGGCCAGATCTTCCCTGATATATGAAACCCAACCCTGTACCAAAACCTGATGATATCATCTCTGGGTGATGCTTTCCTGAAGTAATCCTCCCACTGTAACCAATTAAAGATCTGTCATAGATAAAGACAAAAAGTATACAACTTGCTCAGACAAAAAGTTTACAATTAAATATTCTCATTGGAAGAGCAAGGCCCTTGGCATTAACTGGTAGTCCGTCCTCTCTGTAGGGAAGAAACAATATCAGACTATTAACATGTCATGTAACCAGGAGACAAAATTTTGGACCATCTGAAGTACTACAGATTTTGTTTCGATATCTACTTGAGTGAATAATCAGTTCAACACTGTGCTAATCCTCCGAAGATCTTGGCTTTTTAATATAATTTCAGTGTGAAGGAAAGAATTAAATGTATGGTTAGAAATATGCAGAATCACAGAGTGGTTAAGCCTGGAAGGCACTTCTGAAGACTGTCTAGACCAAACTTCCAGATCAGAGTGGAGTCAGCCACAAGAGTTTGCTCAAGATTGCTTTCAGTTATGTTTTAAATGTCTTCTCCAATGGAGACTCTACAACCATCGTGGGAATCTTTTCTAGCTGGACTCTTACAATTTATTTTTTTTCCTTAGTCTTGAATGGAATGTGAACTGTGTTTTGATTTGTGCCCATTGCCTTTTCTGCTTTCACTGGACACCAGTGAGAAGAGTCTGGCTCCATTCTTCACACACCCATCAAGGCATTTATACACAGTGGCAAGATTCCCCCATGAGCCATCACTTCTTCAGGCTGAATAGTCCCAGCTCTCTCATTCTCTCTCATATGAGTTATTCTCCAGTCCCTAATTGTCTTTGTCCAGCATGTCCATGTCTCTTTTGTATTTGGGAGCCCAGAACTGGACTCAGCACTCCAGACATGTCTCAGTAGTGCTGAGTAGAAGAGAAGGATTACCTCCCTTGACATTCAGGCAATGTTCTGCCTAATTCTGTCCAGGAGGCTATTGGACTTCTCTGCTCAGCAGGCCACTGCTTGCTTGTGCTCAGCTTGTTGTCCACTGGGACCCCAAAGTCCTCCTCTTTCTTGTTGGTTGAGACAATTTTAATCCACATAATTCAATTCACCTTACTTACCCACCCTGCACTCATCGGCTAGCTGATGTCATGCAGCATCAAAACCCTTGCTACAGTCAAGATAAGCACTATTCAATGTTCTCTCCCCATCCACTGGGCCAATCGTCTCGCTGTAGAAGTCTCTCAGATTGGTCAAGCATGACTGACCTAAAATAGTTGTATATCATGAAAGATATCAGAATAACAAATATAATTATCCTTATGATCATGGACAACCTTCAGTCTGTCTGCTTTAGACTAAGATATGTTTCAGCCTGATCATTATGCCACTCTATCTAATACTAGTCAGTAAAAAAGTCTCAAATTCTGGACAAAAAAAAGAAATAGGTGAATAGTAAAGTCAAAATTCAAATGAAATTTAGGTTAAATGCTCAGTTAACCTAAAGCTTCAGATTACCACTTCTTACCACTGCTTTGAATAAGAAATTTTGTGTGACATTTTCAGAAAGACCTTGGCTGGCCTTTGGCGTTCAAGAAATCTAGCAGCACTTTAATAGCATCATGTCCTTTCTCACAGTACTGCTCTAAAGGGTAATATTTACTTCTGCCTGTTTTATAGTTCTGTCAAATAATTTCATGTCTTGCAAATGGGATAATAAAATCAATTCATAGCATTAAACCATTTTATTTTCTCTCAGGCAGATGTTTATTTAGTGACAGTGTTAAAAAAAAAGGTTTCAACCACCTATAACCCATACAGCTGAGATAACTAGGGCACTGAAAACAGCTTTGTCAAGGATCTGTAGCAGAAAGTTGACTGAGTCAGAGAGATACTTCAGCCTAAGAAATGTGCTCGAAGATGTACAGGTTTGTGATTCTTTTTATTTGTAAAATAACACTTCAAATATTAGAATAGTTCAATGCTTAAGATACTGAGTGCACACATTTTCATAAAGCCACATCACATCTAAAATATTACGTCTTTAACTTACAGTGACATGTTACTCTAGTAGCATAATATTCATGTATTGTGATATGATATTTGGTTAATATATGCAATCAAATAAATATATATTTATTTTTTTTAGTTTTGATCAAATATACATAATACCGTTTCATAATACTGACACACCCAAAGGATGGGATGACCTCCACAGGGACATGGACAAGCTCAAGAAGTGGGCCAATGGGAATCTCATGAGGTTTAATAAGACCAAGTTCAAGGTGCTGCACATTCATCAGGGCAACCTCTAATATCAATCCAGGCTGGGGGATGAACAGGCTGAGAGCAGTCCTGAGAGAAGGACTTGGGGGTGTCGG
Source organism: Pseudotriccus pelzelni (assembly GCA_035584735.1). NCBI lineage: Eukaryota > Metazoa > Chordata > Aves > Passeriformes > Tyrannidae > Pseudotriccus > Pseudotriccus pelzelni. The sequence continues at coordinate 13,862,901 of JAWMRA010000164.1, read as the reverse complement.
TGGATGAGAGGCTGGACAGGACCTGGCAAGGTGCACTTGAAGTCCAGAAAGCTGCTTGTATCCCAGGTTGCATCCAAAGCAGTCCAGGCTACCGATCAAGAGAGGTGATTCTGCCCCTCTGCTCTGCTCTGCTCTGGTGAGACACTGCCTGCAGCATTGCATCCAGCTCTGGGGTCCCCAGCACAGAAAGGACACCAACTTGTTTGAGCAAGTCCAGAGAAGGGTCACCAAGATGAGTGGAGGGATGGAACACCTGTCGTGGGAGGAAAAGCTGAGAGAATTGGGGTTGTTCAACCTGAAAAAGAGAAGGCCTAGTTGCTGCCTTCCAGTACCTGAAGTGAGCTTCCAGGAAAGATGGAGAGGGACTAGCTAGAAGGGCATGTAGTGACAGGACAAGGGGTAATGGTTTCAAACTGAAAGAGTAGGTTTAGATTAGGTATTAGGAAAAAATTCTTTACTGTGAGGGTGGTGAGGCAGTGAAACAGATTGCCTACAGCAGTTGTGGATGGCCCGTTCCCTGGAGGCATTCAAGGCCAGGCAGGATGAGCTCTGAGCAACCTGGTCTAGCTGAAGGTGCCCCTGCCTGTGTCAGGGGGATTTGAACTAGATGAACATTAAGGTCCCAGGCCATTCTATGATTTGATGGCAATCACCAAAATGAGCGGTGTACAAACACTGTGGGACTCTAAAGGACATAAAATAGTTCTGAAGTTAGAGGAATTTTTGCTAAATATTTTTTTATTAGCAGTGTTGACATCTATACTGAAACTTAGAAAGTTCTGATCTTTAGCAGAACAAGAATAAAATTCAGGCATTTCAGTAATAGCAAAAATGTCATATTTCTCATCTGTATAGACTGAAGCTGAATAATATTAGATTCAAAAAGATGCAGTAATGTTTAAAATTCTACTCTGTGTGAATATTTTACAATGTGTTTCTGTGGTTCTTCTCTAGGAAGTCTTGCTTAATTTTTTTTCCTCAAGTACATGAATGATGAAGAAATGAGACTGCACACACACATAGAATTTGATTTCAGGATTTCTCCACAGATCTTTTTCTGCATTTTCCTTTTATTCATATTATTCTGTAAACAGCACCTGGTGTTGTCTTTTAGCTAACCAGAGTTCCCAGAATCTTGCTAAACTGGTATTTTGATCTGGCACATTCACACTCGCATCGTGTGGTGGCTGTTTTCAGCCATGAGAGAAGCCATACATGTTATCATGCAGACCATTAAGTGGTTTTAGACTTTGAGAAACACAGCATTCTTTTGTCAAAACACCCATCAAGGTCGATTCTCCTCTTTGGTTCTAATTAACTAAATGCAGGTGCAGGCTGACTCAGCTTGTTCCCACAAGTACATGCTTTTTATGGAACTATAGTGCTCAAGCACCAGTCTGATAACCTATAATTTCAGGTTTACATCACCTTGAATTTATTTTTTTATGTAATTAAACAGTTTAATATATGATTGAATTTAAAATTTTGAAAAGAGATATTCTCTAATGTAAATGAATTATCAAACACATACAAAATAATTTTCTATTTCTTTTGTTCCTTTATCTATTTTCTTTCATTCAAACTTACGTGTAACTATAAAACCACTTAACGTAGTTCCCATTGATACTTCAGGAAAACTCTGAGACTTTTGCTGTTGAGCTCAACAGCTGCAAAGTCATAACTCTAGTAAAACTTAAAAGTTAAAATTCTGAAAGCAAATTCTGGTATGCCAATTTGTATTTGAAAGTCTTGTACATGAAGAAAATAACTTGTATCCTTCCAGACTTGCAGATACGCCTATAGCAAATCTAGAAAAGTATCTATATCTATCAGATGAAACATAGCAAATTGTATGAATATATAATGTTGTGTCATTAGTTACAAGGCAGTATCTCTCTTCACTTTTTAGTGTTTATCCATAAGTAAGTATTACATATGTTATTTGTTAATAGTTTTGGTATCAGATGGTCTAGTTTTTCTGTTCAAGTTAGTAGTATGGTTAAATAAAGACATTACTTTTCTAACTTAAAGCACCAGAATTTGCTAATAATAGTTATGTACTCAGGAATCAGATGCACAAGTTGTAAATAATGTGATAGTTACTGAACATTAATAGCAACAACTAGAATTTTTACTTGAATTATCCAGAATTCATTTACAGTCCTCTTACCTGTCACCTCCTTGCAAAACCAATGCTAGCACTGATTCAGTGATCGTAGACATAAGCACAACAGATTCAGCAAATGGTTTACAGGCAACTAATAGGTTGAACATATTCTACAAAAATATTGCTCAAATAACTGTAAGTAAGAGATATACCCGCAGAAAACAAAAGGGGGTCATACAAAGATTGTTAAATGGAATAATACAAAGTATTTGTCATTTGCTCTCTCAACTGAACTTTAAAGTATTGACATTTAAATAAAAATGTAGAAAACAGAATAATCTATACAAAATACTTGTTGCTCTGTTGTCACTGCAGTAACATTGATCCTGTCAGTAGTGAGGGTGCATGTGACATAAATCACTACATTTAAGTCCTCTCACTTATCACAGACTTATCACAAACTGTCTGTGCCAATGAGCAGAGTTCACTTTCCAGCTCAATTCTGGGATGACTGAAAGAAGAAAAGCTGTCAAATGAAACTTTGAAAGCTCTTATTTCATCAGTACTGCAGGACTAAAAGGGCCTAGGCAAAGACATGAGTTTGAACATCAGTATGAGAAATGTTGCAGTTAATACAGACTTCATACACGCACAGCCTCCTAGTCATGGACAATTGAGTACTGCAGTGATGCATCAGTACGTACACTTACCAAGGTACTGAAGTTTCTGATCAAGCTCATAAGAAAACTTCTTAGTTCTTTTTTTTCTTATTGTTAATTGGAATGGATAATACAGCGGAAATAAAAAGTTGCATATGCAAATTTATCACCTCAACAATCAGAACACAGCTTTTACTCAAAATCAGAGTGAACTATACCCACGAAATTTATAAAATACTCATCAGCAACAGAATATTTACCACGTAAAGTTGTGCATTTCAGATTTTCACCCAAGGCAAAACTCAGCAAACCTTTGTGTACCATTCTAAATCATTATGTAAGGCCCAACTCCAGTGGGTAAATGACATTGGAAGTCACACATATAAGTCATTAAATGCAAAACTGAAACTTATCAGAGAATAACTTAACAGGATCTATATGATAATGTAAATATATATAACTCTGTGGCCCCAGATATTACTACTTAGATGACTTTGATGAAATGATTTAGCAGATATGGATTAAGCCTTAAATGTACAAGAAGTGACCATTTTAAAAATCAAAGGAATAACACAGCCTGCAACCCTGTCCCTCATTATTGCTAGATGGACTGTAGACAGCTGAGTGTCCTAAAATATACTTCAGTGCTTGCTTTTTTGTTTGATAGCATTGGTGGATATTTAGACAACAGAAAATACATTGCATTTACAAACATTTCATAATATTTTTAAACAGATGATAGAGTTCACCTTGAACTTTTCAGTCACTATCCAAGTCAGTTCAACATCGAATTCACTCACCTCTTTCTTTATAACTTCTGGCAAGTATAGGTTTCAGCACCACAGCAAATTGTAAATTTATATCTGTGTATTCACATATGAAGGCCCTATTCAGGATTAAATAATACATATCTTGACAATATATTATTTACTTCAGGAGACACAATGTGATTGATGCAATCAGACAGCACACTGCAGCACATAACAGAGCAGGAAAAAGAAAAAAATCAACAAATTCCCAAACCTCTATTCTTGAAACAGGAAGAAAATGAATCAGAATTTAATGAAATCCAGGCACCAAGAAGTGAGGAAAATAATAATTCCATCTTTAGTTTGTTATAAATACTCATTGTCTTTAGGTTGCCCAGTTTATCTAGATTCCGTTTCAAATTATTAATTTTTTAACCTTTTTTTTCTTTTTTTTTTTTTTTGCTGTAGCACGTCCTACATTTTCTTCCTATGAAAATGTTAACCCACTGCAATCACATTTTTATTTATTTATTTAGGAGTGTAATTCTGTGCATTTCTCAGAGCACTGAAATTTAATTAGAGGTCTCATATTTTTGAAATTTAGTTTTTTTCCATAGTCTTGGGAAGATGGTCCCAAAAACAGTCACAGTATTCCAATATTGTTAAAATCACTGCCCTATAAAAGGGCAGAAAAGAGAGACCTTACTTCTGTTTTTCACGTGACTCTTTGATTCTACAACCACAGATCTCATTACAGCCCCATTTGCCACAATGTCACACATGGCGATTATGCTGAATTATTTTTCAACTCTGATCACAATCTTTTCTATATTGTCTCTACAAAGTATCCTCTTCTTTCTGTTCCTACCCTTTCATGTGGGCACTATCTGGATAGTTTGTTGTTATGCACATAATTTTAGATTAAAATAACTTTTTTTCTTTCAGTAGGCTGAGTTTACCTGTCTAAATGGTTCCTGGACCTTGATAGTTTAGCCGTCCACCAAGCTTTATAACTGACTTTTAAGTGATTTTATATTTACTTTGGGCTACTGAAGGAATACCAAATAATGTTAGACCTATTATTTATCTCTTTAAGTATCTGCTCGAAAACACCACCATTGAAATTATCTTTGAGATCTGTCAACTAGCTACCTCTTAATTCATTTCATGTGGGTTTTATATATATGAATAGTAGTGTTTTCCTATCACAGTGTTGAAGACAACTATATTATATATAAATCACTGTCTTTATGCACCACACTAACACTCTCAAATACGCAAAGTAACTGTAGCACAGGACAGGTTTGGGTTTTTTTGATCTGTTTTTTTTTTTGGTTGGCTGGTTGGGTGTTTTTCCGCTTGCTCATTTCCGGTGTTTTATTAAAAGCCTGTCAGACTAACCAGCTTATGGGAGTTTGTCTTCATTTTTTTTCCTGAAGAAAAAGGCACATCAGCTTTGTGGCACTACCTCAGTCTACACACCTATTTCAGCAGATATATTAAAACCTAAAAAATTTAAATATATTTTCGGCGAACTCCATTTGGGCAAGTGTGTGGTGTTCAGGATATACTCAGTATTTAAACTTAGTTTAAAAGATGTAATTTTCTTCCTGTTCTATCTCAAATGGAGAAAGAGAAAAGGAGTTCCACTGCAGCTTAAGAAACGTCATCCCTGAAAGCACAAGTTATTTGACCCTAGTTATTTTAAAAGTGGAATCCCTAGAAGATGCTATCCACTGTCTGTTATTACTGGTGGATTAGAAAGTGCTTTGTTGCTATCAGCCACTTTACCAGACACACCTATATAATTTCACAGTTTCCCAAACAGAAAACAGATTTTCTTAGTAGTGAATACCTGTGCCTTTTCTACATTGTTATTCAATGGTTCATCATCTCCATCTGATGCCTGGTTTATGGCCCAGTGGGATTTATTATGTTCCAAATACAGTCCAAAAAATCCTCACCCAGCCCACTATTTTCTTTCCTAAGAGGCAGGGATTGGTTTTCTGATATCTTCAGCTTCTCTTGTTTCTACAGTTTCAAACTTTTAATTTTTACTGACTATTACTTTCTTATTTCCTCTTTTCTTTGTCTATATGATATTTTTAAACAACTATTTGTTAGCTTAATTTCACCATCTGTGCTCTTCAGTAGACTGAGCTATACAGAGAAGAAATAGGCTGACTTACCCAAGGCCACAGAAAACAATGCACATATAAGGGAGAAGAGAACACGTCTTGACCCTGAAATTGGTATTTTACAGGAAAGCCTTCACCTCTGTAAGAAGATTATCTGACATCTTCTAGTGCTAAGTATGATATAAGAATGAAGTATTCTTACTCTAGTTTACCTAAAACATTTATCCTGGCCTGTGGAGTTCTGATGCACCAAGTGTTCTCAATATTCATTCACATTCCCATGTAATATTTCACTCTCTCTATTTTTCTCTCAAAGGTTTCCTTAGCTTTGAAATATTACAATTCTTGAAACCCAGTCCTCTTATAATAGTTATTACAGGCATTCTCCAGCATACATGTGTAAATAGTAGTACCTCTTGATGACAAATTGATACTTTAAAAAGGTGGTTTATCTTTATCTCTAATTTAATTTGACCAGTATAGGACAGACCTTTCCTGCATTTCTTATTAAACTGTTCTAGTTTAGCACATTAATTTGCAGGCATTCAATATCTACTACTTCTGAGTTTTCAGGAGCCTTAAATCAGGTACTGATTTCTTTAATATAGAAAGTCTCTTGCTCACATGCACACAAACAAGTATTTTATATTCCAGACTGAGGACAAACAGTTTACATTATTCTGGTAAAGTGAATCACCCCAATCATTATCTTTGATATAACCTATATAAAATGTTTCATACTGCTGAGAGTTTTTACTTCTTTATTTCTTAACATTTAACATTGATAAGCAAATTAAAAACTGCCATTCTTCACAGTTTTGTGAGCTTCTATTTATACAGAATTTGTTTATTTAATGTTCTTTAGGATGTTTCTTGCCTGTCTCTGTAATCACTGTTCCCCTATGAGAGCACGCTGACCTGCTCATTCAGCTGTTTTTCTTGAGAAAATACAGTAACCCCAAACACACACCATACATACAATACTTCAACTCTTGTATTTTCTGCCATCTGTTTCTTGTTTGTGAAACCATAAGGACATCTGTAAATACAGTTCATATTTTATCCTATGCAACTTCCTTCTGACGAGGTGGGGGGTTTTTTGAGTATGCAGTTTCATGTGTTTCTATAACTTATTTATAATAGATATCCTATTTAAAGTTCTGTAAAATGATGTTATACTTTGGATAAACTTTGATTTTCATTACATGAATGTAGAACACTTTCCATTTTATTTTTAAAAGGAAACCTTTTTTCACTATTTGTAATACAGAATTCTTGATGAGTTCTTGCTTCTATAACATGCTTGAATACCTTCCCTTAATACCTGCCTCTTCATGCCAAGTACTATTCACTAAATATATTCCCAGTAACTCTGTGTTTTGTCCTTCCAAAACACTTATCTCACTATATGATTCATCAAATCTATGATAAAAATCTAAAACTCCTAGCTAGATAGAAGGCCTCCTACCTCTCCTTAGCAGTTGGTTATCAAATCACCAATCTGTTTCTTTTTCTTTCTAGTGCTTCTGGCAGGGACCTCAAACTATGTCATCTCCAGAAAAACTTTGTTTTCTCAAATGGTGTGTTGACGCTTCCATTCCAAATCACTAATTTTCTCCTTCACAAATATAACATTATGTTGCTGCAATATCTTTTTTCACTTTGAATTGTTTTAAAGATGAAGGCTTCATCAATATGTAGGTTACTGGTTTAATCCTGAAAAAAAGGGAGAAGTAGAGATGAAGTGGGAAGGAATAGAAAACACAACCTGTCCAAGACAGCTTAGTCATTACACTTGATTACTCATTATCTTCTTCTGTTACCTGCTGCAAAGCCATCTGTTAGTGGAAGGAACTCTACTCTGTTTCTCCAAATTTGCTCAAAATCCCTTATTTATCATTCTGTTCAAGCACTTTCCTCGGACTACTTGTACACATAAAGTTAATCATATTCTTTTAAGTTCACATGAACAAGGTCAAATATCTGCCAAAAAAGATTTAGAAATTACTAGTGTTTTCATTCGGGAATGAATAGAAACCTTATCAAACTCCCACAAATAAAACACATTAAAAAGTCACCTTCTTCCTCCATTTTTTCACTGAGGTATTTTTCACTGAACGTATTTCATGAAATAGGAGACCTACAACTTTTAGTCACTTCAGCAAATAATTTAGGACATATATTTCTTAGGTACTCACCTGGGCCATGTAGGGACAGATGGTGTTCAAGCTTTACTGTATTGGACCGTTTAACTTTGTAATACATTGAAGCAAACTTCTTTTAATGTTGAAGTAATGAGTTAATTCCTGATCCAATGTTTTGATTTTCTTGAATAATATTGTGTGGTATTTAGAAGTCTGTTAGTCAAAAAACAAATAATGTCCTATAAAACTCAGCACAATAAAACATTATTACAACAGCTATAACCTTATATAACTTTCCTGACTTGAAAAATTCATATTTCATTAGACAAAAGCTTTACCCCTCACAGCTATTCTGAATTTTTCATTATTTTTATCCTTGAAACCAACATCACTTCTATTCAGAATTTAATGTTTCCTAGTATAAAGTACCAGCTTGATTTATAGTTAAATACTTAATTTGCTCTATTTGACCACCTGCAAATAATGGGTTCATAAACAGAAAAACAATATCTATTTGCTTGTTTGAGGTTTTTTAATTACATAGGAGGAACAGTATTTTTCTTATTCAGAACTTTCTCTCCATGAACATTAGAAAATCAGTAGATAAATAGAGAAAAAGTAGTCAAATTTAATCTCCTTTTGTAAGAATGCATATTTGAATTGAAATTACTTGGAACTGGGAAGCTATCAAACACATTAGATTAACTGTTGCACTGTAAAACAGGTTTTTTAGCTTTACATACCAGATTTGCTAAAATGGGAATTTCCAAAGATGCCTGTTGAATTTGATAATTTCGTTCTGTTAAAAGAATATTTTTGCTTCACAGTATATTTCTCAGTTTTGTCTTTTTGAAACACATTTTATATGACAAAATGCTTGTTTAATACCTTCTAATGAGCAATTTGGCATAAAAAATTAATTTTTTTATTAAAAGATCCATCTAGTGCTATTTTTTATATCTGTCTTTGCACTAACTTTTCCCCTGCTGTTCACTTTTCCAAATCAGTCCATTTTAAGTGAAAAACTGCGGTACTTCTTATTTTTCCTGCAGTCCACTCTTTATATTATCCATGACATACACCAGGCATGTAAATTGTTGATGGAAGTATTTGAAAAATGTAGTTTCTAGCTAATAAAGAGGCATGAATTAGAATTAATAACAGCAAAGATTACTGAAGAGCATTTGAAGGTCCTATAAGGGGAACATTTTAATGTAGCAACAGAGCTAAAAGAATGGAGGAGCAAACAGTTTTTCATTATTCTTATTAACTACTCAGAGAGTTTACGTGTATCAAGGTACCATCCTATTAAATCAGGGGAACACTAAAACCTGAAATATAAAAAAGATTTACTTAAGAGACAGTTCAGTTGAACATTAAACCACTTGCAACTGAAAGGTAAGACAGATACAACGCTCTGATCATCTGTTTCTACATATGTGCAGGGTTTTGGGTATTCACAAGGGGTTTTAATTGTCATCTGTGTTGACTAGTTTATACACTGTGTTTGATTTTCTAAACTTCTGTTGTATTGTGCATCTTAAACACCCTAAAGAAACACAGTCCAGGATTGCTTCTCAATATTTTAGAGTAGCAATATCACTGAAGCCTTTTGCTTAACAAGTTTGCATCCAGAATCTGTTTGGAGTTTACAAAGTCTAGCAGATATTTCAGGTTTACAATTTAATTTGGCTTTATTCTGTCTATTCCAATTGTCATTATTTACTAACAGCAGAGCGAAATTTGTTCCTGTCTGATAAATCGTCATTTCATTAAATGAAACTGGTAGATTGATCCACTTCTAAAAGCAGAGACATTTCACTATATCTTCATGTTAGGAAGAGAAATAGCAGAATTAAAAAAAAAGTTGCAAAAGTGTTGACATTTCGTTATAGTAGTGATTTGGGTTTAAATTAAATAAAACATAGGGTTCCAACTGTCAACTTTCATTTAACATAATTTCAGAGATGGTTAGGTAATTTTAAAATTGTAATATTACAAATGCAGATCACCAGAGCTGTAATGACTTAGTCAATATTGACCAAAACCAGAACATCAGTGCTACAGTTCAGGTTTTGAGCTTGCTATTAGATTCCAAGCAGTCACAAACAGAGATCCATTGGCACAGCAAACCAAAGGTCATGATTTGATAATTAGATCATTATTTCTCTCTTCCTTAGATTAGGGGGTTCACTTTCATTATAATATGACTTTAATTCTAACAGTAAAATAAATCAGAAAATATTGTAATCTAGTTGGTGACTATTACTCTTTTCAAACTTGTGGAAGTTTTCCTTTATTATTAATATCTTCTGTAAATTTGTTCTTCCTCTATATTTTATCCTTCCTTTGGCTCCAACTCTCTGACTGTAGAGGGTTGAAGAACATAGATTTTATAAGCATAAAAGAACTACGCTTAAAAACTTGTTTTAGACTCCACTTACCAATGCACAGTTTTTCTGCTTTATCTACATTTAATGCACCTGAAAAATCTGTTCCAACTGTCTGAAAAAATTTTTCCTTGAAAATGAGATTCCATTCCTAGGTCTAACAAGCAAGAAAGAAGAAAACCTTTTTTACTTTTTACTTGCTCTGTCTGCTCTATTCTCTTCAACTGTCTTTGCTTTCGCAGTTCTGCATTGACTGATATGTCTGTATTTTTGCTGACAACTTTATTCTCCCCTGTCCCAGACTTGTTCAGGGGATTTTCCTGTTCCATCTTAAGGACAGTGGAGGCCAAGTTTTTCCTAAAAGTTTTGACCAAAACCTCCAAAATCTTCTTATCTACCAACTCACTCTTTCTTCCTGTCAGCCTCACATCTGTTTTTCACATCTAACCACCAGCCCATTACAAAAGAACAGTTGTTATCCTTAAACCCTGACAACTGTCTCTGTTTCTCCATCATGTTCATTTTTCTTTTCCAAGCTTGAAAATCTTGTAATAAACTAGAAAGTTAGAATGTTCTTTTTTTTCCTTTCTTTTTTTTTAGCCGCCATTTTCATATCCCTAGTATGAAGATATTTTGCCAAGGATTGGTCTCTAACATTGCCTGTTTAGATTCTAAAAAACCAGAAATATTATAGAGATGTTATCAGCTATACTTATTGGCTCACATCAAAACTGAAATGGCTTGATGAATGACAGACAAATCGGAAGAAACAATTTGGAGGATACAAGCTTGAAAAAGGTTAAAAATAAATAAGAATATGGATAAAAATAGAAAGTGATAAGTGTGTGTTGGATTGTATTAATTTCATTCTATCCTTTCTTGAATTCAAAATAGGAAGCAGGAATTTATATTTTTTGCATATTCTGTGGCTTACATGACACACCCAAAAAGACTTCCCCTGTTACATTATCACCAACACAAGATTTTCAAAGCAAATTTCCTACATGTTTTATCATAGTAGGCTTCTGCAGGCGTTTTAGGTTCTAGGTGTTGAGAGAAAAGCAAAATATCCAGTAGCTAGTGACACAGTAGTGTGCCCCTTTCTCAGGTGATCTATTTTACTTAAACTTAAAAGGTACCACCTGCAAAATATGTAAGTTTCCCAAAAAGACTGTTATTCCAGCTCTTCTCTGTTCATGACAGTAGTTTCTTCTCTTATTTTCACGAAATTGTCATTAATAGGATGTGGACGTAGATTTTGCAAGACAGTAAGTGACTAACCTCAACTTCTAGCAAGATTTCTGCCTCCACTGGTCACCACATACATTCCCTCTTTTTTTTTTTTTTTTTTTTTTTTTTTAAGGGATATTAAAATATGGATAAATATTTTCTTTATGTGTACTATATATGTATATATATATATACACACATATACATACATATATATACATATATGAGATGGCTCCACAGGAGGGGACAAAGAATGCCTGAAGAGTCATTCTTAGGTGGGGCAATAGTATCATTGCAGGCCCAGGAAGGGATGGAGCTGTGGTAGATTTGTGCCAGTCCAAGCTGTATCCCAGCATTCTGCTGGAGCCAGAGCAGAGGTTGGAACTTATAAAAGCCAGCATCTGGACCAGAGCCGAGTCAGAGCTTGAGCAGGGGCTGTATATAAATTAGAGCTTGTGTTTGCTTCAGATCAGAGATGTACACAGCACATTACCATCTTCCTGGTAAGAAGAGTATAGTTTATCACACATACCTGGATGCAGCCCTGATTCAATCATTCATGCAGACACACAGGACATACTGCAGTCTGGTAGGACAGATATCATTCAGTGTCTCCAGGCAAATAGCAAGGGAAGTTTCCCCATTTATTTAGGTTTATTTAGTTTGTTTAGATTTGGTAATAAGTAGCTCTATAATGAGTTTAGACCTGCAGTGTTGTTGTATATGTCTAATTTATACAAAGCTTTTCATTTGAGATTCTCCTCCTTTCAAGCTGTCTGAAGTTAAATTCATTCTTCTAAAGCAGTAATATGTATAGGTAGCATACAACTGTAATCCTTCTACCTATGTACATCTAGTACATATATATTGTGTACGTATACATACTAGATATATAAAAGGTACATTACTATACCTTTTACCTGTATGTCACCATTCGCTAATCTTGAACTTCTTTATCACAGATTTATGTAGCTAAACTAAGGTTATTTTGACACATTACATGGGTATCCAAGTGTATTTTTATATGAATGTTTTTATTTATTCCCTGCAAGATATATTGGTTTTGGCTTCCTTAATTTTGAAACCCTAACCCAGCAGCAGCCTCAAATCTATGATCACTTACACTTAGCTGGCTTCTTCCTAAATATTTTTAGAGTTTTGTTGGATTTAATTTTATGCATCCTAGTTCAGTCCATAAAATTAAAACATTAATAACTGTCTATGAGTGTTTAACCACATGAATTCTTTTTTTAAATTAAGCTGTTCATTAAGTGATTTGCACATTACATTGCATGCTACTGTGAAAGAGAGAAAGATTCATTCATATATGATAGTGCTCATCCTATTATGCCTGAGACTTGTCAGCACTTCATTTGCAAATTCTATTTTTACTAGTTCAGAGCTCAGCTTTATAATCTTTCTGTGAACTGAAACCTGACAAAGAATAGCTCCACTCCAGAGTCCATTTGAGTTCCAAATTTAGAATAAAATCAAGTTCACCATTTCCATAAACCTTTTACACACGTGTGACAGATCAGGATGCATTTGTGCCAGCTCACATAAGTTAAGCAGGGTTGAGTCTTTGAGGATAAGATGTCCTGGAAAACCCAGAGATTTATACAGAGATTCTGTATCTTTCTTTTCTGTGAAGGTGGCGAGGAATTGGAACAGGTTACCCAGAGAAATTGTGGATGCCCTATCCCTGGAAGTGTTCAAGGCCGGTTTGGATAGAGCTCTGAGTAACATGGTCTAGTGTAGGAGGTCACTGCCCACAGGAGGGTGATTGGAACCAGATGATCTTTAGGGTCCTTTTCAACTCACATCATTTTATGATTCCATGATTTCAAGATCACACTTTCACTGCATTCCATGTTCAAGAAATGGATGCACCTTGTGTTGTTTTCTTTTTACTGTATTTCTTTCCAAATAATTCCTAACATTCTTTTTCCTTTCTGAGATGAATGAATTTTGACATTTTTACACTAAACTATTCATGAAGATATTTTGAGTCATAACATTAATACTACCACAGAATCATTTAGGTGAGAAAAGTCCTTTAAGATCACTCAGACAGCAGATCAAAGGATCTTGCTAGCAAACATCCCACAAACACTGGCACGTTTATCTCTAGTTACCCTGGTTTTATTCCTTTCCCCTCCCTTAAAGCTCTTTCACTGAAACCTGTGTAAAGATTCTTCTTCCATCTTGGAGGCAGGTGTACCCCACCAGTTGATAGCAGGCCTGGTGTCATGGAAAATGACCCATGATCAAACCTCACAAATTTCTGCCTACCCCACAAATTTCTCCCTACCTACAAAAAATCCATAATGGATAATAATCTCAGAGCCTTACCAGGGCAGGAAGATTTCTCTTCACATTCTCAACCCATGCCCCAGGGAGGCAGTTGAATTCCCTTAGAAGTGGGTCTGCTCTGCATGTTGGACAATATTCAGTTACGAGTTCATCAACTTATGTTGATTCAGCTATTCCTGCATTGAAATGGCAGATTAGTTTCATCACTTAGTAATAGAGATCTTTCTGAAAGACTTAATAATCAGGTTTGTTTTTTTATTACCTAGAATATTTGTTATCTTTATCAAATTATGTCATTTCACTATTCATATCCACTTTCAAACTACTAAGAAAGATATGGAACAATAAAGAAATATGAAATGATCCATCACTGATACTTTCAGGACTCATTGGTTACTAGAGCCCACCACGTGTTATTCAACTTTTTCCACTGTCTTTTACTTGGTTATTAATGCTTCATTTGATATTTGCTTCTATTAATTTAGTTTAGCCAAGAGTTTTAGGGAGGCATCATGTCAAAACCATTTTTGAATATCCTAATTCCTGAGAACAGCCAAGTCACCTTTATTCCATTCTCCACCTGTGAGTTCAGGGAGGCCTAATAAAATTGCACAGATGTAACTTCACTCTTGCAAAAACATTGCTGACTGTACAACTATTGTATCATATTTTTCCATATGTCTTATAGCTCTGTTTTTCATTATGTTTTCTTCCAATTTATCCAGTAGATAAATCAGATTTTTCTGTCCATTGCTCTTGAATAGTCTCTCTTTCCCCACAACATAAAAAAAAAGTCACTCTGCATATACAGTTGTCTGTTCTTCATGTCCTAAGGCTGATTTGAAAGCCACAGAAACTACACAGAAGTTAATATGTCAAGGAAAATTTTATTAGTTTTGTGCATATACTGTCCAGAATGGTAAGTAGTTACTACTCTCAAACATTTGCCAACAATGCTTAAATTTAAAACAATTTGTCAGATTCAATGCCACTAAAAAAAGGTGACTTCTCAAAAGCAAACTAGTAACAACTTCCCAAGAGGACTCTTTTAATTTCTTGACCATTTTTTAACCATATCAATTCTGAAATGGTTAATATATCTGAAAAAGGGTTTGGTGGTTGTTTTTTTTTTCTTTTAGCACTTTTAGGACTTTTCCCTCTACTTTCCTTGCTAAGGAATTGCCATGTTAAAGACTTAACTTCCTGGTATGCTTTTCGTGTTTCTTTCAGTTGGACACATCTCTTATCATAAGATCTCATGTATCCAATATCTTTCTTTTCTCTTCTGTTAAAGATACAAATTTTTCCTCTACATGCTTTCCCTTCTTCTGTTTGTGTAGGGAATACATCTGTTCTGAAAATTCACTGTCACATCTTTGAATGAATGTGCTGCTGCAGCTCTTCCAGAGTTTTGGACAGGTATTTCAACCAACTGCTTAATTTTCCTCTCTGAAGTGAAATATTGTCATAGTGGACTCTTTCATTTTCTACAGTGATTTTAAAAGTGGATACCATCTGGTCACTTCTAGAAAGAAGTAATGTCTTTCTAAGTGCTGCTCAGGTGTTTTGCTTTTGACCCATTTCTCTGAGAAGCTTTCTTTTAAAATGTAGCCAGTTTACATGGCAGTGATCAAAATATACTATTTTTTGGTATTCTGCCCACTACACTCCTAATAGGGTGATTAGTAACTGTGTACACTCTTGTATTACTGCTGCTATACTCCTCTAACCTGTCCCTGGATCTTTAGACTCATATAAACACTTGTTGATATTCCTCAAGTATTCTTCCCTCCATGTTTTCTTCATTTCTTCATCTTTTGGAACCACCCCCTGTGGTTTACTTCAGTATTTCTCCACAATATTTAAGTGATTTCAGAGATTATAATTTCTTTTTCACCAAATTATTTACCTGCTCAGTGTAGCATTAGCTTTATCTAAAACCAGGCTTCTCAGTTAATTCCATTATTTCTAGATTCTGATATTTGTGCAGAATTATATGCAAATTTGATCTTTTATTTTCATGTCTCTGTCGCTGTTAAGTATTTACCACAAGAAATTTATTGATTTGGGCTCTATCTTTTGTTGTTATGCATATTTTTTTTAAATTAACATACCCCCGGAGAATGAAGCACTTGCTAACTTTCAAGCAGTTTTTATTTTAATTATTAGATCCAAAGGTTTCCTAGTTTGACATGCCAGAAGCCTTATTCCATTTTAGCTTGAGTGAAGCCAGTAATTCCTCCATAGCTTCTCTCTATTTCCCTTGGGGTTTTTTGCTCCTGCATATTTTTCTCAGCCATGGACCAACATTTTTCTTCTCTTGAAAACCTTCCAGAGAAATGGTGCAGTACTTCATGGAAATCTTGATCTTAGTTGGTACTTGACAGTTTAATTTGGTTTTTTTTTTAATGCAAGGTCCAGTTTCAGATGAAGGACTCATTCAGCCATCTGTAAGAAAGGAGCTATTTAATTAAATATTTAGAAAAGCCTTAATAATTTTTTTTCTTTCTGAAATGTTCACCAAAATTTTTCATTACTGGAAAAGTTGTGTCTCCATCAGAAGATCCCAAATTGCTGAAATTTTTTGTAGAATAATTCCTGACAAGCAACAGAGGTATTTCCACACCTTCAGGTATGAATGTAAGAAGAGACAAAGTAAAGTCACAGAAAGCTAGTTTAATAATCTTTACATGTGAAAAAGAGTGATTATAGTAGTTAAACAACTATATCCACAAGGTTATCTAAGTTTGCCTGCTAATAAGAAGTCTTAAATATTAGTCTGATGAATGGAAGTGTGCACTACTAACACAAGAAAGAATAAGTATTTGACACAGAACTGGAAATTATATTACAAATAGAATGTTTATAAATATAAGAATATGGCTTATGCTGCTATTTTATAGACTATAATTTTTCCCTCTTATTATATCTCCTCTTGAAGGGTTCAATTTTCAATTCTAAAGCCTAAATTTTCATGAAGTATTTTTAAAAAAAAAGAAATTGAGGCTGAATTAATTACCATGGAGTTAAGAAATTGCCATAAACCCCTGAAGGGTTTGGTTTTGCATCTAAGTACACTTTTACAAAATGTACTTTAATAAACCCTTCACAAAGGTTTCCAAGAGCCTTGCAGAGAGGCTACAAAATTTAAAGATTCCACATGGAAATAAAGTTTTCTGAGTCCTTGAATGCCACCTGGCCTTAACGTCTGACTATTTAACATAACCTGATTAACCCCGCTGCTGTTTTGATGCTGCCAAAGTAGAAGCCCACAAACCCACAAATCTCAGAAGTTTGTAACAGAGGCCTCCAAAATACGAGAACAGGATGGTACTAGAGTCCCCAGCTGTATAAAGAAAAATTGCAAAAGCCTGTCACTAATAGCCGCACCACAGGGTAGTTTTGGCTTTAGAGTATAAGTGGCAATTGAAAAGAACTGCATAACAACATACTGATGGTCATTGTGATTGATAGCATCAGCAGAGGCATCTTTGGGGTGCACTTGGGAGGGAAGGCAGAGGAGGAAGGAGAGGGAAAGAAAGGAAAGAAGAGGGAAGGGGGAAGAGAGGAAGTCAGAAAGGAAGAAGACAAAGATGAGACTGAACTTGCAATAGTAGGGCTCATTTCTGAATTCTCACTATATTTCTGAGACTCCTCTGAGGCTTTAAGAAAATCTGGCATAAGGCACCACTGCTGGTAGTGGTGTCAGAGTTTTGTCCTACGCATTGCATTGCAGTCAGAACATGCAACAGAGAAAGCAGATTTTTGTCAGATTTCTGGCTTTGGTATTCAGTGCAAACCATGCATGGAGGTATGGAAGTCAGAGGGGGTCCTGGGAAACAGATGGGAACTGATATTTTTTTGAATCGAAAAAAAATCAGAATTTGTGCTGGCACAATTTTTTTTAATAAAAACTCTCGAAGATCTTACAATGTTTTTGTTAGTAAAGCTATACAGATTGAAAAATTAGTTACCTTACTAAAAAATTAGCGTAGTTGTTCCTGTCTCAGTTTTCAAACTGTAATTATTTCACGCTTGTCTAGTTTTACACTAAGACATCTAAAAAACAAGTCTTTCAGAAATGGAATTACCTACCTAAAAAGAAATACTGTTAAGAAAATACTGAAAGCTTTACAAAACCCTTCTTATACTCTAATTTTTAGGAAAACAAAAACAAACAAACAAACAAAACAAACAAAAAAAACACACCAGATAAAAGTAAGTAACTTGAGGGTCCAGGCAATAATTTAGTGTCAATGGAGAGAATTTTGGTCTCTAATGACTCACCATAGCCTTCCTCAGTAGCAATGCATGGATCAACACTGGAAAGTAAATGTATTATATCTGCTATTATTTAATATATTATAAATCTGATAACTAGACTGCTCTTACTCTATTCCACTTACAGCATGAAAACAATTCCCTCAAATCAACTTTAACATCTTTAAAAACTACTCACATTATGAACTCCAAAATCTAACGTGTTTGATACTCTGCAATTGGATGGACCGAATCTGCACATGATCAGTTACCACGGTTTCTACTAATGAGCAGTAACTTGGTGAAGTGTGGTAACTCACTCACTTCCAGCATATGCTTAAATGCTAAGAAAATATTCAGAACTACCCTGATTCTTTTCTAGGTAAGTCTTCCAGACTGCCACCCATCTGCTGCTACCAAAAATACAAACTCAGTGATACATTTGATTAAATGGATTCTGCTTCCACCATTTCATTTGAAGTTTTGGTGAAAACAACAGATAACAGCTTCATGCTTCTGTAACGCCACAGATGGTGATAATTCTTTTCTAAGCATCCCAGGACTGCAGGTAGAAGTATGTTGACAAAACACATCACTGAAATTTTAACACCGCTTGACATCCGAAGTTAAAGCAAGTATTTTTGTCTGCTTTCAGCACTTATTACTGTCATACACTCTTTGTTGGTTGGAAGGTATTTGGCATTATCTTATATCTAGAATGAAAACTATCAGTACCTCCTTTACACTATAATTGACCTATCGACACCAAAGAATGTTCAGTGAAATCTGAGTATTTTGTTCAAATATGAGCAACATGACCTGCAATTTCCTCTGCCATGAACAATTGGACAATAGGTCACAAATTCTTCTCAAGGCAGTAGTTACTAAATAGAGCTTTGGACTTACATACTGTGCCAGCACCTTGACCTATATTGGGCAATTGCCTGTAGCATACTCACTGGATGAGTTTTTCAAGATTTGATGGATCCCATGAATAATACAGCACATATGAATGTAAAAATTGGTTCAGTTCTACTGAAAACTCAATTTTGAGTTTTGTAAAAGCATCTTGAAAAGATCTTGCCTTAATATTACAGCAACAGTTTAGTGGTACATTGTATCAGGTTCTGCAGATCTTTGATGAGGTTTTAAGCTCTACCTCTCATTTCTGTTGAAACAGATCCACACTCTCAATTTGAAGTCTATTTGAAGTGACCAGCAATGTGTTTTACATTTGAGTTACCCTAACAGATTTTTGTAACAAAATTAAAAGCAGCAGCATGTAGTGGATGAAGGTTAGATATACTCAATGTTTCTAAAAATGGTCCTTTTGTAAATTGTGTCTTAAGTTTCTTACCATTTTATCATTTCAAATAAAATTTGGACTTCATTATAGTGAACCATTCATATTATATTAAGGTTAAAGAGTATATTGCTTTCAAATCTTTGTTACTTTGGAACTCTTTACAGACAATCTGCCCCGCTCCCTCAACTTCCAATCTGATGCTGAAGCCTCTTCATGCCAGTAACTGAACGTAGTTTTCCAACTTAGAGGCTCTTCTCACTGGCTCTTTTGTGACAAATTCCTCTAAATGGGAGCCCTGCTAACCCTCCCTTACTCCCGCAAATATTCCTAGGCATCTGTTCTGCAGATGACAGCCATTCTTCTTAAAAGCTAGAACATACGCAGACTTTGGAAATGCACAGTCTACATTGGAAATGTACCATATACAGCTCTGCCAAAGCTGGCAGAACCAACACCAACAGGTCCAACTTTTCTGGTGTCAAACCTGCTACACATAACATCCATTTGTCCAGTATTTCCAAATATCTACAGCCTGGGCTTCCAGACTTCCTCAAATGCAACAGATCTTTGTCAGAAGTGCTAGAGCGGTAGATCACTTCTCAAACTGGTTGTTTGAACTCCAAAAGCCGCAGCTTACCACTCACATCGTTTGAGCTGGCAGGTCTGAGTGCAGCACGTGTTTCAGTGTTGACAGTCCTTCCAAAAACATTTTACAGACAGTTGTTTTGTTAATGGTTGTGTTACCCAGATTTGTGTTTCTACAGAACTCACATGCTCTTCTGCTGGCTAAGAGGATCCACATATATGTGAGCCCTAGACCTCTGTAGGAGAGGAAGGAAGTCATTTCAGCCAGAAACTGGTATTGGCCATTGCTCAGCATAAACAAATCCCACTGAGACTGTGCTTATGAGAAAGAGTCATCAATACTGCAAGGCATTGACACTGGCAATTTTTCACTGACGTTAATGAGTTCTTGAAGTTGAGCTTTTCATAAAAAATTATGGTTTTCACTGCAACAGGTCAACTGAATTTTTCTCAGACTCTAGTTGAATTTTCAAGTTGAAAGATGAGAAGTGTCTGCTAAATAACCAAGGTCTAGGGGCATTTGACTGAATAGATGATACCTAGAAACTACATCTCCCCTCTGTGTTTGGCAGATGAGTTGTCAGCCATGGATGCTGAGTCATCAACACGGATGCATCCCTTTAGCTTTTCTTAGAAGATGCCATTTCAACAGTTTTTATCTCATTCTGATTGAAGATGGAAAATTTTCAGCTTCCAAATTAATTGGGAAGATCTATTAAACCAGAAAAATTGCCTTTGAAATGGTTGGCTGCATGGCCTTGGACAAGTTATTTAACTTCTCTCCTACTGTGAAAGTAGAGATAACACAATTGCCTTGCTTATACTGTTACCGTGGATCAGCTAAAGACTCTGGTTTTCTTGGCAAACTTGGAACGTTCTAGCATCCCTTGAGATCTGGAATAAGGTTCATAACACCTATGAGAGGAATGATATGTGATTATGGACTTGCAGTCTTCAGGGGACAAATCATTTGACTAAAGGAGTAAAATGAGGTTTTAAATATAATTTTACATGCATCAGGATGTGGTAGGATTTTTACAGGCAAAATTGGAAGAAAGTCCTGAAAGAAAGTTGGCTAATGCTGTCAACTCTACTATACTTTTTCCCAAGACACTTTCAAAAGCAGTTTTACTCAGTCTAAGGAGTGTGCAGTCTTTGTAAGCTTTTGTAGGCACTTTGATATAATATGCAGCTGAATTAGGTATTTAATGGGTTAAGACTTACATAGGATAGTGAGGATATGTCTCTCATTGTTTTAAATTGATATCACATTTTACTTTATACATACTATATATATATTATATCTATATATTACATACATATTACGCACATGCAAAGTAAATTTCAGCCAGTTTTTTTGTGCCAGTGTATAGGGACCTCAGGGAGCCCCTGGTGGCCTAGTGGTTAGATTGCAGGACCTTCACCGCTGAGGCCTGGGTTCGATTCCCAGCCAGGGATACTCCCCGGGCAGGTGGAGCTCGTTAGCCC